>CAWUFW010002813.1:0-670000 GCA_963921515.1 Calotriton arnoldi | reverse complement strand
AGAGGGGGAGAGTGAGAGTGATAGAGGGAGAGAGAAAGAAAGAGAGAGACAGAGAGAGAGGGAGGAGGGAGAGAGACAGAGAGACGGAGAGGGGGATAGAGAGAGAGAGAGAAAGAGGCAGAGAGAGAGAGAGGAAAAGCAAAAAAGAGAGAGAGACAGAGAAGGGGGAGAGAGAGAGAGATATAGAGGGGGAGATAGAGTGAGAGGAGGAGAGAGAGAGGGAGAGAGAGACAGAGGGAGAGAGAAAGCAAAAGAGAGAGAGACACAGAGACAGAGGGGAGAGGGAGACAGAGAGGGAGAGAGGTAGAGAGAGAGACAGAAGGGAGAGAAAGAGCGAGATGGAGAGAGAGAGAGAGAGAGAGTGAGAGAAGGGGGAGCGAGAGAGAGAGAGAAAACAAAGGCGAGAGCAAGACAGAGAGAGACAGAGAGGGGGAAAGGAGAGAGAGAGAGAGAAAATAAAAGGGGGAGAGAGAGACAGAGAGGTAGGGGGAGAGAGAGGGACAGAAAGACAAAAAGAGGGAGGTAGAGAGAGAGGGAGAGGTAGGGAGAGAGAGAAGGAGAGAGACAGAGAGAAAGCAAAAAAGAAAGAGAGTAGAGAGAGAAGGAGAGAGAGAGAGACAGAGAGGTAGAGGAAAAGTGAGAGGGGGAGAGAGAGGTTGAGAGACAGAGAGGGAGAGAGAGAGAGTCAGAGAGGGGGGAGAGGGAGAGGGAAGGACAGAGGGAGAGGGAGAGGAAGCGAGAGAGAGAAAGAGAGAGACAGGAGAGGAAGCGAGAGAGAGAGAGAGAAAGAGAGAGAGACAGAGGGGAGAGAAAGAGAGGGGAAGGAGAGAGAGGGGGAGACAGACAGACAGAGGGGGAAGAGAGAGAGACAGAGGCGGGGAGGGAGAGAGAGAGACAAGGGGGAGAGAGATAGAGAGTGAGTAAGCAAAAAAGAGACAGGGGGGAGAGAGAAAGAGACAGACGGGGAGAAAGAGACAGAGAAAGCGAGAGAGATAGAGAGAAGGAGAGAGAAAGAAAGAGCAAGAAAGCAAAGCAAAGAGGCAGAGAGAAAGATAGAGAGAGAGGGGGGAGAGAGACAGAGAGGGGGAGAGAGAGAATGATAGAGGGAGAGAGAAAGAAAGAGAGAGAAAGCAAAACAGAGAGAGGGAGGAGGGAGAGAGACAGAGAGACGGAGAGGGGGATAGAGAGAGAGAGAGAAAGAGGCAGAGAGAGAGAGAGAAAGAGGCAGAGAGAGAGGAAAAGCAAAAAAGAGAGAGAGACAGAGAAGGGGGAGAGAGAGAGATATAGAGGGGGAGATAGAGTGAGAGGAGGAGAGAGAGTGAGAGGAGGAGAGAGAGACAGAGGGGGAGAGGGAGAGAGAAAGCAAAAGAGAGAGAGACACAGAGAGACAGAGGGGAGAGGGAGACAGAGAGGGAGAGAGGTAGAGAGAGAGACAGAAGGGGAGAGAAAGAGCGAGATAGAGAGAGAGAGAGTGAGAGAAGGGGGAGCGAGAGAGAGAGAAAACAAAGGCGAGAGCAAGACAGAGAGAGGGAGAGAGAGACAGAGAGGGGGAAAGGAGAGAGAGAGAGAAAATAAAAGGGGGAGAGAGACAGAGAGGTAGGGGGAGAGAGAGGGACAGAGAAAGACAAAAAGAGGGAGGTAGAGAGAGAGGGAGAGGTAGGGAGAGAGAGAAGGAGAGAGACAGAGAGAAAGCAAAAAAGAAAGAGAGTAGAGTGAGAAGGAGAGAGAGAGAGACAGAGAGGTAGAGGAAAAGAGAGAGGGGGAGAGAGAGGTTGAGAGACAGAGAGGGAGAGAGAGAGAGTCAGAGGGGGAGAGAGGGAGAGGGAAGGACAGAGGGAGAGGGAGAGGAAGCGAGAGAGAGAAAGAGAGACAGAGAGTGTGAGAGAGAGAGAGGGAGAGAGAGAGAAAGAGAGAGACAGAGGGAGAGGGAGCGAGAGAGAGAGAGAAAGAGAGAGACAGGAGAGGGAGCGAGAGAGAGAGAAAGAGAGAGAGGGAGGGAGAGAGAGACAGGGGGGGATAGAAAGAGAGAGAGAGGGAGAGAAAGCCAGAGAGGGAGAGAGAGAGAGAGAGAGAAACACAGAAATACAGAGGGGGAGAGAGAGTTAGGGGGGATTGAGAGGTGGAGAGGGAGAGAGAGAGAGAGCAAAAGAGAGACCGAGAGGAGGAGAGAGAGGAAGAGAGAATAAGAGAGAGAGACAGAGGGGAAGAGAAAGAGGGAGAGAGTGAGAGACCTAGAGGGGGAGAGAGAGAGAGACGGAGAGAAAAAGAGAGAGACAGAGACAGAGGGGAGAGAAAGAGAGGGGAAGGAGAGAGAGGGGGAGACAGACAGAGGGGGAAGAGAGAGAGACACAGATAGAGAGACAGAGGCGGGAGGGAGAGAGAGAGACAAGGGGGAGAGAGATAGGGAGTGAGTAAGCAAAAAGAGACAGAGGGGGGAGAGAGAAAGAGACAGACAGGGGGAGAAAGAGAGACAGAGAAAGCTAGAGAGATAGAGAGAAGGAGAGAGAGAGAAAGAAAGAGCAAGAAAGCAAAGCAAAGAGGCAGAGAGAAAGATAGAGAGAGAGGGGGAGAGAGACAGAGAGGGGGAGAGAGAGAGAGACAGAGAGGGAGAGAGAAAGGAGGGGGAGAGGGAGAGGTAGAGAGAGAGGGAGAGGGAGAGAGAGAGAGAAAGAGGTAGAGAGAGCGAGACAGAGAAAGAGGCAGAGTGAGAGGGAGAGAGAAATAGCAAAAAAGAGAGAGACAGAGAGGGGGAGAGGGAGAGGGAGAGAGAGATACATAAAGAGACAGAGGGAGAGAGAGAGGGGGGATAGGGGGAGAGAGAGAGAGGCAGAGAAGAGGGAGCGAGAAAGAGAGGGGGAGAGAGAGAGACAGAGAGGGGGAAGAGAGAGAGGGAGAGAGAGGTAGAGAGAGAGACAGAGAGAGAGAGACAGAGAGAGGGAGAGGGAGGGGGAGAGAGAAAGCAAAAGAGAGAGAGACACAGAGAGGTGAGGAGAGGGAAGTAGAGAGAGAGAGACAGAGAAAAAGAGAGACAGAGAGAGAGAACACAAAAAAGAAAGAGAGTAGAGGGAGAAGGCGAGAGAGAAAGAAGCGGAGAGAGAGAGGGAGACGGAGAGAAAGACAGAGGGAAAGAGCGAGAGAGTCAGAGAGGGGGAGAGAGGAAGCGAGAGGGAGAAAGAGAGAGAGAGAGAGAGAGGGAGAGAAAGCCAGAGAGGGAGAGAGAGAGAGAGAGAGAAACACACAGAAATACAGAGGGGGAAAGAGAGAGAGTTAGGGGGGATTGAGAGGTGGAGAGGGAGAGAGAGAGAGCAAAAGAGAGACAGAAAGGAGGAGAGAGGAAGAGAGGGAGAGAGAATAAGAGAGAGAGAGACAGAGGGGAAGAGAAAGAGGGAGAGAGTGAGAGACCTAGAGGGGGAGAGAGAGAGAGAGAGACAGAGAGAAAAAGAGAGAGACAGAGGGGAGAGAAAGAGAGAAAGAGAGGGGAAGGAGAGAGAGGGGGAGACAGACAGAGGGGGAAGAGAGAGAGAGAGACAGAGGCGGGGAGGGAGAGAGAGAGACAAGGGGGAGAGAGAGAGAGAGTGAGTAAGCAAAAAAGAGACAGAGGGGGAGAGAGAAAGACAGACAGGGGGAGAAAGAGAGACAGAGAAAGCGAGAGAGATAGAGAGAAGGAGAGAGAGAGAAAGAAAGATCAAGAAAGCAAAGCAAAGAGGCAGAGAGAAAGATAGAGAGAGAGGGGGGAGAGAGACAGAGAGGGGGAGAGGGAGAGAGAGACAGAGGGGGAGAGAAAGCAAAAGAGAGAGATACATAAAGAGACAGAGGGAGAGAGAGGGGGGATAGGGGGAGAGAGAGAGAGGCAGAGAAGAGGGAGCGAGAAAGAGAGGGGGAGAGAGAGAGAGACAGAGAGGGGGAAGAGGGAGAGAGAGGTAGAGAGAGAGACAGAGAGAGACAGAGAGAGAGAGAGGGAGAGAGAGGGAGAGAGAAAGCAAAAGAGAGAGAGACACAGAGAGACAGAGGTGAGGAGAGGGAAGTAGAGAGAGAGACAGAGAGAAAAAGAGAGACAGAGAGAGAACACAAAAAAGAAAGAGTAGAGGGAGAAGGCGAGAGAGAGAAAGAAGCAGAGAGGAGAGAGAGAGGGAGACGGAGAGAAAGACAGACAGAGGGAAAGAGCGAGAGAGTCAGAGAGGGGGAGAGAGGAAGCGGGAGGGAGAGAGGGAGAAGGAGAGAGAGAGAAAGAGAGAGAGAGAGAGAAAGAGAGACAGGGAGCACGAGAGGGGGAGAGAGAGAGAGAAGGAGAGAAAAAAGAAAGAGAAAGCAAAACAGAGAGACGGAGAGAGAGTGGGGAGAGAGAGAGACAGGGAGGGAGAGAGAGAGAGAGGCAGAGAGAGAGAGAGAAAGAGGCGAAGAGAGAAAGAGAGAGAGAGAGGCAGAGAGAGGGAGAGGGAGAGAGAAAAAGCAAAGAAGAGAGAAAGACAGAGAAGAGGGCGAGAAACAGAGAGGGGGAGAGAGGGACGGAGAGTGGGAGAAAGAGAGAGTGAGAGGGGGAGAAAGAGGGAAGGAGAGAGAGACAGAGGGAGTAGAGGGAAAGAGAACGCAAAAGAGGGAGAGGCACAGAGAGACAGAGGAGAGAGAGAGAGAGAGGTAGAGAGAGATAGAAGGGGGAGCGAGAGAGGGAGAGAGAGAAAGCAAAAGAGAGAGCAAGACAAAGAGGGGAAGAGAGAGAG
The DNA here is from genome assembly GCA_963921515.1 of Calotriton arnoldi. Taxonomy (NCBI): domain Eukaryota; kingdom Metazoa; phylum Chordata; class Amphibia; order Caudata; family Salamandridae; genus Calotriton; species Calotriton arnoldi. Next base: position 665,282 of record CAWUFW010002813.1, on the reverse strand, counting down.
AGAGAGAGAGAGACAGAGAGAAAAAGAGAGAGAGAGACAGAGGGGGGAGAAAGAGAGAGGGAGGAGAGAGAGAGGGTGGGATCAGACAGAGGGGGGGAGAGAGAGAGAGGAAGAGAGAGACAGAGAGAGACAGAGGCAGGGAGAGAGAGAGAGAGAGTGAGAAAGCAAAAAAGAGACAGAGGGGAGAGAGGAAGAGATAGACAGGGGGAGAAACAGAGAAAGCGAGAGAGAGGGAGAGAGAGAGAAATAAAGAGCAAGAAAACAAAACAGAGAGAGAGGCAGAGAGGGAGGGAGAGAGAGAAAAAGCAAAAGAGACAGCTAGAGAGGGGGGAGAGAGAGGTAGAGAGAGAGACAGAGCGAGAGAAAGAGAGACAGAGAGATAGAGGGAGAGAGAAAGCAAATGAGAGAGACAGAGAGATAGAGAGGCGAGAAGACAGAGGTAGAGAGAGAGAGACAGAGAGAAAAAGAGAGAGAGAGAGAAAAAAAGAAAGAGTAGAGAGAGAAAGAGGCAGAGAGGAGAGGGAGAGACAGACAGAGAGGGAGAGAGAGAGTCAGAGAGAGGGAGAGGGGGAGAGAGGGAGAGAGGGCGCGGGAGAGAGGGAGAAGGAGAGAGAGAGAGGGGGAGAGAGAAAGAGAGATAGGGAGCACGAGAGAGAGGGAGAGAGCGAGGGAAAGGGAGAGAGAAAGCAAAAGAGAGAGAGACAGAGGGGGGAACGAGGGAGAGTTAGAGAGGGGGAGAGAGAGGTAGTGAGAGAGAGAGAGTCAGAGAGAGAGAAAGATCCAAAAAGAGAGTGTTAGGGGGAGAAGGAGAGAGAGACTGAGCGAGAAAGAGGCAGAGAGAGGGAGAGGGAGAGAGAAACAGAGACAGAGAGGGGGGAGAGGGAGAGAAAGAGAGAGAGAGACAGAGGGAGAGGGAAAGAGAGAGGGAGGAGAGAGAGGGAGACAGACAGAGGGGAGAGAGAGGGAGAGACAGACAGAGAGAGAGAGACAGAGGCCGGGAGGGAGAGAGAGACAAAGGGGAGAGAGATAGAGAGAGAAAGCAAAAAAGAGAGAGAGGGGAGAGAGAAAGAGACAGAGAGTGGGAGAAAGAGAGATACAGAGAGGGGGAGAGCGAGAGAGGGAGAGAAAAAAGAAAGAGAGAGAAAGCAAAACAGAGAGACAGAGAGAGACGGAGAGTGGGGAGAGCGAGAGACAGAGGGGGAGAGAGAGAGAGAGAGCGAGAGAGAGAAAGAGGCGAAGAGAGGGAGAGAGAAAGAGAAGCAGTGAGAGAGAGAGAGAGAAAGAGGCAGAGAGAGAAGTGAGAGAGGGAGAGAGAGAGACAGAGAGGGAGAGAGAAAGAGGCACAGAGAGAGGTGAGAGAGAGAGTGAGAGATAGAAAGTAAAAAAGAGAGAGAGAAGTTCAAACGCCTCCAAGGGGAATCGCTGTGACTGCTGTGGGTATAATAAATCACAGTTTGTCTTCCTGTGGTACCAGGTTGTGCAAATTGCTGCATTCTTCATGTGGTGCCCAGACATCTCTCGCCAAACCTCAAAGGCACATCACCCCAGAGCCGGCACCCCCCCCCCTGCTCTGTTGAATGAGTCCTTGAATGTCCTGCGACGACAGGTCAGATCACACGATAACGCATGTGTACCGTGTGTCCTGAGTACGAGCTGCAAAAAAAAATGGAGCCAGGAGCCCACCCTGGCCTGTCTGCGCTGGGAGACGAGGAATCGACGTCAGGAGCCCACCCAGGTCGCACAGCAGGGAGTGCACGGAATGGAAGAGAAGCAAGCAGCAAGATGCAGTAAGCAACACCACGCCCGCACTGTTTTGTACAGAGGGTCATCAGCCCACCACGCCCAGCTCTCTCAGTACTTGGAAACCCTCCCGGGACCTCCCTCTAGCAAGCGGTGTGCACCGAAGCTGTCCGCCGACCGTCTACAGGAATGCCCGAGTCTCCAGCGACTATCTTAAATGTGAACTGAAATCTTGCGAGACCTCAGCGGCCATTTGAAGGTCAGGCGAGGCAGCCAATTGGAACTCAGGAAGCCTCTGCGGCTATTTTGAAGTCAGACAAGCCGGAAAAGGTCCAGTCTCGATCTTGCGAGACCTTGGCAGCCATTTTAAAGTCAGGCAGAGGAGCCAATCAGCACAAAGGATGCTCAGTGTCCATTTTAGGGTCAGGCACAGTGATTTTTCAAGCAGAAAGCAACCTACAAAAAAAAAAAGAAGAAATTAAAGCACCACCAGCAAATTAATACCTACAAAAGCAACTTAACAACAAAAATTAGCGTACCACCAGCAAACTAATAACGAGGAACAGATCGTTGCATCCAACAAAATGACGGAGAGACGACGAAACGAAAGCACAACTACAAGCGCAATTTTCCACTGACCGCTCTGACTCTCATACAAAAGGTGATCGCTGGGAGAGGTGGATCAGACAGTTTGAACACTACCTGCGCGCCACATGCAAAAGCAACACAGATGAACAAAATAGGGATCTCTTTTTAAACTTCGTTGGTGCGAAGGTCAAAGTTCTGCTCGTAACGTTCCCATTAAAGGCAATCACAACTTACAAAGAGCTAATAAAGTGTCTCACCGTCAGTTTCGACCAGCAGAGGAATGTAGATTTCAAACATTACACCTTTAACATAGCATGCCAACAAGTAGAGGAATCTCTTGATGATTTCGCCACCAGCTTACGCTAACTGGTCACATACTGCGAATTTGATAAGTTTGACAAAGAGGCGGCAATACGGCTGCGCATCATCGAGGGCTGTCAGTCAGTCGGATTTTGCTCAAGAATACTGAAGGAACCATACACCCTAGACAAAATACAATGGCATGGACAGAGGCCAGAGCTAATCGCATGGCTGGGAACAGCAGCAGACATGACAAAACACCACCACGGAAGCAGAAACCCAACAAGACATGCTATTGCTGCTTACTAGAATTTCTGCATGTTGGTGCTTGGAAATGCAACTGAAAAACCACTTTGCGAGTGTCTGCATGGGCGGACAGTTCAAAACAGAGCAAGGGCGACCTGCCAAACAACAAACAACATAAAGCAGATCCACACGGCATATGGAAACACAAATCCGCAGCCCGTCAGCTGACTCTGATGGCGCAAACGCGCGTGAGTTCAAAGGATGACTATACCTAATGTCAGATGTCCCAGCACAAGATCGCACACCTGAACAGATCCAGCACATGGACAAACAACACATAATGAATACAGCGACTGTAGACATTGAGGTTGGAAGTCCCACAATGAAATTTGTACTAGAAGCTGGTGCCACTTGCAACATCATGTGCATATCAGAGTATGAGAAGATGAACATGATTCACTGTTGATGTCTTCAAATGGGGTGCGATGGGGCCAAGCGGGACACGACACAGTCCAGAGCAGTTGGCAGGGGCATATGAGCTAGGGCTAACAGCAAGGTTGTGTGGTATGAAGAAGCCTGCCAGCTGCCTGGGGGCTGTGGCCTGCAGTTAATGCTCCCTGAACACAGGAGGCATGCAGGATGACGTCAGTGTAAACAGATTTGGCTTTTTATTGTACAACTGAGCTAATGTTTCCCATTTCTGCAAGAAATTAATGACTTGTGAGGGTGCGCAAATACTTTGTTTATAAATGACTCCGCTTTTTGTGTGCATTGGGCTATGACGTTTTCAATACATTTGGAGACAGGATCTCAGTCAGTGCTTAATTTGAGGCGATGGTTTCTGGTGCTCTGCACCAGCACTTAATTGTCAGCTCCAGCTCTATTGGCAGTCCACCACATGGGCTGTGCTGTCAGTCAAAATTTGAGACAAGAACAACAGCAGTGTTTAATACATCAATATACATTAAAAATGAATAACACCTGCCGTTCACACCCTTATTAGAGCTTTGGGTGGCCTGGAATAGTTTGAATTGGCACACTTGTAGGAGTGTGATGGTTAGTACTTGTGTTGGTTCTGTCATTGGCAGCACTGGCAGGGGCAATGGGTGGTGCAGGGTTCAGTCGCCTCCCGAGAGGGGCCCTGGCACTTACTTTTTTACAAATTAAGCACTGCTCTCAGTTGTTGGTAAAAGACACACAATTGATGGACGGAATGTGGAACAAATCAAAACATTCACCCCCAGTCTAGAGATCTGGGTTAAATCCATCGTTCTTTTGCTCACCATGCCACCCCAGTTTAGAGCCAGCCATATGCAAATCAGTCTTCATGAGAACAGTCCACCCCGAACGCCAAGCCAGGTGCTCCCTGGACCAGAAACAAGCATCGTGGGACCGGTGTCCGGGTTTCACCCCTCATCAGCCAGGCTATCTTGAATCCAGTGGCACAGTGAGCCCGGGACCCACGTCTGGGCATACCCAGTGCACTTAGGGGGAGAAAGCAAAAGACGCACAATTGATGGATGGAATTTGGAACAAATCAAAACATTCACCCCTAGTCAAGAGATCTCAGTTGTTGGTAGACAGGTCAACCTGTGGCTGTCCTGAGCTGCTGACAGTCAGTCTTAGCAGATGTAGCCAATGATATATCTCTGTAAGTTGCAGTCTTTTCATCAGAAAGCTTGCACTTTGAATCCTGGCTGTGCCCATTGACCAAAATGTGTGATCTTGCACAAATAACATTCTCCACTGATGTCTTGGTCCCCATACCTTATTATGAGTGCCATGGGGACATTTAGTGTGCAAAGCCAATAGTCCTGACCTGTTGCAAGTATAATGTTACTTGTTGAATTATATATCTGGATGCACTGACAGAAGCAGCAAACTACCAGCCGAGTGGCACGCTATGCTAAGCACAGATTTGTAGCTTGGGCGTTTTTTTAGTCACGCCCTAATTACATCGGCCACGCCCCTTTGAGAGACCCCTCAGTTTTTTCATCCCACTTAAAACCCTGGTATTACCTCACAACATGCGTACTCTTTCTCAGACATATGAACGCCTTCTAGTGGTACTGATTTTTTCAGCATCTCACTAATACTCCTCCGCCCCCATGTGCAGATCCCACTGCCCCGCTTGTCTCAGGCTCATGTTATGTGTAACATCTTGAGACAGTAATGACACTTCAGCCAATCAGAATTTTGCAGTCTAGGATGTATTGTTCCACTTTTTTCATGATATGTAATGGCTACAAGACCAATCAATAAATAGAGAATTTGAGCACTATTTGAATGTACCTCCACGGCGCTCAGGCTGGAGAATGCGAGGACTCTTTGAATGTACCCCCGCGGTGCTCAGGCCGGAGAATGCGAGGAGTCTTTGAATGTACCTCCGCGGAGCTCAGGCTGGAGAATGAGAGGACTCTTTGAATGAACCTCCGCGGTGTTCAGGCCCGAGAATGGGAGGGCTCTTTGAATGAACCTCCGCGGTGCTCAGGCCAGAGAATGGGGTGACTCTTTGAATAAACCTCCGCGGCGCCCAGGACAGAGAATGGGAGGACTCTTTGAATGTACCTCCATGGCGCTCGGGCCAGAGAATGGGAGGACTCTTTGAATGAACCTCCGTGGCACTCAGGCCAAAAAATGGGAGGACTCTTTGAATGTACCTCCGCTGCGCTCAGGCCAGAGAATGGAAGGACTCTTTGAGTGTACCTCCGCGGCGCTCAAGCTGGAGAAAGCGAGGACTCTTTGAATGAACCTACGTGGCACTCAGGCCTAAGAATGCGAGGACTCTTTGAATGTACCTCTGCAGTGCTCAGGCCGGAGAATGCAAGGACTCTTTGATTCTACTTCCGCGGCGCTCAGGCCGGAGAATGCAAGGACTCTTTGAATCTACCTCTGCGGCGCTCAGGCCGGAGAATGCGTGGACTTTTTAAATCTACGTCCGCGGCGCTCAGGCTGGAGAATGCGAGGAATCTTTGAATCTACCTCTGCGGCGCTCAGGCCGAAGAATGCGTGGACTCTTTGAATCTACCTCCGCGGCGCTCAGGGCAGAGAATTCAAGGACTTTTTGAATGTACCTCCTTGGCGCTCAGGCCGGAGAATGCGAGGACTCTTTGAATGTACCTCCGCGGCGGTCAAGCCGGAGAATGCGAGGACTCTTTGAATGTGACTCCGCGTCGCACAGGCCGGAGAATGAGAGGACTCTTTGAATCTACGTACGCGGCACTCAGGCATTGTTAGAGCATGCCGCAATTCAATACTACTTTAACGTGTGCTTAAAAACCATTTGTACATCAAGGAAGGGTGTCATGCTAAAACCATGTCAGATACATGTTTTGCGCAGTACTACGGCCAAGGAGCAAGCATGTAACAGTGACACAGGAGCATGCTTAAGAGGAAAGTTGTCAGCACACATTGAACTGTTGTATTCCGCTTTAGGTGTCCGTATATAGGTTTTCCTGAATCATGTCCTTATATAGGCACAATTCGTCTTGCCCTTATATAGGCATAGAATCTCCAAATACAGGCATGGTCACCGACATCCGTCCACCCTAACGTCACGAGTTCTTAGAAACCAGACCCTTAAGCTTCGGGAGTTCCCCTAGCACAGGACTATTGATTTCTTCAAGAACTCATCTATTATGTATGAACCGTTATACCTTAAGGGTTCATTCCTGACGTCTTCCTCTATCCGACTTCACGTCAATGCTAACATTCCTCGACACCTACCAGGTATAAATATACCTTCCCAAGCAAGTTAGAGGAGACCTCGACTTCAGAGGAGCCCGTATCCCGGCCTGACGCACTGAGAAGATGCTGTCATTCCTGCAAGCAGACGAATCCAGCTTCCAGTGTTCTGACTCCCTTCGCGGGGTGTTAGAGTTCCAAGATCCGGCAGGAGATTCCCACCTCTCTCATTCTCAAGGTATGGAGCTGACTAGATCCTAGAGGGACTCTTGGCATACTAGACTTAACATACTCTTAGTCTACCATACTAGAGAATACTCCACCTACTTCTACTCTTCCCTACACGTAGACTAGGTTAGGTATACTGGGGAAGAACTAGCTTAGAGACGCATCTTATGAGTACTCGCATTCTTAGCTCATGTTATTTATGTACGTGAATATATGCTAAAAGATAATGCTAGCGCAGTATTATTTATTTCTACTGCTTACGCTGTACATTATTTATCTTGCATACTGTCTTGTGATCACAACAGCACATATCTCTTACACGAGAAACAAGACTGTTCAATAAAACCCTTTTTATTGAAACGCCCGTCTTTCCTTTCTGTGTAACTCTGCAGAAACTAAGCATGCACGATTGAATGAGTGAAACTGTTATCTATTGTTTCCACGATTCTGAGACGTGTTCCGCTTCTAAAGGGAAACAAAGTTGTCATGTTTTTCGGTTGCCAGAAACTACTCCCTTCTTGTTCTCAAGGAGTTTCTAGTGGCCTCTGAGCTAGCTGGCACAGGTAATTAAGTTTAATATAATTGATAGGGACATACCGACCTTAGTACTATGTCAAACCTATAGGTTATATTATTCCAATGCGCAGAGCCTATTAGGGAAATAGGAACTACACTACATGGCGCCCAACGGTTTGGTAAGGCAGTAATTTAATGCTAGATACTGAGTAACTCATTCGTGCTTTTCTCAGAGACCCCTACTCACATACTCCATAAGACGTCCGGAGTGGGTAGGGTTAAATATCCGCCATAACTAAATAGGGAAATCCCCAATATATATGGGTTGTTTGGTTGGTTCAACGTTGAAGGATACAGTGTTCCAAAATATTGTGCACCTTATCTTTTTGTTTCCTTGAAACTTGTTCTACATTTTTCAAAAAACAAAATGCCTGACTCCGACAACGGTGACGTTGCGGGTCACCCAGCTATAACAGCTTATAACATTACAGGTTTTATTGAAACCGAGGGGGGTGCCATAGACATCAATCCAAACTTAAGAAGAGCCATCACTCTAAAACTTATAAAACATGGCCTACCACCAAGAGGCGGTAGAGCAGTTTTCGTGATAGAGGCACACGAATCCTTTCAGACAGAGGTATTCTATTCATGGGTCATATTTCCTGAATCAAATTCAGTAACAAGACTGTTTCACTTCTACAAAGAAGATGAACCACCAGAGGAATATATTCCTTTCGAGGATATTGAAATTCCACTAACATACCAGGAGCATCAGCTCTGGTTTAAAGGCGCCCTAAAACATCACAGAAACATAACCAGGCTCGGTCCACTAGGCAGACCAAGAGCAACATGGCCGATTCTAGCCGGCTACACTCCTCATCCTGACATCGAAATAATGTCAGACGAGGAATTACTTACTCAACTTACAGAGTTAATAAAAATCTACAGACAATTAATCCAATATGTCATGCGGACTTTTACAGTCCAACCACCATTGACACTTCCAAATCAAACTCCTCAACAGGGGAATACACTAAAAATTACACCACAGACTCTATACGCAGTCATGGGTAAAATGCCCACAAAACGTGAGCAAATTCCATTTTGGATAGCTAAAAAAATTACTCAAATCGAAGCAGTATTTCCAAATACTAGCCCGTATGAGAAACACAGAATCCTAACAATCTGTTTACCGATGGGGATCACACCACAACTGGAAGACTGTACCACTTGGGGCTCAGTCTTTGCTGCCATCTATACTAAAACACATGGTATTCCATCAATTGCAGTAATACCAGATGTCCTGAAACAAATTCAAAATGAATACGGGGCAGAGCCTGCTCTGAATTTAGGTATGAAATTACTGAAAAATTTCGACCAGGTCTCAACAATAATATTATCTAATATTAAAGGGGAGGCAGCAGCAGTGGCGATCCGCCAACGATTAAGGGAATGCGATGTTACAGAACATCTAACTGAGCTACCCAGAATAATAGAACAATCATATGCAGAATTAGGCAAAGATAGTTTGGGTGGTATACCAGTGAAGCCGAAACTATCTGAAAGTCCTGAGAAAGACTCTATTAAACAAACTCCTACATCTTCTAAAAGAAGTGGGAAACTAATAAAAATAATTCAGAGAAACGTTCTCAATCTCGAGGTAGGTCTCCTCAAAAGGAGCCCTCTGAAAGGAGGTATAACCTCAGGAATAGGGATAATTTGAAAAAGCCTGACAGGTATCAAGATACTGATACACGTTCCTCTCGTACCTTTCAGATCTCGTCACAGACATCGGAAAGAAGGGGACGGTCAGAACATAGAGAAGAACTCGTGAAATCAAAAGACGACAAACACGTTCCGAAAAATAAATCAAAACCTCAATTCTCAAAGAAGAAAGTAGCAGGTCTGAAGATCAGACATGCCGAGGATACTGAGAACACAACTCAAGAACGGAGAATGGGCTCAGACAATGCTGGACAGTGCAGCAGAAGTCACAATAGCTCGCCAGAACCTGAAGGAACTTCTGGAGATAGTGGACTTGAATGAGTACATTACAGTTGAGACTGTAGACACCAGGGATAGTACTCCACAAAAGTTATATGAAATAACACTCCGGATGGAGGGAGACATACCTAGACAGGAGAAAGCACTTTTTGGGGAAAAACTTTCAAGGGGCTATGACATACTTCTAGCAGAAAAAGACTGGCCACCACAATTTGTCAGGGAGTGCCCATATGGCGAGGACATTATTATGCCTGCCTTCTCTAACCATATTCCAATTCATTTAAAATACACCTATGCCAGGAAATGGGCAGTTGCCCAGGCCCCAGCATTATATAAAAATCATGTAGGATGGGATGAGGATTCACCTCACCATAAAATACATCTGAAAAATGAACCTACTGCACAAAGGCAGTACCCAATAAAGCAAGAAGCTAAAAACAGGTCAGGGATCTTAGATCAACTTGAATACCAAGGGGTGATTGAAACATGCACCTCTTCAATGAACAATCCTTTGTTTCCTGTCTCCAAACCAGACAATACCTATCGTCTAGTTTTGGATTACAGACACTTAGACACTTGTTCAAAAACATTTGCAGTGCAAAATGCACATAGTACAGCATTAATGAATAACATTGTGCGTAAAAATACAAAACCACATTGGATATCTCAAATGGTTTATTTTGTCAAAATATAGCACCTGGAAGCAGGTACTTAACAGCTTTCTCAATAATGGGGACCCAGCGTCAATTTTGTCGACTCCCACAAGGGTTCAAGAACAGCCCGGGTTATTCTCAGCGAGAGTAACGGAGTTACTACAAATTTATGATAATGAGGCATTGTCATATGTCGATGACATCTATCTGACAGACGATGACCTGGATAGACACTTGAACAGGGTGAGCACCATTATACTGCGCTTCGCCTCTGAGGGCTATAAATTCAACTTTAAAAAATCCAGAATTGCCCATCTCAATGTCCTGTTTCTAGGATACGAGCTTTCAAGTGAAGGCAAGAGCTTGGCAGTCAACTTTTTAGAAAGGTGTGCGCTGCTCCAACCTCCTAAAACGCTGAAAAATTTACAATCCATCCTGGGTTTCCTAAATTTTGGAAGAACTTACATTCTAAATTACGCAGAAAGGGTTAAACCTCTCTACGCACTAATCAAACCTGATTTTGCAATCAAAAATTGGACACAAGAACACACAGAAATCTTGCGTTCACTCCAAGCTAACATGTTAGCAACAAATCACTTACAAACACGCGTAAGTCAACGCAATTTAGTGATCCGAATAATTTCGGGTCGATGCGGATTCACCTACTTAACATTTAATGAGGGTGAAAAAGTACCAATTGCGTACAAATCACACTTGTATACACAAGCAGAAATGCGCTTCACTTCAACAGAAAAATTCTGACAGCAGTTCAAACCGCTGTAGCAAAAGAAAGAGCTCTAGCCCAAGGAAACGCATTATTGTCGTAACCCCAGTTCCGGACTTAGAGGCGGTAACAAAAGCGAGCATTCCAAATGCTAAAGCATTACATCCAAGATGGATACAATGGGTTAATTCTCTTGCTGCAACAGATGTTGAATATGTTTTTGATCCCGATCTAAAAACACAAGCGTTCCTGCAATATGAACATGAATGTCCTCTGCCTACTGAGATTCTGCCTCTCGATCAGTACGAATTCATAATTTACACTGATGGATCCGCACAACCCGCAACAGAGAGTAAGCAAGCTTACAGTGCAGCGTGCGCAATCGTTAAAGGTCGCATGCGCGATGGCAACTTCAGACCTATGGTCACAAAAACCCAGTCTCTAGGAGATTGCACAGCTCAGCGAGCTGAACTACAAGCATTCAAACTGGCACTTGAAAGTACAGATCGAGAATTCCCCACACTAATAGTGTGCGATTATTTCTACTGTGTGCAGTCGTATAATGAATATATACAAACTTGGCTTGAAAACTGGTTCAAAGATGCACATGGTGGCACAATAAAGCATAAAACGCTTTGGGAACAAGTAGTTCAGTTAAAAAGCGAACTACCAAAGGCTCACGTGATCCATACACTGAGTCATCAACGTGATGGCGTTTACGTTGCAGGGAATTCATTGGCTGACGAAGCCGCAAAGGGGGCTGTTCAGACGGCTTCCGTAGCTGCGATCACTCGTTCAAAAACGAAAATAGACAGTGAGATAATGTTGGCTGTCAATGCTACGAGCAAAGGCAGTGGTGCAGCGTTACCAAAAAAGTTTCCACTCAAGTACTCATATGTAATTGATGTGAACAACGTTCCTTTTGCTCGAATCCCTGGAGTGGGGGATAGGGTAATTCCAAACATGGAACGTAGAGCAGCTTTGATTTATGAAACACATCTGGGGTAGGGTCTGTCACATCAAGGGATCTCTAAAACAATATTAACATTAAAAGAGATGTACTGGTGGCCTGGAATGAATACAGAAATACATATATTCATCAATAACTGCTTAGACTGTAAATTACAGCGAGAAAGCCACCAGACACCATGCTTCGAATGTAGCTGCCCAGTACAGACACCGTTGTTAGACAGCATTAGACTATCTATGCGCAGGCGTCCCTCTGGACAAATGCAATCCCACAAATACTGAATCAAGGTTCCTATGGATATGGCCTCAGCGCTCGGCTGACGCTCGAACTGTTATAAAAGATTTGCGAGTCTTTATCTGCACATACGTAATAGGCACGCTACATTCTGACCAGGGCCCTGCGTTTAGCTCTCGGGCTTACAAAGACGCCATGGCCAGTCTGGGCGTTGCATTGCGGTACTCCTCTCTGTTTCATCCTGAGGGAAATTCTGTTGTGGAAAGGAAAAACCGGGACATCTTTATGGGTCCAACGCTCATTAAACAACTTGCCAAGAAGTTCTCTAGGGGGGGGGGGTCACTCCATATGAGGTCCTATTTGGGACAAGAATGTGGGTGCCAGATCTGGAATGCAGTGGCACAGTGGTGGAAAATAAACCCTTTGATATCAAAGATCGTTTGGCTGTTTTACATGACCTAAATGAAATAAGAACGAAACAAAGCGACGTATTCCTGCAGCCAACCACCACTGGGGGAAAACCGGCGGTCCCAGCAAGGCCTGTCTGGATTCGAAAAGTTGGGGATCTAGTCAGAGAGAAGATTGCGGACAAGAAGGAATTTGGACCTTCTTACAGACAACCAGTACCTGTCCTAGCCATACACGGAACAAGAACAGTACTTCTGCCGCCCCTTGCTGGAAAAAAGGAGAAAAGATTTGTGTCCATCGACCTCATCAAATCACCGTATGTGGCCAATACTAAATAGTAGGCCTCGTGGACTCCGACCTAGTAGCAGACACACTCCTCTCGCTACTATCCAAGAGGTTCAGACTGAAAGACTGATAACCATCGAGAATTCAGCAGTTCCAGATGAAGGACTGAGCAACAATGCTATGGAACTCATCCCTCTTGAAACACAAGTAACAGTTCGTCCAAATACACCTGTCTACACCAATGTAACAAGTGATCAACTGGTTCCAGCGATTTCTACAAATCCTGATGCAATTCCAACAATTGACAGAACTGCTTCTGGCTACTTCATTAACTTTGATACGTTTTCTGAGGATCCGAGTGAGCCCGAGACGTCGCCAGCATCAAAAACTTTTAAACAGCAAGTACAAGACTTTTTACATTTTTTGAAAAAGACTTATCTAGTTTCACCATGGATTGAACTTTGGGTTATTTCTGGAATAGTTTTCTTCCTGCTTTGGCTAGCTTTGGTTATGACTATGAGCTTGCTTATAAATGGGAGATACATCCATTTGGACATTGAAAGAAAAGAAGTGAACTTACTTTTGACACCTCACAAATCATCCCATCGTGAAACAAGAGACTTGTCTGCAGTGAACATCACATCCGTTCCTATACAGGATGGTATAGTGTGGGACAAAACAGATTTTGATATTTTTGGCTCGATGGAACATTTGAACATTCCACATTTATTTAAGATCTCACTAAGTGATTTTGTTTCATCCAGTACCTTTTCTGATGATTGGGACTTTGAGACTGTAAATAATATGATGTTTGACCTAGAAAAATCTGCTGCATTTTCTAATAATGAATATTTAGAGGGTTCATCAGACTATGAACAGCTGTATTGCTATAACCACTATGGTCATCATTTTTTGCATAAATCTGCAACACATAGAAATGTGTTTATGTTTAACCAATGGGAACATTGTCCTACACCACCAAAAGGTAGTTCAAAAACATTTGCTAAAAAGTTTCCATATTTTTCAGGATACAATACATCTGATCCAGAAACATTTTACTATAGAAATATAAACAAAACAGGACTGAAAATTATGTTAACAAATACAAAACAGATTTACTCTGCAGCATTTATTGCCCAACTGTCTAGACAGGGTTTCGACTTATGGAAAGACACAATAGACACAAAATCTGTCTGGGGTACTAAAGATTGGCAAGTGCAGGGGATAGAAGCTTTATTTAGAGCCTGTATCGTCCCTCAGCAAATAATGTTTTTGAATGACACGGTCCAACAAACGTCTTGCCTTGGGTTAGCCAAGATCAAAGACATGAAAAATCCTTCTGTACCAACACCTGCAAGTGATAACAATACACAGGCAGCGGTTACAGTTGACACCATATTACAACTCAACAGAACAAATCCTGATTGGAGAAAATGGTTGATCTGGCCCACAGACACAAACAACTGTCAAGAGATTGTCCTGAATAAAACACAGGGGTTTACTATTCATAGGCCACACCCACGATACGTCCACAGACAGCATCCGGGGGTAGTAACAACATACAGTGTAGGGAAATTATGCCTCGATTGGCTGCAAAATCTACACTTAAGGATGTGAAACAACACTTATCTTTACTTAAAGAAGACGCAGACCTTAGGGAATTCTTGCTTGGACCAAGAAAACCGCGTCAAAAACGTTTCATATATGCCGGCATTTATGCTGCTTATAATGAAGCATGGAAGGTGTCACAGATGGAGGCCGCAGAACGAATATGTGAACTTGTTCGTATTAATTTAGAGAAAACTCTCTCTGTGGTCGACAATGGGTTAACAAATTTGTCCTCCAGAATTTGTTCATTGGACAGTATTGTATCCTCTGCTATCGACATACTGGAACAAGATTTAGCCATGTTACAGCAAGGCCAGTCTCAGTTACGTTCTATTATGTTATTAAGCTGGACGCTGCAATCTTTGCGTGCGGGCTATGTGCCTTGGCGTTTTATCAACACAACGGCTCTGTTTGCAGAATACAATCTAACTGATAAACAGATCGAACTGGCACAAAGGGGAGCAAAGTATACAGTACTGAGCATTGAAAAACTTGAAAAATTACCATTCACAGTGGCAGAAAAACCAGCTACGGAATGGCTTATTCATGGCAAAATTAGTCTACCTGTGACTACTTTCCAGTTTCAGTATTGGCTTAAACAGATGCAAGCAGGCAAATATGAAAGGTTGGGTAAAGAATACATTAAGACATCCTGGAATTTACCTTACACCTATAGATGTTGGAGTGGGGATCGTGAAGCGTTTCTAAGCGGTACACACTGTGAAAGTGCACTAAGCGGTTCACTGATTTGTCAGGACATTTCTTTACACGGGGCTTGAAATGGTTCTGTGGCAAACTTGTCCTGCCAGCAGCAGGGTACACCAGCTGCTGTGATTAATCCAACGTTTGGACAACTTTCTAATGGGAGTTACCTCATGTTGAATGATCAGAGTTGCTGTGGCATGTTGCCAGGCATCCCATATCTAGTAACGGTCAACTCCAGGGTCACTTGCTGTATGCAAGTATTGTTTGCCCCAATAGACACAGTCAGGGAGTCGCCTCTATGGCCTTCGTTGAATGTCTCTTTTATATGATTTGATACTTTAAGCAGAATGAAAGCCATGCTTATACAACAATCAGTGCCTTTGACCTCGGCCAAAGAAACCTATGATCTACAAGTTGCAAGGACTTCGGCTGAGATACAAGCTTTAATTCGTACAAACTGCCCTATACATTTCGTAGAAATGATAGGACGTATCTTTAACATGTCAGATACAAGCGGAATGGTACATGTATTTAAGACCATCTGTTCCGGACTATTAGCACCTTTCCAGGCTGTCCTCGGAATCATCCCAAACTTCGCACATTCGGTGTTTGGTGGTGTGCCGTTAATTCTAACACTTGTTGCAGGAATTCTGTTTCTATTCCTCCTACTATGCTATGGCAAGCCTCTTCACCAACATCACTCCGAGCGATGTGGAGAGAGCCCTCCTTGAACGGAAATGCCGTGAGCGAATAGTACAGCTTTTGGGCATGCCTCGTCTACGGGAACTTAATACAACGTGGTTCCTGTCATTCAGACCAATCTGGCAAGATTGCATCTTACCTGTTCTACGCTGCCTGTTTTGCGGTGAAGAATGCATGCTAGACACCTGGCTAACACTCCCATCAGTCATGCCAACGGATATCGATACTCTGCTGGACCCGATAACGGCCCATGCTGTGTGTTGTCCCCAGAGGCTTCCAATCCTGATGGCGGCATTCATTGAGATCTCACAGACGCTTCCGGCTGCTGCTGAGGTACGAGATGAATCAACGGGCACACAGGTAACAACGGACGCAAACATTGCATCTTCTGCTGAAGGCGATGTTTCTCATCTCTGTATAATTCACCTTCTGAACGAGGTGTTCCAAATGTCACCGACTTCGGTGGATGATATTTTGGCTACGGACATAGATGATCTAATGTTTACGCCAGACCCATACACTGACTTTGATTCAGCTCACAGTGTACCAGGGCATCAATGAAATTTGGCCTTCATATTTTTCAAACTTGGAACTTTTCCCAGAATTGAACTTTTTTCTTTTTAAAATTTTTGAAATGACATGGCAAATGAACAATCTGCTTACAGTAGAACTAGTCTTATAAAACGGACTTCTTTGAATACTTCCAGGGACACATTGTCACCTTATTTGTCTAATATTTCATTTACTTCCATGATATGCAATGGCTTTGTTTGTAAGAACTTATCGACCATTTCATCATATGTATATATTACTGTTTCATTCACGTTGCATTCCACTTCCGTTATATGCTTAGAATGAAAACAATGCTTTAAATGTACAGTACCAATGGCATTTCAACAGTTTTAAGCTTCTTTTAAAATGCTTTTAGAAATGTTTTCAGCAATATGTGGTACTCAATTTTATGTTTAGCATTTAAAATGTTTAGCATTTAGTATTATCGTTCAATCGAAGATGGAGTGGGTGTTGTATTCTGCTTTAGGGGTCCGTATATAGGTTTTCCTGAATCATGTCCTTATATAGGCACAATTCGCCTTGCCCTTATATAGGCATAGAATCCCTGTCCTTATTTAGGCATTAACCATGCACTCCAAATACAGGCATGGTCACCGACATCCGTCCACCCTAACGTCACAACGAGTTCTTAGAAACCAGACCCTTAAGCTTCGGGAGTTCTCCTAGCACAGGACTATTGATTTCTCCAAGAACTCATCTATTATGTATGAGCCGTTATACCTTAAGGGTTCATTCCTGACGTCTTCCTCTGTCCGACTTCACGTCAATGCTAACATTCCTCGACACCTACCAGGTATAAATATACCTTCCCTTGCCCAAGCAAGTTAGAGGAGACCTCGACTTCAGAGGAGCCCGTATCCCGGCCTGACGCACTGAGAAGACGCTGTCATTCCTGCAAGCAGACGAATCCAGCTTCCAGTGTTCTGACTCCCTTCGCAGGGTGTTAGAGTTCCAAGATCCGGCAGGAGATTCCCACCTCTCTCATTCTCAAGGTATGGAGCTGACTAGATCCTAGAGGGACTCTTGGCATACTAGACTTAACATACTCTTAGTCTACCATACTAGAGAATACTCCACCTACTTCTACTCTTCCCTACACCTAGACTAAGTTAGGTACACTGGGGTAGAACTAGCTTAGAGACGCATCTTATGAGTACTCGCATTCTTAGCTCATGTTATTTATGTACGTGAATATATGCTAAAAGATAATGCTAGCACAGTATTATTTATTTCTACTGCTTACGCTGTACATTATTTATCTTGCATACTGTCTTGTGATCACAACAGCACATATCTCTTACACGAGAAACAAGACTGTTCAATAAAACCCTTTTTATTGAAACGCCGTCTTTCCTTTCTGTGTAACTCTGTAGAAACTAAGCATGCACCATTGACTGAGTGAAACTGTTATCTATTGTTTCCACGATTCTGAGACGTGTTCCGCTTCTAAAGGGAAACAAAGTTGTCATGTTTTTCGGTTGCCAGAAACTACTCCCTTCTTGTTTTCAAGGAGTTTCTAGTGGCCTCTGAGCTAGCTGGCACAGGTAATTAAGTTTAATATAATCGATAGGGACATACCGACCTTAGTCCTATGTCAAACCTATAGGTTATATTATTCCAATGTGCAGAGCCTATTAGGGAAATAGGAACTACACTACAGAACTGTTTCCAGAAGATAGGTGTTACATTTTTGTGACTTTTAAACTGTGTTTAGCATCTCACATACCACTGTAACTTCATGAAGATCCATAACAGAGGAAGGATTTTGTCATTTTTCAGTTCAAATATATTCAGCATTTCAACAGAAATCAGAAATATTTGTTTGTGTGTATATGTATAACTTTGGGAAATTTGATGTAGGAAATTCCAGGTGCAAATAAGTGATGGATTTCTGCAAGAGAGGAGCTAGTTACTGCAGCTTAGAGCTTCTGTGACGTGTTTCTGGACACAGATGCATATGGTCTTTATTTTTGCGTTAAGGATTTAAAAACTCCTTTTCTACCTGTGCAATGGCTTCCTCAGGGCCACATAACTAACAGTAACACCATGTCCTGTCACATTAGTTCTGGTGCTGTCACAGAGGTCAAACGTTGTGTCTTATAGCTCAGTCCCCTGGGAAATGTGAAAGTTGGCTCTCCTGGCCGTGTCACCTGGGTACTCCATGCCCTTCACCATTTAGCCCTAGAACCCCGCCTCTTATGCTGTGCCCACCAATTGGTGTCTTCTCAGTCACCTGGACTGCACCACCTGCCCAAGACGCCAGGGGCAGACCTCCAAGGTCATATGTCTCCCCAACCCTCCTTGCTAAAACAGCTGTGGAGGTGCTGCTAGAACACATACTGTCCCTGGCGCAGCTAATAGGGCCAAGAGGGGCAAGTTAGGCAAGGGAACTGGCACCCCACCACCCCTGGCTTCCTTTTGTTTCCCCAGTGCACCCCCACACTTTGGGATAGGTCCATGCTGGGCTGCTGACCACCCATGAATGCTGTTTGGTTTTGTGTTTGTTTTTAATTGGCAGGTCCTCTGGGCTCAGCCCACACTCACACGTTTATTCTGACTGACAGTGCAGGGCAGTTGTGGCTTCCAGATCCACCCTGCGGGCCTGATTCAAAGGTAAACATACACTTTTGTGCAAGTTTACTGTATTTTGCTATTCACAAACTACGAGTTTAATTTTACTAACAGTAATTTTACAACTGCAGAGTATTTGCATTCAGAGCGGAGATCTCTGCACATCAAAAGATAGGCCAGGCCCATCTTCCTATGCGTGGAGTCTCCGCCATGGGCACACAGTCTCCGCTGTCAGGCAGCATGCTCACTTTTAGAATTTATTGGACATAGGATTCCAGATTCACTTGATTTAGGCCACACCCTTAATGACACAAGCCACATCCCTTGTAAAAGACTCCTGAACCCGCCACTCTGGCCATGCCGCATTTAGAGACCCCCCACTTTTACCCCGCTTTCCTTTCAGCCCTGTCTGTGAGGTTCAAAGAGCAGGTAGTGCACACCGAGGCGTCAGGTAGAGAGGTCGGATGCTATCTGGCCACTGGTGATCATGCCTATGTTAATGGCGGGTATGAGGACATAGCAGTGTTTTCCTGTAAGGAAGCAAGGCTTCAGCGGGATAGGTAGATTTGTGCAGTCCACATATTTGATGGCGTTAATTATGATGATGCTCCTAAAAAGATGCGTTTCACTGTCATGTAAGAAAGAGGAAGTAGGAGTGTGAGTCCTTCCTCGAGCTCTATTACCCAGCACGTGCGTACACGGCATGCCTGTGGACTACAATTTTTCAAGGAGGCCATCACGCATAGAGAAAGGCATGAGTCCTGTGGTGGTCTCAGATTCATCTCCACCACTGACAGTGTGATTCAGTCAGACTGAGGTCGACAGAGGAGGAATTTGAGGACCTGATAAGCCCTGAGGAAGGCTACCAACTACACCCCAATTCCCAGACCAAAGACAGAATGGGCAACTCCTCATTGTGATGGTCAATGTGCAGCTAACACCCCCTGAAGTTTCATTTAGTAGTGTGGGGATATTCACAGTCGTTGTTTAAGAAGGGAACATTTTAGTTTGTATTGCATGAAAGAAATATATGATATGGGTTGGGGACATCAAGCAACAAGCAATTACAATGCAAATTGGTCTCGCATTTGTTAGAGGTATTGGCGTTGTAAATGAGAATGTTTTTTACCCATGTGTTTTGGATTGGAGTGGATGTATGTTGTGTGGAGGGGAATTATGTGGCTTGGAATTGTTAGTTCTGGAATTGTGTGTGGTGGAATTGCGTGGAGTAGGTTTGTGTAGTGGAATTATGTGACATGGAGGGTAATGGAAATATGTTGATAGTAATTCTGTGGTATTGAGTGTACTAGAATTAAGTGGAGCGGGATTGTGTGTTAGAGTGTAATTATGTGGAATGACGTGTGTTGGAGTGGTATGTTGTGGAGTTTAATTATGTGATGCGCTGTCGAATTATGCGGTATGATGTGGAATTCTATGGTGTGGATGGATTGGATGCATGCAGGCCCGGCTCCAGGAATTCTTATTTGGGTGGGCCAAGGATGCATTCGGGTGGGCCACTGCGGCAGTCGTGACTCGCGGGAGGGGGTGGGGTGGAGAGGAGTGGTGGGTTGGGGGGTTCAATTTAATAATATTCATTTAAAAAAAAACAGGAAGCAGGCAGCCAGGCTCCCTCCCCTAAGCCAATCACAACGCTGCAAGCAGCGCTGTGATTGGTCAGTAAACCGGCCAGCCAGGGGCTTATGTGGCCCTCCCCTGCCCTGCTCGCATGTACAAACTCTATTGTGCAAGATGGTATTAGGAAGGGGCGTCCCTTCCTAATAGCGAGCCGCATTTGTATGTATCATTGTTTTGCCACCGCAATTAAAGTCGCAAAACACTCGCAGTTTACCGCCTACTCCAAGTAGGTGGTAAGCCACTTGTAAAGAGGAAGGGGTCGCTAGGGGACCCCTTCCCCTTTGTGAAAGGATGTGAAAATATTTTTTAAGAGCAGGCAGTGGTCCCACGGACTGCTGCCTGCTCTTAAAAAATGAAACAAATGTTTCATTTTTCTTTTTGAAATGCATCCCATGTAAGGTCCCTTTGATGGGAAGAGGAGGTTTCTGAGGTGGGAGTATCAGGCAAGTAACACTACTCAGCCTCCCTCGTTGCCAGCCTTCAGAGAGAATCTCTCTTCATTACTACCGCCACCTTACCCCGGACTCTGCAGCACACTCCCTTCCAGCCCTGATTATCCATTTTCTACCATCCATCTCTCGTGCACCTTATCTCACAGCTGACCTTGGGCCCCAGCCCCATATCGGCCACCATCCGGCTCCTTTTTCATTATTCCCGGTAAAAAACATGAGTAAAATCCCCCTCAAACTTAAAACATTAAATATAACAGTAAATATAATTAGCACACACTTTAAAATATGTTCCAGTGGCCCTAATGACCCGACTGCTAATTAAATAAACAAAAACAGAAAGGCCATGACAAGGCCGGCTTTAGCGCTGGTGTGAAAGTCTTTATTGGTGCCCCACCACTGACCTCTTTCTCGATATCTTTACTACCGCCCTCCAACAGTGCCCTTCATCTCTCTGTAGCCTCTCCCCCTCATGACCTCCTCCTCAGACTCTCACACTACCACCCTCCAGTAGTGCCCCTCATCTCTCTCTAGCTCCCCTCCACCCCATGATGTCCTTCTCGTATTCTCTCATTGCCACCCTCCACCAGTGCCCCTCATCGCTCCATAGCCCCTACCCCATGACCTCCTCCTCGGATTCTCTCACTACCACCCTCCAACAGTGCCCCTCATCTCTCCGTAGCCTCTCCCCCTCATAACGTCCTGCTCAGACTCTCTCACTACCACCCTCCACGAGTGACCCTCATCTCTCCAAAGCCCCTCCCCCTCATGACTTCCTCCTCCGATGCCCTCACTGCCACCCTCCAACTGTGCCCCTCATCTCTCCGTAGCCTCTCTCCCTCATGACCCCCTCCTCAGACTCCCTCACTACCACCCTCCACCAGTGCCCCATATCTCTGCGTAGCCCACCCATGACCTCCTCCTCGGATTCCCTCACTACCACCCTCCAACAGTGCCCGTCATCTCTCCGTAGCCTCTCCCCCTCATGACCTCCTGCTCAGACTCTCTCACTACCACCCTCCACCAGTGCCCCTCATCTCTCCGTAGCCTCTCTCCCTCATGACCCCCTCCTCAGACTCCCTCACTACCACCCCCCAACAGTGCCCGTCATCTCTCTGTAGCCTCTCCCCCTCATGACCTCCTGCTCAGACTCTCTCACTACCAACATCCACCAGTGCCCCTCATCTCTCCAAAGCCCCTCCCCCTCATGACCTCCTCCTCGGATGCCCTCACTGCCACCCTCCAACAGGGCCCCTCATCTCTGCGTAGCCCCCCATGACCTCCTACTCGGATGCCCTCATTGCCACCCTCCAACAGTGCCCATCATCTCTCCATAGACTCTCCCCATATTCACCTCCTCCTCGGATGCCCTCATTGCCACCCTCCAACAGTGCCCATCATCTCTCCGTAGCCTCTCCCCTATTCACCTCCTCCTCGGATGCCCTCATTGCCACCCTCCAACAGTGCCCCTCATCTCTCCGTAGCCCCCCATGACCTCTTCCTCGGACTCCCTCACTGCCACCCTCCAACAGTGCCCCTCATCTCTCCGTAGCCTCTCCTCCTCATGACCTCCTCCTCGGATGCCCTCATTGCCACCCTCCAACAGTGCCCCTCATCTCTCCGTAGCCCCTCTCTCATATGCTTTTCATTTGTTGTATAGCGCTACTCGTAGTGTAGGGTTTCACAGTACTTTATATCACGCACACATTATGCAGAGACAACGAATCATACAAGTATGTAAATCTGCTTATAGGGAATGTCACATACGCCAATGAGGATTACCAGGTGTAGGAATCACGTCATCCATACTGGTGGGCAGTATGTTTTAAGAGGGTTAGGTCTGGAGAAGCACAAACACAGAATGTAAAGCATACCCCAGTGGTTGGGGGGTTGGCTTTACTGATTAAAATGTATATCTGCCCAAACAAACTCTTTATAGCAACATTAGAATAATGAAAGACTGGAGAAATTCTAACTATAGCGCAACACACAAAAAAAGTTCTAATTATACCATTCAGGTTTGTATGCAGCTCTTTGATGTCAGTTCATAGGTTACTGTCCTATGTTAGGACTGTAACTTCTGAACTGCAAGTAACACAAGAATCTCTGTAACAAAGGCAGTAACCCACTGAGCTATGCACATAAAATACAGTTTATCTGCATTTCAAAACTACAAACAGACAAAAGATTGCTCTCCAGCAGGATCATTAATCACAAGAGTTATCTGGGCATTTTTACTGTTGTCTTGCATTTGTGGCAGAGCCAGTCATGAAAATGATACAAATGATTTAAATGAAATATACACGGCATACACAAAGTATGTGTCTTGCTGGGCCCTCACAGATTTTAAAAATATGAACAAATAGCCACACATTCTCGAAGCATTCATGAAGTATGTATCTTGCTGGGCCTTTGCAGATTTTTTTTAAAATGGAATAGCCACACATTCTATTACCTGCTTGGTTGGAAATCTGTCTCAAAGCCTGAGCTGATAAGCAGCTGAAGGGGGTCAGGAAAGGTGAATCAGGATAAACAAACTCCTTTTCTCCAGCGTAAAAGGAGATGCGTGATTGGGGTGCCTGTGAGAGAGAGCCCAGGCCCAATCACGCAACTCCTAGAAGTAGAAATAAAATTACGTTCAGAGGAACGTTTTAAATTAAAGTGCCGATTTTCTGTTGGCCTTCTTGACGTCGCTGCAAAGGCCAAGATTCATGTTTGGGTGGGCCAGGCTCATGTTTGGGTGGGCCTGGCCCACCCGGTCCACCCTCTAGAACCAGGCCTGGATGCATGTGGTGTGCTGTGTAATTGTGTTGTAGAATTGAAATAAGTGGTTTGTTGTTGAATAATATGGGGCGGAATGGAAATGTGTAGAATTGAATTGTGTGGCGTGGAAGTGTGTGGCTGGAGGTGAAATTATGCTGATTGGAATTATGTGTTTTACGAAGACAAGGGAACCCGAGTAGTGGTTGGGGACCTTGGGTACGGAATGTTTTAAGGATCAGTGGTCCCTAACAACTTTTGCGAAAAAACATGTATATAGAAATGCAATGATATCTATATTTGGCTGTCCAACTGGACATAATCATTTAATGTAAAAAGTGAAAGAAAACATACAAGTGAGGACATATATATCATTAGAGCAAAAAGAGCTCATGCAACACAAAAGGTATGGGCAGACAAATTACAACAATTAGGCCAACAAAGAATACATTGGAGCACCCTAGTACATGTTAATACAAAGTATACGGTAATGTCAGAGTGCAAGAAGTCGACGACGTTTCGATCCCTCTAAATTAATGCAGGGAACATCTTCAGGACAAGACGATTAGTGCCTGAGGCGGTTGCCTATCGAACAAGGTTCTTAGAGGGGGAGACAAAGAGAAGCGAAAAAGAAAACATAGAGATGGGGGAGGTTAAGAATGAGAATGTATTATACAGTGCATGCTTAGGTAATAATTATTATACGTGGGAGGTGAAGCATGCTGCAGTGCTTACTTTGGTAATAAATATTATTATTCAGATGTGAGAGGTGAGGCATGCTTCCGTTTTGGTAAGCTGTGGCACAGCTTGCTATAAAAAGGCTTGACGATGTGATTTGTAACTGGTAGTGACTCGGGGGTGGAGGTGTTTTGACTAAGAATAGATGGTAGCCGTAGGATGAACGATGAAGATTTACCTGGGACTGAGATCAATGCGAGGCTTAGGGCAGAGACGGAGGAGATTCTCGGTCCAGGTACTTTTAAGAGTCATGAACAATCACCGGGAGAATTGAACCCCTGGATAAGCGCGGGGCGCTGTGGAAGTAAATTAAATGAGTATGTTAAGACTGTGAGCTTCCCTATAGTACTCGATTCATTATGAGTGCTGGGGCGGAAAGGAAATACATACCACGGGGTGGGGTGGAATGTCAATGTGGTCTCGCACCCTTCGTGGGTGGGAACTCCAAGATGGCGCCCGCGGTCGGACACCCGGAACAGGAACTAGGCAGTCTAGTTCTCCCACACACAGAAGCGTCAGCCCGGCGAGAGGAGGAACAAGTGGTGGGGAAGGAAGACACTGAGGACCTCGGAGGTTCATTCTTCGGCGCTCCTGAGGACCGCGATTACGGAGGCTGGCCAGGACCCGTACTGCAGGAAGAAGACGACGGCGAGGAGGCAGAAATCCCACCATCAGAGGAACCGCCCAGTGGCAACGCTCAAGAGTCCAGCCGACCCGGAGAGGAGGAGGGCGGCAAGACTCCCCCAGCCACGACCCAGCAGGCAAGTACTGCTCTTTAATTACTTCACTGCTGGCTGGTGGAGGACGGGGCTGTGAGAAGCCCCTATAGCTAAGACTCCCTAAGACTCTTCCCCTCACCACCTACACAACCCCCCTTTTTAGAAGCACAACCCTAGTTGTGGGTGACGGTGGCGGTGGACAAACTGACCCAAACCCAGTGTTCCTGACCTATGTTATTTTCTCTTTGCGGGTACGGGCCACATTCCCCTCTTCTGGCGTCCCGGCAAGGAGGAGAAGCTGACCAAAGACCACAGAAAACCCCTCCCCTGGGAGAAGTTAGAAGAGACAACCCTCCCATGTCATCGTGGCTGGACTGACACCCAAAGAGCCCTCCTATTACTTTTGTAGTGACTTTATTCCCCTGTCTTGGTCCCCACACGATCTGTACACTGCCCCTTATCAACAGGTCAATAAAATATTCACCAATCCTTGCTCCTGACTCCGCGCTCTATATACCTGGGAGATCACAGTCAAGCACGATGAGTCAAGATGAGGAGAGTTCATGGTCCGATTGATGGACCCAGTCTAAGCGGGCACTGATGTTACAGCTACGAGAGAAATTGCAGCGGTAGGGCGCAGGGTGCTGAGAAGCCATAGCGCCCCGTGCGTGTGGTGATTCTTACTGTGAATAATAGAGCCACTGACATCACATATAGTCCATTCTCCAATAACATTCTCTCTCATTTTGATATGTCTGCCACACCAACAAGGCCCGATGCACGGCAGTCAACAGCTGCTTTAGGGGGAGAACAGAATTACCAGTGGGACTAAATCTGAACATGTCCAACTGTGTTTGTGTTCCAGAGCACCCCAGCATGGGAGCTCACTCCAATCACAACAGTAGAAAAATAACATTTGACAGTAAGCAGTTAGGGTGTAAATCTCATCAAAATGATGAAACCGTCACCTTTTCTGCAGTGCTACAGTAGGGTTGGAATGCTATCTACAGCGCTTGCCAGTGAGACTACTTGCAAGGATTCCTATACCCATCATCTGTGTTTGATGCAATGCCCTCGGTGCAAGTGTGCTCCAGACCTAGGTCCCTTGCTGACTGTGCCGCAGGGTCCAAGCTGCACCTCACAGATGAGGTTCGCGTGTTGCTCGTGTTCCTTTCTGAAGGTGGCCTCATGTGGCAGCTCAGAACCTGTCCCATGAGGAGCAGGATCAGCAGCGATTTCCATAAGGTGGGCCTCTGAGTACAATGACACAGCTGGCAAAAAAACATTGAGTTGTAAATGCTACTCAGTAATTGCCAGTAGTTTGGACTCCTTACAATTCTCCCATTACATTGTGTCTGAAACAGGTATCAAAACCCTCCTAAATGGTAAAGGTTCACGCACACCCTGCTTCATTCACAACAACAGCGCAAACTTCGAGTAGCGAGAACCTCACCACGTTCACCCCAATGTCTAGTTATTGTCTACAATATTGGTACTATGGAAAAATCGAGTGCAAGCAGTAGATTTGAAAATCCAACACTTCAAACTGGCGGGTAGGGTGACATGCCGGTCACAGCACCTCTTGAGACCAAACTCAGGTATGAACCCCAGAGGGTTGGGAGAGGTCTGCTTGTCAAGCCTCGAAGGGCAGGCTCTCACCCAAGTCATGCCAGGGAAACAGAATGTTCTGCTCCATAATGTGCTGAGAACGGCAGTGCATCTTAGAGCATGCCGAGGGCCCCATCCGAACACAGGCAACCAATTCCATGCCTGGCAGCTGGTGAAAGAGCAGCAGCAGACCTACAAATGCACCAACAAGCAATCCTCATCATGTTATATTACCAAAACCCACAGATCAACAT
Source organism: Calotriton arnoldi (assembly GCA_963921515.1). Taxonomy (NCBI): domain Eukaryota; kingdom Metazoa; phylum Chordata; class Amphibia; order Caudata; family Salamandridae; genus Calotriton; species Calotriton arnoldi. The sequence continues at coordinate 638,380 of CAWUFW010002813.1, read as the reverse complement.
GCAGTGCAAAGGCTGTCCCTATAATATTCCCCAGAGTCTCGCTGCTGCCAGTTTCCCTGGGAAAGAGCCACTTTAATGGTCCAGAAGGTGGTGAGGCGGCAATGCCTCCAACAACGGGAAGGAACCACATTGACTCAACCATTAACTTGCACAGAAGAAACGACGACGCTCACTAGTGGCGGAGGGATACAGAGTATAAACTCTCATTAACATAGTAAAAGGACTGCATTTGCACATCACCTCGCCTCCCGTCCCACTCTGGTCCATGAAGCAGTGCCCATGAGCGACAAATTGCACGGTGGGCACCTTGGAATGGAATACATTTTTATAAAAGAATGCATTTTATGGTATAAAAGGTTCTCTCCATTCCAAGTTATTGGCACCCTCGTTATGATTTCTGCTTCTCTTTAAGAATGGCTGCAGCCATTTTTCAATAGAATTAAAAGAAAATGTTCAATTTGCAATAACAGCAGCTTAGCAATTGGAGCTTTCCCGTGCATCTGTAAAACATTTAGGGCCAGATGTATCACCCTTCCAATTTGCAAGATGCAAATTGTGTCGTTTTGCTACTCGCAAAATAGAATATACAACAGTGTCTCAGACACTGTATGCGATTCCCAATGGGGTCGCAAACGACCTGCCTCATTAATATTCATGAGGCAGGTCGCAATTTGCGACCCCATTGGGTCCAGCATTCACAGGGATGGTGGCCTGCTGGGGTCAGCAGACCACCATGTCTGTGACTGCTTTTTAAATAAAGCAGTTTTTTTCTTTAAATTCAGCCCGTTTTCCTTAAAGGAAAACAGGCTGCATTTAAAAAAGAAAAATGAACCGTTTCTGTTTCATTTTTTAAGAGTAGGCAGTGGTCCATGGGACCACTGCCTGCTCTTAAAAAATATTTCGGTACCAGTCACAAAAGGGTCCCCTGGGGACGCCTTTCCGTTTGTGAGTGGCTTACCACCTTTTTGAAATGGGTGGTAAACTGCGAGTGTTTTGTGACCGTAATTGCAGTCCCAAACAAATTGTACATTGAAGTGCGACTCGCTATTAGGAAGGGACGCCCTTGGCACACCCCTTCCCAATAGCGAGCCGCAAACCCTATTTTGCCAGTCAGTAATAGGTTACTGACTCGCAAAATAGGGTTTGTACATAGGGCAGACCTATTTTGTGGTCGTAAACGGGCCGATTTCCCGTTTGTGACCGCAAAAAACGGTCGTACATCTGGCCCTTAAAGAGGTCTGTACAAACAAAAGGAAGTTGCAGTAAGTAAACGAGAGGTGGCATCACCGACATGATCTCGGCACCAATTTTATCACACTAACCCAGTGAAATACCCTTAGAGGACCACAGCGAGTATGATGATGTGAATGACTGCCTCGGTTACAGAGGCCTAACAAAATCAACTAGAGTGCTGACAGAAGAACTCGATGGTGATGGCGCCGCGCTTGATTTATTCATTATTATAAAGCACAATGTCCACCCACCAGGGTGCTTACACATTGAAAAAACAACACTAAAGAAAAAACAGAAATTAAAGACAATAACTAATAAGTTAATAAATATTAGCAAAACAAAAAAGTTATTTGCCATCAGTTCTTCTGCCTGGTTGTGATTCACTGCTCATATAGAGAAGAGTGCTGTGAGTACCGCTTAGTAACGGCACTGCTGGTTCAAGTGCAGGAGGAATGGCTTAAGGATAGCAGTAGGGGCACAGGGGAAGGCACATGAAGAGAATGCGCCTGCTTAGTGCTGCTGCCTGATGTGTGCAAATGTATCAGCGCTTGTAATGGCTTACGGAGAAAAGCGGGAGTAGGCACAACAATCCCTGCTGGCATTTCCTCATCATAAGAGTGATGCAGGATGGGAACACACATCCCTATCCTACCAGGTTTACACTCAGCCACAGAAAAATGTTATATATGGAATTAGCTATGAGCCTTGAAGCTGAACACTCAGCCACCGAAACACAAGCAAGAAACGAAGGAGAAAAAAAGTCTCCTAAATGACTGATAAACAAGTAAAGTGTAATGATACAGTACTTAGTCCCTGCTCTGTGGGAGGAAACAAAAGAGAACAAGCATTTGCAATGCAGTAGGTCTCGCATTTGCGAGAGTTAGAGCTACTGGCGTTGTAAATGTAAATGCTTTTTACTTATGTGTTTTGGAGTGGAGTGGATGTATGTGGTGTGTAGTGGAATCGTGTGTTCACATTAACGCTGCGTACTTTTGGGCACAATACAATCCAGTACATTTATTGAAATATCCGTATGGTGAGTGTTTGCTTTTAAAAACTAGACCTAAAAAGCACAGACATGCAACAATTCTAGAGCGAGCGATTATTGCATAGAGAATAAAAAGATAGGTGTGAGCCCAGAGCAGTCAAAGTATAAGCATTACAGAGCACTGCAACGTCCATCATTTTGCTCCTTAATCATGTGTAGGAAACTTCACGCTATTTCTGCGGAAGACTAAGGGGCTTATTAGGATGGCGGAAGGAGGCACCTCCGCGGTGCCGGCGCTGGCGGAATGTAATTTTCCGCACTCCAGCAGCGGTCCACTCACCCGCCATATTACAATGGGCAAACATAGCCCATTTCCCGTCCGCCGCGGTGCGAAGTGAACCCCCACAAATTTGCGCACACCACCGTGGCGGTGTGAGCCAATAGAGACCCACCGCCATGCGGAATGACGTCCCGTCCGCCGTACAAATCACGATGCCCCAAACAGCCCGTCACACCGCAGCGGAGAAACCACCTAACCAGAGACGGCAGAAGCACGACAGCGAGCGCGAAACCAGACTCCTGGTCCCATCCACCCGGTCCCGACCGCAATGGATCCAGCTCTACAAGCCTTTCCGGTGCTCTACCTGATCCACAACCAGCAAATAATGGACCGTCGCGGACAACGGCGCAGGTACGCAGTCACACAACTCCGCACACAAACACAACTCCTGGGCTGATATACGGTTCCTGTCCACATCAGACACTCTGGTGGGGACAGGAACACATCCCCAAGTGTACCCACACATGTCCTACCTGTCACAAAATCACCCCTCCGCATCCGGGTCACCCATCAACCGCGAAATCACAGCAATGTCCCGGTCACGTCACTGCAGCGGTGCAGACGCGGGAAAACCTGTGCATAATATAGTAGGCAGGGCCAGCGCCAGGAATGGGCAGTCCACAAAGATTTACAGGGCCCCACCTCCACCCTTCACACACTATGACCCCCACACCCATTTGGGGACATGCTGTGTGCTCCTCCTGTGCCCCCACCGCACAATTCATCTTCCAGGTGTAGCCAGAACCTGCACCACACACATAAAACAACCAGGGAGCCTGTCTAAGAAGGTGGGGGTGAAGAGGAACACCCTGCACAGAAGCTCAGGGGCAGGGCATTCCTCCTCCTCCCACCTACTCTCCACTCATGTCAAGCAACCTGAGTCCAATCATAAAATGAAGACTCACACTGCATATGAACATCCGCTGAACTGTCCACACTGCCTGTCAAGTCACTCAGACTCACCCCACACTGACACACAGCCACATACACATACCAGATGTCAGCAGTAATGGAGGGCAATAAATGGGCTAGCCAAAAGTGAAGTGGACAGTGATGGAAAGCCATGGAGCAAGCCACAAAGCATGTGTACATCGCATGCAAGATAAGGAACATATCACACCACCCTTAGGCCATCAAATCAGACATGGGTGGCACAGTGAATGGAATTAAACCAAAGTGACCTCAGTTCAACAACTCAGGGAGACATCAAGGCAAGCCATGCATTGGCACAGGAATGATAGGAAGTGTCTGAAGTCAAACAGTGATCGGCCACACATCTGTCTCAACTCACTTGACATGTGTATGTCATCAGCACAACACACATGGCTCATTGTCACACTCCCTGACCGTCAAACCAAAGTTGGACCCTCACACATACCCCTCCTCTACCCAACTCACACCTGCAGCACTAAACACCAGTGTTAAACACACAGAATGGTGCAAATGATGTCCTGTGAGTACACTGACAACCAATCACACTCCCTGGGGTGCATCCACAAACATCACACACACACTCGGGGATGCCTGAACCAATGCTGACACAAAAACAATAGCCAAACACAAACCTCACAAACAACATACACAGAAGTCCAACAACCCCACATATGGCCAGCCAAACAGTGGAAAGGCAATGGGACCCCAGACAGAACAGGAGTACACAACATTGTCACTCAGGACCAATGCACAGACACCATAACCCAACACAAACAAGAATTGCATCATCTCAAAACAGTCATGAACACAAACTGGGATCAATGGGACAATAAGCTAACACAGACAGAGACACCACACCACCCATCAAGTCAACATGGTGTCATAGTGTACCACAAGCATGCACATGCCCAATCCTGACAAGTGACAGGTCAAAGATAGGAGGACATAGCACTATTGTGCACACAATACAAGCCCAGTAACAAGAATACACCTTGTTGCATGTGACAGACACACAAGTAATGCACACTACACTTGCAACACACATCAGAATGTATCACAATGCCCAAACTACTCACACACAATGTCATGCAAATAGAACATCACACACAGAGCATCTGTCAGCAGAGAGAGCCAACATAGGCCAAACACTGCATACATCCACAACAAAAACACAACAGATGCACATGCCAATCCATCACATTGCAAACTCAGCTGGACATCAGGGGGATGCACACCAGGCAAGTACAAGGTAACATACACTGACAGCACTGCATGCAGGCCAAACAGTGTGTGCACACCAACCAAATCAGTAGCACACACATCTCAGTGCCACAACATGTACTTCCCCAATACAAATCAGCACAGCACACAGACAACATCACACTCAGGAAGGGTAGCAGTACCTCAGCAAACACACATACAGCTAACCCAACACTCACAGATGCACAACTCAGGGCCACCCAGGTGCAAACAACATGACCAGAAGACTGTGCAGCACAAACAGTTGCACTGCACCTGAGCAACCATGACTGCAAAACAAGACAAGAAAATCACACATAACTAATTGGGAAACTGTCCTAAGTGGCACCTTGGTCCTGTGCACAGATCAGCACCACAAAGCATAATGTAACAAATGAAGTGGTGGGGAGGCTCACACACTGGCAACCCAAGGGGTAGGTGACATGAAATTGAAGTGGTGTGTACGTCAGTAGTGGACAGGTCAGGAGTGTACTGTACACAAACACATAGAGGAGTCACTCCCAATGGGCAGGCATCAGAAGCACAGATAGGGGATGGTATGACTCCACAGACCACATACCATACTGGAGCCAAAAATGGCTCCAGTGACAGAAATGCATGAGAAAACTCACCAACAATGTCAGTGTGGCTGAGCAGGTCTGCACAGTGAGCACAAACAGTAACAAGACACATGGCTGATCAACAAAACACAACACAGACTTGACTGTCACACACTCTGCATACTCACAACTGGCAGCAACAACAAGCAGGTGTCTCACCCAGGAGTGCAAGGACACACCAACACACTGCACAGTGCACAACCTACAACTCCTACATGTGCCCACAATCACAAGCACAGGGCTGACAATTCAAACAAACAGGCACTCGGCTCCTGGGTCATACATGTGTGCAGTTGGCATTGCAGGGGCACACACACATCAACACTACTGACCAAGTCACCCCTTTCACACTTCATGACCACTCAAGTGCACACATTCAAATGTACCCATGTGACTAGGAAGACAGGCCCTCACAAGATGACCATACATCAACACTGCTGTTCACACATCAAGAAAGATCACACAGACATGATGGACCTTGGCCAGCCTGCCTGTAATCCTGTGGGGTAGAATTCCCCTCTGTGCTGGTATTGCATCATAACATGACATGTGTACAATTTAGCAAACCTGACCATAGAATGATTAGGATAACAGTAGATCATCACAAACAACCATCACTTCCTCCCCAAGCCTCAGAGTCCAGAAGAACTGAAGTGCCTGTCACCTCTGGCAAACTCTGAAAAAGTGAAACAAGCAATTGGCAATGTCAAAGTGGCATACAGAGCATGTGTCACATGAAACCATACCCATACAGAAAGATTTTATTAAGCAAGGACACTGACAAAGCAGACAACAGGAGTAACTGTCTTTATTACATAATACCCAGATAGGCATCAAAAGTAGACAAAAGCAAGGCCAGTGGCCAGTCCATAGTTCAAAGTAGGCACATGTGTGCATGAAAACCTGCACAGGGAATGGGCAAACAAATTGACAAACAGCAAGGCCAGTGGCCAGTCCATAGTTCAAAGTAGGCACATGTGTGCATGAGAACCTGCACAGGGAATGGGCATCCATGGTTACAAACAGCAAGGCCAGTGGCCAGTCCATAGTTCAAAGTAGGCAGATGTGTGCATGAGAACCTGCACAGGGAATGGGCAAACAAAGTGACAAACAGCAAGGCCAGTGGCCAGTCTATAGCTCAAAGTAGTCACATGTGTGCATGAGAACTTGCACAGGGAATGGGCAAACAAAGTGACAAACAGCAAGGCCAGTGGCCAGTCCATAGTAGGCACATGTGTGCATGAGAACCTGCACAGGGAATGGGTGACACCGTACACTGCCATGGGAAGCAACTCAGCTAGGGGGATAACAATGGGCAGCCCAGGCACCGCTATGAGAGAGATAGGTGTGGGAGGGGGACTTAGACTCAGACTTGGCTGTCAGTCAGACTGGGAGGTGGCTGATTGTCCGGGCCAGTTGTAGGACTGGACCTGGGAGAGAGAGGAGCAGCTGAGGTAGAGGCATCAGTGGCTATGGTAGCCAGAGGGCTGCTTGGACCGGGTGGTGTGGTGGCACGTGGAGGCGGAGATATGCTGCTGTGAGACACAGTGTGTGAGGTAGAATGTGGAGGGCTGCATTTCCAATTCTTGGGGATTCAATAGGGAAGAATTGTCTTGGTAGGAGTGGGAAGTGGTGCGGGCACAACAGACTCACTCCCCACCACAGGTGCAGGTGTGGCCCTCCCACTGGGGATCTGCTGGATCGTGCAGTACGCTTGGCCTGGCCTTGCCTTTTCCCCTCCATCCCGTTGCCCAGGTGAACCCCCTACAGTGTCCTCCTTTCCCAGCTTCACAGGGGTGTGGGCGGGAGTTGAGGTTGTGGGTGAATCTGCCTTAGAGGGCTTTTTCTGCAGACTCTTAGGAGGCACCAGCTTCACAGCAGGCACGGCAACTGTCTGCCTGTCTTTGGGAGACGCCTTTGGGATGGGAGTGTCCTTGGATGGGGCAGATTTTGAGGCATGTGAGCCTGAGGCCTGCTTCTTGGCTTGATGCCCCGGAGTGTCACCTGAAGGGCTTTTGCCTTTGCGCCCCTGTGTCACTTTAGTTTGTTTGGGGGATGGTGTCTGTGCTCTGGCCCGCTTGGGGTGCTGCTGTTGTGTGCTGCGTGTGGTGTACCTGGAGCCTGTGGACTGGTGTGTGGTCACTGTCGTCAGATGTAGCCACTGGCAGGGGGGTTGCCAAAGGGACTGGAGCTGGACTCGGAGCCTGTGACAGCTGAATGGCTGCCGTCACTGCGGACGACAAAGACTGGACAGTCCTGTGTAGCCCACTCACGTCTGAATGAATCCCCTCCATGAAGGCAACTACCTGTGCCAACTTCTTGTCATGGTCTTGGAAGGCATTCAGGAGAGTTGTCTGACCCACACACAGCTGGCGCAAAAGTTCCACCGCCTCAACACTGAGGGCAGCATTGGAGAAATGGGCAGGGGCAGCGGTGCCTGGGGGGGAAGGACACTCTTCCCTTCTTACTGGTGCAAGCACGTGCAGCACTATTGGAAGTAGCTGGGAGGGTGGGCACTGGACGATGTGTGGTGGAAGAGGAGGCAGATTTCCCACTCCCTGTACCCGCCAACATCGAGGAGTCACCGCTGGCGGCAGATGACGTAGAGGTTGGTGTTTCTGGGCGTGATTCCTCAAGGACACTCCTGTCCCCCTCCGAGGCGCTGGTCACATCAGTGTCAGTGGGCTCATGTGTAGCAGTTGTGCAAGATGCCTCACCACTGGTGTCCGTCCCCTGTCCCTCTGTGCCCTCGGCAGATGCTGCAAGAGACAGAGACGTAGGTTCAGTTTAGTGCCATACACACAAACATCATTGTAAGAAACTGGCTCTATATATACTACACCAAAATGAGGCATAGTGTGTATAGAGTCCAGGTGACTCCAAAGGTAGGCAGAGGTTAAAGTTAGCTAGAACCTTACTCTCTATTTGTGGTAGCTTGGTCGAGCAGTAAGGCAGTATCAGAGGACAGTGTTAAGCATTTGATGTACACACTCAGTCAGCAAATGAATTCACACACTCAGAGACTAAACTCTAGGCCAATGGTTTTGTATAAAAAATATACTGTGTTTTATTTTAAAACCAAGCAAGCCTGGCACAGGTAAGCATTAAATACTTTACAGTAATAAGTTACTGAATGTCGAACAGTTTGAAAATGCAATAGAAGTTGTACTTTGTTTGATTTATAGGGGAGCAGTAGTATGCAACACTTAGCAAATACAGTACATTGAAATGAATAGGCTTTTTCAGTAAATTGCAGGTAAGTTACTTTTCACTGTACTTTTCTTACTCAGTGCTGGATACCTGGATTCAGCACTGGGACATTTCCTGAAAACAGGTAAGTAATTACGTTTTGGTTATTCGTGCGATTTTTAAAGAATATCTTTAGATTTCAAAATTCCACACAGAAACTTTTTCAAGCAAATACAGTGCATTGAAATGAATAGGCTTTTTCAGTAAGTTACAGGTAAGTTACCTTTTACGTTACTTTTCTTACTTCGTGCTGGATACTTGGATTCAGCACTGGGACATTTCCTGCAAACAGGTAAGTAAATACGTTTTGGTTATTCGTGCGATTTTAAAGAATACTCTTAGATTTTGAAACTCCACACTTAGAAACTTTTTGAAAGAAAATCGGTCAATGTTATCCTATGGAGGAAAAGTAGCTATCGGTTCACAGGTAAGTTATCGACAGTGGGAGTTCAAGTTCTGGGGGTAGACTCAGGGGTCCCCCAGGGTCAGTGATGCACTCTTGTTACAACCTCAGCGGCACTGGGGCGGCCGGGTGCAGAGTGGTGAGGCCCAATGTAATCCAATGGGGGATAGGGGGCCTCCAGTTGGTGGCTGCTGGCTAGCAGGCAACACAGCTTTGGGAGCAAAGCTCTTGGACTTTAGCTCAGGGCAAATGGGGAAACAAGCAAGCACAAAAGGTGCACCCTCAGCGGCGCTGGGGTGGCCGGGTGCAGAGTGCTGTTTTGGCGTCAGGTGCCCTGTTGTTTTCAATGGAGATTTTGGTTTTTAGCTGCAGGCTCGGTCCAGGAAGACTTCCGGGAGGAACCAGCAGCTGGGCAGGTAAGTTGGAGGGCTCGGGGACATAGGTGCAACTCGGGTTCTTTTCTCCAGGGCGCAGGGCGGCTGGATGCAGGAGTGTCTTTTGAGGTCGGATTTCACCTTACCGGGCCAGTGCAGTGGTGTTTCCAGGCATCAAGTTTCTTTGTCCTCAGCAGGCTCTGAGTCTTGCTTTGGAGTTTCTTTTGAACAGAACTGCTGTTCACAGGAGATCCGGTCTTTGTTGAAGGCAGCCAGTCCTCCTAGGGGTTCTGGAGGTCGCTGACTGCAGGACAAGGCAACATTTGGTGCAGGATCTCTGAAAATTGCAGACGGGCCGGTAGGGCTGGGGCCAAGTCAGTTGTTCTCTGCAGTCTTCTCTGCTGGGCGTCTTCTTTCGTCCTTCTTCGTAGGTTGCAGGAATCTGACGAAGCAAGGTTCAGGGTGCCCCCTAAATACTAGATTTAGGGGCGTTACAGGTAGGTAAAGGGCAGGGACCAATGGGTCCCTTCCCTGGGGTGAGTACACCCCCTATTCTGCCCCTTTCCAGTGGGAGGGGGGCAGGAGCCTGTCCCTGGTTGGTTGGGTCCCCCCATCCTCAAGATGGCGGGGACTCTGAGTTGTGCTTCACCTCGCCTCCCCCACCTGAGGGGTGGAATTGGCAGAGGTGGGCACAACTCTCTCCCTCACTAGGTTTTCCCGCCGATTCTCCCGCCCAAAGTAGGGGGGAGATTCAGTGGGGGCCAGTTGCTGAAAGCAGCAAAGGGTCTGGGGAATCTCCAAAGGCGGTATGACTTTGAAGCTTCCCCTTCGTGAACCCTTCCCATCCTGGGGGAGGAGGCTTGGCACCTCGTCCCAGGCTGTGCATTGTTTCAGGCCCTCGAGAGCAGCAGGATCTCAACCCAAGGGTCCAGAAACATGTCTGTTGGTGGCAGCCTAAGCAGCCACTCAGTTGGGACACTAGAAGTGGGTCGTTTTTCACGGGGCATCTCTAAGATGCCCTCTGGGTGCATTTTTCATTAAATCCCACACTGGCATCAGTGTGGGTTTAATGTGCTGAGAAGTTTGATACCAAACTTCTCAGTTTTCAGTGTAGCCATTATGGTGCTGTGGAGTTCGTAATGACAAGCTCCCAGAACCATATACTCTTAATGGCAGCACTGCACTTACAGTGTCTAAGAATGGACTTAGACACTGTAGGGGTACAGGGCTCATGCACCTGTACCCTCACCACTGGCGTAGGGCACCCAGCTAGAGGGGTGACTGATCCATGCCAGGGCAGTGGGTTGTAGGCATGGCACACAGGGATGTGTGCCATGTCGACTCTTCACTTTGTTCTGCACCAAAACACGCAGCCTGCAAAGGCAGTGTGTGTGTGTAAAGGTACAGGGCCTCTAAGGGTGGCACAATAAGTGCTGCAGCCCTTAGAGGTCTTCCCTGGCCACAGTGCCCTGAGTACCTGTGGTACCATTTACCAGGGGCTGACCTGTGGCCAGAGATGCCAATTGGGTTAGTTTTGGGGAAAGAACACAGGCCCTGGGAACCTGATTGGCAGAGACCCAGGGCACACCAAGTAAAAGTGCATCAGTAGTCTGGCAAAAAGTGGGGGGGGGTTTACTGCAACAGAAACCCACTTTCCTACAATCATATGCAAGCAAAGCACAAAACAAGATGATGATACCCCCACGTTGCACACCACCCTGTGCAGTCACATTGTGCAACCTTAATTCAAAATGCAAAAGATGTATGGTAACGTGCATACTTGGCATTATTGACCCATGTGATGTCCACACAGCCAAATAGCTTGCCCGTGCCTCCGTGTAACCTGACTTACAGATCCCTGTGAGCATACCTAGGTCCCTGTGGGTGAAAAAGATGTACATCCCAACATGTTGTCACAGTCACATATGGAGTCAACATAAGGGGACAACACAGATGCAGACTCCAAAATGCCATTTAGCAAAAAATGGCCATGAGCTACTGCCATCCACCATGCCATGCTTTGGTGCACAACTACAGTTGCACATTGGTGTCAGATGTGTAGTTCTCACAATTTCGAGCTCAGACACTGCACACATTGACGAAAGCACACTCAGATGAGACACAGTGCCGTTTACTGCCATAAGATGTCCCTGACTCCCCTAATGCAGCCGATGCCACAAGGCCACAACTCAGAATGCAACGTCAAGGGCCATTACATCAATGACATGAGAAAGTACATGTAGCGAAAATGCATGACAGCTGCACCCAACAGAGAGGCCACTTACAAGCCATTGCATCACACTAGCAACATCACAGAGCTCAGCACTGGCTCAGGGTTGGAATACATGCAGTCACTCACAACCAAAGTCACCCTTCCCAGAATATTCACCCCCAGCTTGCTGCTGATGGGCCCTCATACGTTCATCCAGCTCTGGCTGTGTCACAGCCAAGATGCGGGCCATTAGTGGTGTCATGCTCCTGCGGGCCAACCTGCCAGTCAGAGGGAGCAGCCCCAGCGTCATCTCTGCCACGTTTTTGCTCAGCCGGCAGATGTCATCCCACCTCTTGTGACAGTGTGTGTACCGTCGGTTAGACACACCCAGAGCAGGCACCTTGCGTGCAATGGCCCTCCATACGGCCTTATGCTGGTGGACTTTGAGCTGCAGGCATGGGAGACAAGGAGAGCAAATTTCAGTTATACTGGGCTATGTACCACTGTGTCTCAGTACAGGAGCATGCACACACTCAGCACAGCTACTCGGATATGTTTAGCGGAGACAATACAGCATGACACATAGTACATTAGCAGGAGATAATTGTATGGAAATGCATGCAGGTATGAGGATGGACACAGTACCTGGCCATCTCATACACATGCAGAATGCCAGCACAGAAAGCAAGGTGAAGATGGCCCCCATCTGCAATGCAGTATGTGAGGGAGCAATACATACATTACATTGCAAATGATGTTTTTGGGCAGACTCACTGTGTCCAACACTGCACACCCCTCAATGTCCTTGGCATGTGAATGGCTACCTGTGTTATGGAGGTCACATATAGGGACATGATCTTACAATCTCACACCCTTATCACAAGGTCTGTCTTGTGCAATCCATCGGCGTAAGTTAGCTCATTGAGGAATAGGGTAGCAGACAACCCATATGTCTCTCTCTGTCCATTCAGTGATGGGTCCCTGACAAATTGGCCAGTAACTGTGCAGGGCAGGGGGGCTCACACTGCGGTCTAACGTGGGCCATCTGAACTGTCACATGCATGTACAATATGGGAGGGAAAAATCTGCCTACACATGCGAGTCAGTACACATGATGAAAATGGAAGGGGGATGTTTCAAAAGTACAACAATCTGCTGTGTCATAGGTGAATTTCCACCAAGAGTGTCACCCTCAGGCATTTCACTCTTGTGCATAATGCTGACATATCCATGGTGGCAATATAAAGTCAAACCCACTTCCATCAGTACCCTCTGGACGGAAACTCTTTGTAATGTCACAGATGAGCCTGTGAAGAACCTCATGGACCCAAACATCCATTAGCACAGGCAATTTCTGTCCTGACTCCCACTTAACAAACTTGCAGTGTCACTGTATGGCTGCAAAAACACTGCATGTCCCTCCCATCCTGATATGCAGCCAGGGAAATGTGTAAAATAGGCTACAAACCCCTTTTCCCTGAAGTCAGCATGCTAGGCAGTGAATCAAACAAACCCTCACTCTCAGGCACATACTGCAGCAGATCAACTTCATTCGTGCACTCCCTGCACTCCCCTACTTTCACTCTGAAACACTTACCATGACATCAGGAGCACCATATAGCCTCCCATACTGTGTGAGCACCTCGTCCACCAGGACCTCCAGCTCCTCTGTGGTGAAGGGACGGGCCCTGATGTTCTCAGTCCTCGCCATCACTGGGTCCAGGAGACAGGAACAGCAGCAGTTGGTGGTGAAGTGTGTCACTGCTGACTGACTGTTTGGAAGCAGTGGAAATGTGTGGCTCTCTCCCACACATATATAGCCCCCTGGGGTTGTTTCAGTGGTACTAAGCTGCTGCAATAGGTGTTCAAGGTCAGCTTTTTTCAAATGCATCCAATGACCGGCCCTGCGGTAGCGGAGTACGCCTACCGCGATTTTCAAAATTGCATTTGGCTACCGCGATTGCGCTTCCCATTGGCTGTAAGGGCATGGGCATGGGTATTGGCGGTGCCACACCGCAGGGGCCAGGCGGTTGCTACCGCATCTTACAATTGCATCCAATGACCGGCCCCGCGGTAGCGGAGCACTCCTACCGCGATTTTCAAAATTGCATTTGGCTACCGCAATTGCGCTTCCAATTGGCTGTAAGGGCATGGGCATTGGCGGTGCCACACCGCAGGTGCCAGGCGGTTGCTACCGTGATTTGGCCGCATGATATTGGTGCCCATGGCCGTGATTGTGGTGGCGGAGCACACCAACCGCCATTTTACAATGTGCATATCACTACCGCGATTGCGGTGGGCATTGGCGGTGCCACACCGCAGGGGCCAGGCGGTTGCTACCGTGATTTGGCCGCATGATATTGGTGCCCATGGCCGTGATTGTGGTGGCGGTGCACGCTTAGGCCACCTATGGACACATCATGCTGTGGCAGTGTCAATGGCCAGTTCTCAACATTGTACAGTAGACACATGAATCATGCCACCAGATAGTGCTAACCAATGCTAGTGTGACATTTAGCCCACTGATGACTACACATGCCATGTCAGTGCACAGGATTACATGCACGGGCATGTACTCACTCACATGTCACTTATGTAATTGTTGTGCATGTACACAGATCTGTGGTGTGATGGACTCTCACATGTGTACACATTTCAATGTGTGAGCTGTTTAAGTGACACACAGTAATGAAGGTCTGACCACATATTGTGCCTATTTCACTGTGTAGATTGCTGAACTCATGTTAATGCTTGATCTTTGTGAACACACTGTGCACATTGTGTTGTTAATGTGTGCCATGTACGAATTACGCAAGAAGATGTGACAGGTACAGCAGCTACGTAGAAGCTAGCAGTGTTGCTGTCTCACACATGTGCTGTGTCAACTACTCTCAGGGCTGGTGGCACAAGATGTTGGAATGTACCTTTTTGAATTCACCTAATCTGAATCTGTTTTGGGGGACATCTCTGTGTGAATACTGGACAAGTGTGCGACTAGTTTAGGTCAAGGTGTCCCTACATGTGAGTTGTGCAGTAAGCTGAAGTGTTTTTGCCAGTCATTGTTGGCGCTGTCTCAGTCAATATGCAAGATGTTGGACACATCACATAGGGGGATTTAATTGACATGTGTGCCCTTTCATCTCACCTAGGAGGCGACCAAATGTGCATCATCCATTCACAGTGCTGGCTGACATGGAGGATGAGGACATCATATGGAAATTCCGTCTGGATCGACCTACCCTTCAAGACCTATGTGCTCTGTTGGAGCCTCATCTGAGGCCTTGCAGAACCTATCCGACTGCTTTGACACCAACGTGTAAGGTGATGGCGGCCCTGCATTTCTTTGCAACTGGTTCGTTCCAGTACACGGTGTCCAGCGCAGGTGCGATGTCGCAACCTATGTTCAGCATGGTGCTATGTGATGTCCTGTCCGCTATGATGACCTACAAGGACAGATACATCCATTTCCACAGGAGGCATGAATTGGCGGCTGTGAAGGGTGATTTTTATGCCCTTGGCCACATCCCTAATGTTGTTGCTGCCATTGACTGCACACATGTTGGCCTGGTTCCACCACAGGAACGTGAGCACATCTACAGGAACAGGAAGCATTTCCATTCCATTAATGTGCAAGTGGTATGCCAGGCGGATATGATAATCTCACATGTCTGTGCCAAATTTCCTGGATCAGCCCACGACTCCTACATCCTGCGTAACAGCATCGTACCACAGCTGATGGCAAATCTGCATCCGGAGCGTGCTTGGATTGTGGGTGAGTACGCAGAGTCAAGTAGTGTGCTGTATGTGTGACATGCTGTTCTCAGCAAATGTTTATATAACGAAATTGGTCTGTGTATCTCACACCTAGGTGACTCTGCATATCCCAACCGGCCTTGGTTGCTGAGCCCACTGAGGAATCCCAGGACCCCGGGTGATGTCCGCTACAATTATGCCCATGGCAGGACACGTCGTGTGGTGGAGCGTACTTTTAGTCTACTTAAGTCACGATTTCGCTGCCTGGACAAGACCGGAGGTGCACTGATGTACTCTCCCCAAAAGGTGTGTCAGATCGTAGTTGCATGCTGCATGCTCCACAACCTGGACTTGCGCAAGGAGATCCCCCTGCTCCTGGATGATGATGAGCAGCCGAGGACCCCACCTGCAAACCCACACATGTCCAGGGACGAGGAAGGTGTCAACCTGTGTCAACAGCTCATCAAACGCTACTTCCCTTGAAGGTGAGTGAAAACGTACAACGGTGCCATTGTCTGCTGATTTTGTTGTTGGTGAAAAGGCCTAGGTGAGCTTTGTGACTGCTGCCTGTTGGCTCTGTGCTGGCTGCTAATGTTTCTGGGACAGGGTAGTCATGCACAGCTACAGGATGTCTATGTTGGTACTGTTGCTCATTGTAATGTGTGCAGATTTGAGTACCTTGATGACAAGTGTTGTGTAATGGCTGTGATGCCATCACCTGACAACTGAATATTGTTCTCTTGTGTTTTCCTAGGTCCCTTCAGCCTCTCAATGAGTCCAGACAATCAGCTCCTGGTACATTGTAAACAGTCAACATTGTACACCCTGTGATAAACATGGAGCTGACACGAAAACATAGGTGTGTAAGGAGTGTTTATTTACAATGGGTATATGTGACAGGGAAGTGAATATTTACAAAATGGTGAAAAGGGAATCAATGAGTTGTCAGTGATGGTAGATGAGACAATAGAGTAGTCACCACATTGATGTGGTGACCTAGTCCAACAGACGCATGCCATTAGCCTGGCAGTGTGGGTAAGGACAGTCAACAAAGTCAATGGCAGGGTGAAGAGGGGTGCCATCATGGCTGGCTCCTTGACTGGCGTTTGGCTGGTGCTTTGCCACGGGATCCTCCATGGGATTTCTTTGGACGGCCCCTTGATCGTTTGGCAGGGGGGGGCCTCTGCTGCGGGCTCAGCGGGGTCTGAGGACTCACCCCTCTCTGTGGCCGCAGGGGCGGTGGGGGAAACTGTCATCCTGTGGGCCACTGGAGGGAGGTGGAGCTGTTGTTTGGGCCGCAGGCCTGTCTCTCAGAACCCCCACAAGCTGGCCCAAGAGGTCCACGATTTGGCCCATGCGGGTGTCTATGGACCTCAGCAGCAGGCAGAGCTCACAGGACTCTTCAAGAGCCTGGCCCGTGTGTCCCTGGGCTCGTTCATAGACCCCAAGGACTCTGGCGATGTTGGCCAGGGCTTCGGTCCCAGTGTCCGGTTGGGTTTGACGCCCAGTTGCCCTCCCACCTGCCCTGCTGTCCCGGATCTGTGGCGTCTACGCACCCGCGTACTCTCCCTGCCCTCCTCAGATTGTGGGGTGGGGTGGTCATCCTCTGAGGCAGGGAGAGTGTTGCAGGCAGCACTGGTGGTGGTGGAGGAGGCTGCACAGGTTGTTACAGCAGGGGTCAGTGTAGTTGTTGTTGCTGAGGTGGTGGTGGTGGGGACAGTGGGGTCCTGGGACCTGTTGCACCCTGGCATGCCTGATGGGCCGGCTTCTGGCTCTGCATCCAAGAAATCTAGGGAGTCTGCATCAGAGAGTCCATGTTCCGGGGGTGGAGACTGGCTCTGCAGGTTGGTGTGGTCATCTTCAGCTGTCAGTTCTTAGTCACCTGTGGAACAGAGGGGAAATGGTCATTGAAGTGCACCTCTCAAGCTTGGTGTTAGATGTTTTTTATTTACAAGTTATACACCACACAGTTTACATTGATATCACATTGTATGTCTGCCCAGTACTGTGCATCTTGACATGATGTGGCGGTACATACATTACTTGTCCATGGTGTCACATGTCAATAGATACCATGCGCCACATGCAGATTTTGTGATTACAAGGACATGTTGTCATCTAACGACTAGCAGCACAACTTCATGTGATGCATCTTTGTTGATTACTCTGCATGGAAGACGTTACATCTGAGCACGAACTAGCCATTGTAATCTCATGCATACCTTTGTCACGTCATGTGCTTTGCTTTATTTTTACTACAGACCAAGCTTGTTTTGTTTTCATATGGGCCTTGATGCTCTGCCCCCATGGCACTTACAGATAGCATTTAGTGCTGTGCATGATTGTGCCCTGAATTTCTTCAACATGTTATTTGGTGAGTCACACTTTGGTTTCTGTGACAGTTACATACGCTTAGATGTCTGCACACTGTAAGTGGCTATTGGATCTGTGCCAATTTTGGTGGGATGTGAGGGCTGGTGTGGTCATATGGCTCCATGCTTTTTGAGAGAAATGGCGGGGTGCATGCACTGTCTACTTACCTGTTCTGTGGCACATTTGGGGGGAATTTCTGACATCTTTATGGGTGGGTGGTAGAGTGCTCCATCTTGCTGAGCTGTGGGACATGGGGGCCTGTTGGGAGTTGTAGTGCTGGCCTCCCACTCACCCACACCCCTCCCTGTGAAGATGGCTACCTACCTGTTAGTTTGATGAGGGCAATGTAATGGCTGCCACATACTTCTGGGTGGGGGGGAGTGCTCCATCCTGCTGAGCTGTGGGACAAGGGGGCCTGGTGGGAGTTGTAGTGCTGGCCTCCCAGCCACACACACCCCTCCCTGTGAAGATGGCTACCTACCTGTTAGTTTGATGAGGGCAATGTAATGGCTGCCACATACTTCTGGGTGGGGGGGGAGTGCTCCATCCTGCTGAGCTGTGGGACAAGGGGGCCTGGTGGGAATTGTAGTGCTGGCCTCCCTGCCACACACACCCATCCCTGTGAAGATGGCTACCTACCTGTTAGTTTAATGAGGGCAATGTAATGGCTGCCACATACTTCTGGGTGGGGGGAGTGCTCCATCCTGCTCCGGGGTGGGACAAGGGGTCCTGGTGGGAGTTGTAGTGCTGGCCTCCCAGCCACACACACCCCTCCCTGTGAAGATGGCTACCTACCTGTAAGTTTGATGAGTGAGATTCAATGGCTGCCACATGATTGTGGGTATGTGGAGTGCTCCATCCTGCTGAGCTGTGTGACAAGTGGGCCTGGTAGGAGTTGTAGTGCTGGCCTCCCAGCCACACACACCCTCCCTGTGAAGATGGCTACCTACCTGTTAGTTTGATGAGGGCAATGTAATGGCTGCCACATACTTCTGGGTGGGGGGGTGCTCCATCCTGCTCAGGGGTGGGACAAGGGGGCCTGTTGGGAGTTGTAGTGCTGGCTGCCTATCCACAGACAGCCCTCCCTGTTAAGATGGCTGGCTCCCTGTGGAGCAGAGGGAGGGAATGGTTACACATGGCTCTTGGGTGGGGGTGTGTTCCATCCTGCTCAGCTGTGGGAGTTGTGGTGCTGGCCTCCCACCCACAAACACCCCTCCCTATGAAGATGGCTACCTACCTGTAGGTTTGGTTGGTGAGATACAATGGCTGCCACATGCTTCTGACTGGGGGGAGTGTTCCATGTTGCTGAGCTCTGGGACATGGGGGCCTGTTGGGAGTTGGAGTGCTGGCTTCCCACCCACAGACACCCCTCCCTGTTAAGATGGCTAGCTCCCTGTGGAGCAGAGGGAGGGAATGGTTACACATGGCTCTTGGGTGGGGGGGGTGTGTTCCATCCTGCTCAGCTGTGGGACAGGGGGCCTGGTGGAAGGTGTAGTGCTGGCTACCTGTACACATGCAACCCAGGGAATGTTGTTAGCTACCTTTGGGGTGAATGAGAGGGAGTGAATGTTGGATCTGTGAGACATGTGTTGGGGAGAGTGGGGTGCACATGAATGGAATTGGGCCTAGGAGGTGTAGCTTTGTAGTTGTGCAAGACAGTACATAGCAGTATGATGGTGGACATTTGTTTGTACTTACCAGCCTCCACTCCCCCGGATATTCCTGTGAGACTCTCTGGATGCAGTATGGCAAGCACCTTCTCCTCCCATGCAGTGAATGTTCTTGGTGGAATGGGAGGGCCACCACCAGTCATCTGAGCCAGCTGACGGTTATTGTAGTTCTTTGCTTTCACCTGCCTCTTGAGGTCATGCCACCGCTTCATGATCTCCTTCTTGGTGCGCGGGGTGGTCCCTACTGCTTTGACCATGTCGACTATCCTTCCCCACATTTGTGCTCTGGTGGCTAATGGTGTCTGTTGGACCAGGTTACCAAACAATTGTGGTTCTACTCTGATTATCTCATCTGCCATGACTGACAAGTCATTGTCAGTGAATTTGGGCATTTTCTTTTGTGCCATGGTGTGTGATGTGCAAATGGTTTGAGGTGCAGGTGTGAGGGTGGTGGGGGTGGTGTAGGTGGTGTGTGTGTGTGTGTGTTGTTGTGCTGGTGAGATGTGTGGTGGTTTGCCTATCCAATGTGCTGTAGTGCAAAGGATTCTGGTCAGGGAAGGGGCAGGTTTTATACTCACCTATGTGGGAGTGTCAAAAGGGTGTATTGCTGTCAGGTGTGTTGTGTGTGTTGTCCTGGGATTTGTATTTTTTAAGTTGCCATGGGGGTGTGTCATTGGGGTGTGTTAGGGGTTTTTGGGGGCTGAGCTAGTTTGATGTGTACACTTTGTGGCCTTGTGTTTTTTTTAGTTGACCGCCATAATAGTTCTGGTGCGGCGGTGGGTATGCAACGGCCCTTCTGCCTGCTCTCCCATTCATCACTGTTGGCGATCGTGGTGGTCGGAAACAGCGGATCGTTCCGCTGTCACCTCAATGGTATTCTAATTGTGCGTACAGTCACTCCGCTGGCCTTGCGGCGGGTTTGGGTTTTTCCGCCGCGAATCCGACCGCCGCGGACGGATTTTCACCTGCTCCGCCCGCTACCGGCGGTCTTTCGTGTCATCGTTCCGCTGCGGTCTGATTTTTCTGGCAGTTGATCCTAATCTGACCGCCGGTTTTCCTGCGGTACCTGCGGACGGTTCATTTCCGCTACTACGGCGGTCGGGATGGTTTTCCGACCGCCATCGTAATCAGCCCCTAAATTTGGATTACATGTGTACTTGCATCAGCTTCCTGTATGCCACAGGTCAAACAGTGCCATCACCTCTCGGTGTATATGTATATATATTTTGATGTTTTGAAATGCACAGGTTGAAGGAAGTGACCCGAAATGGGCCCCGGGTCACTCGCGACCACCTCTCGGCCTTCCCAGAAATGAAGAGTCAGGACGACAGTGGAGAATACAAACTAACTCTTTTATTAGTAAATACACTGCAGCGGAGTCCGGTCTGACCAGCCTCATGAGATAGCTGGTGCACATACAAAATATCGAACTTTTTATTTCGAAGTACAAGAATATCGAGTTGTAAATATCGAGGTACAAGAATATCGACAGCAAGAATATCGTGGACCAGAATATCGACAGTAAGGTAAGAAATATTGTTTTTTTTTTAAAATATCGAAGACAGTAATATCGTTTGTAAATATATCGTTGTTAATAATATCGATGTTTATATTAGTGTTATGTATTTTAGTATGTATTTTGAAGGTATGTGTTCTATATTTTTGTTTAAGTATTGTATGTATTTTTAAATATATGTATTACATTTTTAGAAGTTATTAAAAAAATTTTAAGTACATTTTGCGTTTTAGTTCCGTAGCGGGTTGTGGGTTTATAGTAGAATAGGGTGGGAAGTAATTTAATTATAATAAATTTAATAATAATTTTTAGAAGTTATTAATTATTTTTAATTACATTTTGCGCTTTTATTCCGTAGCGGGTTGTGGGTTCATAGGGGAATAGGGTGGGAAGTAATTTAATTATAATTACATTTATTAATATTATTTATTAATTATTATTTATATATTTAATATTTTATATTGTTAATTGTGGTAATGAATTTTTTAACAATTCGTTATTAATTGGCTGTTAATTATTAATTATTTGTTAAATTAATTAATTATGTTATTTTTTAGGAGCGGGTTGTGGGTTTATAAGGGAATAGGGTGGGAAGTAATTTAATTATATTTAATTAATATTATTTATTAATTAATATTTATATATTTAATATTTTATATTGTTAATTGTGGTAATTAATTTATTTATTAATTAGTTAATAATTGGTTGTTAATTATTATTTGTTAAATAAATTAATTATGTTATTTTTTAGGAGCGGGTTGTGGGTTTATAGGGGAAAAGGGTGGGAAGTAATTTAAATATAATTAATTAATTAATCATTTTTTATTAATTAATAATAAAGTATTTATGTTTTTATATTGCTAAATGTGGTAAATAATTTATTAATAATGAGTTATTAATTGTTAATCATTAATAAATAATTGGTAAATGTGTAAATTGTGTTATGTTTTTTAGGAGTGTGTTGTGTGTTGATAGGGGAGTAGGCTGGGAAGTAATTTAATTTCAATATAATTTTTTAATTTTTTTATTATAACATTTATTTTAAGTTGTTTTTATATTGTTAATTGTGTGAATTAAATTATTTATTGTTTTTAAATTACTTGTTAATTTTAATTAATTAGATAATTATTAATTATGTTAATAGTGTTATGTTTTAGAACATTGGTGGTGTCATTTATAGGGGAATATGGTGGGAGGCAAACATTTTTTATTTTATTAATTGTTTGTTTATTAATTTTAATTATTTTGCTTGAGTGGGAATAGAAAATTATTCCCCTATGCAATCCAACACTTTCTCTACTGTTGCACTCACTGGAGTGGGAATAGTAATTTTTATCCCTAGCTATCCAACACTTTCTCTACTGTTACACTCACTGCTGTGGAAATAGTAAATTATTCCCCTCTGCTATCCAACACTTTCCCTACTGTTGCACTCGCTGGAGTGGGAATAGTAATTGTTACCCCTCCGCTATCCAACACTTTCCTCACGGTTGCACTTGCTGGAGTGGGAATAGTAATTGTTAACCCTCCGCTATCCAACACTTTCTCTACTGTTGTACTCCCTGGAGTATGAATAGTAAATTATTCCTCTCCGCTATCCAACACTTTCCCTACTGTTGCAGTTGCTGGAGTGGGAATAGTAATTGTTACCCCTCCGCTATCCAACACTTTCTCTACTGTTGCACTCCTTGGAGTGGGAATAGTAAATTACTCCCCTCCGCTATCCAAAACTTTCCCTACTGTTGCACTCGCTGGAGTGGGAATAGTAATTGTTACCCCTCCGCTATCCAACACGTTCTCTACTGTTGCACTTGCTGGAGTTGTAATAGTAAATGTTACCCCTACGCTATCCAACACTTTCCCTACTGTTGCACTCAGTGGAGTGGGAATAGTAAATGATTCCCCTACGCTATCCAACACTTTCCCTACTGTTGCACTCACTGGAGTGGGAATAGTAAATTATTCCCATCCGCTATCCAACACTTTCCCTACTGTTGTACTATGTGGAGTGGGAATAATAATTGTTACCCCTCCGTTATCCAACACTTTCCCTACTGTTGCACTCGCTGGAGTGGGAATAGTAATTTTTACCCCTACGCTATCCAACACTTTCCCTACTTTTGTACTTTGTGGAGTGGGAATAGTAATTGTTACCCCTCTGCTATCCAACACTTTTCCTACTGTTGTATTTGCTGGAGTGGGAATAGTAAATTATTCCCCTCCGCTATCCAACACTTTCCCTACTGTTGTACTTGCTGGAGTGGGAATAGTAAATTATTCCCCTCCGCTATCCAAAACGTTCCCTACTGTTGCACTCGCTGGAGTGGGAATAGTAATTTTTACCTCTCCACTATACAACACTTTCCCTACTGTTGCACTCCCTGGAGTGGGAATAGTAATTTTATCCCCTCCGCTATCTAATATTTTCCCTACTATTACTGTTAATGTAGTGTAAAATGTAATTGTAAAAGAATAAAAATATTTTAATATTTTAATTTATTATATATATTATTATTATTATTTTACTGGTATATATATATGTATATATATATATATATGTATGTATGTATAATTTTTAATATGTTTCTAACATTTTATAATTTATTATAATAATTCTTTTATTAATATTATTAAGTAAACATATATTAGAACATTGGAATGTTGGGAGCTCCATTGTAGACAATGGAGTGCTCCCTGCTTCTACGGGCCGGTAAAGGCCCGCAAAGCATCATTCCAATGTTTTACAAAGGCCTCTTGGAGCTCGAGGGGATTTATATCCCCTCGAGCTTCGAGAGGCCTTTGTTTTATTTGTTAGAACATTCTGCCACTAGAGGGCAGAATGTTCTAATAGCCTTATAGCCCTTCGTAGCAGGGCTATACCGGCTATTAAAGTCCCGTCCCTTGTTAAAGTCCCTCGCCTTCGGCTCGGGCCTTTAACGCGGGAGCGGGCCTTTAATTTAATAGCCGGTATAGCCCGCTACGGCGGGCTACAAGGCTATATTAAATTTTATATATATGTATGTTTAATTTTTTTAACATTATATTAATTATTCCTAATTTTAAACATTTTATAGTAATTATAACTAACTTTTTTTAAAATTATATGTATTATTTACTTTATTTGATATTATTTTTTACACATTAAAAAAAAATATTTTTAACAACGATATTTCTTACAATGATATTTTTTTATCGATGTTTTTGTACTTCATGATGTAGATAGGATGTCGATATTATTGACTTCGATATTTAGGTGTCGATATTTTGGGACCTCGATATTGTGGTCGTCGATATTCTGCCAGTGATCCGAGATAGCTATCGAGGGACTGACTTCAGAACACTTGGTAACATAAAATATAATTTCCAACACCTCCCAAGTCCCGCCGCCTCGTGGAAAAATACAGCTTGGGCAAAGGCTGAACAAAGGAAGGCACAGAAGGATGAACTACCACCTGCAGAATGGGTACGCGTTATCAGACTCCCAAGGTCGTCTTGTTCGGTCTCAGCTCTCTCTAGTGTGGGAGCATAGGTACGACCAGGGATAGCATTCAAAAGCAGAATAAGCTATTCATTAGTACATCTGGGTTTCAGCCTTGAATACGATAAGGGGAAGTAACTGAACAGCAGCTTTCTGCTGAGGCAAGCAGAAAGGGGCCCAAATGCTTGGTTTCGATCACAGTGCAATATGGCGGCTACATGGCAGAAAATGGTGTCACAGATGCTAACTTTAACCCGCACAATATTAGAAGGGACTGGTCACACGTATATGCAATAGTGGTTAATACAAAATAGCTTCATGAATGCTAACATAACACAGTATAAAGCATAAGTGATGGGGCAATAACACATTCAATTCTAACAAGGTGTCTTTGTGCTAGTGACACATGGTGACTTAGTTCAGCTACTATTGTGCTCTGTGAGACCAAAATATAGCTTTCCCCTTCCCTAAGACACATTAAATTCTAACAGACCCTCCTTTTAGCATTCATAGCTAAAGTTTTATTATTGCTATCAAGGGTCTTTACAATTCTAAGAGAGGGGGAAACAAAAGGGCTCTACATGGACAATGGTTAACCAGTCAGTTGATCATCAGCAAGGCCAGATAGATACACATATCATAAAATGCCCTCATCTATACACATCAACTCGTGAACAGCTTGAACCATCATAGCGGAGGGCTTAGCATTTTGTTCTTGGACTCTGGGCTGGGGTGTTATCTTTTGTATACAATAAGTAGAGCAGGCGGGGAGGCAATTAATACACAAGCAGCAAGTGAAGACAACACCTGCTATGCCTACTAAGAATAAGAGTATTTCCAGCCCCAGGACGCTATCAGACCCCAAAACCATCCGGACAAGGACCAAGTGCCATTCTCCTGGCGGATATCAGATGCTAGTCTGTGTAACTTTTGTATTGCTGCATAGACATTCGGAGCATGGTCCGGTATGTATACACAGCAACTACTACCGATGACGCGACAGGCCCCACCCCGATCAGCAAGGATGACGTCTAACATCATCCTGTTTTGAAGGGGAACAAGCCTCGTAGCCTGAAGCTCAGCTGTGATGTTGGTCAGTATCTCTGCTGTGGTGTTAATAACTCCTTCTACAACCCTTGTGAGTCGGTGTATACTACGGCTGTTGTGCATGGGACCCCAGAATGGTAAAATACCCTTCATGGCATCTGTAAATTGCTGCAGGGTAGTGTCTGTCTGATCTAAATCTTTCGTGTCAATAACCCTTCTAACTCAGGACAAGTACAAACTCCTGCGTTGTAACCTGTGGTCTCTGTGATAATTGGATGGTGCGATATATACAGGGGGCAAAAGGAAGGACACATAACATACACCAGACCACCCCCTAGGAAGCCATTAATAAGCCTGGGACCCACAAACGAAATAAACATTATGGGGTGGAAGCAGTGGTGGACTACAGGTGGTGTTCAAATCATAAGTATACTTGCAAGGGCTCTCTCCCACCTGAACCTTTCCAAAACATTGGACACAGAAACTAGCTGTTGTAATAATTACTGGTACTGGCATTGCCTTATCCTGGGTAATATTGCGCAATTGAAAGACCCTGAAATATTCAGTGACATTAAAGTCCTGGCAATCCATCATTTCACTCTGGAGCCATGTTACATTCTTTTTAGCCTCAAACATTTATACAGGCATCTGGGTGTAGAGTACCAGTAGTCCCATCCCTCCCCGGGGTAAATACTTGGTGAGTCACTATATATCCTAATACAGCCAAGGTAGGTTATGTTCATGGCATCTGCGTGATAATGGATATACACCATGGTGAACAACTGGAACCAGGCCTCACAACTGGCTAAATAAGAAAAGGGCAGTGACAATAGCAAATCATTCTTATGCATCACGGAAGGGAGTAAGCCACAGACCCAGCAATTTAGTGACATTGGTGGTATGGTGAGCCTGATGGAGCATCAGTAGGAAAACATTGTCAACATATGTCTGTCGGTGCCTTTACCTATGAGGGGCCAAAGTTACAAATACATGTTCAGGGGGAACAGGAGTAGTACCAATCAGGGAGTGCACAGGATGTCTTTCTTCAAGGAACCATATGATCCCAAACACTGCTACTAAAGTGACAAAAACAATTATTAAAAACAATGTCTTAGTTTTGGTAGACCA
This sequence comes from Calotriton arnoldi, assembly GCA_963921515.1. Lineage (NCBI taxonomy): Eukaryota > Metazoa > Chordata > Amphibia > Caudata > Salamandridae > Calotriton > Calotriton arnoldi. Next base: position 611,824 of record CAWUFW010002813.1, on the reverse strand, counting down.
GCTCGACCAAGTCGGGCTACTTTGCTCAAAATGGGGCGTTGCTAAAGGCTGTTCTTCTTCCATAACAATGCGGCCAAAGGGGTACATTTTTATATCAAACTATCAGAGGAAGGTCCGTACTATGGAGCCAGGTATTATTAAAAAAAAGGGGAAAAAAAAATAAAAACACACAGTTCGGTGTCCGTAGAGACTTATTGTTCATCAACAATGGTGCTACTGAGCACTTCATGGTGGGGCTGCACGGTCACAACCCTTTCTGTCTCTTCTCTCAGGATAGGGCACCCTCCCTCCTGGGAAGACACCCCCCACTTATCCTGTCCAGTGTCTCAGACAATGCACCAATCTCCCTTTCCCTGATCTATCGTTGGTACCGCAGATAAGGTACATCTACCCTATTCTTCATCCATTAAGTCCATCCCTACTAATCTGACTTTTCCGTTGGTGCACTGTCCCTCCGCCAGGGACGCAAATTGTAACTAGCCACTCCAGGCACTGTCTCGTCACGGAAAAGAATCTTAAATTCAGAGGGGGCAAGGGACTGAGACTCAAGCTCCTGTGGGCCAGATAGAGGAGAAGCCTGGGCAGCCTTTATTTCTGGGGGGACCGCCTCATTCAAAGCAGCGTCGCTCTCCTCCTCCGTCTGTGCCCAGGTCAGTCGGACATCAGAAAAAAAGAACAAAATGGGGCACCTTCTCCATCTCGTGGTCCCCTATGCCGTCAAGGACCCATTGGTCATAGGGGAGAGGCAGCGGGACTCGCCGGCAGTGCGATGAGTGAATCCAGTTCTTCCGGCCATCCAACTTCACTGCCGTCCAAGTGGCGAGCAGGACCTGCAGAGGCCCTTTCCACCTTGGCTCCAAACACCCCTTCCTCTGATAGTTGCGGACCAGGACGAAATCCCCGGGCTGGATGCTGTGCCCTGGCCCCTCAGGTGTTGGCGGCAGTGCCTCATGAATCTGTCGATGAATAGAACGCAAATTTTTAGTCAATTTACACAAGTAATCTACAAGTAACGGGTATTCAATTTCAGAAAAGTGACGTGGCCTGGAGACGCCCCTCACATTTGCAGGGCAGCCAAAAACCACTTCATACGGGGACAATCCTATTCTAGAATGAGCTGTCACCCTCGTGGACAACAGGGCAAGCGGTAGCGCGTCTGGCCATTGCAATCCTGTGCTTTCCTTGATCTTTGCCATCTTCAACTTGAGAGTACCATTGTACTTCTCAACTAGACCTGCTGACTGGGGATGGTTTGCTGCATGAAATTTTTGCTTAATGTGCAGACCGTCGCACACCAGCCGAATAACTTTCGCGTTGAAGTGACTTCCGTTGTCACTCCAAATCAAATGGGGCAAGCCAAAGCACGGGGGAAAACTCCTTTAAAAGGACCTTTGCCATTGCTATGGCTGTGTTCTCTTTAGTAGGGTAAGCCTCAATCCATTTACTGAATGTACAAACAACCACCAGCACATATTTCAAGTCATTAACTCGTTCCAATTCGATTAAATCCATCTGGAGAACCTCGAAAAGGGAAGGAAGGTGGTGCAAAATTACCAGAAGGTGTAGGGGTACCCTTTCAAGGGTTATGCGTCAGGCAAACTATGCAGTGCTTTACTAGATGGGCAGCTACTTTAGGGATATTGTCATTTCGCCATGCAGGATCCAGTAGCTTACACATCCCCTTCGCACTAATGTGAGCTGGACCATGTGCTATTGTAACTACAGGAAGTACATATACATCTGGTAACTTCCATCTTTGCTTTTCCGACTTATCGGTCCAGCACCCCTCCTCCTATAAGCATCCTCTACTCTCCTGCCACGTTGCCAACTCCTCAATTGTTGCCTCACTCTGTATCTCTTTCACGTTTTCCAGTGTATCCTCAAACATCCCATTTTCAGGCACCCATCTAGCCGGTCCCGCCACAAACATTCTGTTCATCTTGGACCTGGCTGTCTCTTTAGCTGTCTGATCTGCAAACGCATTTCCCCTCCCCACATCATCGGTGATCGCCTTATGGGCACTACACTTCACTATTGCTAATCTCGTGGGAAGTGTCAGAGCTGGTAAAAGCCTGTGTATCAAGGGGCCGTGTTGTATTTTTGTACCATGGGAAGTCAGGAATCCCCTCTCCGCCCAGAGCCTCCCAAAATTATGGGCTACTCCAAACGCATATTGGCTGTCAGTATAAATATTGACAGCCAATACCTCACTTAACTCGCATGCTCGCAAAAGAGCAACTAGCTCTGCAGATTGGTAATGAACACGTGATGTCTCAACTACAGTGCGCAGCGTAGTAATAGCATACGCAGCGGTAGTGGTGCCATCTGACAATTTGAAACAGGAGCCATCGACGTATAGTTCCCCTTGCGGGTCAGATAAGGGAACATCAGTCAGGTCTACCCGTCCCTTCGTCTCCTCTTCCGTTCGAAATAAGCAATCATGGACATCTCTGTCCTCACTTTCCGAAGGGAGGGGTAGTAACGTGGCTGAGTTCAGAGTGGCACATCTTTTAATGGTGATGTGTGGCGCAAACAGAGTCAATTCACAGCCAGTCAGACGAGCACTGGTAAGGTGCTGCGTCTTTGTCTTATTCAGATGTGTGTCCACAGCATGAGGTACCATTACTGTGAGATCAGTATTAAGGACAAGCCCTCCCGATTGTCGAATAGAGACAGCCATGGCCGCGGCTGCGCTTAAACAGCTACGGAGGGCTCTGGCGACAGAATCAAGAAGGGCAGAAAAATAAGCACACGGCCTCTGCTTACCTCCAAAGGCTTGTGTTAACACAAAAAGCGCACATCCAGCCGTTTCATGTACGTACAGCACGAAAGGCTTCTGATAGTAAGGCGTACCAAGCAGAGGTGCAGAGCAAAGTGTGACTTTTAATTGCTCAAAAGCTTGCTGACATTCATGTGTCCAGGGTAAGGGTTCATGCACATCTTTAGTTGTTAGGCGTAGCAAAGGCTTTGTTAGTAAAGAATAACCAGGTATCCAATGACGACAATACGAGGCGATGCCTATGAAAGCACGCACATCCCTGAGTCACAGAGACGGGCATCTTAACAATGGCATCAACTCGTTCAGGTGTTAGCCTCCTTCCCTCCTTCGACAGTAGGTGACCTAAATAGGTGACCTCCTGTCGACAATATTGGAACTTTGAAAGGGACACTTTATGTCCGTGCTGTGCCAAATGTAGTAATAATTTGATCGTGGCATCCTTGCAACCCTCATCAGTATCGGAGGCTACCAGAAGGTCGTCTATGTATTGTAATAATACTTTACCTGAGGGAAGAGAGAGGGAAACCAACTGACTTTTCAAGGCTTGACTATATACACTAGGACTTTCAGTATACCCCTGAGGAGCTCGACAGAATTGGAAACTCCTGCCTGCCAAGGTGAAACCGAAAAGGTGCCTGCTATCTGGATGAATGGGAATGCCAAAGAAAGCATTTTTCAGATCAATCACAGAAAAGAATTTGGCTGTGGAAGGAATCATTGTTAAGAGAGCAGTAATGTCGGGAACCACTGGAAACTGAGGGACCGCTATTATCCCGCAAATAAATCACAAAACAATAGAGACCGGGATGAGCATCAGAGGAATGCAAGGGTGCCTTTTTAAGGATGGGGAGAATAGGGCTATTACACACATTCGCTACTGTCTCCTCAACCATCCCCGACCTAATCAAGTTCTGTATAATCTGTGGCAAAGCCCGTACCCCCGCCTGTGTTATTTTATACTGGGGAATATGAGGTAGCACAGCGTTGTCCTTAACCCTAATGGGGACTGGTGGTATCTGCAACAACCCTACATCCGTATCTCCTGTCGCCCACAACATTGGCAGCACGTCCTTAAATTCAGCAGGAAGCGGCGCATCCTTTGAAAAACACTGTTTGGTACTCGCTACATTCGGTCCTATGGTCATATAAACGCCATCCGGAGAACATGAAATCGTAGCATGCAACTTCTTCAACAAATCTAATCCCATCAAATTCTCTCCGCAATTTGTTGTCAATAAGAACGGCGAGTCCACAGTGAAAGGGCCAATAGTCAACGCAAGGGGTTCGGAAATGGGGCTCACAACCGGTACGCCTGAAAAACCTACTGAGACATTATTATGGCCAGACAGAGCTACCCCGGGGACCAGTGAACGAGAAACAGAGCTAATCATTGCACCTGTATCCACCAAAAATCTTTTAGCCGAACCATGCAAATCTGCTGTGACATAAGGACCACGCTGATCTACAGGTATTTGAACTGGTCCCTCACCCTGTCCCTGCCTGTCCTAGCTATAGGACATCCCTGTCACCTCATCCAGATCATAATCGTCGTGATAGTACTGCCTTCCCCGGGGGTCATCAAAATAGTTCTGATCAGAACAACCCCACGAGGGTGCACCAGCCTGGACCTCATTGCGACCACTCCCACCATGACCCCGTCCACTAGAACCCCGACCTCTGGGGGCCGTGACTTTCTGCAACAACTCCGGACACTCACTCCGCCAGTGTCCTTTTTACAATGGTTCGGCCCCACAGGTACGCTGTTCCTGCCAGTGCCACGCGACCGCTGGGCCGTACCAGTGCCACGTCTCCTGCCGGACCCCCTCGTTGCCTGCTGCATTAGTACCTTAGTCTTCAACACCTTATTCTTCTTCTCCACCTTTTCCTTCTCCTCATTCTCCCTATGCTCATAGTACTGAGCCATACTCCATATCACTGAAGGGGAGGAGGTAGTCCAGGTACTCTCAGAAGCCTGCAACCGAGTGTGCGATCTCGGGATGCAGATTCGTAACAAATTTGTTAACAAACAACCGGACACCTCCTTCTGCCGACAAATCTTGTCCACTGAAATCCAGAAACACCCCTTCAAACCGAGTGAAAAAATGGCACACACTTTCATCTTTTTTCTGACGACATGCTGCGAACTTATCCCAATATACTCGCCTGGGTGGGATGAGAGAATGCATGTAAGTAATGATACGACTCGGCAAAGCTAGTATCTCAGCCTTAGGCTTCTCACCAGGCTTGCGCTCCTGATCCCATGCCCTAATCTCATTCCAAGTGCCACCCAACTCCACAACATGGTCCTGCGTATGCACCTGCCTCCATATGTCCACTGGTACTAACAACCCAAAAAACATCTCAATATCTGCCAGCGTCATCACTGTCGATGAGGCGGCCTCCGTTAATTCTTTGTAATATGCAGTTGGGTTTTTCCTAGGGTCCGGCAGCTGACTCTTAAGGGCTAACACCTCACTCCTTCTCCATCGAGTGTAAACCCATTGTTCCTCAAAACGAGCCTCTACTGTTTGTTGAACAACAACGTCCTGTGCATTACGCCGCTCTGGGATCTTGGGATGGAAGATAGGATGCACCTCCCTCATCGGGAATTGGGACACTGTTGTCCGTGTTTTCTGATGCAATCCACCCCGGTAACCAATCATCGTCGAAACATTACTAAAGACATCATTAGGGGCCATGTCCGTAGCATATACGCGGTCTCGAATGTCATAAATTATCTGGGGTGCTACACCACCAAAACACTGTTCCTACAACCCTATCAAAGTAGCCGACATATGCTTGAGGGCATGCTGCTGTACAAATGGCTCAAAATCTTTCACCACACTCCACACGTCCTCCACACTGTAGATCGGACTCCGCGCCCACTGTGCAGCCTGATCAGCTACCATCTTTTTCTCATTTCCCACATCAGATCGAATCAGCACCCGCCCCATTCGCTCCCGTGCCGCTGCCCAGTTCCCTCGTCCAACCCACGCACTGGTGTCCCAGCACCCAACGATGCTGGGGATGAAATATCCGGAAAGGACACAACGGGTGAAGGGACGGGCACTAATGTTAATAATGATTGTGTTGAAGGTGTGAGAGAGGGGGGAGAAGCATGAACGGGGACTGCAGACACAGCGGGAAGACCTGCAGTCACTGCATCCGCAATTTGCGAAGCCAGGGAGGAGACAGGCGGGGCCGTAGCTGGAGCAGCCGGGTCAGAGACAGAAGGACCAGATGCAGAAACAGGAGGGGCAGAAGACTGGGATGTCGGAAAAACAGGATAGATCTTCTGTGGGGTGCAGGGAGGTGGGGGCCGAGCTTCTAATAGTTCTCCCACAAAGGCATCACTTTCCTCTCGGGCAACATAGGACTTATCACATTACAATCGAAACTTCCTATCAGCACACTCTATACTTTTCTCTATTTTCTCTCTATCGTAGGCTACTGCTTTCTGAGTTACTGTTTGCATTTTCCCCCTCCGGGCCTCCTTCTCTGCTCACATGCGCCTTTGCCTAGCTTCCTTCAGCCATACCTGAAGGGAATCAAACATCGACTGCCTGCTTCTTCTGGCAAACAACTTATCCTGTAAATAGTTCAATTTCTGTTCATCAAAGGTACCTGTCGGTGGCCACTGAAGCTCAGCATTGTCCCTCGTATATTTGTGCCATAATGTACTAAACATAATAGGGCCAATGCCGTGCTTGGTATACATATCAAAATTCGGGGTGCCTTCCAGAGGCGCAGGTTGCCTCTCCTCCAGCCGAGCTTCGGCAGAACAACAGTGGCACCCCAAACACCATAACTTGCTCAGACAAGGCATCTTAATATAAGACACGTTCACCGTTCATTCAAAACAAATAACACACACAACAAAGAGAACCCAATAGGCAGCCCGCAGACCGCACCAAAACCAAGACAGTCCGGAGACTGTACCAAGACAAGAAGATAGGCTCTAGCCCCAGGCCTTTTCAAGAGTAAACCAAATTCAGCAGGTGGCCTGGCAGAGCGTTCGCAAACGCCCTGTATCTTAAGGGTCCGCAGACCCACCAAGTTCGAACAAGCTGGGAATGGTCCTCAGACCATATTCAAGATTATTCAAGATGGCGCCATATTTACCAAGAGGCAAGACAAACTCACCTGGTGCACACAGGTCAAGCAAAGTTATTCTCCACAACTGACTCTTCGGACCAAACGGTCAGATCCAAGGGTTTCGCCTTTTCAGGACCCCAGCTGGGATGACTGCTGGGCGAGGCACTGCCCGACCAGACATGCGGAGCAGCTGCGAGAACTAAGCTCTATCGTGTGGGGAACCCCGATCCGCCCATCCGACCCGACGTGGCCCCGTCCTCCACACCCAATTGCGGGCGAGATGGGTCAGCCCGATGGAGTCCCTGTTCGGGCGCCAACTGAAGGAAGTGACCCAAAATGGGTCACTCGCGACCAACCCTCGGCCTTCCCAGAAATGAAGAGTCAGGACGACGGTGAAGAATACAAACTAACTCTTTTATTAGTGAATACACTGCAGCGGAGTCCGGTCTGACCAGCCTCATGAGATAGCTGTCGAGGGACTGACTTCAGAACTCTTGGTAACACAAAATAAGCTTTTCAACACCTCCCAAGTCCCGCCCCTGGTGGAAAAATATAGCTTGGGCAAAGGCTGAACAAAGGAAGGCACAGAAGGATGAGCTACCACCTGCAGAATGGGTACGCGTTATCAGACTCCCAAGGTCGTCTTGTTCGGTCTCAGCTCTCTCTAGTGTGGGAGCATAGGTACGACCAGGGATAGGCATGCGAAAGCAGAATAAGCTATTCATTAGTACATCTGGGTTTCAGCCTTGAATACGATAAGGGGAAGTAACTGAACAGCAGCTTTCTGCTGAGGCAAGCAGAAAGGGGCCCAGATGCTTGGTTTCGATCACAGTGCAATATAGCGGCTACATGGCAGAAAATGGTGTCACAGATGCTAACTTTGACCCGCACAATATTAGAAGGGACTGGTCACACGTATATGCAATAGTGGTTAATACAAAATAGCTTCATGAATGCTAACATAACACAGTATAAAGCATAAGTGATGGGGCAATAACACATTCAATTCTAACAAGGTGTCTTTGTGCAAGTGACACATGGTGACTTAGTTCAGCTAATAATGTGCTCTGTGAGACCAAAATATAGCTTTCCCCTTCCCTAAGAAGATCTACCCTGCACCTTCAAAAACAGTGAGAGATCTAGGGCCATATGTATCAAACCCATGTTTTGCGATTCTCAAATAGCGAATTTTTACGAATCGCTATTTGAGAATCGCAAAACGCGATGTATGTAGGATTTGCAAAAAGTTTTGCGAATCATACATATTCCTTATTTGCGAATCGCAAATTGCGATTCGCAATTAAGGAAACCCTCCCCATTCATTCCGATGGGCCTAGAGGCCCATAGGAATGAATGGGAAGACATTCTCAATTTGCGATTAGCAATTAGAGAATCGCAAATTGAGAATGCAATTTCAAGGGTGCCAAAAGGACACCCTGTTGCACCCCTGAAATAAGCATGGGTGCACATGTGGCGCACATAGATGCCCCAAGGGCACGCCACATTGCACTTTGAAAAATGCAAAAAAGTGCATTTTTCAAAGAAATCGCAAATTACCACCAACTTGAAGTTGGTGGTAATTTGCGATTCCTTAAGGCCAAATTGCACTTTTTTTGTGCTTCTTACATGGCATTTAAGGAATCGCAATTTGCGATTCCTTAAATGCATTCGCAAAATAGGGAATCGCAAAATAGGGAATCGCAAATTTTGCGGTTCCTTATTTTGCGAGGCAGTTTTGCCTTCATACATACCACTTAGCCAAATTGCGATCACAAACGCTGAAATTCTGCGAATTTCATCGTTTGCGGTCGCAATTTTGGTTGATACATATGGCCCCTACTATCTCATGCCCTGTACTGTCAGCCGTTTCAGTTCGTGTAAACTGGAACCATAGAACCCCAACTGAAGATTACAGTCCTAATTTGACTTCCAGTGACCTGGCTGGTTTATGACTCCCAAAAAGGTTAGCAGAGGCAAAGAGCGAGAAACTGTCTGAGGGATAAACTGCAACCGGAGAGGAGGGGGGGAGAGAAAGTCAGCGCTCAGCTGTGGTAAAAAAACAAAAGACAGTACCGACTAACTTTTAAAGGACTCAAATTGCCTTTACTAGCCAGTCTTGATAACATACCTTTCCTACACAAGTATGAAGGATAAGAATGCAGCTGAAGAGTGTACACATTCGTGAGCAATGACTTAGCTGTATTGTAGGCAATTTGTTATGAAGTGGTTACTGTTAAATGCAGTCAAACCTTCCAAAAACAAAAAAAGAGATATAACAATTGCGACATAAAAGAATTTTAGTTAGCACAGCTTTTGAACTAGATCTCTTTCTATGGGCAAGCGAGTCACTCCCTTGGCTGTTCTGAGGGACTTTAACGCTGCATTAGACACTGTGAGCATGATCAAAGACCCTCGGTACTGCCGCCACAGCCACTGGGCAGGAGACAGGGGAGTGGGGCCTGGCAACAGGAGTCCGACAAGAACCTCTGCACAGGAGGCGGGTAGCAGGGGAAACCCAAGAGGGGTAGGCTTTTCAATACCAGGCACCCGTGTCCTACAAGGTGCAGCTGAAAACCACCCGGTAAGCGCAACCTTTGACAAAAGAGTGGTGGCGAATCAACCACAGCAGAAAAGATGGCCATTAATATCATATACTGAGGTATGAGGCAATAAGCAGGAAAAAGACTGAGAGCTGGAGAGGTTCGGGCTTTCTATCGGAAATGCCGCTACCATCCATACATGGACATGTCGATTACAGCTGAACATTCCGTATAGTTACCCTATGCAGTCTTGCCCTTCTGAGAGCTCCGGTACAACACTCCTCACACAGGGTAGTGCTCCATCGCCAGACAAACGCTCTCTTGACCACTCAAGGGAAGTATTCAGGGAAGTCTCGAATTGAGACTACTGCCACGGGGAGCTTCAAATTAGATCTGCGATGAAAAATTGCACAGTGCGCATAATGACAGGCATGCATACTTTAAAGGCAGAACACTTGGAAGGTTAGAAATACCACATTTGACAAATTGCATAGTGCGCATGCGTACCATAAAACGCATGCGCACACGCGAGGAGGGGGCACAGGCAGATGGGAAACTGAAAACGGACCAGCTAATCCGAGGACTGGCGCGATCCGCAGCACGATACCAAAAAGCAATGTAAAAAGCGTAGCGCAAATTAACAAGTAGACAGTATCAATTGTGAGAAGCAAGGCGCTCTTAAAAAAATAACGTATGCAGAAGCAAGCAAAAGCGAGCGGCCCCCATATTAAAAGTGAAAGCGCAAGCACGTAACTTGACCCACGGAAAAAAAGTAGTCCTCTGAGGAATACTTAAATACTGACAGCGTAGGGAGATAGTACTTGGTCGGTGCTGCTCAGCTGGAAAGCGGAAATAAAAAGGAGGGAAAAGAGGAACAATTGCCCAGTAGCAACCAAGGATTTTCAAACGACAGGGGCACAACAAATAAAAAGCAAGGGCAACCAGTGGGTGGAGTTTAACTCAACAAACCATCAACAGGTCGCTAAGCAACAGCACAAGCGCAATTACGCTCGACCTAAAAAGGAGGGACAAACAGGCTAGACTGACCACTAGCAAGCAAGCAATCTTAAAGGACACTGAAATAAACAAATGAAAAGCAGGGGGATGGGGTTAACCCCACAAGAAAAGTATATACTAAAGTATATACAAGAGGTCTCAAATGCTCGACCTAAAAACAATGCATCAAAACAAGTCAATTGGAGAATACCAAACAAGGAGTCAAGCAAAGGATTGGTGTATTTAGAGTGTCAGGGAAGTTCTGTAAAAGGAGCATTTGGTAAATGTGGGATGTGCATTAAGAAAAAGAGGCAAGGGGGCTCTTCCTTCTCCTTTTTAGTAGCCACTTGCTGGAACCAGCTCCCCTTCCAATTAAGAAACACTATGAATGATACTGCGTTTAGGAAATTGCTTAAAACACACGTATTTAGCGACTAATGCTTCTGTACCTAATATGCCGAGTTTAGAGTGAGTAACTGCTCGCTTTAGAAGTAGATTCATTTAAAGATACTTCTCCTTGTCATTGTATCCCACAAGTTAAGAATGGAGGAGACACAGAACATAGCACTACAAGGGTGTTTTTCTGAAGTTGATGGCGAGTGAGCTACCTCACTGCAATATTCAGTCCTGGTAGTATTTCTCCTGCTCTTTAGTGACATGATGTGATGAGCAGATGTGGAGTAAAAGTGTCTGGTCCTTGCTTGCATCACAGCCGAAGGTCCTTTTAGGTGAACTGGATGGTCGCCTAAGGCCTTAGGTTAGTTGGGCACCCAATTCAAGGCAAAATAAAATTACTGAAAAGATGAATGTGAAAAAACAGGCACATCTATTGCATGATTCACCGGAGAATCAGTTGCTGGTAGCCGTTTTAGGGTATGCCTTTCATCAGACTGCTCATTGCCCCCCCCCGCTCCTCTCTCAGCAGGTCCAGAGCATCTTTTCTCCCTCAATCTCCAGCTTTATGTAAATGTGGATCATCCCTGGCACTATTCCCTTAGCCCCTCCCCTTTTCTCTTTTATACTTCAGGGGATCTAGATGGGGCAAGAAGCTATGGTGGACAACCTGGGAGCCAAACCCTAAACCTGACATCCCGGCAGGCCTTGAGCTCAAATCTAGGCTCAGCTGTCTGCTGCCGGCACTGCTAGCCCTGTATCACTTGACGGGGCTCACACATTTCAAAATCATGTGTATGTGTCTATTTGTCAATTTACTTTTTCCCCTCACTTTGTATATGGCACACACTCAGCCCAAAGGTATTGGAACCCCCTAAATGAGCACCAGGTTACATTACACAAGATCAGATGAATTTCTTATGGCCCAGATTCATCAAACTTTCCCACAAAGCAATGCTACACAGCGTGAAAGGGAGAGGGCAGGAAGGCGGCATATTTAACATTATATGGTGCATCCCTGTTCTCTCCTTTCGTTGGTGCATAATGTGTACAGTGGTGCAAAGGTGCCTGCGTTGTAGACAGGATTGTTTTGTGCAGGAAGGGACACTTTCCTGCACAAAAACAATCACTTGAGGCTTGTGTTTGACCTCATGGTCACAGGGGAGGCCATCATCCTTTCATCCTTCTGAGGTTGATAAAATGAGTACCATTGAGTTGGGTAACAATAAACATCTGTTATTCAGCACCAAGATATTCTTGGGTGAATGTGTGCTGTACAAATACATATGTTGTTAGTGTGTTTAATTTAATGTACATTGGTGCCATTCGACCTCTGGTACAGCACACCTCTGCAGTGTAGGTTGACACCTCCCCTATACGAAATCCTAGTTTTCACCTTTAATACTTCTGTCAACCATCTCTCATTGACTAAGGTGCAGCCGGCTTGGCAGAAAGGGACTCTTAGCTCTGTTAGAGAAGGGTCTCTAATCATGAAGCAGCAGAGACTCTTTAATATATTATTGTGATATCTCAGTCATCATCATGCAGCCACTGGGGGGCAGGGGCTGCTTTTATCTGCCTGCCCAGTCATTAATTTGAGCTGGTGGTTTCCAATGCTGAGCACCGGCACTTAATCATCAACACCAGCACTTTTCATGAGCACCAGTTAAGGACACATTCATTTACGGGGAGATTAAGTGATTTGTCCAGAATCACAGAATGTTGAACTAACGCCAAGACTTGAACCTGGTTCCCCAGCTGCAAAGTCCGCAACTCTGGCCATTATGCCACATACTCTCCCTGCTTTCATGTTTAGCAGTTGGTTCTGTTTTAGGCAGCGTTTGCAGGAGAAATGTGCTGGTGCAAGCTACCTCCTGATGGGAGCCCTGGCACTTATTTATTTCTTTTTAATTAGCCACTGTGCCCAGTGAAGTGTCTTGATACTATGAGCAGTAGGGCCCTTGTGGTTCTGGGCAGACTCCAAACAGGAGTTATGTAATCTGCTGGGAAGTGCTAAGGTGTGGATATAAAAGGTATGACGCAATGCGTGTGGTTGGTGATGGTATGTAGAGGAATAAAGAAGTCTGTTACAGAGGTCCGTGTGTGGTGTGTTCACTTGCATGCTCCCGGGCTGGGGAAGATGCTACACCCAGGACCGTATACATTCTTTACATGTCGGATAATACTACCCCTCCCCACATGCCAGGCAGAGAGTTTAACGAAAAACATCTCAACCATCCTCGGCCAAGGCAATGGAGGGGAACAATGCCCCCCTGCCTTCAGTAAAGCAGGGATCAAACATAGACACAGGGATGCACCTGGGCATGGTGCGGGAAGGGCATGAAGCTCCCCTGTACTTTGTCAAGCAAGGAGTCTGAAATGCCCCTCAACCTTGGGGCAGGAATACCTTCTAAATTTCAGCAAGATGAGGGCAAGCCAGAGCACCGCACCCACTGGCAACGCTGGTGGGTGAATTTCAACCTCCCACTCATCGGGCAAGGTGGGGGGATGTGCAAAACTTTAGGAACAAAGGCAAACCCTGCCCTTGGGCTGAATGGGAGAGGGCAAAAACCCCTCAGCCTTTGCGGGGTGAAGGGCTGGACATATCCCCTCTTTCCCTACTTGAGGAAAGTGAAATAGAACATTAAATACCCCCGCCCTTGTGCAAGGTGGAGGGAAGCAATGCAGTGCAAGCCCTTGTGCAAGGCAGTGGGAAGGCAATGCAGTGCAAGCCATTGTACAAGGTGTGGGGAAGCAGTGCATTGCAAGCCCTTGTACAAAGCAGTGGGAAGGCAGTGCACTGCAAGCCCTTGTGCAAGGTGGGAGGAAGCAATGCACTGAAAATCCTTGTGCAAGGTGGAAGGAAGCAATGCACTGCAAACCCTTGTGCAAGGCAATGGGAAGGCAATGCAGTGCAAGCCCTTGTGCAAGGCAGTGGGAAGGCAATGCAGTGCAAGCTATTGTACAAGGTGTGGGGAAGCAGTGCATTGCAAGCCCTTGTACAAAGCAGTGGGAAGGCAGTGCGCTGCAAGCCCTTGTTCAAGGTGGGAGGAAGCAATGCACTGCAAACCCTTGTGCAAGGTGGGAGGAAGCAATACACTGCAAACCCTTGTGCAAGGTGGGGGGAAGCAGTGCACCACAAAGCCATTGGGCAAGGTGGAGGAAGCGATGCACTGCAAGCCCTTGTGCAATGCAGTGGGAAGGCAATGCAGTGCAAGACCTTGTGCAAGGTGGGGGGGAGCAGTGCACTGCAAGCCCTTGTGCAAAGCAGTGGGAAGGCAGTGCACTGTAAGCCCTTGTGCAAGGTGGAAGGAAGCAATGCACTGCAAACCCTTGTGCAAGGTGGGGGGAAGCAGTGCACCACAAGCCCTTGTGCAAGGCAGTGGGAAGGCAATGCACTGCAAGCCCTTGTGCAAAGCAGTGGAAAGGCAATACACTGCAAGCCTTTGTGTAGGGTGTCGAGGGGGAAGCAATGCACTGCAAGCCTTGTGCAAGGTGGGGGGAAGTAATGCACTGCAAGCCCTTGTGCAAGGTGGGGGGAAGTAATGCACTGCAAGCCCTTGTGCAAGGTGGGGGGGAGCAGTGCACTGCAAGATCTTGTGCAAAGAAGTGGGAAGGCAATGCACTGCAAGCCTTTGTGCAGGGTGGGGATGGGGAAGCAATGCACTGCAAGCCCTTGTGCAAGGTGGGGGGAAGTAATGCACTGCAAGCCTTATGCAAGGTGGGGGGAAGTAATGCACTGCAAGCCTTTGTGTAAGGTGGGGGGAAGTAATGCACTGCAAGCCCTTGTACAAAGTGGGGGGGGGAGCAATGCACTGCAAGCCCTTGTGCAAAGTGGGGGGGAGCAATGCACTGCAAGCCTTATGCAAGGTGGGGGAAGTAATGCACTGCAAGCCCTTGTGCAAAGTGGGGGAAGTAATGCACTGCAAGCCCTTGTGCAAAGTGGGGGGAGCAATGCACTGCAAGCCCTTGTGCAAGGTGGGGGGAAGTAATGCACTGCAAGCCCTTGTGCAAGGCAGTGGGAAGGCATGGTCGGCCGCTGCTGGAGAGGAGGAGGGCAACAAATGCAAACCCACCCTTTGACAGGGTAGAACAAGGGCAGTAAATATCTCCCGAGGGCCAGATTGGCGAGATCATAAATAAAGCTGCATTCTACTGCACAAGAGAGGTGGCAAAAAAGCCCCTGCCCTTGTGCAGGAAGTGGCAGAAGGTCACCGAGTATCACTCTCCTTGAGCAACCCAGGGCTACAGAATACACCGCCAGAGACTCTCGAGCAAGGCGGGTGCACAACACATCTCTGCTATGTTTGGGCAAGGCGTGGGATGAACTAATAAACCCCTGGCCTGTGGTCCAGATATGCCGGGGGATAAGAGCACTAACACCCCCCAACATTAGGCATGGGAACAAATGCACCCCATCTTTGTGCATGATGTGCTCCTCTTCACTTGCAAGGTCATGGGGGCACGGGAAGACGGAAGGGGATAAATAACCCTCTGCCCTTGGGACCAGAGCAGCACTCCCAAAGCCCACCTGCCTATGGGGAAGACAGTAAGTCCCCATGCTTGGAGTTGATTTTTGTCACTCTCCTTCTTGTGAAAGTGCATGTGTGGTGCCTCAGGTCTTCGACAAAGATAGAAGTGCTGTAAAGGTGCATGGGGTGTCTCAAGTCTCCAACAAAAAGAAAAGTGTTCTTAAAGTGCATGTGTGGTGCCTCAGGCCGTCAGAAAAGATAGAAGTGTTCTTAAAGTGCCTGTGGAGGGCCTCAGGCCTTCGACAAAGATAGAAGTGTTGTTAAAGTGCGTGTGGAGGGCCTCAGGCCTTTGACAAAGCTACAAGTGTTGTTAAAGTGCATGTGGAGTGCCTCAGGCCTTCAACAAAGATAGAAGTGTTGTTAAAGTGTGTGTGGTAGATCAGGCCTTCGACAAAGATAGAAGTGTTGTTAAAGTGTGTGTGTGGTGCCTCAGGCCTTTGACAAAGATAGAAGTGTTGTAAAGGTGTGTGGGGGTGTCTCGGGTCTTCAACAAAAAGAAATGTGTTCTTAAAGTGAGTGTGTTGGTGCCTTAGGCCTTCATCAAAGATAGAAGTGTTGTTAAAGTGCGTATGGGGTGCCTTAGACCTTAGACAAAGATAGAAGTGTTGTTAAAGTGCGTATGGGGTACCTTAGGCCTTCAACAAAGATATGTGTTGTTAAAGTGCATATGGGGTGCCTTAGGCCTTCGACTAAGATAGAAATGTTGTTAAAGTGCGTTTGGGGTGCCTTAGGCGTTTGACCTAGATAGAAGTGTTGTTAAAGTGCGTATGGTGTACCTTAGGCCTTCGACAAAGATAGAAGTGTTGTTAAAGTGCGTATGGGGTACTTTAGGCCTTCAACAAAGATAGAAATGTTGTTAAAGTGCGTTTGGGGTGCCTTAGGCGTTTGACCTAGATAGAAGTGTTGTTAAAGTGCGTATGGTGTACCTTAGGCCTTCGACAAAGATAGAAGTGTTGTTAAAGTGCGTATGGGGTGCCTTAGGCGTTTGACATAGATAGAAGTGTTGGTAAAGTGCGTGTGGAGGGCCTCAGGCCTTCGACAAAGATAGAAGTGGCTTGAAAGACTTTTCAGATCTTGGGAAAGGCAGGGGGAGGACCACTGTGCCTGCCTAGGAAGATTCACCCTACCAGATCAAATTTTCAGGCAACCCAAAAACAAAGAGTTTCACTCTAAAAACTAAAGTTCATGGGAGGTTAGGGGTAACAGAGACGTGAATACTGCATGAAATACAAAACCTAAAAGGATGCCAAATTCAGAGCAACTACCTGAACTTTAACTTCTGCATTCTCCAGTTCTTCTGTGGAGTCTGATGTATTATTTCTCACATTCAATACCGCATTACACAATCTGTATATTCCCCAATTACATCAGTAGTTATTCATTATTTATTTAATTTTCCCTCGAAATCCCCCCTTACCTGGCCCCACCGCTGTTACCTGCACGGACAGCGGCTGGTTATTACACATGGATCGAACAAGACTTTTGAAGTGCATAGATGTAGAACGTCATCATACAATCATATACTGGCATATAAAGCGTATTTAATATCGTAGGATTACATGTCATGAGCATTACTTAAAAGATGCAAATCTTGCTTAATGCCCATATGCTCAGGAAATGCTAACACCAAGAAACTAGATTACAAGTACAGTTTTAATTCAGCTCTTGTTACTAGAACTTGACAAAGGCATTAAACAAACTCTAAAACACCCACAAGCGTCCCCCGGGTCCTTCATACCCCCCTTCCACCTTCACACTTGTTGGCGTGGGGGGGTTGGGGGGGGTACTACAGACAGTGTCCCGGGGTGCAATGGGGCCTGCACTCTATTTGTATCACTCCCACTGCTGTTGATTAGTTTGGGATTTACCAGCCAGGTGTTGGAGTTTTTAAAAGTGCAGCTGGGGTGTGGACGGCAGCCAGGTCGCTCGAATACCGGTTTTTGTGTCAATGCAGTCTTTTCCACACTTCACCTCCCTTCCAAAGCTCTTTGAAACCATATGCAGATCTCTCCCCTTTCCACCGTCCAAAGGAGTGGGGGACTCTGGACAGGTCTTTTGCATTTGCCACTTTTAGTCCAGCTTCTCTCATTATAAATATCAGAACAGAAAGAAAACTCTGAACTGTTTCAGCTATTCAGGAGCTCAACTAGGAAAGCACAGAGATCTGCCATTGTGATAACTCTCATCGTTCCATTCTTGTGTACCTAACATTTATTTATCGCTCCCTCCATGGAACGCCTTCCCGGCGTAGAGTCACGCAAGGCAGCGACTTACGCTAGCTTGTGTTACTCCACATTTACCAAGCAACACAGGTTCACACAAGGCGGCCTTGCGTTGCATGGTAAATCCAACTTAGGTATTGCATTTCCCTTGCAAGACCATGTGTAGCCCACAATGCTTATTTATTTCTATCAGTATATGCACCCTTCTCTGCTTGAAGTCATTTTAGAAATAAAATTTTAACAAACAATTCCAACCCTGGCCCAAGAAGATCCCATGCTGGATTTCAACCACCACAACAGCGTCCACAGTGTGATATGTGAGTGTCAGACAGCAGCTGCATGCTCCACACCGCACACCGCACGCACCGGCGCCTAGCTGTGGGGCAATGTCTCCCACTCCACTCTCTACTCTTCTGTGCGCCTTTGGTGAAATGTTCCTCCAGAAAATGTTATGGTGACTGTAAAATAAAAGAAACAAAAAGTTAGACATCCATCCAATATTTAACGGGTTGTCCCTCCCCGTACTTACATTTTGATATTGAGTCATTTGCAGTGATGAGTGTTTGCATGTGACAAGATGTGTTGAATGCAGCTCTGTATTCCTCTACATTACTGTATGCAACAGTGCACTGCTCCCAGCTGCTCCCTCCCTGAGGAAGAGAGAAAGACACAGATGTCACTGGCAGAGAGCTTTAACTTTATACCATAATACCTGTTTAAGAAAACTGATTTCATGAAAATATGAAAATACTGCAAGAGGGGCTGGCGTTATGATGTGTGATCGGCGTTCATTCTTGACCTACAGTCATCATGGCTGACAAGATCCAATGAAGGCTGCAGCACTAGAATGCGAGTTCCTGGCCCTTCAATGCTGCAGCACTAGAATGTGAGTTCCTGGCCCTTCAATGCTGCAGCACTAGAATGCGAATTCCTGGCCCTTCAATGCTGCAGCACTAGAATGCAAGTTCCTGGCTCTTCAATGCTGCAGCACTAGAATGCGAATTCCTGGCTCTTCAATGCTGCAGCACTAGAATGCGAGTTCCTGGCTCTTCAATGCTGCAGCACTAGAATGCGAGTTCCTGGCCCTTCAATGCTGCTGCAGCACTAGAATGCAAGTTCCAGGCCCTTCAATGCTGCTGCAGCAGCACTAGAATGCGAATTCCTGGCCCTTCAATGCTGCTGCACTAGAATGCGAGTTCCTGGCCCTTCAATGCTGCAGCAGCACTAGAATGCGAGATCCTGGCCCTTCAATGCTGCAGCAGCATTAGAATGCGAGTTCCTGGCCCTTCAATGCTGCTGCAGCACTAGAATGCGAGTTCCTGGCCCTTCAATGCTGCTGCAGCACTAGAATGCGAGTTCCTGGCCCTTCAATGCTGCTGCAGCACTAGAATGCGAGTTCCTGGCCCTTCAATGCTGCTGCAGCACTAGAATGCGAGTTCCTGGCCCTTCAATGCTGCTGCAGCACTAGAATGCGAGTTCCTGGCCCTTCAATGCTGCAGCAGCATTAGAATGCGAGTTCCTGGCCCTTCAATGCTGCTGCAGCAGCACTAGAATGCGAGTTCCTGGCCCTTCAATGCTGCTGCACTAGAATGCGAGTTCCTGGCCCTTCAATGCTGCAGCAGCACTAGAATGCGAGATCCTGGGCCTTCAATGCTGCAGCACTAGAATGAGAGTTCCTGGCTCTTCAATGCTGCAGCACTAGAATGCGAATTCCTGGCTCTTCAATGCTGCACACTAGAATGCGAGTTCCTGGCTCTTCAATGCTGCAGCACTAGAATGCGAGTTCCTGGCCCTTCAATGCTGCAGCAGCATTAGAATGCGAGTTCCTGGCCCTTCAATGCTGCAGCAGCACTAGAATGCGAGATCCTGGCCCTTCAATGCTGCAGCAGCATTATAATGCGAGTTCCTGGCCCTTCAATGCTGCTGCAGCACCACTAGAATGCGAGTTCCTGGCCCTTCAATGCTGCTGCACTAGAATGCGAGTTCCTGGCCCTTCAATGCTGCAGCAGCACTAGAATGCGAGATCCTGGCCCTTCAATGCTGCAGCAGCTTTAGAATGCGAGTTCCTGGCCCTTCAATGCTGCTGCAGCACTAGAATGCGAGTTCCTGGCCCTTCAATGCTGCTGCAGCACTAGAATGCGAGTTCCTGGCCCTTCAATGCTGCTGCAGCACTAGAATGCGAGTTCCTGGCCCTTCAATGCTGCTGCAGCACTAGAATGCGAGTTCCTGGCCCTACAATGCTGCTGCAGCACTAGAATGCGAGATCCTGGCCCTTCAATGCTGCTGCAGCACTAGAATGCGAGTTCCTGGCCCTTCAATGCTGCTGCAGCACTAGAATGCGAGTTCCTGGCCCTTCAATGCTGCTGCAGCACTAGAATGCGAGTTCCTGGCCCTTCAATGCTGCTGCAGCACTAGAATGCGAGTTGCTGGCCCTTCAATGCTGCTGCAGCACTAGAATGCGAGTTCCTGGCCCTTCAATGCTGCTGCAGCACTAGAATGAGAGTTCCTCGCCCGTCAATGCTGCTGCAGCATGCCCACTGGGTGATTGTTGTAGGAGTGCTCTGTGCCGGTGTCAGCACTTTCTACTCAAAGAACCGATGAGAGGGATTGGGGCCGAGCCAGTCCTAAAGGTCCAGGGCCCTAGGCAAAGAAAATCTACACGAGACAAGACTGAAGATCCGAACCGTTCAGGTTTATTTAAAATTAAGATCATTAGAGAAGGCAAATGATTAGTTAATCAATTCAAATCAGGGTCAATATTTTATAAGTATAGGGTCAAGTAACAGACCGGCAAAGAGTGTGCTCAGTATAAGAAAAAGAGAAGTCTGGCACACATCCCAAATGTAGCACATTTTATAGTTTCAAAGGAGTACAGAGCCAGGCCCTTGACATGACATGAGGTGCTAACTCAAGGCTGAACTAATATATGAAACAAACCAATCAGTATTGCAGAAATGATGTTATATAAGACAGACTACTTTAAAGGCCCCCAAATTAAGAATAATAAGTTGTGCCCTTTACCCCACATACAAGGGAAATGACAATGCTTGGTTTAACAATTAACTATTAAAAGGGATAGAAGCACAGTTGAACTAACAGGCACCATCAGCCTTCAACATTTGTAACGTTACATGAACGTCTCTGGCAGGCTTCCATCGAAACACATTATTTGATACATTAGAAATAAACAACACTATGAAACAGATTACATTTCATCTAGTTTATGAAAAGGAAAAATTGAATGAGAGAGAAATCATGCATTCTGTGGAACTTTCAAAAGCTACGATTCTTCAGCTGTCAATGCAATCAGATCAGAAGCCCAGTAAATTTAACTTATGGCCTATCGTGCTAACTTAAACACACAAAAATGAGCATTAATCTTCATTAATAAATGTGGTTTTATACAGGCCTCTGAAGCCTGATATCCACACCCTAGAAACCCAAACCAAGAACATGTGGTTGCACCATAGGACACTTGGGTAGTAAGTGCAACACATCAGAGAAACTCTGATCCACCACACTGGACTGCACGCTAACACCGCACTCTCCGCTGCATCCTCATCACACAACCCAATGCGCTGACTGTACTCTAGGAGCACAATCACACTGCACCGAAGTGGATCCATGAGACACTAACTGACCGCGTCCCTGCACCCCCAAGTGCACCAGCTCAGGAAGTGCAACACTCATTCAAACACTAATCCACCACGCTGGACTGCAAGCTAACATCACTCTCCGCTGCATCCTCATCACACAACCCAATGCGCTGACTGTACTCTAGGAGCACAATCACACTGCACCGAAGTGGATCCATGAGACACTAACTGACCATGTACCTGCACCCCCAAGTGCACCAGCTCAGGAAGTGCAACACTCATTCAAACACTAATCCACCACGCTGGACTGCAAGCTAACATCACTCTCTGCTGCATCCTACTCACACGAACGCAATGTGGTGACTGCGTTCAAGGAGCACAATCACACCACACGGCAGTGTACTGGAGAAAGCACACTTCACTGCATTATACAGAATGTGAGACACCCCACTGCAGTTTTTTGTGGGACATAACACTACACTGGACATCACCCACAGAATAAATACCTGCCATGCTGCACCACATGGGCACTTACACAACCCACTGCAATGCATGCTTGTGACACTATGACACCACACTAAAATCTATGGAAACTACCCTACCACACTGCACTGCACCATATGCACCGGACTGCACTGTTTCCTAAGATCAGCACACTCCACCGCACTGCATCAAACGGGCACCGATCCACCCCAGTGTATCACATGAGCATTGATCTACCGCCATACAATGCTTCAGATTGACACTAAATTCATGCACTGCACCTTGGGACTCTATAACACACCACACCCCATGTAAACAACTGCCTACCACACTCAAGTGTGTCCTAAAGGTACTAAGGAACAACAGTGCACTCCATGCTGCTAAGACTGCACTGCATTTTGGGTACACTAGCCCTCCCAGTTCACGGCATCCCCAGGCTCTGAACCCACCATGCTGCACAGTAGGGTTCACCTAGAAGGGTTGTAGCCTACTTAAAACTGAAGCGGTGGGCTAACACTGCACTGCACTGCATTTTCAGTACACTCGTTCTCCAACTTCTCATCTTCCTCAGGCTGTGAAATCACCATGCTGCACTGCGTAGTAGGGTTCACAAGGAAGGGTGGTTCATTGCTTGAAACTGAACGGGTGCACTAACAGTGCACTGCACTGCATTCTCAGTACACTAGTCCTCTCAGTTCACTGCATCCCCAGGCTCTGAACCATCCATGCTGCACTGTGTAGTAGGGTTCACAAAGAAGGGCGGTTCACTGCTTGGAACTGAAGGGGTAGGTAACACTGCACTGCATTCTCAGTACACTCGTTCTCCAACTTCTCATCTTCCTCAGGCTGTGAAATCACCATGCTGCACTGCGTAGTAGGGTTCACAAGGAAGGGCGGTTCACTGCTTGAAACTGAAGGGGTGCACTAACAGTGCACTGCATTCTCAGTACACTAGTCCTCTCAGTTCACTGCATCCCCAGGCTATGAACCATCCATGCTGCACTGTGTAGTAGGGTTCACAAGGAAGGGAGGTTCATTGCTTGAAACTGAAGGGGTGGGTAACACTGCACTGCATTCTCAGTACACTAGTCCTCTCAGTTCACTGCTTCCTCAGGTTATGAACATAATGCTGCACTGCACAGTAAGGTTCAAAATGAAGGAGTGGCTGAACTTACACATGAAAAAGAACAAGGTCCCCCATATCAGCACCTTATCAGCCATTGTCTTTTTGATGCACTGACTGTAATGGCTGCCACCTATCTTGGAGCCCACTAAGTGCAGCTCGGAAACACGTCTTCTTTATTTACACATATTTTTAAAAGAATACCCGCAGGTTCTCCAGACTCAATCACTGGCAATTAGAAGCACACCTAATACCTGCAAGCAATCACACAGCATATGCAAAATCATGTACTCAATACTTTCTTGACAACAATTGGCAATGCTAAGAGGTCTGGTGTTAGACTTGGCATCTTTTGGCGTGTTTCCCCTGAGTTTTTGCTTTCTGACCTCCCGGTTTTGACTCTGTTTTGCGGGTGTAACGGTTCTGCGTGCTTTTCGCACTGCTGATCAGTGGTAAAGCGCAGGTGCTCCTATGGTAAATTGTGTTATGGAATGGTGTTCCCATGATTGGATATTTGATTTACCTGTTAGCCCCTAGTAAAGTGCACTGCGTGTGCCAGGGCCGGTGAATCAAATGCTGCCCGGGGGCCTACAGCACTGGTTGTGCCACCCCCGTGAGTAGCCCTGAAAACGGTCACTCAGACCTGCCATCGCAGAGTCTGCGCGCAGTTTGTAACTGCCATATCGACCTTGCCAGTGCACACTGGCCGGTCCCTAACCTTCCCTTTCCTTACATGTCAGGAACCCCTCAGGTAGGCCCAAGGTACCCCTGTGGGCAGGGTGCAATGTATGTGAAAGGTAGGACATGCCCCGCCCGGTGTGTGTGGCATGTCCTAATAGTGAATTACAGCCAATTTCGTTTTTCACTATTGCAAGGCTACCAGTTCCCCATAGGACAGAATGGGAGATTTGTTCATAACATCTTATGAACAAAACTGGCCCAGGGAATTCGGTAAGAAAATGAAGTTTCGTATGCCTGAACTCCGAATCTAAAGATGCCTCTTTTAGTGAAGGTGATTTTTACATTCTGTGTTTGAAAATACCACTTTTGGAAAGTGGGTATTTTCTTGCTCAGTCATCCCGTGTGCCTCTGCTGGAATGTGGATTGCCTGTCTGGGTTTTGGATGACAGAAGGCTGGGGGAGCAGGAGGGGCGCCAGATGGTCTAGGTAGGTCAGGAAAGGGCTGAAGAGACCTGGGTTACGATGGGGGAAGGAGGAGGAGATTTCCTTGCACCTCAAAGGGGGCCTGCTCTGCCTCTGACAAATGCCGTCTCCACCTCCTGCCAGGAATTCACACCAGAGAAGGCAGAACTGGTCCTGACCGGGCACAGGCCCTCTCTGCCTAAGAGATCAAAGGATTTTTGGACATAAATGCTGGTCCCAGACCCCTGAACTTTAGAACTCGTCTGGACAAGAAGACTGCCAAGAAGAAGAGCCGGAGAAGCTGCGAAACGGAACGACTGCTTTGCTGGGTGCTTTGCTGGGCTGACCTGCAGTGGCTGCTTTTGTCTTGGGTAGTGAAAGGCCTGGACTGGACTTTCTGCAACCTAAATTTGTGAGTCTCTCCAAGGGCTTGAGGTAGAGCTTGCCCCCTGTTCACAAAGTCTCAGGAACAGCAAAGACTTCAAGTTCTTTGACCCGCAGCACTGGGGACTGTGTGTTTTGCGCTGCAACCCGAAGAACACCAACTCGACGACGTCTACGACGCCACTGCCGACTCCGTGTCCTGAAGGCAACGCAGAGGGCACCGCCGCAACGCCGCACCGCAACCCTGGTCTCACCGACGATGCCTGTTGACGCCGCCACCGAGCCGCGGCTCGCACCGCGACCTGTTGGCACCGCACTCCGCACCGCCTAGCTTCACGAGGACGCCTTGGCCTGCCTGATGCCGCCACTTACCGCCGAGATCGACGCCGCTGCTTGCACCGTGGTTCGGGGGCACCGCTCGTAAGTTACACGATGCACGCCCTCAACCCACACCGCAGCCTTGGCCTACCGACGCCATCGACTCCAGTTCGTCAGCCGACGACAGTGCTTCAGCAACGACGCCGCCGCTGCTTGCCCCGTGATCTGCCAGCACAGTGGCGAGCACCGCCTTCATCTCGCACCGCGACCCTGGTCTCACTGATGCCGCCACCGAGCCGCTGCTCGCACCTCGACCTGAAGGCACCGCACGCTGCACCGCTGCACTTCGCACCGCAGCACCCGACGTCTGCCGACGCCAGCGCTCCTGACTCCATCAGAGAGGAGATCGACCTGCAACGCGTGCGACTTCGAGGGCCCCATCGCCCTCATCTCTGAAAGGTACTGTTTGCTGGTCTTCCCGACACCGTAGCTGGCCTGCGACCCCGAAGTCAGCCAGAACTGTTTTGGATTTGTTTATTCACGACGCCGTGGTAACCCGGACGGCACTATCCACACAAGGAACTCTTTTTAATCAGCGTATTTTTGGATTGTGAACTTTTAAGTATAGTATTGTGGTTCTTTATCGTTTTTGGTCTTGTTTTAATTATATAAAAATATTGGATATTTTTCTAAACTGGTGTGGTGTCCTTTTGTAGTGCGTACACTGTATTACTGTTGGTTATGTGCAAATGCTTTACACACTGCTTCTAAGATAGGCCTGGCTGCTCGTGCCAAGCTACCAAGGGGGTGAGCAGGGGTTATTTTAGAAGTGTAACTCCCTTATCCTGACTAGAGTAGTGGTTTTTGCATGGCTTTGGCCCGCGCCCTAGCCTACCAAGAATCCCATTTCTAACATCTGGCTTTAAAGGAATGTTGTATGGTAATGTGAAGCATTACAAGTCAATAGCATGGATATGGATATCTATTTGTGTAAAAGCAAAGAACTATGCAAAAATATAGGTTAAGGTTAAAAGGTCAGGTGACACTTGCACTTTCAAACCAGAAATAAACATCCATGTAGGTCTATGATTGTCCTACTTCCATTTGTGCTGCTGCCTGAGAAAAACACCGTAAATTATCCAGTTATCGAAGACACTTTAATAGCTTTACAAGGTTGTGTGTGCCCCTGAAAGATCAAACTCAGGCAACTGGATAATTAAAAAAAAAAATCACTGCTGCATGGAGGGCAAGCACTCTTTTGTGGAATCACACAACTTTTGCCCAATCAAAACCTGTACTCCTGGCTCCTAACATGTGGGGGGAGCCAAAGCACCTCTCTAGTGATGCTCACATAATTGTCTGGTGACAGCTGCCCTGTCCAGTCAGATCATAAAAAGTGTGAATGGCAGAGTCAGATGTGCGTGTTTCAGAGAATTATTAGTGATATTTTAATCAAACAGTACTCTTTGGTCACTAGCAGACTCCCCTTTCTGTAAGTGAAAATTAATACAACCCGAAGTACACAGGAGCTGTGAAAACAGGAGAATCAACGCAGAAAGACGGCAACCCGTTGACTGGGTCTTAGTGGATTCGTTGTACCGAGTGCGCTTTGTCCTTCACCTCTTTGGCGACAAAACAGCCGTTCACTCTTAATATCGAATATTGTGACCAACTTTACAGAGAGTTATGTGAACTAAGAAGGGAAAACACCTGACACATAGCTCAATACACCACTGGCTTCCGGTCACGGTCTACTTTGAGAGTTGGAAGCCGATATCACATTCCCGCAGGTACACAGTGTCATTCAGGAAGTGTGGCCACCCGAAGTCAGCCAGAGTTAGGGGGGTGCTCTTAGTATATTATCAGACTTCCACAGCAGTAACACATCTGTTGTTTTTAGCGACCAATCAAGTCTGGGAGATGAATGGCGTTTGACTAATATCTCTATTTTGCAAAGAAAGACACGGATCATAAAATAATCAAGGATACAAACGGGAGATACTTTTTGTTGGTGGATCATCATTTAGGAATAGAGTGACACTAATTACCACGTATGCACTCAACACCGATGGCCCAGCGCTTTTAGAAGATATTCTCACCAAAGACGACGTGCAGTACCGACCTACTCTTGTGGGGTGGAGATTTTAATCTAGCATTGAACCCGGAGCTGGACAGCTACCAAAATAGAGCCCTCCGCAAGCTCAGAGCTCATAAGATGGAACAGAACATTAAGGGTGCAGCAGACCTAGTAGACGGGGAGAGGCCAAGACTCAGATCTGAAAGGGAGTACTCGTTTTATTCCTCCCCACATGGAACACTCTTGTGGAGAGACTACTAGTTGCTTACATAAGAGATGCTGCTATGAATCCTCAACATAGCCTATATGCCTCGTACACCTTCGTCCATATGCCGATTGCAGTCCCCAGAACAGGGTCGACTAATACTCGATGGCGATTTCATGCAGACTCCCTGGTAGATCCAATCTTTAAAGAGGGCATTCGAACAGCCTAACAGACATTTTCCAACCTAATTCTAGTTCAGTGCCCTGATTTGTAGACATGGATTTGCATCTAAATCCTGTGCCTTACTGAGGCTAGTGTAACGAGGAGAAATATAATTTTTGGGAGGATGGCGTAGGTTCAGAAACTCAGATAAAATTAGCACTTTAACCCATGTGCACACGACGGAATGGTTCCGTTATGCGCCACGGTGCTCGTGCGTCGAGTACCGAACCATTCCGTACTTTGCACACAACCACAAATTTCCTCTGCTGTAAACAGCAGAGGGATTTCCTTTTCTTTTTTTCAGCTTCGGGAGCTGAGAAAGAGTTTTTTAGTGTAATGACTATCATGGCACACTGACGTCATTACAATGAAAGTGAAATGAGCCGATTGCCTCATTTCACTTTCACTGCCTACGTGCTAGTGGGGCTATCTCAGCCCCCCAAGCATCTAGGCAGACGGGTGAGGTACAATTAGAAAGGGGAGAATCTCTAGTGTATCCCTACTTAGGGATCGCCACAGGAGGGCGATCCCCAAGCAGGGATCCTCTTGATTAGGCATCAGGGAGGGAAGAGTGGCCCTCTGGGCAAGGTCTTTTCTCCCCCTATATATTTGGGCCAGATCAGTCTGTCTGCCCCCTCCCCCCTGTGGGAACAATGGGGACAGAAAGTCCACTTGGCCCCAGGGATTATTTTTTTTGTAAACATAGGGGTGGGGGCTGCCCAACTGGGCATGCCAAAGCCCCCACCACCCAGAAAAACAAAAAGGACAGTCTTTCTGCCCCCCCCACCTGTGGGGGCAGATGGTGTTTATTACCCCTGACCTGCCCCCCAGGGGGGTCAGAAAGCCCACTAGGCACCAGGGATTATTGTTTTTTTAAAAAGAGGAGTGGGGGGTGCCCACAATGGGCATGCAAATTACCCCACTCCCCCCAGACCCTAATAACAACTGTCTTTCTGCCCTTCCTGGGGGTGCAGATGGGGATTATTACCCGTGGGGCACAAAACCCACTGGACATCATGGATTTTTTTTTATATAAAAAAGGGGTGGGGTCTGCACAGAATGGGCATGCCAATGCCACCACGCCCCCCCCCAAAAAAAAATTGGCACAGACTTTCTGCCGCCCCCCCCCCCCCCGGGGCATATGAGGCAATTATTTTCTTTTCTTAGTGTAGGGGTAAGGTCAGCCCTGAATGGGCATGCCAATGCCCCCACACCTCCATAAAAATGGGCTCAGTCTTTCTGCCCCCTCCCGGGGGGGCATATTGTAACAATAGCCCCCAGTCTGCCCCCAAAGCCCACTTGGCACCAGGGACTATTTTTTCATGCCAATGCCCCCCCAAAAAATGGGCAGACTTTCTGCCCTCCCTGGGGGGACAAATGTGGGAAACACCCCCTGATCTGCCCCCCTAGAGGGGCAGAAAGCCCACTAGACACAAGGGACTATTTTTACTTTGTGTAGGGGCGGTTCTGCCCAGATTGGGCATGCTGATGCCCCCCCAAAAAAATTGGCACAGTCTTTCTCCCCCCCCTCTGGGGAATAGAGGGTGGTTATCACACCCGACCTGCCCCCTGGATGGGTGCAGAAAGCCCACTAGGCACCAGGGATATGTTTATCAGGGATATGTTTATTGTGAAGAGGCCCCATTGTTAAGGGTCACTCCCCCCTTTTTGATTTAGGCACACATTTTTGCTGTTTCTGCCCCCCTCTGGGACAGATCACCGATATGTTTAGGCTCTAAACCACTAGATACCAGGGAGTGTTTCTGTGTGTGTGAACTGGAGTTTGGCTGCTGGTGTGCATGTACTGGCATTTGGCTGGCTGTGTGTGTGTGTACTGGCATTTTGCTGGTGGTGTGTGTTGACTTGCGCTTGGCTGGTGGTGTGTGTGGACTGGCGCTTGGCTGGCAGTATGTGTTGGATGGTGCTTGGCTGGTGTGCATGGATGGTGCTTGGCTGGCGGTGTGCGTGGACTGGCATTTGGCTGGCGATGTGGGCGGACTGTCGCTTGGCTGGCGGGGTGTCTTGCATAGATCCCCCAGTGTTTTCCTACTCAGAATCCACTACAAACCTCAAATTTAGCTAAAAAAATCAAATTTTCCTCATATGTCTGTGTGGGAACGTTGAAGGATCACCACACTGTGCCACACATTTCCTACCACCCAGCATTCCCTTTGATCTCCCCCGATAAAAATTATACCTCACTTGTATGGGTGCCCAAAGCAGAGTCATCCTAAAAATGTATTTGAAAAACTGCCCTTATGGAAACGCTTTGGTTCCCCCTCAGTTTTTTATTTTATAGATTTTTAGGCTGACTCTGCTTTGGGCACCCACACAAGTGAGGTATCATTTTTATCAGGAAACAGAGGGGAATGCTGGGTGGTAGGAAATTTGTGCCGGCACGCTGATCCCACACAGAAATGTGAGGAAAATATCTTTTTTTAGCAAAATTTGAGGTTTTCAGGGGATTCTGGGCAAAAAAACGTTGGAGGTCCACGCAAGCCACGTCTCCCTGGACTCCACACGTGTCTAGTTTTCAGAAATGCCTGGGTTTGGTAGGTTTACCTAGATGGCTGCCAAGCCCAGGAGCAAAAACCCAGGTGCTTCCCTATCTATCACAAAACAAACTGTGTTTTAGTCCCAGGCTCGGCAGACATCCAGGGAAACCTACCAAACCCAGATATTTCTGAAAACTAGACACTCGCTGGCATCCAGGGAGGTGAAGCTTGTGTGGATCCCCCTTACCTCCAGGTAGGGGGACATCTGATCACATAATGCATACCATAAGACAATGTGTAGAAAAAACTTTATTTTGAAAAATGGCCTCTAATTCACATGCTAGTACGGGTAGCCACAAATTTGGAGATGTGAAAATAACCACTGTTTCTAAACTACATTTTTTGTTCCCATTTCGGAAATAAATAGGTTTCCTTGATACCTATTTTTTGCTCTTTATATTTTACCAAATGAATTGCTGTATACCAATGCAAAACCATTGCAAGACGCAGCTCAGTTATGGGCTCTGGCTACCTCTGGGTCTTAGTGAACCTACAAGTCCTATATATCCCCACACCTAGAAGGGTCGAGCACATGTAACAGTATATTGTTTTAAAAAATCTGCCATACGTAAAAGAAATTACAGGTGGAAACGTAGGATCAAATGGCTGTTTATTTCAACTCAATTTCTATATTTTGTTTATTTCAACTGTTAGTTTCTATAGGAAAACCTTGAAGGATCTACACAAATGACCCCTTGCTGAATTCAGAATTGTGCCTAGTTTTCTGAAATGGATAGCTTTTTGAGGTCCATTATTGTTTTCACCCCAACTTCTGCCACTAACTGAAAGGAGGTTGAAAGCACCAAAAATATGAAAAATAGGTAATGTGTCCGGTAAAATGCCAAAAATATGTAGAAAGGTTTTTCTAACAAAAGTCTACCCGTTCATGAAAGCTGGGAAAATTGTGATTTTAGCACCACAAACTCTTTGTTGATACAGTTTACAGGGGAAACACCAGATGCTTTCTTCTGCAGCACCTTTTTCCCATTTTGTCCAGAAAAAACAACATTTTGCTGTATTTTAGCTAATTTCTCAGTCCCCCCGATGGGAATCCACAAACCCTGGGTACCTTTAGAATCCTCATGATGTTGGAAGAAAAGGACGCAAGTTTGGCGTGGATATCTTATGCGGAAAAAAAGTTAGAGTGGCCTAAGTGCGAACTACCCCAAATAGCCAAAAAAAAGGCTTAGTACAAGGGGGAAAAAGGCCTAGCAGCGAAGGGGTTAACGGCATCATTGGATGTCTATTTGGTAGTACTACTTTGTAACCAACACAGGATTTAAGGATTCAGCGGTAAGATACAATGTGATAGCTGACAGTCTAATGCTTCTTCCCAAAACTTGAACAATCTGACTTCTCTTGGCAGATGTAGCATATTTCCATGCACATGTATTCAGGCA
This sequence comes from Calotriton arnoldi, assembly GCA_963921515.1. Lineage (NCBI taxonomy): Eukaryota > Metazoa > Chordata > Amphibia > Caudata > Salamandridae > Calotriton > Calotriton arnoldi. The sequence continues at coordinate 580,761 of CAWUFW010002813.1, read as the reverse complement.
GGAACCAAGGCCACCTGGGCACATATTATAGATAGGGCACAATGTCCCTGGTTGTGTCACAGTGCACCTTTAACAAAGTGCACCTGGTGCAGACAGGGGCAATGTGCCCTATTACACATCATGCGTTGCCTCTAGAGATGCTGCAACCTCATGCTGCTCCAGGGGCAGCAAGTTAGTGGAAGCTGGACTGGCTGTTTGAAGTTGCCGGCCCGCCTTTCTCTGAGGATGCTGCAGCCTCGCCTGTTTTACAAAAGGGGACATAGATCCCCCGCAGGTGGGTGCAGTGAGTGACCACGCTTGTGTGCAGGGGTGGGTAGGGGGCCATAGTACCCTCTTTCCACACAAGCAGGGGTCGCCCACTGGGGGCACAGTGGGAAGAAGTAAAATCTGAATTCCATAATTGCAGACTAATGGCTGAAACCACCCTGTAAGTAAGCATATTTTGCACATAGGACCAGATTTTTTAAGTATTTGCATTGTCCTTGCACCACGCAAGTCAACACAAGGCAACACAAGTGCTTAAATGACATTTACAAAGCCACACAAATTGATATTTGCATGGTCTTGCTTCACCTTTCACCTGCAAAGTAATGCAAGGCAGTGCTTTGTGTGTTGCCTTGCATTAACCTGCATCAGAGAGGCGCTACAATGGTGAAGCATGGGCGTCTCTGTGCATCTACCTATGCCTTTTGGTGCAAACCCAATTTTACTAAAGTCATTAAACCTGGATTTACACCAAAATCGTGCCCCTACCAGACCTTGGTGTACCATTGAGAAATAAATGTATCTCTCTAAGGATTTCTGCAGGAAGGTAGCTTTCCTGCACGAAATCTATGCTGACCACAATGCAGACACCCTTATGTCATGACACAAGGGTGCCCATGTTTGTGCTAGGCTATCACGTGTGCGCCAGCACAAGGACAGAGTAGAGGGGTGCCATATCTTAGTAAATAGGGAAATTTTTGTTATATCCAGGTCATGCAATGCAGCACAGCACGTTCCCTTGCTGCACTGCTTTGTATTGCATCATGGTTTACTAAATCTGGGCCATCGTGTTAGTAACATGAAATGGTATTGGCGAACACCAGTCCTAAAATGTCATAGCACTGACTGGGCACCCTAAAAGACTTGTGTGCTGTTTAGTTGTTAGCTATGCCTAAATGTACATCCCCCTCCTGGTTGTTCGACCTGGCTACCCCCTGAAAGTCAAAGCATTAGCAGAAGGAACATGGCATTTCAGTGAGCTTGCAGGAGCATCTGGTCCTATTGGTGTAAAGTTCTACAGGTAGTAGGCATGATGAGACCTTCTCTGGAGGTCTCCTGTCCTAGAAAGACTGGCCTAACAGCATTTCCTGTGTACATGTAGGGTTAGGAGCACTAGCTTACATCTCTATTGTCTGTGAAAACTACTCATACCTCATGTACTCATCCGCTTGTTGGCTGCCACGTGCACATGGGAATGCCTGTGAATACTCACAATATTGGGGGGGTATTTTTATAAGAAATGGCGGTCCGCTGTTTTGCTGCAGCGGAGCATCTAAAATTCTACAGCTGCAGTACGACACTTCCTAACACCATGTTAGCATCATATTTACAATATGGCATTTAGGCGTTAGGAAGATTTAGCGGCTGAAAAAACTGATGCTGAAGTCAGCATCGAGTCAATAAAAAATGCAAACTATGGTATAAAAAGTGATGTTCGGCCAATTAAAGGTGAGAAAATGCATGCTAGCCGGCCTAGCGTCAATTTTTATGCCAAGCGGGAAAAAAAAAAAAAAAAAAAACGCAGATAAGAGGAAAAAAAGTTACACTTACCTGAAAGCATTTATGGAGCAGCCAGGACTCAGCACAGCACAGGACAACAACCAGCCTATCCCCACTATCAGCCAGGGTGACCAGCCAGAGTCCCAGGGGAAGAGGAAGTGCAAGTTTAGTCAGGAGGAGAATGAGATCTTGATAACGAAGGTGACGGAGAACCAACATCAGGTCTTCGTCAGCTCTAAAGTGCCATTGGGGAAGAAAAAGACCATATGGCAGTCCATAGTGGAGAAGGTGAATATCGTTGCTGAAGTCAAGAGGACAATGACGGACTGTAAGAAGAGCTGGCAAGATGCCATGCGCAAAACCCAAGAGAAACTGGCAAGCAATCTACAAGCAGCATTGCAGACTGGAGGTGGCAGTCCAGCGCGCCAGGAGAAGCTGGATCCTTGGAAGAGCAGGTGTCCGCAGGCATCTCTGAGGAGTCAGTGGTTGGAGTTGCGGGACAGGACAGTGCCGGCTATGACGAACTACATCAGCAACAGGGTAAGTCTCAACAAGCGCCAATGTGGGTAACTAAGTAATGTTGTGCAGTCCAGGCAGCTATGTCCCAGCGCTCTGTCGCACTATCTGCAGGACAAACGGTAAGCCCCTGGCTCATGTATGTTTAGACATGACATCAAGGGAAGACTCACTGGCATTTTGACCATATGTTGGCATAGGGAAGTGTTGCAAGCCTTGTAGCTGTAATATCCTACCTCATAATGAAAGGGCATTAATGTGCCGTTTCTACAAGATACAGTTTATTCCTGTCTTAACTGCCTGCACAGGCGCACAAACAGCAGATGTACACCAAAGCAGGCACCCCTACACCATGGTTCAAGGGTATCTGCGTTGGTGCAAGCCAGATGAATGTGCTACAGCAGAAAGTAAAGCACACGGTTGCGTTGCATTGTCCTAAACAGAGCGCAACCCTGCACTTTCCTATTCATACAGCTTGGTGCAGCAAGATAATTTATTGCACTGTGCTGCACCACACGTCTATGAAAGATGCACCTCCGTCTCACCTGGGCCCACGCATATTAACCTAGACTCCAAATCCCATGCATACAATTGGTATCCACAGGAAAAACAACACACCGGAGGGGTGTTGGATATGTGGGCATGGGTAGTACTTACATATAGGGACATTTCAAGACTCCCGTCCATACTCCCCTAGAATAAACAACATGGTACACAGCTGTCCTGGCATGCAGGCTCAGAGCACACAGATGTCAGCTGCCATGGTAGGGACCACATGAACCCCCTCTACATATATATGACTGGGTGTGGGGGTGAATGCAAGTTATGTACACCAGCAAACTATGGGCCATATTTAAATTGAAAGGTGCAGGGCATCGATGTTAACACATCAGCAGCGTAGAGCAGCATCATTTCACAAATGCATGGATGGGGCATATTTACTGGAATGTGTGCCACCTCTGTGCCGCTGCAAAAAGAAGTCATGTGCCAACGCAGGCACCCATGCACCATGGCACAAGGGTGTCTGTGTTGGTGCTTGGCTGTCACTATTGGTGCAGGAGCAAGGGAAAACACATGGGGTGCACATTATCCTTGTGAATACAGTGCTGTCCTTTGTTTGTGGTATGATGCAGGGTGGCGCAGGTAAAGTGCTAGCACCGTACGTGTTGTGCCATTTCTATGTGAACATGCCCCTCAGTCGGTACATGTCACCATTACCAGCATTACTACCATCTGGGGTGCTGACTAACACATGTCCCTCCATAACAGCCTGCCATGTCTGTCCATTGGAAATGGGTACGCTTAATGTAGGTGTCGTAGGCACATGAGAATCAATGTATGATCAGGGTCCCATCACTGTGTGGCAGCAAGTCGGCTGCCAGGACCAAATTTGGATCAGCGAGAGGGGGTATGTACACATACAAGTGCATGGGTATGATGAAAACAATGTGTAACACCCTGCAGATGACCAACTCTGGTCCTGATAAAATTGCTTGATCATCAGTGACTGTAATCTGACTAGTATTACAGGGCTCATCCACTCAGAGTAGGTACACAGTGGTAGTGATGACAATGCTGAGATCCTGTCATCTGAAAGGGAAATGCAATGCTATTTGCAATCCATTCCCTTGTGTAACAGCTGTCCTACACATCAATGAGGACCTGAAAGTGTCATCTATTGCACTTGATTGGTCATCTGCTTTAACCGTGCCAACATGTAGGAGACATCACCAATAGCATTTCCACATCTCATTGCAGAGAATGAACCCTCACCTCCTGCCCAGCACCCTATTCTGGACATCAGTGATGATGACAACCTACCAACCATCAACCAGGACACCCGTCAAGAGCTCCTGGACTCCATTGGGACACCATCTCCGGACACGTGGAGGGTCAGCAGCATTGTGGCATCTCCACATACCGTGCCTAACAGCCCACAGGCATCATTTGCCACCCCACCCAGAACCCTGTACTCCAAGGACCCAACCCTTACCTTCCAACGTGCTGTGGTAGGAGTCCAGCTGAAGTTGGCAGATAAGGTGCGGGCGTGGATGGAGACTGTGGCGGCCATGCTAGAGGTAGTCTGTGGGTGCCTCAGTCCCAAAAGGGACAACACTGCCACCATCAGAGGCACCTACTCTCTGCTCCGTAGCCTCCAGCAGTACCTGGCTGACATCGTTGATGTCATGAGACAGAGGCATCAACAACTGCTCTGCCAAAGTGGCCCCAGCGACGTGACCAAAGGGCTGGGGGAAATCAGAACCATCTTGGAGTCCATCAACAGAAGCAGTACTCCTACATAGCTGCCATAGCTGCCTACCACTGCGACGTTGCTGCTGTATTGCACAACCAGCAGATCCTCCTCGCTGCAGGGATGCCTCATGTTTTGGCACAGATGAATACTGCTGCTGGCACAGGATCCACATCTTCGGCCTCTGATGTGTGTGTGTGTGCCTCCCTTGCCTGCTGCATCTACAACATCACCCTCATGGGAGACACTGCACACATCAGAGGAGGAAGATGTGTACGGTACCTCTTTCCAATGTAGAAGTCTGCAGTAGCATGCATCTGTGTCACATAAAATGTTTCACCTTAGCCCTGTGCTGATCAACATGCCACGGAACATCTGCTGTCACTGTTCTCATTTTAACGTCACCCTTTTCACTATAACTATTTGTGGACTGTCTATTTGGCCTATCCTCCCTAATGACATTGTGTTCATCCTCCTGACTGAAGAACTCCTTTCCTCAACATGTCCCATAACATGTTCCCCACATGGACTCTGTCAGGACACCCACTGGCTCTAAACATCCTTTGGGGTTGTTGTCCAATGAACTTTATCTGGGAGCCACTTCAACATTTGCACTTGTAAATTAATGCACTAATATTTACTACCTGTGTGTTGTGTGTCTTTAGGAGTCAAGACCATGTTGACTATTGCCCACTCTGGGAGGCAACTACACCAACTACTTGCCAAAGGAACACATCCCACTTCCAATGCACAAACATTTACTGAGTGGCTCTCACACTGGTGGCTTGCAGACTTATGGCAGATGCGCAACTCACACACACATGTGTACTCTTTCCACTCCTCACTGCACAAACTATTTGTTAGGATTGACCGATTTGTTGGATCTCTTAATCTGCTGCCCACTGTCCAAGCACCAGATTACCAGGGTCGTACCCACTCAGACCACAATCCGCAGTCCCTGCAGTACACATGGGGTACACTTTACCAGCAATACCCACATGGCTACTCCAGCCCACTGAGTTTGAAGACCCACCTTTCTGCACATCCCTGGGAGCTGCCACAGCAGAATATTTTGAACTTAATACTAACACGGCCAGTGATAGGCGAGTAGAATGGGACGCTTTCAAAGCATTTATCAGGGGGCACTGCCGGGGGCTTATGTGGAACACCCATAAGCAATTAGATGCCGACATCACACAAATTGATGCATCCTCATCCAACTGGAGACACAGGCCATGACAGACTCGGAATATGCCAAGAGCCTAGCTGAGGCGCACTATGAACACACCTCACTGCTAGAGCGCCTCCAATGTTTGAACTATGCTGCACACTCCTCGTGCACACATGCAGCCTCAGACCGCAAGGGTAGATTACTTGCATGGTTAATACGACATAACCAACCGAGGCAACCTATCTTCACACTCGCCTTGGCTATGGGTCGGCCCCTCCACACCCAGCATGAAATACACGCGGAGTTAACTAACCACTACACCACACTTTACCGATCGGTGACAGAGACTGACCCGACTCGACTAGGGATGCTCCTCAACGTGCTCCATCTTCCTCGCATTAGACCTCAGCAGCGGGAGGAGCTCAGTGAACCACTCACCCTATCTGAGATTGGCGAAGCCATCAGGGCTCTAGCCACTGGCGGGTCCCCAGGCCTGAACAGTCTACCTGTTGAATTTTACAAAGCATACGCTTCGCCATTGGCTCCTCACCTGCTCGCTGTATATGAGGTATCCCTTACAACACACTCCCTGCCCAGGTTGTTAAGCAAAGCTTCATTTTTCTCCCTGCCGAAACAAGACCGGGACTCCATGGCACTGGGCTCCTATCAACCTTTAGCACTTCTCAACACGGACTACAAAATTTTGGCCAAAGATCTAGCTGATCTTCTAGCCACCATAGTGCCACAACTAGTCCACAAAGATCAGGACAGATTTGTCCTGGCCAGGAACACGTTGTTGAACATACGGCGATTCTTTAGGGTCTCTAAATACTCCCAGCACCGATGTCCGTACTCTGGGTGTCTGGTTCTAGACCTAGAAAAAGCTTTTGACTCGCTGGAATGGGTTTACCTATTTAAGGTGCTGCCTCGCTACGGTGTGGGAGGCCACTTCCTGCAGATGATTAAACTGCTCTATACCGTGCCCCTCACTAGAGTCAAAACAGCGACATCCACATCCAACCCACTTTCGAAAGAGAAAAGCACTTGCTAAGGATGTATGCTCTCTCCATTACTTTTTTTATTGCCCATTGAACGCTCGCTTCGGGCTCATGGGCCTGGCTGGGGCATCCTGCTGGGAGATGAGATGCATATCATATCACTGTACGCTGATGACCTCCTCATATATCTTAGAGACGTGAGATCGACATCGGACTTCCTAGCAGAGACACTCACGGAATTTGCCACCCTATTTGGGCTGCAGATTAACTGGGCCAAATCATGCCTCTTTCCTTTTGCTCCCTTGTCTCCAGATCCTGCGTTTGTGATTAATTAGAGTCCCGGTCAAATGGCAACCAGCCATGTTTTGTTACCTTGGAGTCCGTATGTACCACCAGTCAGTTGAGTTACTGGATGGTAATCTTGCACAGGGGACTACTGCCCTCCGTTCACAAATGTCGTTCTGGCGAAATCTTCCACTCTGCGTCATGGGGCAGGTGGCATTACTCAAAATGGCAGTCTTACCTAGACTGCTCTATTTCTTCACCACCTTACCCCTCTATATCGCACCCCCATTTCAAGACACTGGAGGGGCTTATCCGGGAGTTCATTTGGAACAAATCCCGATGCAGGGTGGCACTAATCAAATGATGTCTTCCCACTGACCAGGGCGGTTCGCTGTGCACAACATGGAGCAATATTATCTTGCCTCCCAGCTCCAGTGGGCAGCTAGATGGATGACACGGGAGCAGGTGCCAGACATCGCTGCATTAACCCCGGCCAGGACCCAGTCGGCACTGCTTCACTTTTTCCACCCCTGTACACGCAAGCGGTTGCCGGAACCTCAACTACTAGACGTTGGCTATAAATGATAACGGCATAGTTTATATCTTACGCAATCTATAACACCATATACACCTGCATTCCCGATATTGGTCGCACCCAGAGGTGAGGTTACTACCTCATCAGCGGAGGTGGCAGCCTGGTTCGCTGCTGGACTACAGTCCCTAGGCGACTTTTATCGAGACAGCAAACTGTAGCCCTACAATACGCTGATGGTGGATGAGGGACTGCCCCCGGGCTTGTTCCTACTCCATACTCGCTATTCACGGCTGTTAGAAATGGGGGTCTCTGGTTGGCGGTGGATGGCCACTGTCCAAGCAGGGACCCTTCTTTCTAAGTCAGAGTGAAGGGCTGCACCCCTTTGACAACCCCTGCTCCACCCTGTGGTAACGTAGCACGAGCAGTTAGGCTAATCTCACAGGCAGTGTGTTAAGCATTTATGACCATACACAGTAATACAGTGAGGAACACTACAAAGGGACACAACACAGGTAGTTATCAAAAATAGTTATCTTTATATATAGGTTTATCACAAGACCAAATAACGAGAAAGCCACAATACTGTACAAAAATAATACTCTTGATGCTGCGAAAATAGTTCAAATGGGGAATGCAAAGTTCAGGGCGGGGGTCTCGGCGACCTTTTTACTCACAGTTCCTGGACGTTGGTGTTAATAATCCACAAAATGCCGCTAAGGAGTGATAGCGATGTTTTTCCTCACGCTCTTGGTCGCGGCGGCTCGCAAACGGACCTTAGCGATGGTTTCGAGGCCCGCAAACGTGCGGGGCGATGATCGGGTCAGCGAGCACTCAGCGGCAGCAGCGCGATGGATTTCCGAGCGCTCTTTGGCTGCGGCGGCTCGCAAACGGGCGATAGCGATGGTTCCAAGGTCCGCAAACGTGCGGGGCGATGACTTTGGGCAGCGAGCACTCAGCGGCAGCGGCGCAATGGATTTCCGAGCGCTCTTTGGCTGCGGCAGCTCGCTAACGGGTGTTAGCGCTAAAAACGGCGATCTGTAAGCGTGCGGTGCGATGATTTGGTCAGCGAGCACTCAGCGGCAGCAGTGCGACGGATTTCTTGACGCTCCTCGGCTGCGGCAGCTCGCTAACAGGCTTTAGCGATGAAATGAAGTCTACTGGGCCTGAGACTTCAGTCAGGAGGCTAGTTCTCTCTCTAGCCCTTGGGTGATTGCAGGTTCAAGATTAAAAAGTTCTCTTACAGCTCCTTTTCCCTCTTCTTTCCAGTCCAATGACAACTACTGCAGGCCAATCCAGGGAACAGCACACAACACAAGGACAGTCCTCTCCTGCAGCTTCCTTCAGTTCCTTGGACAGAGGTTGGTGTTGAGATCCAGGGGCAATACAAATTGTAGGGGTTTGAGCACAGATATTTATACCCCAAAAGTCTTTGTTCTCAGAAGCTACAAGTCACTGAACCCAGCCAGAACCAGTTCTGATCAGTCCTGGAGCACTTTGTTTACCAGGCTGCATCCTTCCTTTCAGAAAGAGGGGGTCTGCTATCAGACGCACAGTAGGAGGTGGAGCCAGCATTCACCTTGCCAGGCACAGCTCTATTCAGGTCAAGGAACTACCCCTCCCCATACTCTAAATGCAGATCTCTCTATTCAACCCAGGTCTGACTCAGCCTGCCCTGTCCCTCCAAAACCAGACAGCCAATACACATAACAGCAGAGCACACTGGAAGGCTTAGGCAAGAAAATACCTACTTTCTAAAAGTGGTATTTTCAAACACAGAATATAAAAATAAACTTCACTAAAAGATGTATTTTAATATTCTGAGCGCAGGCATACTAAATTCGTTTTTCTACCTTGTTCCTGGGGTCAGTTAGGACTATAGCTTGTAATAGTCAAACTGCCCATTCTGGCCTATGAGGAACAGGTAGCCTTACAGTAGTGAAAAACGAAATTGGGTGTAATTGACTACCAGGACATGCTACACACACCAAGGCATGTCCTACCTTACACATACAATGCATCCTACCATAGGGGTGACTTACATGATGCCAAGGGAAGGTTCAGGGGCTGGGAAGTGGGTGCACTTCACAGCCAAGATGGCAGTTCTGGACTGCACACAGACTCTGCAGTGGCAGGTCTGAGACACACTTTACAAGCTGCTTCTCTGGGTGGCGCAAACCAGCGCTGCATGCCCACAAGCAGCATTTGGTTTACCAGCCCTGGGCACACACAGGCCACTCTACTGGGGACTAACAGATAAACCAAATAAGCCAATCATGGATGTACCAATTCACATAGTCATATTTACAAAGGGAGAGCATATGCACTTTAGCACTGATCAGCAGTGATAAAGTGCCCAGAGTCGCAAAACCAACAAAAGCAGGTCAGAAAAAATACAGGAGGAAGGCAAAAAGTTTAGGGGTGACCCTGCAAAAAGGGCCATTTCCAACAACGGCACTCAGTAACAAGTGGGGAGACGTGCAGAGGGAGCACTACGCACACCTAACAATTCAGTGCCTCCACGTTTTGGGAGCAGGGTGGCACCTCACGTGATGGTTCGCGGTATCCCCACCGCCAACACACTGTAACCACCCTTACCCCCCGAGGAGACACTGGGAGAGGGAGTTCTCCCGACCCTGCACAGATAAAGAATGGGCCGCCATACTGGAGGGGCCGACGCACGTACCCCTAAAAACATGCTTCCGCCTGATCCAATACTACATCACTCAACAGGCCTATCTTACGCTGGCAAAAATGAACAAATACTACTGGCAAACGGACGTATGCTGCCCTAGATGCCACTTATTAGATGCGGATCTCCTCCATAAGTTATGGTCCTGTCCTTGCCTTCATATTTATTGGCAACAGGTAACTGCTATATTAACCACATGCATGGGGCGCACAAACCTGCATAAATGGGTGGTCTGCCTTTTAGGACTTATTCGCAGTGGTAAGTGATATAAAGTTACATTTCTATTTTTAGACCACCTCGGACTCATAGTGGCCAAATGATTTATTACCAAGCGATGCAAGTCACCTGAGCCACCTCCATTACTGGCGTGGATCGCTGCTTGTGTGAGCCCAGGCCAAAAGCGCTGCGCTACACAGGGAAGACACCACGGGACTCCGCATGATGGGATGTGGGATGTCATATTGCATGACTTCCGATAGGAGAACGCCCGACTCAGGACGGGAGGATATCACTGCGGGGGAGACTGGGTCAGGCAGACCGCCCGATGACGCGCCGTGTATTATCGCAAGAATAGACTTGTTTTACTCACATAAACACTGCACTACACATGAATGGGAATCCTACACAGAGATTACACCACACCACTTTATGCTTGCCCAGAACTGACGCGGGCGGGGTGGAACCGGGGTGAGCCACGTTGAGTTACATTATTATTCCATAATGCTTTTTGTTTTACATTTTCCTTTAGACATTGTGATGCACATCTATGTCATTGAATTACGACAAGCCTTCATTCCTACCAGGATTACACACAACGAACTGTGACAGTGAAATACACGTTGACTGAGTTGAGTGCTCCACAGAGCTTTAAATGTAACCTTTATCTGTTACATACACTCATGTACCCCGCATTTTGTATTGTGAATGCTGGCCTTTCCCATTGTGATTATGTGCATCAGAGTTGTTATTCTTCCTGATTGTTTGGAAGTGTAGTTCACATGAGAACCAATAAACAAGATTTAAACAAAAAAATCCGTGTATGATTTCATGAACCTATTAAGTAGGCAAATGATTATGACCATAACATCGCTCCGAATCATGTTGTATTAGCAAACCACACATAGACATTGTATGTGAACACATGAATAGCATGTGTCAACATTAATTCATGTTTGCCAGATCCACTCCTCAACAGTGCTTCATTGTAGGATGATGTAAAGTCATGGCCAGCCTGACAGATCCCTGTCCATAGATAAGAAAACTACTCACACATGTTGTCAGACACTGCAAGCAAAGACTCGTGCACATACAAAATGTCACCTGAGCACACATGCAGTAATTCTTGAGATACACCTGTATGTAGAAAACAATAAAATGGTATGTAAATATAAAAATTGAATAAGAAAAAACTATCTACCCTATACTAACTACCTATCCTAACCTATGTTACACTATCTTAGCCTATCTACTATATAATACGACCTAAACCTAACTTGGCTTACGCTACACCTTTAGCATGACATGATAAACATCAACCCCTGCCCCCCTTAAGACACGTCGTCACACAAGGACAACAGGAACTATACCTAAACATCAACAACCTACACATAGAAACGTAAACAATCATATATATATATATATATATATATATATATATTTTGTATTTTTTCATAAAATGTTATTTATTTTTTTACATATAAACACATCAACCCCCCACCCTAAATAACCTAAAGGACCCCTACACACAAAAACCCACCCCTGTAAAACCCCTATAATCAATATCCCTACACTATCACTATAACTACACTAACCTAAACGAACCTATAAAATTACTAGTGATAAAAAAATTACATGCCAAGTGGGGGAAGGGCAGAAAGGGTCCTGTGGTTATTTCTAACTGCCTGCTTTATTTCCTGCAGCAGGGCTAAGGCCTGGTCCATTTTGTTCTCAAGCACAGCCACACATAGTTTTTGGTCCGCATGTCTATCTCAAAACTTTTGGGCCCTCCTGTGGTCTGAGGTGTGGGTCCCAGTAGAATAGGAGGGCAACTGGTGGAGATACTTGGGACGGCTGGGTGGGAGGCAACTGAAGCAGAGAGTCCATGCCTGGCTGAGCCACCCGTGGTGGTGGTAGGTGATCCCATAGGAAAACTTGAGCACCTCCCCTGGGCCTTTTCCTCCTCGTATTTCCTCCTCATGGCCCTGTGTGCCTTAGTGACCCATCGGAGGTCGTGCTAGTGCTCCTTTCTCCAGTTGTAATTCCTCAGCTCATCTTGGGTCATGTTGTCCGTTGAAGCAATGAGGATTGATGTCACTCAAAGGCTGACTAGGAACAGTCATCAACATCATGAAATATCATTTTTTACATAAAATGTAAGGCAGCAGCCCCTGCAGCCTAAATTCATCTCGCAGCTTAGAGTGACCATACACATACCTACTATCTATAAAATCAGATCTCCTCAGCCCTAATTGCAAAGGCAGGCCAATTGTCATACTATGCAATTGCAACACCAATGGCAGATCTATGTATGGCCATGTAAGTACTGAGTATGCTTGGGAACAGAGATCGTTGGAATCAATGGAATGGTACACATTTTCACCTTCACTGTATCTCAGTGTACCTTCAGCATGCTGCAATGGCCAGTATGTCATTGTCAATTGACAAATCAAGAAGTGGTATTTCTTGATAGCATATGTATTGTCTCACAACAGAAAACTTAGCAGGTATGACATGCAACAATGGACACAGGATTCGCACCTCACATCATACAGCGGCATATGAAACCTCTCATATCTGACCAGTAGTAACTCCATGGTGGACCATGGCACCGCTCAATGCATGCTCCCAGTATCATAGCATGTGTGCAACTGACATGCATTCTGTAGCATTCACACCCACATCCATTTTCAGATGGCACTGGGATCTTGGCTCCCCTGTAAAGCAACTATCATGTGCCCATCCCAGATTGGCAAAGTGTTCTCCTTGACAGTAGCCAGAAGCTGATAGACATGCGACACGTCACCTCTACTTTTTATGACTAATTTATCTCCTTCCAAAAGTTCTATTGTGAAGAGGATGCACATTGATTCTGGTAACTCCCACATACTCTTACATCACACTAACTCCTTGCACTATGTAATTAGCACTGATGAAGACACTCACTGGTGAACTTGGGGTACTTGTACCTCGCCACCTCTGGTTTGGTGTATGAAGGGGGCCCATCTACAAGACATAACCCGTATATCACATCATTAAACTTAGTACACATATTTGATATGCAACAACAGCACAGTGCATATGCAAAGCTATTGGCTATGTAACCCTTCAGGTTGTAAGTATTCAGATGGCACAGTTGACATGCCTGGTTGATACACATTTTTAAGGCGGGCTGAGGAGAGAATACATATGAATGCCTTAAACATGCACCTGTTGGACATTTTGCAGAGCTAGGTAAAGAACCGCATCACAACCAAATTACACAATGGTAGCTGACTTGGATGATGCTGTGCACCTACATAATTCACATACCATGTTCAGTAAGGTGATGCTATACAGAGGCCCTCTTCAATGCGGACACCAGTAAATGAGTTCACTACGCACATCTCACTTCATGCTGTCAAGGTTCTCGTAGGTTCCTCTGGAGCAGTACCCTCAAGAGGCCCACCTTCTGGCAGCTCCGACTCTGATTAAACTTAACAGAGTTTCAGAATGGCCAGACGAGGGGAAGGGAATTTAGGGAGGGTACTGCGGGGAGAGAGACCTGAAATAGATAACCAAACACGGTTTACTGATATTCAATAATTCAAGATGAGTAGCATTACATCATTACATAAATACTCAATATGCTTTGTTTGATTTACCTGTGAAAATAAACTGCTGATTAAACCAATTCTTGGTTGCATGGAGAAATAATGTCTCATATCATGAAATGTCACGCAGCTTAATGGTGTCCATAACCACCTGTATCCATGATGCTAATGATATCTCAATTCACCTGTGTTATTGGCACAAATTCCAGCATTTATCGCACATTCACACTGGTGAACTTGTTTTCACTTGGTTTCATCAATTATCAAATGTTATTATATCAGCCCAATTCGTATTTTGTCCTTTAAAAGCTTGCTCATCAGGATTCCAATAATAAGCAAGTGTCTATCAATATCAAGAGCATCTTAATGCCAGAAAATACCCTCATGAATAAGCACTTTGTCTAGTCAAAAAATGAAACTATTCCTGGAAGCACCCTTCACGAGCCTTGGAAAACATTGATATAAAGCTCCCAATTCAAACCGTAGCTCTGATTAGCCAAATAAACGTATTTGCGAGTCTCTGAAACTTCTTTGTTTCACTCGCAAATGATCCCGATGCTTGGTTGTGTGCCAAAAGAAAACGGAGTCTCCTACATGCTCCGCGCACCAACCATCAGTCTGTACCTGCTGCTAGAACTCTGGATATGACACATCGTGAAGACTCAGCCCGTTCAAGGGCGACAGAACGGAGCTGCTGGAAAACACCCGCCTGGACAGAGAACGCTGAATAATCAGCGTACGGCGGATGGGCGTGGGAAGAGGTATGGCGCAGCGGCCAGGGCGACTGACTCGGATCCTGGGGCTCACGGTTCGATCCCTGGCGCCGGCAGCAGTTCAGCCCAGCACCATGTGACTCTGGGCAATAGCTCGCTTAATCTTCCTGACGGCCCCCAGCGCAGGGACACCTCTCCGGAGGTAGCTGTGCGCATTACAAATACTGGACATTTACATTTACATTCCTTTATAGCCGCGAGGGACGCGTACGGTGGCCGTATAGTGACATGCTTTTAATGCGCATTTCCCAAAATGCCACGAAGGACCTGAAACAAAATTTAAAAAAGGCAAAAGAAAAAATAAACAAGAACAAACTGCAGCAGACAGAGTCCCAATTTCCTCAGTATGTTTTATACGTTTTAGGCAGTGTTTTTTAATGTACCATGAATCCGTACGTACCAGGAATCATTAGTGCAATGTGAAGGAGGCACAAGTTTGATGAGGATCATGACTGTCCTTCCCACCAAAATGAGACACCCTCATTTAAGTTGGTGCATTTGGGTGAGTCTTATGAAATTGTCGGAGTAATCGTGGAGCATTTACTGCTTCACTTGATTCCCAGGAATCTTCTTCTGGGCCATAGCCTTTCCACGAGATTAAGTACCATAACTTTCCTCTACAACGTTTACTATTTAAAAATTTTTGCACTTCATATTCTTCTTGATCTCCTACAAGAATAGGAGGTGGTCGATAAGGTATTGTATCTTTGGCTGCTTTCAATACTGAAGTATGAAATACTGGGTGTATAGCCATGTTTTTTTGTAGCTTCAACTTGTTTGCAACAGGATTAATACATTTTATTATTTCAAAAGGCCCAATAAAATGAGGATGGAATTTGTATTTATTTTTGAACTTAAGGTTCTTAGTGGACAACCACACTTTCTCACCTGGTTTATACTGAGGAACTGATTTTTGTTTGCGATCCGCATGTTTTTTATAACTTTCTTTGGCTTTAAGGATATTGATACGTAGTTGTCGTACTAGATTCATAATTTCCTGTAACTTTGATGACACATGTGGTGTCTGGCTCTGTAGGATTGGTGTTCTGATTGGTAAAAAATCGAGGATGATATCCATGATTGGCAAAGAAAGGAGACATGTTCGTCGAAGCATGACTGAGATTATTGTAGGCAAATTCAGCTTCTCATAATAAGTTAACCCATGAACCTTGTGTTTTTGACAGGGAACATCTCAAATATTGCTTTAGAACTTGGTTCACTTGCTCTGTTTTGCCATCCGATTCAGGATGGAAGCAAGTAGAGAGATTTTGTTGTATGTGGAGGGCCGAACACCAGGCTTTCCATAGGCGTGAAGTGAAATGTGTGCCATGGTCTGAGGTGATGGTTCGTGGTAAACCGTGCAGTCTTACAACATGCTGTAGTAAAAGCGTCACTAATTCAGAAGCTGCGGGTAGCCCTGGACATGCCACAAAATTAGCCATTTTTGATAATCTATCCACTACTACTAGAATAGTAGTTTGTCCTTGATCTTTTGGAAGATCGGTAATAAAATCCATTGAGATTTCTTCCCAAACCTGATTCAGAGTAGACAAGGGCATCAAATATCCTTTCTTTTTGTCATGATCAGATTTGGATCGTACACAAGTTTCACAATGCTGCACAAAACGAATAGTGCCCTTTCTCCAATTGGGCCACCAAACGTTTCGTTGTACCAGTTCCAAGGTTTTTGTTTGGCCAGGGTTTCCTGCTAGTGGATGGTTAGAACACCATTTTAATACTTGTTGTCATAATTCTTTTGTTGGAACATATAATTTGTTTTCTTGGAAAGGTAAGTTTTCTTGAACAGAGCGTATCTTTGAATCTTGTTGCTGCCATTTCATGACTTTATGCAAAGGCATGTGTTTCTTGAGTTCTTCTAAAAATTGCATGGACCTGGTTGCTCCTATGATATGATCCTGAGGAATCATAGGTATTGGGATCATTTTGGTTTCTGTGGTTCGTCATTTCGAGAAAGGGTATCGCCTTTTGTATTTGCTGTACCAGGTCGGAAGGTTATGGTAAAATTGAATTCGGCAAAAAAAAGTGTACAGCGCAATTGACGTGGAGTGAGAGCTTTAGCACATCGCAAGAATTGTAAATTGCGATGATCGGTATACACCGTTATTGGGAATTTTGCTCCCAGAAGATAGTGACACCACTCTTTAAACGCTGAACGGGTGGCCAATAATTCTTTTTCCGCTACAGTATAATTAAGTTCTGCTGGGAGGAACTTTTTTGAAAGGTATGCTACGGGATGAAGTTCTTGCGACTGCGGATCCCTTTGAGAGAGAACTGCTCCTATTGCAGTTTCGGAAGCATCTGCTTCTACCACGAATGGTTGCTCAGTATTTGGATGTTGTAATACTGGAGCTGTTATGAAGGCCTTCTTGAGTTGGGAAAATGCCTGTTGTGCCTCTATTGTCCAATGAAAGTTGACCTTTTTTTGTAATAATTTTGTTAAGGGACTAGTCTTGGTAGAGAAGTGGTTAATGAATCGTCTATAGAAATTGGCGAACCCTAAAAAGAGTTGGATGTCTTTTACTGATGTCGGAGTTGGCCAATCTTGGATTGCTTGTACCTTACACTCAGCCATGTTTATACCATGTGGTGATAGTACAAAACCCAGAAATTTCACTTTTGAAGTGTAAAATTCGCATTTTGAAAATTTGCAGAATAAGCTATTGATACGTAAGGTTTGTAAAATTGTTTTGACATGATTTTCATGTTCGGTTTGTGTGTTTGAATAAATTAAAATATCATCAATATAGACGATTACGAATCGGTCTAAGTAATCTTTAAGGACATCATTGACAAAAAATTGGAATGCCGCAGGGAGTTGCAAAGTCCAAACGGCATAACACAATACTCGTACAACCCAGAGCGAGTGTGGAATGCTGTCTTTCACTCATCGCCAGCTCTAATACGCACCAGATGGTATGCCCCTCTTAGATCTAGTTTAGTGTATATGGTGGCGTTACGTACTTGATCTAAAAGGACTGCTATGAGGGGTAAAGGATAACGATTTTTCACTGTGATGTTGTTAAATGCTCGATAGTCTATGCAAGTACGTAACTCGCCATTACTTTCAAGAACGAAGAAGAGGGGAGATGCAGCTGGTGAATTCGAGGGTCGGATGAAGCAATTTTTTAGATAGTTGTCTAAATAATCACGTAAATGTCGATTTTCATGTTCAGTGAGAGCATATATACGACTGCAAGGCCCCTGGAACTAAATCTATTTCACAGTCATACGTACGATGTGGGGGTAAACGTTCTGCCTGACTTTCACTGAACACATCTCGAAATGCTTCATATACTGATGGTAATTCCGTGTCTTGTTCAGCAGCGGTAGCTATACTCTGCGTAGTATCTATAGCATGTAGTTCTCCAATAATGGCCAAACATTGAGATCCAGAGGTTTGCTGTGATGGTTTATCAGATAAACATTCTTGTTGACACCAAGTAGAATTGAACAAGATCGTTCTTTTGGCCCAATCAATGTGGGGATTATGCAGTGTTAACCAGGGCATCCCTAGAATAACACCGAACTGGGGTGCATCAATTAAATCGAAACAAATTTGTTCAGTATGTTTTGTATCTTGTATATGACAAGTCATGATGATACTTATGGTGGAATGAGTTATCGGACCAGATGTTAAAAGGGTCCCATCAACCGCCCTGACTGTTTCGGGACGTGCTTTAGCTTCTGTAGGAATGGTTAGTTTGTGACGAAACGTGGAGTCAATAAAATTCCCAGTTGCTCCTGAATCAACCATGACCGTTAATGTTTCACAAATAGTTTCTACTTCAAATAGGACATGAAGAGACAGATGAGGAACTGCAATTTGTAACGTATTTGCCAGAGATTGTTCAGGAGATGGACTACCGTTACTCGGCGACTACTCCTGTCTCTTCCTCGAGTTTCTTAGTTTCCCTGTGGTTTTGTAATTTCTTTGGAGATTGTTGGTCCCACTCCTTTGGATTTTACAGGACACTCCCGTACAAAATGTCCTTTTTTCCACAAAATAAACAGAGACCAGTTTTTCGTCGTTGATCTTTTTTCTCCGGTGTAAGTGGTTTTCTAATTCCTCCTATTTCCATTGGTTCTGTGGTATTTGGACTTAAATTAGTGTATCGTTCTTTAGATTTCACAAATGTACGAAACTCAGGTCGCTTTCTCTCTCCTTTCCGGTCTGATAAACGATGGTCCAATGGGGGCTATGAAATCCTTGAGCTCATCCCGCAGCCCTTGATAGTAAATTGCAGCTCTTTTTTCCTCAGGCCAATTGGTTTCGGCAATAAGACGATTAAATTGTGTTAAATAGTGTATCAAATCTTTATTACCCTGCTGTAACTCAAGTAATTCGCGGTCAGCCGACCCTGTGATTGTTCGTCTATCAAAAATCCTTTCAAACTCTGCTTTAAAAGCACGCCAATCATATAAAAGGTTATCATCTGAATTTACTAGGGGAACTGCCCACATAGCAGCGTCCCTGCTTAAATAGGAAATAAGGAAGGCAATGTGAGATTGGGCATCCGGAAAGGCATTTGGTCTAACCATGAAGTGCAAATGAGGGGGAGGGGGAGCCAGCGACCATGATGGCCGCTCTTAACTGCAGCTCCGTGGTGGACCCGCTCTCCAGTATCCGGAGCGGCGCTTCGCCGCATTCAAATCCCACCGGACTCCCAAATCCCGCAATCGGAATGCTGGCTGATCACACTGATCACAAAACTGCCTTTCTGCGATCCTGTTCAACTGCGATATGACCTGCGGAGTCCCCATACGGGAGTGATCTAAGATGGCGCCCGGAGATTTACGCGACCACACTCGGAGACCGGGAGCCAGGTACTGTGATGCCGCTAGTCTTAAAATTGAACTCCCAGTGGCGGTCCTCCCCGCCCCCCCCCCAGTAGCGCAGTCCTGCCGGCTGGCCCCCTGGGGGTAGCTAATTTGAGGAGTTGGTTGGTGGTCCCCCCTTGCGGTGCTGGTGCAGCAGCGCCCGGGTCCCCCCCCTGGTGGGGCACTCGAGCTGTTGCCGGAGATCTGAGGCTGAATTCCTCCACGGCGCTTAGATCGCTGCTATTTCTGAAGGTACAGATCGTTGTGCCGCCGTGGGGAGGCAAGGTCATGGACCGAAGGGTCTCCATTTCACTGAGGTGCCGCCAGGAGAAAATGGCGGCCGGTAGAATCGGCTCGGAGCAGAACGGCTCCTGAACTCCAGAGGGGCGGCAAAGCTCTGATTGTCCCCCTAAGAACACCACTGACAAGTGGCAGGCACCTACGGTCCCGCGACATCACCCGAGCGTACTACGGGAGAAGCTCGGCGGGGCGGACGGGAGGGACACGGGCCGTCCTCCCCACACTCCCTCAACAAAACTTAACAGCAAGTACCTCCCATGCAGGGCACGGACCCCGACCGCCTGGGCCACACTACACGCGACAGACTACCAGGAGTTTCCCCTCCGGTGCAGTGATCAGGCGTGAATACACTCGTGGAGGAGGATGCCTGACTCCAACATGGCGGCCGTGCGAGCCACTATCATCAGGAGGCAGCGGTCGAGGGATTTCAAAATACCCGGGTGCCTGACCTCGACAAGGCCACCACCCAAACGGACTAAACATCTAGGCTCCTACCTACTATTCCTCACTCTCTAAGCCCTTCCTCCACCCACCCCCTTCTCGCTCCACCGGACTGCAGCAAATAGAGAAGCCCCTCCACCCTCACCGGACTCCATGGACTGGCTCATCGAGCTTACACCAGCGAGGCTAGGGGTGCTCCCCCACCATCCTACCCCACCTGGCTCACTCATCATGACATAAATTATGGGATCTTCCTCCGACCATTGAGACCTAGCAAGCTGACCGATGCCCGGTGGAGCTACCTTTTAGCTAAAGAGGAGATGGATTGTGGACTTCCCCCTCAGCTGTCACCTACCCAGCCGGACTTTGGGCAGACTTTCCTTCGTCTCTCCGTCCTATCTTCCCCCTACCCTTTTACCCTTCCCCCTACCACTCTACCCCCCAATTATCTCATCTTCCTATGCTCTTTAAATGTTTTTTAACGGAGACCTTGCTATTTAGCCGATGCCCGGTGGAGCTACCTGATAGCTAAAGAGGAGATGGGCCGTGGACTTCCCCCTAGGCCGTCACCTACCCAGCCGGACTTGGGGCAGACTTTCCTTCGTCTCGCCGTCGTATCTCCCTCCTACCCCTTCACCCTACCCCCTTACCGTTCTACGCTCCATTTATCTCATCTCCTATGCTCTTTAAATGTTTTACTAGTAACTTATGTAAGCTGTTAATTGATGTAATTTTGTAACTTTGTGGAACCTCATGTAAAGCGCTCTGATACCTTCAGGTCTAGCCAGCGCTATATAAAACTCATTAAACAAACAACTGCACCTGTGTTAAAAAGGTCTAGAATTTAGTGGGGTCTCCCGCAAATCGTTCTGGAGACGCCAATGGAACTGTCTGAGGGACTGTCACGGAAACTGTAGGGGTGGGATTCTGAGCATTAATAGCTTGAGGTGGAGGTGGAATAGCACGCTCTCCATGTCGCTGTGTCTGTAATTGAGCTACCTGACTAGCCAAGGCTGCGGTTTCTAATCAGGTAGCCGCAACCTCCTTTTGCATTTCTCCTAGCATTCTACATATGTCTTCCAAAGTTGCCATCTTGGCGGCACTGCTCAGGAGGAACTAATCCGTGGGCGGATTATTCTGTCAAGGTTCTCGTAGGTTCCTCGGGAGCAGTACCCTCAAGAGGCCCACCTTCTGGCAGCTCCAACTCTGATTAAACTTAACAGCGTTTCAGAATGGCCAGACGAGGGGAAGGGAATTTAGGGAGGGTACTGCAGGAAGGGAGACCTGAAATAGATAACCCAACACTGTTTACTGATATTCAATCATTCAAGATGAGTACCATTACATAAATACTCAATCTACTTTGTTTGATTTACCTGTGAAAATAAACTGTGCTGATTAAACCAATTCTTGGTTGCATGAAGAAATAATGTCTCATATCATGAAATGTCATGCAGCTTAATGGTGTCCATAATCACCTGTATTCATGATGCTAATGCTATCTCAAATCACCTTATTTTTTTTTTTTATTTGAAGAGTTTATTATAGCGCTGGCTAGACCCGGAGGTATCAGAGCACTTTACGTGAGGATTAGCGCTAGAAAAAAACAGTGTTACTTCATTTACATCAGTTACTAGAGCATAGCATTACATTAGACAAAAAAAATAGTGTTACGTAGTTCCATCAGTTAATAGAGCATATTATTATTATTATTATTAGCTAGCTTGTAAAGCGCCTGGTTACTCCAACGGAGTGTCCCCGCGCTAGAACATCAATGAAAACCCCGCAACAATCCAGACCTAGAAGCCTTCCTGCACAGAAGACTGACAGAATAATAAAAGCAGAAATATTACTTCCGTCCACCAGATGGGAGTCGGAAAAGCCAAGTTTTTAGGTTTTTCCGGAACAGAGACTACGACTCGCAGGTCCTAAGATCCATAGGGAGGTCATTCCATGCCTTAGCAGCCAGGAAGCCAAACGATCTCCCTCCAGCTCGAACCTTCAGCACCCTGGGCACAATCACCCTGGCAGAGCCAAGCGATCTCAGTTCCCGTGCGGGCCAATAAGCTGTAAGAAGGGGGAGCAAGAAGCGCGGCCCCTTCTGACTAAGGATCCTGTGACCAAAGCATAAGGCCTTGAAAGTGACTCTGGCCTGAATTGGGAGCCAATGAAGTTTCTTCAAAGCTTCCCCCACCGAAACCCGCCTAGGGATGTTCAAGATCAGCCGAGCTGCAGCATTTTGGACCTTCTGCAAGAGGTTCAAATTTCTAGCTGTCACCCCTAAATACAGAATATTGCAGTAATCAAGGCGAGATGTAACCAGAGACTGTACAATAGTTCTTTTAGCATCAAGGAGGAGAAGGTCCAGAATTTTGCGTAGCATTTTAAGGATGCCAAAGCAGGCTCCGGCCACAGTGGTGATTTGCTCAGAGAAGGACAGATTTTCATCAAACCATACTCCCAGATTCTTCACCTTTGCTTTCGGTGCCGGTGTAGGCCCAAGTTCCACAGGCCACCAATGCTGTGACCAGAGCGAGGGCTGTTTACCAACAACCATCACCTCTATCTTCCCTGCATTCAGCTGAAGGCAGCTGTATCTCATCCAGTCCGAAAGCTCCCCCAAGCAGACCTTAAAATCTGCAGACCTTAAATTCCAGATTCATTTTGCTCCAGAGTCACAACCAGCTGAGTGTCATCAGCATATGACACCAGCTTGATCCCATGCCTCAAAACAATATCCGCCAGAGGGCGCATATAGATATTAAACAGGGTGGGGCTGAGAGCCGAACCCTGTGGCACCCCCTGCGACAGAGGACAAACTCTGGACTTATATGGGTGTTGCAGAACCTGGAAGGATCTGTTCTGCAAGAAGTTTTTCATCCATTCCCAGGTGCCGCCATCGACACCGGCCTCCCGCAGCCTCTCAAGCAGGAGACCGTGGGACACCGTGTCGAACGCCGCACTCAGGTCCAGAAGGATCAAAGCAGTAGTCCTTCCTTCATCGACAGCAATTCTCAGCACTTC
Source organism: Calotriton arnoldi (assembly GCA_963921515.1). NCBI lineage: Eukaryota > Metazoa > Chordata > Amphibia > Caudata > Salamandridae > Calotriton > Calotriton arnoldi. Next base: position 557,366 of record CAWUFW010002813.1, on the reverse strand, counting down.
TGCTGCCAGGAGAAGGGCCGACTCAGTGCTATGTAGTGGCCTAAAGCCATACTGGGTATCATGGAGTACCCGTCTCTCTTCCAGAAACATAGACAGTTGTCCATTAAGATGTTTCTCTGCAATTTTTGCTACATAGGGGAGCAAAGAAATCGGTCTCAAATTTTCAGGAAGTGCGGGATCCAAAGATGATTTCTACAGCAAAGGGACCACCATAGCGTGTTTCCAATTATTGGGGACCTGCCCCGTCCTAAAGGACATATTCAGTAAAGAGGTGAGAACCGGGGCAATAGCATTCTTCCCTTGCTGCAAAAATTTAGGGGGAACCGGGTCCAACGGTGACCCTGATTTCACGACCTCCATCAGTCTTAGAACCTCACTTTCCATAGGTGGTTGAAAGACAAACTTATCCTTGGTCCCGGGAGCTTCTACGACAGGAGCGGGGACAAAATTCCTGCTACTTTCCGGAAAGGTTGCATAAATTTTATCTATCTTGCCCAAAAAATAATCAGCAACCTTATTACAATAATTCATAGAAGTAGGGAGTGCAGCAGTCACCCGTTCCAAAGAGGACAGTTGTTTCACAACCTGAAAGATGTTCTTGGTGGAATTTTTAGCTAACTTAATTTGTTCTGTATAAAAATCCCTTCGTACTCTCCTAATCTCACGATGGTAAAACTTCAAAGCCCCTAGATACTTCAGCCTGTTTTCATCCAGGAAGCTCTTCCTCCACTGGCGTTCAAGGCGCTTACAGCCGGATTTCAATTGTGCCAGTTCTTCTGAAAACCATTTCGCAGAAGCAGTCAAACGCGTGCTTTTACATGGTTTCAGTGGTATCAGGGATTCCACAGCCTCCGTGATCCAGCAGGATACTAAATTATCAGCTATCTGGGTGTCAACTCCTAAATCAGGGAAACTGCAGGTCAGTGCCTCCTCAAAGGAGCCCCGAGTTAACGCGGCCCATTTTCGAACCATCATGGGCTCCAAGCACCTTCCCTGCCTGCAGAGGACCTTACCAAGGGTCAGAATCCTGAAAGGGAGTATATAGTGATCAGACCAGGCTACAGGGACTGGTAATGCAGCATCTACCTGCGTACAATTTGTAAAGATATTGTCTAACGTATGGCCCCTATTATGTGTGGGAGTATGGACCAATTGATTAAAACCCATTGCCTGGAGTCCTAGGGTCAACTCCGCAGATTCTTTACTTTCCTTATCTTCTAAATGAAGATTAAAATCACCCACAAGAATGAAATTAGGGTAGCGAATAGCATAAGGGGATAGAATTTCAAAAAGCTCATCAATAAAAGCTCTCCCCGGGGTTCTATAAATAAGAAGCCCTGCATAGATTAACATAGAAACAAGTCCTATGGAGCATAGAAGGAAGTGGGGGAATAGTAAGGGGTTGGAATGTCGATCGGGTCAGGCAGACCGGCCATGGAGATAGTACTTCAGGGGAACATCAACAAAGTCAGAGTAAACAAGTCAACAAACTCGTTGCTGTTTTGTCGGGGGAGCAAGACTTTGTGCGTCCCAGCCGCCATCCCGGAAAGACGTAGCGGGAAACCAGGCAACTGAGGTCAAGTCTGGAAGGCAGGTGCGGCCGGAAGGGAGATCCCCAGCCCATCTCCTCAGCAGCTACCTAGGCACTCAACCGGGCATCGGCCATGTTGGAAATGGATACGCAATCGGCAGATTTTCGGTGATTCATCGGAAGGCGAGGGAAGAAGGAGACGAGGCGGGGAGGCGAGAAACAGTGCCCATGTCCAGAGGGTAGGTGACGGCTGAGGGGTGATCCACAGCCAATCTCCTCTACAGCTACTTCGGTAGCTCCACCGGAGTATCGGCCATGTTGCTAGGGCTCCGTCCGCAGTCGAAAGATTATCACGGTTCCATTAGAAAATTGTTGAAGTCGGCATTCAAGTTAGATCGAGGGAATTGGGGAATCAGAGGACCACCGTCCATAGATCCCCGGGCTTAGAGGGTCCTAGGGGGGTAGAATCCAGGGGTAGAAGCCAAAAAGGCAAACCCTAGACAGGGAGCTCCCGGTCGGAGCTCCTCAACTGTCGGCCATCTTGGAGGTAGTAGACTTTTTTGGTGGCATAGAAGAGGTCTGTCTTCCTTTCTCACTAGGTGGCTGGTTTGCCTCCCAGGCTACCAGGGTTTGTGCCTCCAGGATGTGATATCTTTAGTAGCTATGTGCGTCTTCTTATTGTTCTTGGTGCTGTGGCTGTTTTCCAGGCAATAGGCCTATTGTGGCCATTTTAAGGTCAGGCATGATGTGTTTTCGTGGGTTCACCCACTGTCTTAATTATTTGTGTCCCCACCTCTACCCAATTTTGCCTTCCCTGAGACCACGCTCCTTCCTTGTGTTTTGGTACACCTCCAATTACTGATGCAACACTCCGCTGGTTTATGCCTTCCCTCGGGACGCCATTTTGAAGTCAGGTGTGCTGTGGCAGTAGTTTGTTGAGTGGCTTTGAAGGCCCCTTAAACCTATGGCAATCAGGGCTCCCCCAGTGTCCCCGGTCCTGCCTGCTGCGTCGGGCCGTGTCCGCTCTGTACTCACCGTCTTTGTGTGCCGTCAGGGACTCCGGAGCCTCGGATGCGGGCCTCTCGACGTCAGGACAGATTTCAGGAACCACCGCTGTAATTCACCATCTTCTGCCGCACCGAGTCTCCCGGTCCACGTTGCAGGTGCCGGCAATCCCGGGAGGGCGTGGGGGAATTCCGCTGTGACGCCTTCTAAAAGTACAACCCTGCCGCAACTCTTCTCTGTTGCTGCTCCTCGATTCCCTCAGCGGATGCCATTTTGACGGGATCCAGCGGCTCAGAGTGTCTCGCGACCTCGCCCCGAACGTCGTCTCCTCTGCCACCAAGTTGCTCCTTTCAGACCTGCCCGCCTCCAGATGTCGTCCGGATCAGGTTGGTGTCATGGAACGCTGCATATGTTTGCTTGATTTGCAAGAAACAGCACCGTGGCGGCGGAGCCGGTGTGGGTGTGGGTTACATCCACCCAGCCATCTTGCGTACAAATTCCAGCATTTATCGCACATTCACACTGGTGAACTTGTTTTCACTTGGTTTTATCAATTATCAAATGTTAATATATCAGCCCGATTCGTATTTTGTCCTTTAAATGCTTGATCATCAGGATTCCAATAATAAGCAAGTGTCTATCAATATCAAGAGCGTCTTAATGCCAGAAAACACCCTTATGAATAAGCACTTTGTCTAGTCAAAAAACAAAACTATTCCTGGAAGCGCCCTTCACGAGCCTTGGAAAACATTGTTATAAAGCTTCCGAATCAAACCGTAGCTCTGATTAGCCAAATGCAAATAAACGTCTTTACGAGTCTCTGAAACTTCTTTGTTTCACTCGCAAATGATCCCGATGCTTGGTTGTGTGCCGAAAGAAAACGGAGTCTCCTACCTGCTCTGCGCACCAACCATCAGTCTGTACCTGCTGCTGGAACTCTGGATATGACATGTCGTGAAGACTCAGCCCGTTCAAGGACGACAGAACGGAGCCGCCGGAAAACACCCTCCTGGACAGAGAACGCTGAATAATCCGCGTACGGGGGATAGGCGTGGCTTCCTTTATAGCCGCGAGGGACGCATACGATGGCCATATAGTGACATGCTTTTAATGCGCATTTCCCAAAATGCCACGAAGGACCTGAAATAAAATTTAAAAAAGGCAAAAGAAAAAATAAACAAGAACAAACTGCAGCAGACAGTGTCCCAATTTCCTCAGTCTGTTTCATACGTTTTAGGCAGTGTTTTTTAATGTACTTTAGGAATCCGTACGTACCAGAAATCATTAGTGCAATGTAAAGGAGGCACAAGTATTGATGAGAATCATGACACATGCGTACCTGTTCTCTAAGTAACGTGACTATTGTACCTGTCAGTGCTGCAAAGTGCATGCTATTGTACACTTATGTCACATGCATCCCTAAGCTGAAAGTTTCATATTTGAACTTTAGCACGTATGCTCTAGGTTGAGATGTGTCTCATTGAGGCTAGCATATCCTTGGATACAGTACCACATAAGTATGCTCCCATCTGATGTACATTTGGGCTCTCATACTGGAGTCATGTACTATATGAGTTCCATATGTAAAGAGAGCTCCAGTGGCTCTGGCCTTACAAACACCTCCATGAGGCCATGAAAAAGCAGCATGTGGGATTTGCAATGTAGTCAGAGGTATGTAGACTGTCAAGACAGTGCAAAGTACAGCTTAGCCATAGTGGGCATCAAGGAACTATTCCTTTTACCTGTGAAATGCTGTACAACACCAGAGTTATATGTATTGCCACATTCAGAGGTCAGCTAAGCAGTGTAAGCAGTGGCAGGCCTCATAAATGCCTGTCAAATCAGGGGAGGAATGCCAAGGAGGATCATCGACATATCACTATGTGTCACAGGTTGGCTAAGCGGTGTAAACCATGGCAGGCCTCATTAATGCGTGACTACCCAGGGGAGGTATGCCAAGGAGGAGCATCGGCACATCATTATGTGTCACAGGTTAGCTAAGCAGTGTAAGCCATGGCATGCCTCATTAATGCTTGACTATCCAGGGGAGGTATGCCAAGGAGGATCAGCAGCACATCACTATGTGTCACTGGTTAGCTAAGCAGTGTAAGCCATGGCAGGCCTCATTAATGTGCGACTACCCAGGGGAGGTATGCCAAGGAGGATCAGCAGCACATCACTATGTGTCACAGGTTAGCTAAGCAGTGTAAGCCATGGCAGGCCTCATTAATGCTTGACAAATCAGGAGGTATGCCAAGGAGGATCATCGGCACATCACTATGGGGCTTCTTAATAAGGCTCTTGCGCAGCCAGTGCATCACTTCTGATGTTGTAAGAAGCGACATGCCAGCAGTGTAAGAGCCTTGTAAATAAGCTCCTTTATGTTTGACGCATGTTATGTGTTGGCCCATCACAACTATTCATGATAATTGCCTGTTGTGAAATAGGCAGCTCTGGAGCACATCTGCACCACCTGCTCTGTCATCAAATGAGTTGTCTGGACAGGCTATGGCAATGTACGTCAGCTCCACGCTTCCCTGGTACTCATCTCTTTCACCTACAGTAACATACATACTAGTTTGGGCCACACAGTGTCACAGATAGCACTGGTGCACATATTGTGACAGCACTATAGTCATAGCATTTAACCCTTTTGCATGGGGGCATGGCTAATGTAAGCCAAACCTTCTTGTGAGCCATGGTCATGGTTCCACAAATCATCAATGGGTACACTAGAAACAAAGGATAGCAGACACATTACGTGTACTTACATGTTGAGCCACCAATTTCAATGTCCACATAGTCAAGGAGGTCAGACTCCCTGCCGACTTCATCTGCCCAGCGATGCTTCAACTGTTTGGTGTTGCGGTCTAATCCATAGAGCCGCAGCATCTGGAGGCATACGCACTCCTATCTATGTTTGCGGACCTTGACAGGGTAGCCCTGGATGACTCTGCCCCCGCTGGATAGCCTGTTGGGCAGGTAATAGCATACCCACCACAGGAATGCCCCAAACTCTTGCTCATTCAAGGGGAGACCACGACTATGATCCCACCCACAATAATCTAACCCCCCCCAAAAAAAACACCGTACACCCCATAACTCAATGATACCCCAAGAGACAAACACCCCACAGCACACAGGACAATAAACAACAACATACAACAAAAATGCACAAAAATGACTTTTGGGACACAACAGGGACAGCAGACATGACGCATCAACTCCAAAAACACCAACACCACTCTCCAGCACAAGCTCAACACCACCACTCCCAAGCTCAGACAGTAAAACTGACTTATTGTGAAAGTGAAAATAACTTCACAGTTCCTGGTTTGCAGCATGCAGGATCCATTACATCACTTCCCATTATCCATTGTTTCACTTCTTTGGCAGATCCAGCAGGTTTTCAGCCGGTGTGTCTTTTTTTTTATGCTGCTGCTCAATGCGTTGATTTCACAAAAGGCCTGACTATGAAGAATACTGTTGATATTCAGCATAGGCGGGGAAGCATAATTTTTCACGGACGCGGCGGCTGAAAAAGTTCACGCTGAATGGTGTTGCATATTATTTTATTTTTTTACGCAAGAGGTCTAAATTAAGTTTTGGGGTGTTTTGGGATGTGCAATTCATGAAAAAAGTTACAGTACATACAGTGTTGTGTGTGAATAGTGGAGTCGACCTGTTTACAGTGTATGCATTTGTTTCATATGAGTATTCTGAAGCCTACATTAGGGGTGGGCAGAGTTTGCGGAGTCCCACTATGCGGAATTCCACGGAGTCACAAAAAAACTGCTGCGCTACGTGGAGTTCCACGTTCGGGCGGAATTTGCCAGCGCACCCATTTGCATTGCATTGGAAATGCAGAGTGCGTCCGCGTGCTCCAAAATCACGCTGGAATGGTACTACACGGTCCTGAAGTGTGCTTGTGTTCTAAATCATGCGCGAACAGCACCACATGGTCTGCATGGGCGCGGCGATCTTGTTTTTCTGAATTTTATCTCTTGTTAATCTTTGTGATCCTTCAACTTTATTACTTTTCTATCCCTAATTTTTACTTTTTACTATAGTGTGCATCTTTGTGTTTGTGTATTTTACGTTGTTGTGTAAATTTGTTTGTGTTTTTGTGACTTTTTGACTTAGTTTATTTCCCCTTCTTTCCTTCTTTCTTTCTTCTTTCCTTTCCCTTCCTTTCCCTTCTTAGTTTATTATTTCCTCACCCAGTGCCATGGCAGAGGGGCGGCTTCCATGAGGGCGGCACAGCCGCCCAGGTGTGCAGCCCCGAGCGATCTTTGGAGAGGAGGAGGTTGCAGCACTATTTTCTTTTGTGCAGCGCCACCACCCCTCTATGCTGACAGCAGGCGATGGGGGGCAGTACGCCAGTGCGTGCGGCGCATCAGCAGGGTCCAGCGAACCACCCAGCAGCTGAGGCACTGCTGGGCCGACATTCTCGACCGGGAGCAGGACCTGCTCGACATCGATATTCCGGGGCTCAGTAAGAATTCATTATTTGTTGTGTTTGTGTTTTACAATGCTAAAAAAAAATCCAAATAGCATGCTGCTCACACTCAGATGTACGTTATGTTTAGTAAAGTTTACGCTGGTATATTATTGTGTGATCCAGTTTCTAGTTTCTGCTAGGCAGGTACCGCTACCTAATCACATTCATCAGGCGCCCGCTTTGGCTGATTAATTAAGAAGCCATTGCAGACTGTTTATTCTGTCTCTATAGTGAGTCATTGAGTAGTGCGTTCTCTCCGTGACTTTGTGTATGTAGCTCGTACTGTTCCAGGTTATTTAATTGAATTCACAGTCATGGTGTGAAGTATACATCTATGCATTGCAAAAAAGGGAGACTGAGTTGGCTTATCAAGGGTATTGAGGAATGGGAATAGAATAAAATCAAAGATCATTCACTGCAATACATTAGTTCCAAATGTAGTTTTTGTTAAGAAGATTTGGAAATGGATTTAACGACAGTCGATAGACTCGAGTTGAACGAAATTGTAGTACTATAGGTGATCTGTTTTAGCAACTGCGTTTGCTTTTCATAAAATATTTTGTGGAGATTATTAACAGAATCATTAATCTATTTTTATTTATCTTCTTAATTTCTTTCATCAGCACCCAAGGGCAAAAAGAGGGACGATTCCGAGGGTCAGAGGCAAACTGGTCTGCCGGCACCGACCAACAGCGCCGCTGCCCAGGGATCTGCAGATTCCTGTAAGTCCTTTTATGATAGTTGTGGACTTTTTATGGTAGAACCGTAGAATCTTGGGGTATTTATTTGTGTATTGGAATGTTGGCGCTATCTATCGTGATTCGTGAAGATTCAGATAGCAGGACCAAGTAAGCTAGTATTTTAAATAAAATAAAAAACACCATGTATGTTTTTTCAGAAGGCTTTCCTTTTCCTGCTTATGCCTAGCTCTAACATAGTTCAGTTCACAAGACAGTGGCCATGGTCATCATGCCCCTCCGTGGTAGTGTTCTGCAGACCCGTTCATTTATAGTTCATTTATAGTTACAGAATACCACCAGTTTCCAAGGCTGGAAAAAAGTATGAGGTCCCACTGGCATTGCATTGCATTTGCCACCCAACACCATAGGTTTTTCATTTACCATTATTCCACATCTGGCTTGTCTAACTTTGTGAACCAACCAATCAGATGCCCAGAGTGATATTTGGAAGATACATGCTAACTGATCTGTAGTGCTACATTGCTGTTGTATTTGGGGTTGCGTATCTGGTTGCGTATCTGGGTATTATGTGTAATGTTTTATATTCTAGCCACACAGAACATCAGTGATGCCGGCTCCCGTGCCGCTGCAGGAGGAGACAGTGAAGGGTCAGTTGCAGGGGGAGAAGCGGCAGCAGGGACAGGCACAGGTAAGTCACACATTTCTTGCAATTACTATGTTCACTAGCTATTGCCATGGCGTCGCTCGTCATCCTCACTGTGAGGTGAACCCCCCGCCTCCCGCCCAGCTTTACCAGCCACAGTGGTGGTTGAGTTATTATGGACTCTTCTATCTGCAATGCAGAAAAATCTCACATAATGAGCTTTGATGGCTTGAGGGAGACATGAAAAAACAGAAGGTAACTCAAGTGAAAGGAAATGGTATGTGAGTAAAAGGGTGGGTGGGCTATTCTTGGCATGTGCCACATTTAATCATGCAATACCCATGTGAAGTGATTCCAGAACATATATCATGGATTCTCATAACATATTAATTTACACTTGTTCAGATTTTTCCCTTTTGAATTGAACCGTGATTGAATAAACCAAAGATGATGAATCGATGATCAGTGTAGTGGCCCCTCAATTATATATAAAAAAAGCTCTATCCTACCTGTCTAATCCCTCTACCCTACCCCCTGCAGTAGAGGAAATCAAGTTTCCTTTCCTTGGTTCTTTCCCAGCAAATTAATTTGTTGGAAAATGTGGTGGCGGGCAAGGCTACAGAGTAAAGTGTGAGTAAGTGCATGATTTGATATCAAGTTTGGCATATGGGATACACAGTGACAAATGTGACAAATAAAATCTATATAATCTGTTCCTTTACCTGTAGTGCAGTTCATTAGATTCATTTTCCTCAACGTCTACTTACGGCAAACAGGATAATATATTAATATCCACATTTCATACATGAGGTGTGTGACTGGCGTAGTATCTGATTTATTACTCATCAGCCTCTTTGAAGAGAGGGTAGAAAGAGAAATGCATTTGGCGAAGAGCAGTGCTATTGGAATTAAAAATAGATAATTGTCAACTACAGCTGCAGCCAGAAGCAAACTAGCAGAGGTGCTGACTAGCAATGAGCATGGCTTCATTATTTTAGCACCACACACAACTTGTACTCCATAATAGTGCATAATGTGGCACTCATTAACGTGGCGTCATTTATTTTTCCACTCAAAGTGTTTGACTGTTTATAGTTACTTGAAAAGCCTCTAGAAGGAATAAATAATCCAAATCACTGTTTGTTTAACCCTGTGATGTTATTCTTTGCCTGTTACTTTTCTGCCACACAGTCAATGCTTTTTTATGTTTGGCAACATGTGTGGGTAAAAGAAAACAGAAAATTGGCCTTGTGATTCTCCTAATTGTAATTAACCCTGGGCGGAGTTCGCGGATGCGGAGCTCCACAAGCGGCGGAGTGTAATAGAAAAATGCCGTTTCGAGGTGATTTGTGGTGCCGGATGCTTGTCCGCACTGTGCAATCATCGCGAACGGCACCATGCACAGCATAAGTGGGTGCTGCTTTCCTTTCTGCCGCTCGACGCGACCACTCGCAATGAGAAATCTGACCCCCCGCGTTGAGAAATCTCGCCAGGAGGTTGATTTTCCACGCTCGCGCTCACCAACTTGATGTAGACGATCGCGAACAAGGAAAAATCTCGCCGGGCGGTGGATTTTCCTCACTCGCGCTCGCCAACATGACGTTGACGAACGCGAGCGAGGAAAAAAACTCCGCTACGCAACACGAAGCGGAGTTTTTGGGAACTCTGTGATCTCCGCAGAGTGCGGAAAACTCCGCAAGCTCCGCGAGCAGAGCGGAGTTCACCGCCCAGGGTCATCACATCAAATAAATTCCAATGGCCCTAGAAGACCAGCAATGTATTGTTACTGTGCCACGCAGTTATTTAAAACAATTGTTTGCACAGAGCATTATTTACAATTAGTCTTTTTTGTTTTTCTCAATATAGCTGCTCCTGCTCGTTCAGCCGGACCACCGGGCAGGCAGAAGAGAGGGGCCCATTTGCGGCGGCAGAGGCTGGAAGGTATCAGGCAGGAATACCAAAAGCTGATGGTCCTGGAAGAGGAGAAGGAAGAAATCAATGCACAGCTGCCGGGCCCCAGTGCAGCTGGTCCCCCTCAGCCTCCTGTCTCCCCACCATCCCATCGCCGCCACGAGCCAACTGCTGCCACCCACCACCAGAATGGCAACAGGCCATTGCTGAGCAGCATCCTGCAGCGGCTGGACACTAACGAGGGCCAGCTCACCTCGATGGAGCACAGCATGTACCAGCTCCGGACCGACGACGATAATGCCCTCTTTTAACCCTTTTTAAAATATTTTGTTTTGGTGGGAGGGATTTGTTGTTTGTTGGGGCTGGGTGGAGAGGGTGGGAAGGGAGTTGGGAGTGGGACTCGAGAGACTATCATTTTGAGTTTTGGGGCTTGGGTCATTTTTTTGGGGAGAGGGGTGGGCATGTTGTTTGGGTAGAGAGGGTGAGTTGCTTTGTAAATAAAGGGGGAAACTATTTTTTATAATCTAAATTTATGCCTGAAGTAGTTTATTTTACTTTTGCTTTGCACTGCTGCCTTCAAGTAGTTTTACACAGCCTGTTTATGTGCTTGTAACTTAAGACTAGAGATAATGTAGCACTTAGTTATAGCGTCTAGGCTTATACTTCTCTAACTATCTTGACCATTATGGGGAATGCTGCGATGTTATGTTATTGACATTTATATAGCGCAAACTGTTACCCGAGGGTGTCCTGGCGCTAACTGAAGTCATAGAGAGAACCTGAGTCAAAAGCAGAAGAATTAAAGACCTAGAACTGTGCGGTAAAGAGCCAAGTTTTCAGAGCTTTTCTAAAAGCCAACAGGTTTGGTTGAGATCTCAACTGCAGCGGAAGGCCATTCCATGCCTTGGCTGCACTAACCACAAAGCTTCTTCCACCCCAGTTGGTCTTTTTTGCAAAGGGCACCGATACAAGTTTAGCTTCCGAAGAGCGTAAACATCTAGTTGGTGTGTACCATTGGAGTTGCGTAATGAGATGGTTGGGCCCAGTTTTATGCAGGGCTTTATGTACTATACATAGGGCCTTAAATTGTACCCGTTTTCGCATCGGCAACCAGTGAAGTCTTTTAATCTCTGCTGAGGTAGAGGCATGTTTTGGGATGCCGGACAGTAGTCTAGCCGCTGCATTTTGTAAAAGTTGCAGTTTATTCATCAGACCTTCCTGAATGTTGAGATATAAACTGTTACAATAATCTAGTCTGGACATTACTAGAGCGATGATGAGATGACCTAGGCTGTATTGTGTCGAGGGTCTGAACTATCTAGATAAAAAATAGTAGCAGTTAATTACTAGTTGGCTTACCTGAATATACGTGCAGCAATAAAAGGGGAGGCATCACATCTTCACAAGTGAGGTCCCAATTCCAGTTCCACCCAGGTGAGCTCCAACTGTAGGATTGATCAGAATGATTGATTATTCATTGTAGAAAACTAAATGGAAGTAGAAAGACTAAGTGGTTCATATATTTATCAAAGATTTACAAAGAATTGACACCACCTGAGTAAAACCTGATGCTGATGATGACACAATGAGAATGCCTGATTGTGCTAAAATAGAAAAAAATAGCAATACTAGTAAGTTTTTGCTAATGTGGAGCTACCAGTATTATTTGTGAAATCCTCAAATTATCAAAAATTGACTCAAAGTCTGGAGTCGACAAGCTTAGATTAGGCGTTTACGGTTAGGCAACACAAGACCTTAATGACGATGATGCTGACAACTCATGTTCTTCATTCCATATCTAAAAAACTATGGATCATTTTTAATGTGCAGGTTGGTAATGGGCTGGTGTGGGCTACTGCTTTGAAGATTCTATAGTAAGTTGGTGTTGCTTTCACCACATCCGCTCCACCAAGTGTGTGATCCATTGATGGTGTAATTTAAGCCACACCTCAATAAATCACACAGCTCAGGGGAAGAGGGTTAGAGGTTTGATGAATGGATGGGTGATGGAATTTGGGCAAAGGTTTGAAAAAGACAAACACTACAACACAAGGCCTACATTCATCTGGTAATAAGCAGAAGCACATCATTCGCCATCAATCTATTGTTAGAAGGAAACACAGGAATGAGTATGACAGAGTACAGATACATGCATTGCAAACAATCCTTTTGCCCCGAGACCCAATTTACCATATATCTAAATGTTCTATCTTCTTTGTAAGGGAGTGGACCCTCCCACCCACTTCTCTTAGTTAATATGATCCTTAAAAGAAAAATGATACTGTATTGCAAAATTGGGTGGTGCGTCTGCATTCTCCTTGGGAATGTCCACTCTTTGGGGCCTCTCTGTACTGGTCTGGTAGATAAGCAGGAGAGTTGGTGAGCTCAGCTAGCTTTCGCCTTTCGTTCGTGAAGGAGACTAGAAGAAGGCCTGCGACCTGTAAAAGAGAAACTGTATTTTAGAATCAAGGAGAAGGACAGAAGGAAGGTAAGCTTCATGAGGAGTGTATCGAGATAAGAAGACTCAGAGACAGAGCAAAAAAAACAAGAGGGGGACACAGAGTTTCACTTTTGCCACAACTCCAACACACACACACACTCACACAGCAGCATTTCACAAATGCACCTCTCTCTATTCCACATAGCTGAGTAGTACTAGGCCTCAGACTCTTGGTTTAAATTTGAACTGAAGTCGATAATAACTTCTAGCTTCTAGCTGTTGGTGAGGTAGTCCTGCAGTTCCCAGTCCCGCCCTGAGTTCTTCCATGACACTCCTGCAGTCCTGAGTGACTCTGAGTACCCCCGAACCAGACCAGTCATCATCATCATGAATCGTGAGGACCCAAGCAAGACAGACTTGAAGTTCAGTGCACTGCTGTTGAAGAACAAGTGGAGAATGAAACAGAATTGCAGTATTTTGCATAGGTTTTTGTTTGATAACTAAAGTGACTGTTGTGGTGTCTGATGAACCAGAAAAAAGGAGAACACCACTGCAATTAATTAAATCTGGCTAAGTGTGAAAGGGCTGATTATCACCTACAGGGAAAAGAAATAAGCGTTGATCACTCAAGCCCCAAACAATACAAATCAATAATCATCTCAAGAAATTTCCCATATTACAGTTCAACACACACCCTCCCTCAGTGTCTGCCACCACATGAATCATCAATCAACTTAAATCATCACTCACGCAAACAGTCACTCACCGTTGCAATAGTTGAAGTTACCTCATCCAATCCAAACACGGGGAGTTCAGGTATTAGGTATTCAATCATCTTTGATGCAGGCAACACATTGGAATTAGGTATTGGCAGGCAGTCCTGTACATAATTAATGATTTTATTGGGCAGCCCTTCTAGAAATAGGTGATGCAAAAAAGGATAGGCATTAGGCAATAGGCATGAAAGGGGGGCAGACATTGTCCCCAATGTCATGAAGGAATTGTTGAGGCTTCTTCAATGCACACTGGTCCAACTGCAATCCAGCAATATATATGTGACTAATATAAGAAATGATGGCAGCATAAATCTGACACAAAAATAATAATGTTTCTCTAGCTAATTTTTTTAGTTTTTTTTAAAAGAAAGAACTAAGTTTAACAAGAAATATTAAAAGTTCTATGGGGGCACTGTCATACTTACTCCGTGAAGTAGAGTTTGTCCTTAAACTCAGGGGGTTCACCCAGAAGTTGGTCAGCTAACACATTTGATTCAATTTCGGACCAATCACCCTCTTCCTCCTCCTGTGCTGCTGCTTCAGGAACAGTGTAATTGTGTGTGTATAAAATGTTGGTTCATTTTGATCATAGTCAATCTCTCCACATTTTGAGGTGAGAGACTGGACCTTCTCACGGTGATGACTGCACCAGCTGCACTGAACACATGTTCAGCAGACACACTGGCGAAAGGACAGGCCAGATACTTTATTGCCATTTTTCTGAGCTCTGGCCATTGGCACGTCATCCCATACTAATACATCAATGGATTTTGATCCACATAGACTGCTTTTGGATCATCCAGATACTCCTGGAATATCCTGTGGATGGTTATTGGTGCTGCCACTTGTTCTATCTGTTTTGCCATCACTTCTGCACTGAACTTGAGCCCTGCCAATTAAAACCAATGCAATGCAGAGGTTGGGTCTGGTCCTTCTTTTGCTGTTTTTTCTGGTGTTCTGGTTGATGGTGTTGTGAGACAAGACTGCCCTCTCTGGAAGTTGAAGGTGGCATCCCAGAACTGAGGGTTGGGACTCGAAGTTCCAGTCGTTCTTCTTACAAGTCTATGGCTTGCTCTACAATCCACCTCTTGTATTTTAAAACATCCCCTTCAGAAAAAAAGATGAAAGTGGGGTGAATTTTTTTGTACCGTGGACCAAGTAGTGTGCCACATGTGTACTGTTTGGACTCAATGATGTCATGTTGCAGCCTTATATATGTAGCCAGGCGCAGGATTAAGCTCTCAACCAAGGCATGTGTTTCTGTGTTTTCACACCTGCAGGACGAACCTTTCAGATGCCTTCTTTACCTGGTCTTGTAGGAGATGCAGCAACAGGATAGCTTGGCCCATCGTACTGTCCTCCTTGCTAACTTCCCGCGTGAAAACCTCAAAAGGGAGTAGCATCTGTGCCAGGCATTTGACTAGACCCATTTGTCTGCATCCATGGTCATAGCTTTCCCAACTACATCCCCTCCTCTTTGAATGACATAGTCATTGATCTGTTTGTACTGCTCAAACAAACGTTGCAGCACGTAAAAGGTGGAGTTCCAACATGTTGGCACCTCCAGTATCAGGGCTTTAATTGGTGCTCTATTATTACGCTGAATAATTCGCAGCTGCTTCCGGGCTTTAAAAGAATGGCTGAAATGGGTGCAGATTCTTCTGCAGGTGGTAAGTATGTTGCGGACTATGACTTCCTTTTTGAGGAAGTCTTGCACCACCAGATTGATGCAATGGGTCAAACATAGGACCCTGAAATAGCCTCTGTCTGACATGGCCTTGACTATGTTACTGCCATTGTCCGTGGCAACAAATCCAATTCTAAGACCTTTGGGTTGCAGCCATTCATACACCTTGCTGTTAAATTCCTCCAAGATGTTTACAGCTGTATGAGATTTCTCCACGGCAAACATGCCCACTGTTGCATGATGCCGAATGCTCATAAAAATGTCTTCAGGGCCAAGACCGGAAGATATCTTTTGCTTTACCCCTGCAAAAGAGATCCAGTGTGCAGTCATGCACATGTAATCAGTCGCCTGACAACTGGTCCACATGTCTGTCGTCAGGTGGATGGTGTGAACAACACTTTGCTGCAAAGCTTGTCCAACCAACTGCAGCACATCGTGATGCAGCGCTGGAACAGCCAATCTGGCAAAATAGGTCCTACTTGGTACCCTCCATTTTGGGCAGATGGCTGCCACAAATTCTGAAAACCCCCACTCCTTCCACAAATGAAAAAGGAGGAGGTCCATCGCTAATATTTTTGCCAGCTTCCCATTGTACAAACGTGCAGTTGGGTGGTTTCGCTCGTAGTGCACTTCCTGCCTCTACATGCCCGTAACAGTAGCCTGGATTTTCTTCTTTTCTTGGGGCACTGACACAGGCTTCTTTTGAGAAGTAGATGCTAGTGGTAGACTCAATGTGCGTGGTAGTGGTGGGGCAGTCACTGTATGCTGCGGTTTCTCCATCATCTCACTCTGAGTCTTCTTGTGCCATTGTGAAGTCGCTAAGGTGGGTGTATCTGCTGGCACACCTCTGAGGACATGGCTGCTTTGCATGAAGAAGATGTCATCTCTTCTTTCTCATCATCATCACCTTACCGCGTGATTGGACTTGTGGCTGATGTTGCCGGGCTCACCCCACCACAAAGACCACGTTCAGCAAGTTTTTTAAGGTGCTCCTCCCACTTGATTTTGTGGTGTTTTTTCATATGGGTCGTCTGGCCTCCAGTACCATAATGTGTACCAGGCTTACCTCGATGAACATTTGTGTGCAAGTGGTGCATACGGCAATGTGCTCCCCCTCTTTGCTAACTGTAAAAAAGTCCCAAACTGGGGAGGAGTACTTTTTTACCGGGCCACTGCCAATGCCTGAAGATGAACTGGAGGTAGGTGGGCATGTCGTCGATTGCCTCTCTGCTTCTCCTGAGGCAGGGGTTCGTGCTGGTCTCAGCTTGGGCTTTGTAAATATGGGAGGTGATGGCGGTGCTACCCGTGCCACATTCCTTGGAGCAGGTTGAATAACAATGTCAGATTCCGCAGTGTCACCTTCCACCATGCCTACTTCATCATCGTCATCCTCCTCTTCATCCCCTTCCATAAACCTGTCTTTCTGGAACTTTTCTTTTCCCTTGCTTCTCCTGTTGTCTCCTGGTCTCTGTTGGGATCCACTAAATGTCCCTATCATCATCATCATCAGAAGTGGTGCTTGGAGATTGTGCTGTAGTATCCTTCCTTTTCCTTGCTGGAGATGTGGGAGCCAATGATTCAAAAAGAGGAGGTTCAACTTCTTGCTCTGAAGGAAGCTCACTCTCCTATTCTGCTCTAACATCAGACAAATCCATTGCTGGCTGTGGCTGCTGGCCACTTTGCTGTGTTTCCTGAAAAGATTGTGTACTACTTTATAAAAGAGGCAAATCCAATTCAACATCACTACTCATCGACATGATTGCTCTGGCTGCCTCACTGACAGACATGGTCCTGGGCTTAGGTTGGGGAGTTACTGCTGTTGATGCAGCAGTGCTGCTCCCAGCTTGCTCCCCGGAGGCTGGTGCAGCAGGCACAACTTTCCTGAAAAAGGTTGCAGTCGGCACGCCAGTGGTGGAAATCTGCTTCTTCTGCTCCCCACTTGCAACTTTCTTGGCAGCACCTTTCTTTGGGGCCATCTTGAAGGTGTCAGTTGCCAGTGGCACTTAGCTTCACAAGAAGCTGCAGAGATGACCGTGTTGCATAGTCAGTCACGTGTCACATCGTGCACAGGCCTTCTGTCTGGCAGTACTGTGGGTGATGTCTCTTCTCTTGTGAATCTAGAAGCAAACAAGCATGAAAAACATCAGTGAAACGTGGCTTTGCTGCAGTTCAAGTAGTAGTACAAAAACAATATAATTTAGTGTGGTTACTTAAGTTATTATAAATAATTAACAATAATATACAGTGTTTATTCGTCAAACGGAAAACTACACCAACAAACTTTCATGGTGACTTTACACTCAGGAAGGATTAGAAAGAGCATCAACAACAACAACAAAACAATCCAGCTGTAACTGTTTGCTTTATGTGCAATGCATGACGTGGGATGTGGCACTCAGGGAGGTGCAGCTGACAAATGACGATCGAATAATCCTTACACAATGATTGCTGTTGTGCACCTATAGCAGACATGTGGTTGATTCATTGATGCCAAATGTCATGAAAATGGTAATAAAAATAATCTAAAAATATAATAAATAAATATAAAAAAGATTTAAAAAATTAAAAAATAAAACTAAAATTTGAAAAAAATTAAAATAAAAAAAGTATAAATAAGTGATATTATCCTCAAGCATATCATTCGTTTTAATTTATTAAACTGCAATCTCATTGCTCAACCATCCATGCAAGCATATGACATTGCTCAACCACCATGCAAGCATATGGCAAAGGGCCACACTGGCTGGACACAAAAAATGGCTGCCTGTCATTGCCATATGGTCATCAAAAACAACACAGCGCAAATAGGCATTGGGAATGGGAACAAACAGAAGAAGACATGCAGGCCTATGGCAAAAGCACACTGGCTACCAACACAAAATGGACACCGACTGACCACATGGTGAACCAGTAAGCAAGGAAGCAAGGAGGCATGGCCGCAACATAATGATAGAAGAACAACACATGCACGCCTATTGCAAAAGCACACTGGATGCCTACGCAAAATGGCCACCAGCTACATGGTCAAACAGCAAGCAAGGAGGCATGGGGAACAAAGAGAAGATATGAAGGCTTATGGGGAAAGCACACTAGCTAGCTACACAAAATGGCCGCCAGCCACATGGTCAGAAAAACAACAACCAGCAAGGAGGCATGGCCACAAACAGAGAAGACATGCAGGCCAATGGGGAAAGCACACTGGCTGGCTACACAAAATGGCCACCAGACGCATGGTCACAACTACAACAAGCAGGAAGGAGGCATGGCCACAAATAGAGAAGACATGCAGGCCTATGGCAAAAGCACACTCTGTGGCTACACAAAATTGCCGCCAGCCACCTTGTCAAATTTCAGAACAACAACAACCAGCAAAGAGGCATGTCCACAAACAGAGAAGACATGCAGACCTATGAGGAAAGCATACTGGCTGGCTACACAAAATGTCTGCCAGCCACATGGTCACAACAACAACAACCAGCAAGGGGGAATGGCCACAAACATAGAAGAAATGCAGGACTATGGGGAAAGCACAATGGCTGGCTACACAAAATGGCCGCCAGTCACATGGTCAGAACAACAACAAGCAGGAGGCCTGAAAAAAAAGAACACATGCAGGCCTAGGGTGGACACTGACTTTACAAAATGGCCCCTGTCCACATGGCATAATGATTCTTGAACAACATAGGCACATGGTGGCCTATGCGAAACACACATACACACACAGTGGTCAGACAAAAGAGGTATGGTAACACAGGGAACACAGCATTAATTCAGCAATGCCAAAAACGAAAATTAACAGGGCTAAAAATATTCACAGCAACACGCATCCTCCAAAGGCATTACTCCCCCTAAACACTGTTTGCAGGGGGAAGAAAATGTGAAAAACCACAAAAAACCCTTTTGTATTCTAATCCAATTCCATCCACGGCCTAAATGATGTTTCAATTCTACAGACACCACAAAAACTGTTGTTTTGTGTACCCATGAATAGTACAGGGCCTACTGGCTGGAAGGCCCAGTGGCAGACTAGGCCACATAGTGAATTAAATCAATCAATATTGCAAACGTATTAAAAAACATGGAGAAGAAAATGTACTGAACTGTGCAACATTTTTCTTTTACAAAAGAAGATAAATTTCATGCACAAAACAAAACCAGGCCCCTACTAAAACTGCAGGCCACCCACCACAATAAATGTAAAAAATCAAATAAAAGTACAAATAAATCCAGGTGCATGCCCCCCGTCAAACAAACAACACCCTTATACACCAGTTTTTCAACTTACTTGTGATATCTCAAAAACAAAGTCCTCAAATCCAATGGTATATATGCAGCAGACAAGGAGAGTGATCCTTCTAACTCCAAATCCCAATGAAAAGTGACCAGGAGAAGGACAAAGCACTGGGAGGAGCCTGATGGACAGGAACAGGATGATGGAGTCTCTGGGGCACTTCCTTCTGGTTTGAAAAAAAAGTATAAAAAATATGGCTTCTCACACAAAAAAAAACAAGTCCAACAGCCAGTTTGAGAGGAAAATCCACTCCAAATGCCTTTCAACTGCATTCTCAAGAATAAAACCTGCTCGACCGCTCCGTTTGTGATCGTGATCGGCTCTAAGAATGCTAGATTAATGCTGTCGCGGCCAGAAGCCGTGCGAGTGAGCGCGAAATCTCATGGGAGCTCGCTAGCGGTGTGAGAAGTCTCAAGCGCACCCGCAACCAGCCCGAGAGTCCTGGCGCTCGCAGTTGAGCGGAAAAAGAAAACTCGAGCACAAACAGAAAAAAAACCTCTGCTTCGCGCCTGAATGGCGGAATTCAGGAATTCCGCGTTCCTCTGTGGCACACTGAGTGCCCGAATTCCGCAAACTCCGCGAGCGGAGTTTACAACCCAGGCTTAGTATACCTATGTGTGGGTTAATCCTGTTCACTGATCACACTTTGCATTGTGCCCAAACACTGTGTAACACAATGGTGCTAAGTTATTGATAGCACCCATTGACATAGTATTACCTTCCCACATGGATGCCAGGAACTACCACGCCCTTGGGGTCAGCTCACCCACATCTACAACTGCTCATCCTATTGCCAAACAGTGCTGTGTCCCTCAGTGGAGGCATCAGGCTGTGTGGAAATTTGTGACTGTGCAGCAATTGGCTGCACCCATTTGAAAGGGGATGTATGGCTGGTGCCATTTGGTGTTTAAGTATTTGAATTCCATATCAAAGGGACATACCCCATAGGAAAGTGGCAATGTCATATCTTGTGTCTAACATGATCCTCAATCATGGTGAATGTGCTATGGTAGATTACCATGCATGCCTTGGTGTGACCTCCTACATAAGGCTGATAGTAAGGCTACGTACATCACACCATGACTACACTCTGCATCAAGGCGGTATTGCATGTGCATAAGAGTGGGTGTGCACATGCAAATCTGTTGGACTGGCAAAGTATAGTATGTAGCATTTGTCTCTGTGAGATGTGATGACATAACGGATTTGAAATGTCGATACATCTGTTGTTGTAGCATATGTGGACGGTAGTTTTGTAATTGCGTTTCCATGCACATACTATGTGGAACACTTGAAAGTCATCAAACGATGAGTGGCCTCTACTATCGTCCACAAGCATGAGGCTGTACACATGGCTAGCATCAGGAGAGACACACACACAGTCATTGCACACTATCTACGTAACCACACCATGTTAATTGTGCCAGGCAATGAAGAACTATCTGCTACAGGTAGTTGGCACGCATACTAAGTCATTTGTACCAGATATTGGTGAACGCTGTTTGTAACACATAGCTACATAGTTTATCTGTGTGACAAGAAGTAACAGGTACAATGTGAATGTCTAGGTGTTTACTTAGACTATGGAAAAGAAATGCATACACAGTGGTAGTGCTCAGAGATGTATTTACAGATTGATGGACAATGCGTGATATTTCATATTGTTGGCTATGATTTTGCACACTCATGGTTCTCTAAAAAACTGTTTATAATGTTGTCCCTCCGCCATGTTACGGCAACTGATCGGTCCAGGTTACCGAGGCCCCTCATCTTCCTTCTCCTCATTGTTCGGCATTTCCTGCTCCCCACTTTCATATGCCCATGGTATATTTGTTCTGAAACAGATATTGTGCACAGTGCAGCAGACCAAAATTATCTTACACACCATGGGTGGTGAGTAGAGCAGTCTGCCCCCAGATATGTGCAGGCTCCGGAAGTGGGATTTTAATACTCCGAAAGACCGCTCAATTTGGACTTGCTGCGGCACAGGGCTTAGTTGTATGTCTGGTGTGCTTCTGTTTGTGGGATCTTGACTGGAGTCATGATCCATGGCATCAGAGCGTAACCCTGGTCAGCTGCAAAGAAAGGAGGTGTTATATTAGTCAAGAGTCATGACAAGGGATAGCCCTAAATTAATTTCCTATCTGTTCTGTGTCCTGCTTGACTCATACACCTTGCTTACAGTAATTGATTTGCTATGACATAGTGTGACATTTACACAAGCAGGAATTAGAAAAGGCTGAAACTGAGCTACACATACAGCTGTGCTGCCCTTTGTGATTCACTTACTATTTATCAATCTGGTGACTAAAAATGCCATGCACGTGATGAATTCTCACCAGTAAGGAGAGTCAATTTGCTATTGAGTAGACACGTCTCACATTCATCTATTGTGTCTATTAATGGCTACTAATACTATTCCTGAACAGATACCTGTCTGATTTGACAACATGTAACAGGAGCAGGTAATGTGTGTTACTTCAGTCACACATTAGTTGCATTGAGAATTTGAGTCAATATTGTTCTATGTGCTCTGCCTTGGGAAGGATAGTGAGTGAATGTATATGTGGGACTTGGCAGTATGCACTTGGCAGTGCACAGTGTCCACTATGGTAACAGTAAACAAGGGGTTATAGATATGTGTTAATCTTGTGCTGTACAGTGGAACTGGTGGACTAACTACACTACAGGGCCACACGTCTTGTGGACAGTGTAGGCTATATCTTCCACAGGATTCAGTGTCCAGGGTTATGTGGCTGCACAGGCCCAACCAATGCAGCATTGCTCCAAGACCGTTACATTATTTCCCTGAGAACTGTATTGTTGGCTGTCATGGGAGATGTAGTTTGTGCATGAGGCTGCACCTTACTGCACAGTTAGGCATGCTGGATGAATCCTATAGTGTTTTCTGAACAAATAAATATGTGGTGCACACAGTATGTGATGCGTGTATATGATGAGTGCTATGATGTCGCATGCTAGAGCTGATCCTGTGAGGTTCATATATGACCATATATCTCACTTTCATAGGTGTGGGATACAACGTCTTGCCTCCTGACCATGGGATTTACATGTGAAACACAGACTAGACACAGGGATTGCCTTGCTTCAAGAGGGTATTTAGAAGCAATATTTATGAGGGTGTTTGACACTATTGAATGCACACACAGGGCCCCATGTAGCATTTGTTGCCACTGGGCAGCAATGTATGTGAACTGGCTGAGCTGACCTACATCCAAAGGTAATTGGTGGATTGTGATTTTCAGTTGACGTACAGCGCATCCACCGTTTGTCCATATTTGCAACATAACATGAGAGTGACTAGTGCTGCCACAAGCCCCCCTCACACCATAGTGCACGTGTCAGCTTAGTGTCCTCACATAAAGACATGCTTTAAGGGACACATTCCAGCACCAATGACACACCATCTATGCAATTCTCTCCTTCTATGTGTCATGCAGAATGCTGACACATAGTTATTAGACATGACAAAGAGATGTGATTCTGTATCCTCATTACACCTCCCCTTGGGAGGCACATTATTTGCACACTGTCCAAGGGTCCCTGAACCTAAATTATGTGTAAATGTGTGAGATCTTCATTGGTGTTGGATGGGAAAGGCCACCGCAAGGCCCATGGTAGACATCCTTAACGTAGGGTGAATGAATGCTGCACTTTAGTGTGGCTTGCTTTACTGCATACCAATGCGGCCATGCAATGGCATGCAGACAGACTTTGCATTGCCACATTGATGTGATTTGGGAAGCTGCTCCACCAGAGCATCATGAATAGTGATAGTCCATCAGCACAATTAACTTATACTTGTGACCCACAGTAGCATAGGTGGTGACGACATGAGTGACTTGTAGGAAATGTGTTGCGCATAGGCCATGTAGTATGGCACAAGGACATAGGCCACACCAACTACATATGTACTGTCTCATTCAACCCAGGACTGATATGCCAACGTATTCCTACATGATTGACTGCCTTGTGGTATGTCATGTGCTTGAGATATACTTACCAACCAGTAGACCATTTCCATAGGTCCCATTATGGAAACGCTAATTGATGGCAGAATGCCGGAAAATGAATGAGTAATGTGCACTGCCCGGGTACTGGGCAAGGACGTTGAGGAAAAGGCCTAGATGGTCCACAATTGCCTGCACTTTCATGAAATAGGTGTGCTTCCTGTAGATATGGGATGTAGCCACAGAAGGCACAGGTTGCACATGTTTGAAGTCCATGGGGGAATTCTACAATGGCATGAAAGCCTTGCTTGCTGTTCTGTTGCTGCTGCGCTGTGTTGTGGAAGTAGAGGTACTGGGGCGTGAGGCTTATGATGGCATCCAGGATGGGGGGGAGGAACCTGGAGAAGGATGCCTGAGATACTCCTGCCACTCTGACTGTGGTAGGTTGAAAAGTTCCAGATGCCAGCATGTGTAGTACAGCCAGTAACTTGGCCTGCGGAGGTATGTTGGTGTATCGCTGCGATGTTGGCTGCAGCCTTGGTGCAATCTGGTGCAGGTAGTGGACAATGGATTTCCTCCTGAGCCTGTAATGGGCAATGACCGCCTCCTCCCTGAGGTAAATGAGGATTATCCTCTGTCGGTATATCCGATCCCCTCTCCTGCACTGCCTCTGTGGTGGCGGTGGTCTCCTTGGTGCTCCTAGCTGCAATAGCAGTAGATCGATGGTTTAGTTGAGCTTGCCAAACTACTTTGGACCTCTTCTGCTTTTCTACCAGTGTGCTAGCGTTATTTGTAAGACCAGCTTTTCCTTAGCTGTAAAAAACTGCAGCTAATGGGACTTAGCAGCAGTTTTTGAAAAGTAGAGGCCTTTCAGAAAATTCTTCTACATATGGCGACATCAGTTTTGTGAGGGTTTTTCTGAGGGAACGCCTACCTTGCATATCATTTTCAGAAAATGCCGCAAGCAGAACTGGCATGGAGAAAAATAGGCGCCAGCAGTGGAAAAGTGACGCTAAGGGGCTCTAGCGTCACTTTGTAAATATGATGCTAAA
Source organism: Calotriton arnoldi (assembly GCA_963921515.1). Taxonomy (NCBI): domain Eukaryota; kingdom Metazoa; phylum Chordata; class Amphibia; order Caudata; family Salamandridae; genus Calotriton; species Calotriton arnoldi. The sequence goes on along the minus strand of CAWUFW010002813.1, from coordinate 532,857 downwards.
AAAATGCGGCAGCATCAAAAAAGTGATGCTGCAGCGGCGTTAACTACTTGTAAATATGTCCCTCCGTCCTAGGTATATATTAGTGCCCAGTATGTATTGAGTTGTTTACACATCAAATCTTCACCTTTCTGATTCAAACCCTCCCCAACTGATGGCCACGCAACATCCCAGCACTCATGCACTGAGCTACCACAGTCAGTACACACAAGTAAACTTGGTACTGTGAAAGAAAAGAATATGAGATTTAACAGAAGGCATTATTGCAAGTGTTTGTTTCTTAAAAGTAATAACATCGGAAATCAAATCAACAGTTTTGTTGTTGAAAGGTGTAGATTTGCAAGAGAGTAATTTCTATTTATGGTGCTTCTGCACACAGTTGCCGCTGTATGCTTCAAAAGTGGATGTGTCATTATTTGTCATCGCATTTATTCTTTTTAATGTACTGTTCTTTCTCAAAGAGTAAACATTCTGACATTCCCTGGGAGAACACCTCTATATCTGTTTATGTATGTAATGCAGTTACTGTGTACACAGGAAACGTTAAAGGAACCATGGTGTAATGAAAAGAGCCTCTTGGTCCACATTACAAAATTTTATGTCCCCTGACGAAGAGCCAGTTTGTGAAGCAGGAAACAAATGTATCCAATTAGATTTATTTCTACTTACAGGCCAACTAGAATAATGCTGTGTGGCACTACGTACTGAAGTTTACATAAAAGTAACATATGCAGGGTCACTGGAATTATGCAATTGTGCAGCCGTGGCGATTTCTGCATTATTATAGATTTGCCGCATTTGCACATAATCTATTAACTGCTGCAAAATCTTCAGATTTAAACAAAAAAAATTGTTTCTAGCTCAAACAGTTCAAAAGTTACTAAAAATGCAGCGACAGGTGTTGCCGCGCAGTGGAAGGCCCTTTTCAAAGGTTGACTGGTCCCATTTCTATTGCTTATTGTTATATTTGGGTGTTAAAGTGTTACTAATGATGTGCAACCAATGCCTAAACAGTGTTAACAAGAGTAAAAATGCCAAAACAATGAAGCAATACTATCACAAAATATTTCGCATTGTGCTGCATAATTTGACTTTTCATGCCGCATTATTTCGTCCATCCTGAGGCATATTTCGGCCCTCTCCTGCCGCATAATTCCAGTGGCCCTGAAAAAATAGCATGGTTGCATTCCCAGCCATTGCTGACTACTTGGCCACATCTCGGGCCATTTCTCAGTCCATAGTTATTTTCCCACTATCAAATCAAATGGTGGGTAACTGTTCCTGAAAGAAAGAGACAGGAGAGAGATATCTAGGTTCTAGATAGGACGTTAAGGGCAGTCCTCAAGACTGGCTCTTGGTGACCTCACACACCCTTAGGGATGTCATGCTTCATCATCAGGCGGGTGCCCCTCATCGGGCCGGCGCTGCAATGCCCTACGGGTCCCCCAAAGGGTCACTTTAGTGGAGATCTTTTATTTTTACCTCCTTCTGATGTCTGCGAGGATATCCAGGTGGGGTAGTTGTGATATGTGCAAGGAAATGAGTTAAAACTGACTAGGGGATGTCAAATCAGCCTTTAATATATAGGCTCCCCTGCCAGGTTAAAAACCAGGACAGGTTAGTGCTACTTAGGGGTTATGATGTACCCAAGTAGCTCAGTGTATATAAGTGAAGTTAAAACCGGGTCAACATGTTTCGCGCCAGAACCGGAACGCAAACAACCCCAGACCGTTTTTTCCTTCTTAGGGCTTATCAGTCAATTATAGCATGATTCCAGTGGACCCACGTCTGGGAATACCCCTCCCAGTTAGGGTGTCACACTGAAGTATACAAAAAAGCAATGAATGGAATGTTTGAATTAATCTTAGCCACTGGTAATTGCTCTGGTTCGCATCCCACTCCATTGCACACCATACCACCTCCGTTTGGACCCAACCATATGGAAATCATTCTTGACCCTGATCCAATGGTAACCATCCACCCCAAACTGACAGGCCAGGTCCTCCCAGAACAAAAGAAAACAAGCAACCCACGACTGATTTTACCCTTATTAGGGCTCATCAGTCGGGTATAGTTTGGTTCCAGTGGCACAGTGTTCCAATCATACTTCAATATTTTATGCATTAGACTTGAGTTTTAGAAATAAACATTTTAAAGTTTTTCCCGATGTATCTTGGTGCTATTCTGAAAATGAAACACCGTTTGGAGTTGTGATGTGTCCCTGAACTCATCTAGAGGGACCAAAAACACAACCTGCACAGTATTGCTTGGTGCGTTGTGTGTGGGTCGCAGTCCAACTGGATTGCCAGTTAGTGTTGGTGCACTGAACTAAGGCTTAGCACTAGAGGGACACTACAGGACTACTGCTCCTTAATCAGGCCATACTATATAACAGAGACATCTGCTCTTCAAGTAAACAATGACTTCTCCTAACGAATGACAGAAATAACCTCTCCCTCCCGCTCAATCTCTCCACAGCCTTTGACACAGTGTCATTCTCCAACCTAGTCCAGCAATGGTTCATGTGCATCGTAGACCACCTTCAGTTCATAGAAGATCCCAACAAGCCCTCATCTCCTACATCTTACCACAAGAATATGTATTTTCTCTCATCATCTTTAAAGTCTACATGGAACCTCTCAAACTCTTTGAGCTTTGACAATATTATGATCCATAACTACTCCAACAACACTCGTGAACAATGACATTTAGCGACTCAAAACCTGACCTGAATTGACATCCTGCATGTCAAGTGCCAACCTACAGTTCAACCCTAAAGAGTTCAGCCTTTTTGCTAACAGCTCAAACAGCCACAGATCTAGACTTGATTGCCCAATCCGAACACAGAAACTGACAGACAATGCAAAATAACTTGGATTAACTCTCAACAGAATTCGCCTTCAAAGAACACATCATGAGGAAAAACAAAATAGCATGGTTCCAGCTCTTCCATCTGAGGAAGCTAACCCCCTTTCATCCAGAAATCAACTTTGAAACAACAGTGCAAGGTCAAATAGTCTACCACCTGGATGGAGATAATCCTCTACCCAATGGTCTTACAGAAACCAGTCTGTCTCGCAAAGGTATCCTACACACCTGTGCCATCTAATCACAAGCTTGAAGAATTTTGATCACATCACCCTTGTTATGAGCAAATTAAGCTGGAATGCCCCCAGGACTGCCTTATCTTCAATACCAACTGCATCACCTGCAAGGTCTTGTGAAACAATAGTACAACATACCTTGCCACCTCAGTTAGACAGAGCCACACCCAGAGTCAAAATTTCACCAAACTGGAGACATAATGGTTAAAAGAGAAAAAGCTAGTTGGCGAGCTTCTCTGTCAATGTCCCCTCATCCTCACTGAGATTCTCACTGCATCGAAGAAAGAAGTGAAACACTTATCACTTTGCAGAACACTACCCATCCAAACAATCAACACTGTCTACAACAACTTTACACCATAACCAAGACATCGCCTTCCTCGAAGTCTTATAATCCATAGACAATAAGACCCCAGAAACCACACTGACCTGCTGGGTAGCCATTTTCACAACAGAATAAACAACGCCATGTGCTGCATCTACTCAGATGCCTTTCGGATCACCGTCTGCACTGCATCCTCGCCAAAGAGCGCTACTCCATCTTCTCAACCCTCACACCTATCCTCAATGCTTCGCTCTCCATAGCCACTTTCCTGGACCCCTGCAAACACCATCATACCCCTCCTCAAAAAAACCTTCAGACCCACTGACCACGGCCAATTCCAGGCCCGTCTCCATTCTCTGCTATCCATCCCACGTCCTGCAGAAACTCCTCAATGCTCGGATAGCCAACTAACTCAGCACAAACAACCTTCTGGACCCTTCCTAATTAGGATTCCGACCTAACCCCAGCACAGACAGCCTTCATTGCTGCCACCGATGGCATAGGCCTCATCATGTACAAAAAGCAAACAGCGGCTCTCATTCTTCTTGAACTCTATGCAGCCTTCGATACCATCCCCCAAGCCAACCTCATTCAGCAACTCCACAAAACCAGGATCCAAAGTCTGGCACTCCGATGGATCAGCTCCATCCTCTCAGTATGCACACAAATAGTCTGCCTGGCCTCTTATTCATCTGACACCTAAACTGCAGTGTCCCGCAAGGCTATTCCCTGGGCCCCGCACTCTCCAACATCTCCCCCCTCGCAAACATCATCCTCTCTCATGGATTCAACATCATCTCTTATGCTAACAACACTAAATTCATCCTCTCCCTATCAGAAGACACCTCCACCACCCAAACAAGCTTCATTAAGCAGGTCCGCAGTAGCAGACTAAATGTAGAGAAAGTGACTTAAGCCAACTGCAACAAGTCAGAAGTAGTCCTCAGTAAAGATACCTCACTCTGGTCTCTGGGACTATGCCCTTCCAAGCAAGGGCTAATCCCTCTTCCATACAATGCTGGCAGAAACCTAGGTATCATGACTGACAGCAGAATATCCATGGCAAATCAAGTCAACCCAGCTGCCTCCACCTGCTACCCCACCCCCAAAGTGTTTCGGAAAGTCTTCAAATGTGCCCCTTGACACCCGTAGGTCTATCATGGAAGCCATTGTCAGCATCAAGCTCTACTACGGCAACACCCTCTATGTCAGCATCACTGCCTAATGTACCGAATGACTTCAAGTAATAGAGAACGCAGCTGCAAGACTCGCACCACATCAAACCCAATTATCCAAACTCCTCAAAGACCTCCACTGGCTCCCTATCCACAATTGCACCCTTTTCAGTCTCCTCACGCACACTTACAAAGCACTACACAACCAAGGCCAAGCATAACTAAACAGCTGCGTCCAATTTCACTCCCTTGACAGATGCCTCTACTCGGTCAGCCTTCTCCACGACCATATCCCCACATCAGCCAAGCCAGAGCCGGTGGTCGAGCCTTCTCCTACCTAGCCCCCACAGACCAAAACAAACTCTCCTACCACATCAGAGTCACCAGCCCCACCCTTGATTTCAGGAAGAAACTGGCTTTTTCAATAGGCCCCAGACAGGCTAAGCCTCTCCCCCTCCACTCTCCCAGGTGCCAGGATGTCTCCCCCAGTGATGTGTGTGCCCTACAAATAGCTATTCAAATGCAGCAGTGTCCCTTCAGGTATCATTTGAAATCATACTTCATAATTCTTACAATGTCATATTAATGTGTTGTACGACGTCAAAAGGTCTGGAAGGAAAAAGAAGAATATAAAGAAGAATAAAACAACAAACCCAAAAGAATTATTCAAATCACTTGCAATTAAATGCAGCACATATATTAATACAACCAGTGAAATAAGTGCTCAATATAATTTAGACACATGGTGCTCCATAGTTTATGAAAAACGTCACAAGAAATAGAGATGATCACAGTAAAACAAAGGGAACAGAGGAAAGACAAGTGCAGATCCTAGAATGAACAATTCACAGTCCTGTTTTTATTAACTAATGGATTCCTATCATGAAATGAAAGTCTTTCTCAGCCACAAAGATGTTGTTGGTGTTTGGACCCCAATATCAGTGAAGGGTCATCATCAGGACGAGGCAATTTAGACTGAGCAGATGCTGAAAACACTGCTCAGTATGCCTAATTCTTGTGGAGACCAAATCATCCCTGAAATTGAAAGTGGATGCCCGGTGGTCAACAATACAAGGTGCAGGCAGAAAGACCAAAATGGAAGTATCACTTGCAAGACAGCACCCAACCCATGAATTGCTAAAAATCAGAAAAAAGTCGAGCAAGGATTGAAGTCCGAGAAACCCCACTGAGAAAGACCAACCAAACTGGGGAAAAACAGGGAGGAAACACCTTCCACAGAGGAGTTCAACAATGGCAGACCGCTTGCTTAAATATACTGTCAAATAGCTACAAGATACAATAACATAAAATAGCATAACATACCATAACATAACTGTTGGAACTCACCGTCTCTGCAGGGTCAACCCCAAACCTTTATTGCCTTCAACCCTCCTATTTTTTTCTGAATTAGTTTTGTTGGCCTTAGGACTCTATGCACTTTATCATTGCTAACCAGTGCTAAAGTGCTTGAGCTCTCTCCTTTAAACGTGGTAAAATTGGTTTACACCTGATTGGCATATTTAATTTACTTATAAGTCTCTTGTGGAGTGGTATACCATATGCCCAGGGCCGGTAACTTAAATGCTACTAGTGGGCCTGAGGCACTTATTGTCCCACCCCCTTAAGTAGCCCCTTGAAACATGTCCCAGGCCTGCCATTGCAACCTGAGTGCAGTTTAAAACTGCCCTTCCACATGGCAATATAACCTGCTTGTCAAGCCTTAAACTCTTCGCCTATTACATATAAGTCACCTCTAAGGTAGGTCCTAAGTAGCCCATGGGGCAAAGTGCATTGTAATGAAAAGTTTGGACATGCCCTTTTAAGTTTTATATGTCCTGGTAGTGAAAAACTCCTAAATTCGTTTTTCACTACTGTGAGGTATTACCCGGTATTTTGTAAAGCGTGAACTAATCACCCTTAAGGGTCTCAAGGTGCTGGGGGCCGTCAGGGAGATTAAGTGAGCTATTGCCCGGAGTCACAAGATGCTGAGCTGATCTGCCTCCGGCACTGAGGATCGAACCGTGAGCCCCGAGCTCCGGAGTCAGCAGCCCTGGCCGCTGCGCCACACCTCTCCCACTATTACATTTAATATGGGCTAACTTTTGATTGGGGACAGGTAGTCATTTCATGTTTGGTATTTATGAAAATGCAATTAAAAATGCTCTTTAATAGTAAAGTCGGATTTTGAATTACAGATTTGAAAATACCACTTTTAGAAAGTTGGCATTTTCCTGCCCTCTGCCATTTAGTGCGTGCAGCCTCCCCGGGTCACATGACTGGGTGTTTTTGGCTGTTAGGACTTTGTGAATTTCTCCCAGTTAGTCACACAAAAGAGGGATTAGGTGTGCCTGAATGGGTCATCTGCTGGTAGGATGGGGGAGCGGAGCAGGGCACAGCCCCACTTGCATCTGGATAGGAAGTGCACTACCTTCCCAAAAAGGGCTTGTCACCACTTCATTGTCTCTGCAGCCAGTTTGGAGCCAGGGCAGGGGACTCAGGAAATTCCTCACATTTCAAAGAGAAACCGCCAGAAATGTCTTCTACATCAAAGAAGGCACCAAGTATAACAATAGGGCCCTCAGACCTACTCTTCAATTCACTTTCTGAACCTGCAGAAGGACTCTCAGAAACTGCCTGTTGCTGTGGCTTGCTGTGTACGCCGCAAGACTGCTTTGCTGCACCTGGAAGGACTGCTTTAGTGCCTGGAGCCTGCCTTGCACCCTCAGAGGCCTCCCCTGCTATTTGAGCCCTTCTAATAGAATACCCGCAGGCTCTTCACCTGAACCCAGGACTACCAAAGTGACTCCAAGGGCTAGTTTGTTGGCCACCTCTTCAGAGCCACAGGGACATAACAGGCTCTCACCATCTTGAACCCACACCTGGACCCAGCCTGAGCTAGTCCTAACCTAAAAATGGTGCCCCTTCAGACCTGGTCCATTGGTGGTTGTGCTAAAGGAGCCCAGATTGCCAAAATCCAAATCTTGGGACTTAGAAAGAAACTTTTTGGCTAAAAGCTTCTCTGAGAACTGAGGGAAGACCGGGACCAACCTGCTTTTCGATCTGCCCAAGGTGCATCGCCGGTTGGCCTGACTTCATGGCTGCTCTCGCTACGTTCTTCTATGCAGCAGCAAATCCTACTCAGAGGTCCTTCGCCAAAGAGGTATCCGGCCTCTTGGAACTCTCGCCGGCTACTGCCACCTGCCTCGTCTTGCTGGAGATTTTCAACTTCCATAAAAGTGACTAACTTCGAATGTAGAAATCTTCAATGTGACTTCATCCAGCTGCTTCCCGGCGACAATGCTCCTTCTTCGGACATCACCTGCAACCTTGCACCGCTGAACTTTACCTTCTCAGAATACTTTTTCAATAATTTCTTCTAAGTCCAAAGGTAAGTGCCAATCAAGTCCAATCCGGTTCTTGTATCCAAAATGCGCTCCATCTTGGTCGGCCAAGTTTTTCGACTTTGACCTGGTCTTGCGTGACTAGATGTCTGCACTTAGAGCTTTGATCTTCTAGGCACTAGTTTCTTACTAAAAACTATAAAAATTCATAACTCCAGTTTTACTGATAGAATTTTTGTTGTTTTGCTGTCAAATAACTTATTAAAATGTACTCTGTTTTTCTAAATTGGTGTGGGATTTTTCTTGTGCTATGTTTTCACTTTATTACTGTTTGTGTGCTGCATACATTCTTTACACATTGCCTCTACGTTAAGCCTGACTGCGTTTTGTGCCAAGCTACCCAAGGTTAAGCACAGGTTAATTTAGTGACATTTTGTGGTTCACCCTGCCAGGGATTGTGGCTGTTATTTGACCAGCTTACCTCCCAGTCAACCAAGAATCCAATTTCTCACAATAACATAACATAACAAAACATAACATAACAGCCATAAATTGATCTCTGGACTTTGTGCATCACTCTGTTGCTTCCGAGTTAGATTGTCGCTAAGCAAATATTTATGTATGCATACATGCATACCTACATACATACATATACATATACCTATGTACATACTTTCATACATACATGTTTTCCAGAACAAAGAACTGCCAACATAATGGATGAAGAGTGGAAGTCAGAGATGTTCCCCGTTGTTCAACATCCAGAAGTGCACCTTTAAACCCTAGAGCCATAACCAGGAAAGTCACTTACGTGCCCTCTACTACCAGACGCAGAAAGAACAAACAGACAACACTTTCAAAGTATCCCTGGAATAGTATCTCGCTGCCATAAAATTCACAAGCTAGGAACCTAGAGCAGCCCTAAAGAAATTACTACATAATTTACTGAGATACACCTGAGTCAACACAACAAACTTAATACTACAGGTCAGTTAGAAGAAACTTTAATTCATTGAGGTGAGAAATCCAAAGTAGAACCACTCACACTTTGTGACCACAAACTAGAAATGCTGACAACCAATAACTCTGAGTTAAAGCTTGTTTCTGAGAAATGTAGTGATCTGAAGGTTACAAGTCTGAATTTCGGCAAGACACCCTCCCCACCCATCCTTCAAAGGTGTGTAAATTGAATACTATAAATTGTGCAATAGAAACATTTGATATTTACAGAGCTTAGAAAGAGCAGAAGTGAGATGTAAAGCAATATATAGAAGGGAGAATTTGCCAACAGTGTTTGTCAAGAGTAGAAGAGACTTTCTCCTTCAGTGTACCATCTACAAGAATACTACAGACAGCGACATTCTGCATGAAAAAGAATGTGTCCTCCGGTAAAGCTCAAGAAGAAAAACGGCATCCTTCTAGGGCAGCCTGGAGCCTGAAACAACAGTCTCTGTAAATAGAGAGACTGTAACATTTGATGTATTTTGTGTGTTTAATTTGGCAATACTTGTCTGACTTGCCTGGCCAACAAAGGTTCTATTGGAAGTGAAGTTTATTTACTCTTCTCAGCCATAAATCTCAGGGCTGTAGAGGAACCTAGGGAGTCAAATGAGAAGGTACAAAACTATTTCACTTTTTGAGTTTCTCCCTCTTATTCTAGATTTGTGCCTTGGATGGGGAGGAATAGTAGTGAGAGTGGGAGGGGCTGGGGTTAACTCCTCCTTCTCATGACTTGCCATTCATGAACAACAAAACCATTTTTAGAAGATCAAAAACTGACCTCCTTCATCTGGTTATGGAACCTTGAAGTGACTGGCAGTATCCTTAGGAAGTAAGGCATGGGTATTTGATTCCCTATATGGCCCCACATCAGCCTTCCCACAAACACGTTCAATCCTTGATGTCTTGCACTTTCATGTGAAAGAGATAACATGGTTCCAGACACGAAGAATAAAAATGAAATGTGTAATGCAGACTGAAAGAAAGCTAAATACAGTAAGCAGTTTGTTGAAAAATGTGTTAGAACCAGTTTAATGTAAATTAGATTTTAAAAGGCTGTAGCTTAGAATGAGTAGTAACATGCCCAGAGATTCCTGTCCTGATTCACAGAGATAAACGTACACTTTCGTGTAAGTTTACAATTGTTCGCTAGTCACAAAGGGATTGACGAGTAGTATCTTTACGAGTGCAGAGTCTCCGCACATAAAAAATATAGTTCTTTTTATGTGCAGACACTTCGTACTCATAAACATCCTACTGGTAAATCCCTTTGTGAATATTAAACAATCGTAAGCTTACATGAAAGTGTAAGTTTAGCCTTGTGAATCAGGCTCTCTGGCTTTCGTTTAATGCAAAAAATAAACAGGCTGCCATAACATTCTTCTGATCACTGTTCATTTTAGAAACACACATCAGAAAAATGAAAAGCTAATTCTCGTTTCTTTGTTTAAGCTGAAGTTGCAATGATGCTCTGTGACCTGCCTTTCATGTTGGCTGCTGCCTCTTATAGCAGGCATTGTTATATCAGAAGTCAACTGTAATAAGTTACTGCAGTTGACCACCTACGTTATTTCTTGACATCACAACTCAAATGCAATAAGGAAATTAGAGACAGGCCTTTTTTACAGAGATTGCAGGTTCCCATGTATAATGATTTCATACTTGCTCTTTCTAGACCCAAAAGCACTTTCTATGAACCAGCACATTAAAAGGCACTTTTTTGAATTGGAAAACTGATGGACCGTGTGAGCTCAAGGCACCAAAAGAAGTGAAACACATATTAAAGCTGCAGGTGCAAGAATCCGCCAAACTACATTTTCCTACAGGCTGCTGCTGAAAGGAGAGTAAGGCAAGGGCATTGTCAGTGAAATGTGAGCTGTGTGCATGCATGTATTGGTATCTGTGCAGTACAAACCTAGGTGGGAGGTCAGTGAAGTGTGAGATGTATGCATGTATTGGTATCTGTGTAGTACAAACCTAGGCGGGAGGTCAGTGAAGTGTGAGCTGTATGTATGCATGTATTGGTATCTGTGTAGTACAAACCTAGGCGGGAGGTCAGTGAAGTGTGAGCTGTATGTATGCATGTATTGGTATCTGTGTAGTACAAACCTAGGCGGGAGGTCAGTGAAGTGTGAGCTGTATGTATGCATGTATTGGTATCTGTGTAGTACAAACCTAGGCGGGAGGTCAGTGAAGTGTGAGCTGTACAAATGCATGTATTAGTATCTGTGTAGTACAAACCTAGGCGGGAGGTCAGTGAAGTGTGAGCTGTGTGCATGCATGTATTGGTATCTGTGTAGTACAAACCTAGGCGGGAGGTCAGTGAAGTGTGAGCTGTATGTATGCATGTATTGGTATCTGTGTAGTACAAGCCCAGGCGGGAGGTGAGTGAAGTGTGAGCTGTATGTATGCATGTATTGGTATCTGTGTAGTACAAACCTAGGCGGGAGGTCAGTGAAGTGTGAGCTGTATGTATGCATGTATTGGTATCTGTGTAGTACAAACCTAGGCGGGAGGTCAGTGAAGTGTGAGCTGTATGTATGCATGTATTGGTATCTGTGTAGTACAAACCTAGGCGGGAGGTCAGTGAAGTGTGAGCTGTACAAATGCATGTATTAGTATCTGTGTAGTACAAACCTAGGCGGGAGGTCAGTGAAGTGTGAGCTGTGTGCATGCATGTATTGGTATCTGTGTAGTACAAACCTAGGCGGGAGGTCAGTGAAGTGTGAGCTGTATGTATGCATGTATTGGTATCTGTGTAGTACAAACCTAGACGGGAGGTCAGTGAAGTGTGAGCTGTATGTATGCATGTATTATTATCTGTGTAGTAATACCTGGGGGGAGGTGAGTGACGTGTGAGTGGTATGTATGCATGTATTGGTATCTGTGTAGCACAAACCTGGGGGAGGTCAGTCAAATGTGAGCTGTATGTATCCATGTATTGGTATCTGTGTAGTACAAACCCGGCGGGATGTTAGTGAAGTGTGAGCTGTATGTATGCATGTATTGGTATCTGTGTAGTACAAACCTGGGGGGAGGTGAGTGACGTGTGAGTAGTATGTATGCATGTATCGGTATCTGTGTAGCACAAACCTGGGGGAGGTCAGTCAAATGTGAGCTGTATGTACCCATGTATTGGTATCTGTGTAGTACAAACCTAGGCGGGAGGTCAGTGAAGTGTTATGTTGTTATGTTAATTAATTTTATAAGGCGCAACAGCTACCCCCAAGGGTTTCCCAGCGCCAGCCTGAGAGGAATAGAGAGAGAGCAGAGAGTTGATTGAACAGCCAGGTTTTCAGTCCCTTGCGAAAGTTCCCATAGACAGTTTCATTACGAAGCAACATGGGAAGAGAATTCCACAGGGAGGGGAAGTGTGAGCTGTATGTATGCATGTATCAGTGTTTTTGTAGTACAAACCTACGGGGAGATCATTAAAATGTTAGCTGTATACATGCATGAATCGGTATCTGTGTACTAAAAACCCAGGGGAGGTCAGTGAAATGTGAGCTATATACATGCATGTATTGCCAAGTCAAGTCAATTTGTTTATTTCGGAAGATTGTTCCATAAAACATGCAGACATAAAAGACATACCATTATTGTAATTACATCAGTGGATAAGTCAAAAGTTTTTATCAATAAGATCAATCTGTTATTAAAATCATCATAAGACAGTTGTTAATACTCCCTAGTCTAAAACCCTGTACAGCTTACAACAAAGTACATCTTGTGCATGGAAAGTGTAGGGGTCAGATATGGTGGCTGATATGCAAATTTTTATGTCACAGTCATTTTAAAGGTACACTGCTTGTCTTAGGTTCTGGATACCCTCAAGGCAAGGGCTTTCATGGCAAATCGCAGTTTTATCTAGTTTAAAATGAAGTTAAAAGACCACCAAGTTAAAATTTAAGACCATTCCCTTTCATTATAATGGCGACTGAGAATAGATAGCGGCTTACGGCAAAACGTATGTAAGTGGAAGTGTTGCTCCTCAAAATACTTAGCGCCTCCAGAAACCTTTGTACACCAAGATATTTGCATAGGGGTCGTACCCACTTCTCTCTTGGTTTTTTATATGCTTGACAGATGAACATCACATGGTGTACTGTTTCATTCTGTAGCTTGGAGCATAAGGTGCATGTAGATATACTACCGATCCTCCCACTAGCAACCCACAGGGTCATAAACAATCCTAGTTCAGGTGTGTCATAGCGGAATTTTAAGTAAAGTGATTTTGCTAGTTGCATAAGTGGTAGGTCGAGAAAGGCCTCATCGCAGGGTGTATCCTTGATGGAGAAAAATAGTTGTGTCAGCCTGCCATGTGTAGAGGAGCTGTGGAGGTTTGCCTGGATGAACTCCCAGTAACGGGCTTTCAATTGTAGTTTGGGAGCGGCTGCCAGCGAACCATATGCATGTATTGGTATTTGTGTAGTAGAAACCTGGGGGGCAGTAAAATGTGAGCTGTACACATGCATGTATTGGTATCCGTGTAGTACAAACCTGGGGCGAGGTCAGTCAAGTGTGAGCTGTATGTATGCATGTATTGGTATCTGTGTAGTACAAACCTGGGGCGAGGTCAGTCAAGTGTGAGCTGTATGTATGCATGTATTGGTATCTGTGTAGTACAAACCTGGGGCAAGGTCAGTCAAGTGTGAGCTGTATGTATGCATGTATTGGTACTTGTGTACTACAAACCTGGGGGGTGGAGGTCAGTGAAATATGACCTGTATGCATGTATGTATTGGTATCTGTGTAGTACAAACCTGGGGCGAGGTCAGTCAAATGTGAGCTGTACACATGCATGTATTGGTATCTGTGTAGTACAAACCTGGGGCGAGGTCAGTCAAATGTGAGCTGTACACATGCATGTATTGGTATCTGTGTAGTACAAACCTGGGGCGAGGTCAGTCAAGTGTGAGCTGTATGTATGCATGTATTGGTACTTGTGTACTACAAACCTGGGGGGGAGGTCAGTAAAATGTGAGCTGTATACATGCATGTATTAGTATTTGTGTAGTACAAACCTAGGGGGGAGATCATGTAAACAAAATTGAAATGTACAAATTCCCATTTCCGTTTAAGATATTTCGGGCATATTTAATAACATTTCACACAACACAGCACAGCACGTGCAGTTGCTGCATTGCATTGGGTGAAAAGGAGAGAGCAGAACGACACCATATTTTCAGTGACATGGCACATTTCTGCTCTCTCCTCGCACTGGCGCACCTGTGGCTGCCCTACGCAAATGCAGGCACCCTTGCGTAATGTTGCAAGGGTGCCTGCACTGTGGTCAGGACAGTTTCTGTGCAGGAAGAGCTACCTTCCTGCACAAAAAATATTTTTGGAGGCTATTTGTTCTTTGCATGTGCATTGCAGATTGTAGCACACATGCAAAGAGGAAACAACGAGGTGTAATAAAGATACTTCTCGATACGCCAGCCTCTGGTATGTGCAATATTTTGCACAATTCCATGTTTACAAGTCTTGGTAAATATGGTTTTGCATCAAACTACATGGCTGAATGTACGGTAACACTCATGCACCACCCATGTAACGCTTACCTGACGCAAGGTAACACATTTTCTTTATAAAGCCATGCAAATAGAGATTTGCAGGGCTTTATGAATCCCAAAATAGATTTTGCATCAGGCGGCACCAAAAAGTAACACAACCCTAACGCAAAATGTTAGTAAACCTGCGCCTTAGTGCCTCCAGATACCCTGTACAACAAACACTGAGAATCCTTGTTAATCCTTGTTAATATACATATAGTGGATATTGCTACCAATGGCACAGCTCTCAACGGTAAGGCCCACTTTCCTTTGTATCAACAGACTTTAGTGAGTATATGGTACCTTACATTTAAATGTGAATTCACACATATAATAGTTATATCAAAGAATACTAACACAGACTTCAAAAGAAAAAAAGGTTATTTCTTTATTATTCTTTTTATCTTGATCACATAAATGTTTTACTTAGAAGATTCAGCCAACACGTTTCGCCCTAATTGCAACTGAGCCTGGGGCATGCTCAAGGGCATAAGATTGGTTGTGCAACAAGTAATGATATGGTTAGAGTACAATCTGAATAAAAATTGTTTAGGCATATAATTGACTTATGGGCACATGCATCAAGCTAAGGAATTGCGATTCCTTAAAATCGATTTTTAAGGAATCGCTATTAAGGAATCGCAATTCCTTATGCATGTAGGTTTTGCTAAAATATTAGCGATTCCTAGACATTCCCTAATAGCGAATCGCAAATAGCGATTCTGCTAATCGGCCCGTTTGCGACCGGTAAAAAGCTTGATGCATGTGCCCCATAGCGTTCTTCACATTTGGCGAATGGTAAATGTAAAACATGCAGGAAAAAAACTGAAATATGGTGAATAGCGCTGATGCTGATCTAATAGATAGTTTCTCTAGAATGGACAAAAACTTGCATGTTCAACTCTGTTAATGTTTGCACTCTCATGGTAGGACAATGTGCTGAAGCTGAATAGATCAATATTATATGAGGAGATAGGCAAAGAAACAGAAGTGTGAGCAATAAATGGCGACAGAAGCGAGACAGTAGTTTATACTCCTAGAGGAAAAATATCAGGGTTTTTACACTCCATGTATGAGCTGTCCATGATAGAGCTGTGTGAGGGTGAAAAAGCCCAACACTTTATGGATGTCAGGTCTCAATGGATGGGCTTACAAGGGCAAAAGTAACTTTTATGACTAGCTGCCAATAATATCTCTATTTGTAAAGAAATAGACTGTCCTTTGCAAAACACTTCGATGTGTCCAAGTGAATACGTCAATTATAGCCTTAGCCTTTACCTGTTATCAGTGATAAGTCGGTAAAATCTAGGAAGTATCAGGCAGGCAGCTATCTCTTAGGGGCAATTCTCTGTGGGAAGTGGAGAAAATAATGTCCACATGGTAAAGTACCCTGTGGTACAATAGCGGTTTACCGATGGCGGCATTGAGAAGTCGCACCTATGCGTCAATGTAGAAAGTCCCAAGCAGCCTGTGTGCCGAAATCAAGTCTTGAGTTCTGGAAATATGATTGTTTTCCATGAGAGTAATGCCACTCTGACAGCGCAAACTTAAATTGGAAGCTATGTTGTGTCATGTTTCATCAGCTCACATGGAGAGGAGACCATAATGGGTTGGAAAAGGTTAGTATGTAATAGAATTATGGCCTTGCCAGATATTATTGTGAGTCGTTATATGACATCTAATTGTGGTATGCAGGTTACCATATGACTCTGTCGGAGTCGTTTTTTGCAGAGTAAAAGACTTGTAAGAAGAGGGTTTAATGTGAGAGCTTTGTGCACCATACATGACGTTGGATGGCACGGGGGAGGCCATATTGGATTGGAAAAAAGCTAAGGTGTCATTACTGTAAGTCATCATTTGCCACATTACAGTATTTAGGTTGCCTTTTGAATACATCAATTTGCATGTTTACAGGATCTAGTATAAGAGCTTTGTTGTGTAAAAACGGCCTATTGGAAAGCCTCTTTAAACCCCGATCTATATTTACCCTCCCTTCTGGCAACACCACTGACCTATTCTCCACAGTGGTAACCAGTGACTTAGAGCATCACTTTGCCATTTACAGCAAGAACAGGAAACATTTCCCTTCTAATGTCACATTAGAACAGAGAAATGAAACTATGAGACTTTCAAAAAATCCAGCCATAATAATTAAAGAAGCAGATTAAGGGGGAATGTAGTAATGCTACATCCTGACAACTATATGGAAGTATGAAGACATCTCATAGATACTACATGTTACCAGAAACAACAGCATAATGCAAGTGTTAGAATACAAACTGACTTACTTCACAAATAAGACAAACTGCACGAAGAAACCTTTTGACTTTGGAAAGAAAACAATTCTTATATATTCAACATGCCAAAAATGATCCAAGAATACACATAGAAGGTTTTCGTTCACCATGGAGCCCCATTGTAGAAGTCATTGATTCCATCTGCTCAAGACTAGAAGAACATATAGATTGACATCTTTAGCCTTTCTTGAGGGACTTACCAGCAGATATAAAGGACACTGGAGACGTGTTAAACACATTCAATGTAACCTGATAAGAGGGCTTCTTATTAGCTACTACCAGTCTCTTTAATTCCACAAACAATGAGGCTGGCCTTCAAGCCAGTAAGAAGGCATTATCAATCAGATCTGCCCATGTTCTCCTTAGGGCCTACCTTACACCACGCCGCCTGCAGCGGATGTTCCCAAACACACAACATCACTGCCCTCGATGCCAGTTGGCAGAAGCAGACTTAGCTCACATGTTATGGGCATGCCCTCGCCTGAGAGGGTTCTGGGGGGAGCTGGGACGCCACATAGAGGCAGCCACACACCTACACATTGAGGACTCAGTAGCGGAGTGCCTGTTAGGCCTCCATAAACGCTCGGCCCCACAGAAAGTCCAGCTCCGATTCCTTGACCTCGCTCTCATCTTAGCCAAACGGTCCATAACCATGAGTTGGAAGTCAGCAAAACCCCCTGTAACTTACACCTGGCATAGCAAAATGCTGCGTTGGGGCGGGGCTGAGAGTGCCGCAATACGGCGAGAAGAGGCTTGCGGGCTGCGGAAAAATCAGATATCCATGGGAGTGGGATGTTATGTTAGAAGCCTTTAAAGGCATAGACCCGGATTCCATACCTAGTACCCAGAACGCACAGTAGACCATTACATAGCTGTAGTGCGCAGAGTTGCAGTTTACAGCAGGTTGAGTCAAGTGACAGGATCAATATTGTTAAAGTCACCATGCAAGACAGACTAGGATGCAAATCATACCTACATACAGATAAGTTAGCCAGAACGTGGGAGGGAGGTGGGGGGGGCAGTTTTCACTAGTTAAAAGTTTCACTTTCACTCTCGAAGTTTGCTTAATTGCGAAGATGCACTGTGTACATGTATGATGAATGACACCTATAACGATACAGTAACTTGATGTATAATACATGTAATCGAATATTGTACAACACCAAACTGGACAGAAATGCAATGTTTTAATGCTCTTAATGGATGTACTGGATATAAATGGGAAACCAATAAAGTATGTTATAAAAATAATCAGATCTGCCCATCGTTGGGCTTTAAAAATAAAAATATATGGCATGATTTAAGCATTGGCAGATGGAGTGCAGCCCATCAAGGTGGTAGAGGACCTTATCACTGCAACTACCATCTGCCAAATTTAGAGATCACTGCCGGCCCAGCGGTCATCTCTAAACGTTAAAAAAGGAACCCTTGAAGCTACAAATATTTTGACGGATGGCTGTCATAAGTTATGATGACCATTCACCAAACTTTTAACTTTTTTCTATTCAAAGACAAACTCCAAAACGGGAGAAAAACCTAATGAGCGCCCAACCCTGAGAGTTTCCCAGGGTGTGGAAGTCATTATTTTCTTCCTGTCTCTCACTGCCAGGTTTTTCTTGGCAGTGATGGACAGCAAAAAACAGGATCACACTGTCTACCAAAAATAGGAAGGATGGTGTAATGCCCTTCCTCTGACAGCCCATACTCTATTGGGAGTTTGTTGTATGGTTTCTGTTGATGTAGCCAACAGGGGCTGTATTGACAGAAAGCTTAGTATCCCCCCCATCTCTAAAAGAGGCAATCACACAAAGAGTTGGGTGGATGGGGTACCCTGTTTACCAAATTTTAAATCACATACATAATCCTGGAATTGCTGGAATTTGGTCTTTTTACATTCACTCAAAATAATTTTCCTCCAAATTCAAGGAACTGTGATGGGTGCAAATTCACCTCACTTTATGCATATTTTCATGGTCAAAGTCAAAAAATCATGGCTATGGAATAATCTCTCAGAATGTACATCTGAAATTGCAAATTGGGGTTGCTATATGGACAACATGTTGCTAATATGGCAAATGCAACAATCACTCATATAAAGATAGATCAGTCTTCTGACTCTCAACACTATGATTACACAACTCACTTTGAATATATCAAAAGATCGAGTAGACTTCTTGGATGTCACAATCTAAGCACAGAATCAGAAAATTTAGACTAAACTTTGTCGCATATTTACAGCAGCCAAATCAGCTCTCTGTGCCAGTGGTGATGAACCTTTTGACTTCTGCGGACCAAATTGAATAACAAATGGCAGACAAAGACCCCCTTTTGACCATCAACAATAATCCACAATATACACACAAACAAGTGCGCCCTGCATGAACTCTGCACATCTACGTTTCTCTGCAGCGGCTTGCTTAAACATTAGAGCGACTACACACCAGTATAAGTCCCAGGTCATATTCACAAATCAATAGGTAATGATGTGCAATCAGAGCTCTCTGAAGAAGAGATGGGGCAGAAGTAGTAACTGGCTTGACATTGGCCTTGGACAGACTCAGTGCAGCAATCGAGCTTGGTAGGGATAAAACTGGAGACCATGCAGGTTCTCTGGGCCCGATTCACAGAGGTAAACTTACACTTTTGTGTATGTTTATGATTCTTTGCTATTCACAAACAGATTTACGAGTACTATCTTTACGAGACTCCGCACATAAAAAGACATCTCCTCAAGTGTATGTTTACCTCTGTGAATCAAGGCCCTTTTTGGCAACAGATGTCAGACAGAAATTGTATAAAAGCTAGAAGACTATGTGTCCTTTATAACAGAGTACATTTTGCCTACTGTGGAGTGGTATTCTGACAGTGGAAGTATTTAGCTTTTTTTGAAAAGGGCATGCTAGCTACTTTAAAATACAAAAAGCATAGACGCATAGAGTCCGCAAGCGTTTCACTATGTAAAGCAAAAGATGGGAGAATGTGCAGTTTGGAGGCACCTTTTCGCCACTCTACATACACACACATGGTGGATCCCTGTGCAGTAACAACTCAGGCTTTCTAAGTGTGGAGATGTGCATGAGTTTCTAGAAAACAATTCAAAAACATTTTTTATTCAGAAGCTGATTGCCAGTTTGCGCCATTGTGTGTTTGAGTGTGTTCAGTGGCTGTGAATATTCACAGATCCTCCATCCTGGACCGGCAATCAGCCTTTGACTTTAAACATTTTTTAAATTACTGTGATTATTTTTTAAACATATTTTATAATTTTATTAATACATACATCAAATACGTTGGAGAGGAAATTCAGTAGACCTCAAATAAGTACCATTGCTACTTAGTGAAACTATTATACTCGTAGAGGGAACCACCTTTAAACTGCTTACAATTATTGCCAGAAAATAATGCTTAGAGGTAATATGGTCCAGGGACCCCTGAATAGGTGATGTGGACCCTCAGAGGTCCACGCACCACAGGTTAAGAACTACTGCCTAAGTCCATAGATGCCAACCACATCCACCATGTACCATTCGAAACATCCCTAAAGGTGATCTTGTTGAGCAAGAAGGAACGCAGTGAGGACAATCAGTATTTAGAAAATCACAAGAAACTTTTGAGCGACAATCAAGATCACAATACAAGAATGGAACAAAGATGGAAACTGCCACTGATGTTACGCCAGTGTACTCTCACTGCAACTCTGGCTTTTTTAGTTACACTTCTTACATGAAACACCTGAGATGATGTCATTAACCCATGTCGCTTAATTGAGATGTAGCTTGGAGATATAATAGCCAGACAGCATTTTGAGTAATTTTGCACAATTTTTGGGGCATTATGCTTAATTTCCTTTATGAATTTCACTACGGCCTATAACAGAGCCACCTTTTTGATAACGACAAGAAATGAACAGATACAATTCATCCCAATGCTCACTTGCTTCACTAACTCACTACAGCTCAGGGTAAGTATTACATCCCACAACTTTCAAAGTTCACCAGACGCCACTGAATTCTGAAAAAACGAATTTTGAACAAACATGAGTATGTATTTTCCATTCGTGACTGCTAAGCCTGTTCATCTTTCAGAGAGGGCAGATTGTGGGGTATGCCTTTTTGCCTTTCAGCTAGCCTTACAAGACTGGTGTATCTGGGGGATGGTCGATCAGGTATATTTTAGATCACAGTGGATCTTTTGAATCAGATTTTTTAATAGGTACATCATCAAATAAGGTAGCTTTAGTCTATTTTTCTTTTAACATTTTGCACTGTACACATCATAAAATGCATTAGCTGTACTCTGGTCTCTGTATGCTAGGTGCACATGCTCTGTGTGTGTACAGGTGCCTGCACAGTTCATGTGTCTGTCCTGTTGTCTCTTCGTACCTGACTCACAGCCATGCCATGCCTGATCTACTGGCTTTGTCACTGCTTGTTTATGAAGAGTTCTAGGCCACCCTTCTGCCATTTCTAAGCACTGTAAATAATTGGTTTTACTAATAACACTTTAAGGTACTCACATTACATACTTTGAGAGGACGAGTTGACCTTGACTGACCCATTGTCTAACCAGATCATCAAATGCAACAGCTTTTCCTAGATGTTCACTTAACTCTTGTTTTTTGGAAATACAAATAGTGTAAAATTATGAAACAACAAAACAAAAATCCCCAGTTCCTACCCATGGGATGGACTGAACCTGGCAAGTGACACTGTGCCAAGACCCTGAGAAAGAAACAGTGGTCAGACATGAAGGTCAACTATAGGGCCACCAACTCTGTGGGAGGGTCAAGCATTTGGCCGATCCACACATGCTTTTACCTTGGCGAGTACTGACCCCAGCCCTGTTGTCTCCAGGAAGGATCCCAGAGCGCCTCGTAGAGTAGCTATCATCATAGTCACCATGGAGAAGGGAATACCCACCCTCGCGAACACACAGGTTGGCCTGCGCCTTCCACCGCCAGGACTGCTCCATCATCCCAGCAAGGGGCTGATCTTTGAGGGAATAAGGAACTCAGCCCCTGGGGAGTGCCCATGCACCAGAATGCCAGGGCTACACCTTGGCCCTTCTTTCTCTTCATGGTGGCTTGTCTAAACTGTGTTCTGCAGCATCCATGACCCCTGCCTCACCAAGGCTGCAGTGTACACCAGGCTGCACCTTTAGCCTTCCATGGAATCCGCCACTGCCTGTGGCCCAAGCAGTACAACCTATCTCAGACCCACCCACGTTCCAGGGACACTACACTTGTTTATTAGGGCCCCAACTGTAATCACAAAAAATGCCCTGGGGAATGGACTGCAATCCTGAGGGGGGAACTGAGCATTTATGAGGGCCAGTGGTGGGCATGTACATCATATACTGCACAGCACCACTAACCATTGTCTCCCCACAGGTGAAGGCAATGAATCATAACTGCATTTATCACAGGTTCTTCAGTTGGTTCACCTACATGCTTTAATCTGGGTTTTATTCACTGGGGCAGGTGCTGTCTTCCCTTTCATTTGTCTGCTCGTTTCCCTAGTGATGGGCAGTCCATCTTTCTGGCATTATCACTAGTGGTAAGGCACACTGTCCTGTTGCATCCAGCGCCAAGAGGGAAAAGCTACCCCCTCAATAAGGTACTAGTCTTTCTGTAAATTTACTACAACTGAGGAGGCTGATCCCTCGCTGGGTCCGAGTGCTCCAGGAAGACCTCTGGCAGAGGCAGTGCTCCTGCACACCCAGACACCTACACGGAGGTACTTGGTGGGTTCTCCCTGAATGCACTTATGTGTGTGGTAGTATGTTTGGACTATAAGTAGGACACAGTTCCTGTCCTGTGCCGTATGGAGATGAAGCGATAGAAGAGGTTTGGACCAAAAGATGCAAGCACATCAGTAGTCTGAGTCTGGCAGATGAAGTCCTGGCATGTGTCCGCAGTGGATCAGATGGGAAAGAGACTCTCTTTTCCAGCAGCAAATGGTAGGAAGAGACCATTGTCCTGGAAGGAAATGGCTTAAAAGGGCTCTCCCGACTTCTTCAGAGACCTGAGACCAGCTGTGACAGAAGCTGCCCCCTGCAGACTTCCTGTGCTGTGCTGGGTTAGTGCCAACTGGGTAAAGCTAGTGCTTACTAAAACCTTCCTCCAAGCTGACTGACTCACCCACTCTTACATTCAGCAGGGGTTCAGCACCTCACATGCCTCAGCCGATCCGAAGATGAAACATGTCATCTCTTCCAACCAATCCAAGCACACTTTGGTATCAGTAGGCAGCGATGGCTCAGTCTTACTCAGTCTAAGAATATTTTGAAGATGGCCCCGCCTTCCACCCCGAGGACTGGCTCCAGATATGCCCTTCTTCTTACGTTATACACAGTTCGATGTGAGACTCATTACTCAGTCACTAATGATTACTGACTCACTACTGATTACTCACTCACTACTGATACTTACTCACTACTGTTTACTGACTCACTACTGTTTACTGACTCACTACTGTCTGTAGACCTGAAATCCTCTAACCCACATAATGGAACTTCCGCGAAGTAGAATCAAGGCGAGTGCATCAATAGACTCATAAAAACAATAGACACGTGCATAATTCGCACCAATCAAGCATGAGCGGCGTCACTTTCAATGCACAAGCTGATAGACAAGATCAGCCGCGGCCCATGCAGATAAGAGCGGTGGCGGGGGATTTCAACAGACAGGACACACATCTGCTGGCCCTGACGAGGCTTAGGCAATGGCTGCTTACTCACTGCTAATCTTCATTACTCCACGTCAAACCCTCACTGTCACAGTCATTACCTCTTGAGCGAATGCTCCTTCCACCAGAAAAATCACCGGGTAGATAAAAAACCTGCTTCCCTTTCCTCCCGTGATGCATATCATAGATCCTGTCACATGATATATAAACAGTGAAAGCGCTAAACTTATCCTGAATTCCCCGAGTCTATCTAGCAATGAAGCTGAGAAACCAAGGAGAGAGGGATAGGAAACTGGACCGTGACAGGGAGGTTGTTGACTAGGAGTAAAGAAACAGGCCATTACCTCCTCTTCTGGCCTCCCCGTCACAGTCATTACCCCTTGAGCTGATACCCAAGTCCATTAGGTGCTTCAATGAAGACACTTGATCAAAAGGATGCTTCAAGGAGCTCATTTAATACATCATAGGAATCCTGATTCATTCAACAACGATCATTCAATGCTTTCAAAAATGAAACTCCAAACGTTGTAGCAGCATTTTCCCCCACCCACAACCTCTAATCTGTCATAAAGATTTTTAAATCCACAGGAGCCACGCAGAGTAGGTTAGACAGGTTTATTCTTATAGTACAACAACCCCAAGGTCTTTCTTCATCAGCAACTGCCTGCTCTCTGTCCCCTGGATTCCACACTCCATAATCCAGTGGAGATAGCAACCAGCCGCAGATGTTGCTAGGACACAACATAGATACAACATATATCCCCCCCTTAACACAATAACAACAAAAAAACAACATAGGCATAATCATGGATCCATAGAAACATAGAGAAACATAGCATGTGTAGATACTGGGTCTAAGTACACACATAATCCCTCTGCCAGCTTGGTTTGAACTTGATACGATCCGGCCTTCTGCACTCAGGGTCTCCAGAGACAGAAGAACCAGAGTTGTTTTTTCCCTTCAACCAGACATCATGTTCCAACTTATTACATTTAGTAACCTTCCCACACATTCCACCTCCTTCCATCATCTAACCAGATATTGTTACCAACAACCTTCATTACCTCTTTAGGCTTGGACCATTTAGACATTCCCACTCTTTGATTTCCCATTACAAACATCCTTACCCAATCACCTACTCTGAATCCGTGTGCACTACACCTCATTTTGTCATTGTGTCTGTGAGTGTACTTTTGTTGGTAGTCATGGGCCCTTCGGGTCAACTCATCCCTATCAACACATCTGGAACTCACTCTACACATCCATGCCGGTGTCACTTTGTTACACGCCAAACAGCCCTTAAGAAGACTGAATGGAGTTTCCTGAGTGACAGAATGAGGTGTATTACGGTAACTCCATATCATCTCCTTCACTGCTCTTTTGCAATCATCCCCGTCCGCATCAGCCAACTGCACGCTTTCCTTTAACACTAGGTTAAATCTTTCTACCATGCCGTTTTCCCTAGGATTGTAAACAACAGTGGTAAGATGCTTCACACTCACACTTTCCATATATTTACCAAAATCCCTTGCAAGAAACTGCGGACCATTGTCAGTTGTGACACACTCCAGATAACCTTCCCTACGGAACACCTGCTCGCAAAACTCTATCACGTTGGAAGATTTAGTCTACCTCACAAATGCAACCTCAGGCCATTTAGTAAAATAGTCCATCATGACAATGGCATCTTGTTATCTATGCCCCTAGCACTGAACGGCCCGCATATGTCCATCGCCAGTTTTTGCCAGGGTTTGTCAGGCATACAGGTAGGCGAAATGGTGGTTTCCTGAGACTTGTGTGATTTGTCGCTACACATACATGCTACACAATTGCGTACACATCTCTCTATGTCTTTGTCCATGCCAGGCCACCAGAAGTCACACCTGGCTCTCCTCTTCATACCAGACATACCATTGTGTCCTTCATGTAGTAATTCCAACATCCTAGTACGTAGAGCAACCGGTACTACTAACTTGTCTACCCTCCTGACAACACCACTCTCAACTGATAATTCTGTCCATACCATTCTGTACTCGGAGAGTTCTTTTTTAATCAGCGTGCATTGTCCAGTGCTATTGGCTAAGCACAAGATTAATTGTTGCGAAGTTGCATCCTGAGAAACTGCCGGTTTCCACTCTTCTTCGCTCACAGCCCCCTTGCATTACTCATCCACTGTAGCCACCAGCCATTCTTCTTCCTCCTCCCTGACATCATCTTCAACATGCCCTGATAAAGGCAACCGAGATAAGCAATCTGCATTGATGTTTTTATGACCTGGCACATATCTCAACTGGAAGTCATATTCTTGCAATCGGTACAACCACTTCGCTATCCTGGGTGTAGCCTTCCCAGCACACTTTGTGGTGAAAATGTCAATTAAAGGTCAATGATCGGTTCTCAACTCGAAATTCATTCCCTATATGTATGTCTTAAAATACTTGACACCCCACCAACAGGCTAGGGCCTCTTTTTCAATGACGGAG
This sequence comes from Calotriton arnoldi, assembly GCA_963921515.1. Lineage (NCBI taxonomy): Eukaryota > Metazoa > Chordata > Amphibia > Caudata > Salamandridae > Calotriton > Calotriton arnoldi. The sequence goes on along the minus strand of CAWUFW010002813.1, from coordinate 506,894 downwards.
TAAGTAGCTTCTGCCCCTTTGAGCGTTCGTGAAGCGAAAGCTACTACCCATTCTTTTCCATATTTTCTTTGCATGAGTACTGCACCCAAACCATAAGCACTGGCATCCACTACCACAATAGACTTGTTGTGAGGATCATAAGGTTTGAGAGCCACCGCCTTAGTTACGACTGTTTTTATGCTATCAAAAGCCATCTGACATTCTTGACTCCATACAAACAAACAGTGTACCTTTTTTCATCAGGAGCCCTAAATTGTGTACTTTAGTTGCAAAGTGTTGCACAAACTTTGACTAATACTCTGCTAGGCCCAGGAAGGAACGTAACTGTTCCTTGTCCGAAGGTGCCGGAGCATTTTCAATGGCCTCAAGCTGATTTGTTTTTGGTTTAATACCGTCCCCAGATAATGTGTGTCCCAAATAATCGATTTGCCTCACTCCAAATTTGCATTTTTCAGCACTCACAGTTAGACCTGCATCTTGTAATTTCTTTAAAACGATATTCAACACAAAGTCATGATTATGCATACTGTCACCCCAAACCAAAATATCATCCTGAAATACCATCATGTTGTCAACCCCCTTCAAAACACTGCTCATGAATCTTTGGAAAACCGCAGAAGTGGAAGCCAATCCGAAAGGCATTTGTAAGAACTGAAGCGCACCCTCAGATGTGATAAATGACGTCAGATGTTGAGAATCGGGGTGTAATCTCACTTGATGGTACGCATTGGAAAGGTGAATGGACCAAAAATACTTAGCATTTTTTACCCTAGCTACCATCTCATTAATACGTGGTAAGGGGTGGCGATCAACCCAGATGTTGCGGTTCAACTCTCTCAAGTCCACACACATGCGCATCTTGCCATTTGATTTGCGTGCCAAAACTATCGGACTTAACCATTCCGATGCCTCAATGGGTTCAATGACCTTGGCATCACATAATCTGTCCAATTCTTCCCTGAGTTGCGCAAAGCAAATGGCACATTCCTAACTTTGTGAACCACAGGATTACAATCTGCTTTTAACACAATCCGGTGCTCAAATTTGTTTAAACATCCCATTTTTATGCTAAACAAATTCGAATATTTCATGTGCCACTTAGACTTCTCAGAATCTTGTGTTAGTAAAACTTGATCAGGGTGATTAGGATAAAGTATGATGCCTTAATGTCTTTGCTCCCTCCAGCTAAGTAGAGCTCTGCCTTTTTTTTACAACATACACCTTCCCTTGTGTGCTCCTATCCTTGTACAAAATGTGGCACATAAAGTACCCCTCCAATGGTAGTTAGATACCACAGTATCCCTCAGGTTCAATGTCCAGTGGCAATAGGTTGCACCTGCCCGTAGATTCCCACACGTTTTTATCAATTATGATGTACAGAGAACACCAATCAGCCCACAATGATACCTTGACTTGGTTCAACAATAAAACACATTTGGGAGGATGATACTTTTCAAACACTTCATTTACTTCATTCTCCCATATTACTAACACCTCCACATCACTGTCATACTCGTTCTTTGATGATTCACCATCATTACCTCTCACCAGATTCACGTACCGTTTCCAACCTTCACTGTTCCCAGACCTACACATTTTAGAAAAATGACCTAGTTTCTTACATTTGAAACAGGTGACAGGTATAAGCAGCTGGCCATCTTATAGCTTGGCATGGACAAAGACATAGAGAGATGTGTACGTAATTGTGTAGCATGTTTGTGTAGCGACAAATCACACAAGTCTCAGGAAACCACCTGAAACAAATCTGCCTATTATTACTGAATGACGCCCTTTCAAAAGGAAATTTCGGTCGAACCTGAACTTTCGCACCCTTACCCACACTCTCGGTTTTACGAATAGTGTTGACAACACTAGCATCACTCTTCTCTTTCCCTTGTTCACTATTAAGTTCTTTGACATAGCGTGAAGTATTCCCTACCCTTCAATAACCTCGTGTGAAGTATTTTCTAAACTCCAATAACCTCTCTTGGATTTTGCAGTTGTTGGTTCTGTTTATGAATTGGTCCCTAATTATTTCTTCATGAAGATCCCCGAATCTGCACGTGGCAGCTAACGTTCTTAATACAGCAACATATTGCTCCACTGTTTCGCCAGGTAGCTGTGTTCTAGAAAATAACCTGCGTCTTTCAACTACTATACTAGTTTTTTTTCCGTAGTTGTCCTCTAAAGCTTTTAAAGCTTCAATATACTAATCAATTTCTGTTTCTTCTGAACCCAAACCCTCTTCTTCACCTTCACAAATGGTTGAATTGGCATGTATAGGTTTGGGTAGAGTTTTCAATACCTTCCTGCCTTCTACACCTAAATTATGTTTTAATAAAGCTAATTTCCGAGATGCTACAAAGGTTTCTCCCCCTATTGCTTCCAGGTAAGTTTCGAATGATTCCTGCCAATCCTCCCACACCATGGATGAAACACCGGGATTTTGTAAAAATCTGGGCGGGGCTAAAACTGATGTGGTATCCATGTGGATAAATACCCCAAACTATACTAAAACACAATCCTAAGTCGACATGTATGTAGTTATGCAATAGTCACTTCTTACAATGTCTTGCTGGCATGGTAGTGCAATAAATTAAAATAAATAAAGTAGCCACCGTAGACTCTGTAGACCGGTCACTTTTACAGTTAAAATAAATAAAGTAGTCACCGTAGACTCTGTAGACCAGTCACCTTTTACAAATCATATGCTTGGCAACACAAAAAGGCTCTGTTGATCACATGATGATTGGCAACACAATAAATTAAAATAAATGAAGAAGACACCGTGGAGTCTGTAATTTATCTAATGCTTGGACACCGTAGATACTGCAGACTTTGACCGCAAAACGGATAGATTGCTTTAAAATACTTCCCACAACAGTGATAATACCTGTAATGTGGTTGAAGTTTGGCACGGCACTCGACGAATCCTCACACTGTGCCCCACAGTGACAATACCTGTAATGCGGTTGAAGTTTAGCACAACACTCGACGAATCCTCAGTGCTCCCCACCACATATGGTTCTGCAGAACGCTGTGAAATAGACGCATGTGCTTCCTTGTTCAAGCGGCACAGCGGGCGTGTGTAAACGCTGGACGCGCCGGAAATGCGTGTCTAGGCAACACTGTGGTTCTCCATCACCGCGCAGCGCACCTTATATGCAGTACGCGTCACAATCTTGCTGGACACCCTCGTCAGGCGGGAAGCAAGCTGGCTGGAAGACGTCACCAACTGCGGGTTGGCAAAACACGAGAACTCTTCCTTCGAGGACGCCGCTGCTCAGCAACAAGGTAGGCGCTGACAGCACGCGTTGGAACAGGCTTGTACACCAGGTTCAAAATTAAACAGTTGGCCCGTTATCTCTGAAAATTAAATAGCAGGCCTGCAACTTCCCAAAAACACTCCTACCTTACATAAATAAGGCAGAACAGAGGGACACATGCAGATCAGGTGGAATTTTGCACATAAACTCCACGAAAACGTCGAACTGCACCGCAACCAAGGGTTTGTTGATGCCCTTCACGAAACACTCTGAATTTCTTCACAACCCGAAAACAGATCAACGGCGGACCATCAATACCGCACCTCACACCTGTTCCGTCGTAATGATGGGCCGTGCAAACATCCCCAAACGCCAGCCGTTGAGTGGCGCAACTGTGCTCCAGATCTAATTCTTACTATTTTTTCAAGATGGGGGGGATGCACAGCCAAATGAAGTCCAACTGACAGATCATGGGTTTATAAAAATTCTTTTATTTTAAATATAAGTGCCTTATCAAACACAAACTCCAGCCAATGCGTTTCATTCCCTTACTGGGAACTTCATCAGGGCAAAAGAGTAGTAGTGAGCTCAGTGTACCCACATCACGTTTATAGACTCCTAAGAGATGCATCCACTGACACGTATCTCAAAGTCAGCTAAATGCTCCTAGTCATATGTGACTTTGGAATGTAACAAGGAGTTCCTTATTTGATTGAAAACGTCAATTCCGAGTCAAATAGTACGGCAGTTATAACTCTGAAGTCACTCGGTTCCCCTCAATGCCAATCACATTTCAAAAATCCAATATTGACAACGTTAAGTAATATCCAACCAAGACGTATGTACATGCCACAAGGAACTTGCTCACAAGGTGTATTGCACCGTAAGCCCGACGTATCAAAGAAGAAAAAACCGAATTTTCGAGCCCGTAGTAGTCTCCTGAAGCTCTGAATTTCTTGTCTCAGCAGCACTCTTGGGGTACATCCCATTCTCGTCACCACTTTTAAATCCACAGGAGCCACGCAGAGTAGGCTAGACAGGTTTATTCTTATAGTACAACAACCCCAAATTTCCTTCTTCATCAGCAACTGCCTGCTCTCTTTCCCCTGGATTCCACACTCCAGAATCCAGTGGAGATAGCAACCAGCCGCAGATGTTGCTAGGACACAACATAGATACAACAAAGGTAATGGGGGACCCCCAGGTAGCAGCACTGCATCTGTCTGACATTGAGGCCCCTTGAAATGCAGCCCAGCGAGCTGCCAACCCCTAGTTGACCTTCCCCATATCACATTCGGCATATGCTCAGCACTTGCCTCATAAGCTAAGATAATAGCCCACTTCAGCCATCTACTCAAAGTTGCATTGGATGGTTTTAAACCTTGACCTGCAATACTAAAGGTTACAAATAATGCACCCACTTTCCTCAAGTCTGCTGTTCTAGCCTAATACACTGAGAGAGCGAGCTCTCTTCACATCCAACATCTGAAGTAATTGTCCTTCCTGAGTCTCTGGGGAAGGACCACAAACAAAACATGTCTGGGAAATATCTAAAAATGGTTCAGAATAGAAGAGCACCCATTTCTCCTACCCTCCTTGCAGATGTGACTGCCACCAGAAAAAAACACCTTTAAAGTAAGAAACTTTTATGGAACCTGCTCTAAAGGTTCAAAAGGTGGAAACTGCAACCACTCTAACACCAAAGGCCAACCCCAGGGTGGTACCGGGGACCTGCACACTGATCTTTTGAAACAATAATCTTATAAAAACCTTGCACCTAAAGGAACTAGGAACTCACATTCCATATTTCTAAATGCTATAATTTCTGCCCATTGGGCCTGCAAGGTGGAAATGGTCCAACCCTAGTTCGAAACCATCTTTCAGGAAATCCACATTTCTGGTTCTATCCATAAGTAAACCAGTCAAACCTTTTGAAATATCTCACTTGTCAAATGACTCCCAATGGCTTGAATATGCTTTGATGTTGCCAGATGCTTAGATTGCTAAATAAACAAGGCTCTTTCAAGTGATGAACCCCTAGATTCAAGTCTTAGCCTCTCAATAGTCAAGCCCCCAAATGAAGACACCTCAGGGCTGGAAGAAATAACTATGGACAAGCCAGAGGACAGGGATCCAGGGTAGTTTTACAATGTGGAAGTATCTCCAACTGCAGAAGCAAGGGATACCACTGGCAACGAACGACTCCAACATGGACCCTCTAATGCCACTCTTGCCTGATCCTGTTTTATCTCGAACGCCTTCTGAATCATAGGAATTGGTTGAAATGCAGAAGTCAATTCCTTTGGCGATCTGAATGATATAGCATCTGCCTTCCAAGCTTTGGGGGAGAGCGTAATTGTGCAAAATCATGGAAGCAGAGCATTCTACACTGACACAAGAGGTCTATCTCGGGAACACCAAACCTCTCTACAATTTCAAAACGCCTCCTTGAAAAATGACATTGAATAACAGAACCGGAAAAACTCTGCTCAACTGATGTACTTTGATATTCTATGTTCCTGGGAGATAAATCGCCCTAAGTCCCTAACGCCAGACAATCAGCCATCCTGGTCCTTCTCGACCTATCGGCTCCTTCGACACCATCTCCCACAGCACTCTTTTGAATCGCCTGCGGGAGATGGGTGTCGGGGGCTCCGCATTGAACTGGCTCAGGAGCTACTTGACAGATCGAACCTCGAAAGTTCACTTGGGCACCTTCGTCTCTAGCAGCCAACCCATAGACAAGGGTGTCCCCCAGGGCTCTATTTTGAGCCGTACGCTCTTCAACCTGTATGTGGCTCCCCTAGCCAGCATGATTAAATCACACGGCTTCGACACAGTATCGTACGCTGACGATACTCAGCTGCTAATCACGCTAGGACCAGACCTCACTGACACCAAACTTCGATTCAGGAAGTGTATGTCCGATATACACTGCTGGATGCAAAATAATCCCTTGCAGCTCAACGCTAGTAAAACTGAAATCATCCTCTTCGACAAAACACAAACCTTGTGGTCAAGTGATTGGTGGCCCCCAATCTCGGCACCTGTCCCTCACCCAAGTCAGCAGTTCGCAACCTAGGAGTTCTGATTGACAATAATCTTACCATGCCCGAGCATGTGGCCAGGATCTGTTACGGACTAATGCACTGCCTCCATAAGATCTTTAAATGGGTCCCACTGTCATCTCGAATGCCGCTGCTGCAAGGATTAATCATCAGCCGGCTGGATTATGGCAATGCCCTCATGGCTTCCACCAACGAAGAGCACCTAACAAAACTCCAGGTCCTTCAAAACACGGTGTCTAGACTGGTATTAAACCCACCATCTCGATCTCCTTCGATACCCAGTCTGAGAGCTCTCCACTGGCTCCCTATCAGAAAACGTATTACATTCAAGATTAACTGTCTGGTCCACAAAACCCTCTGTGGGCACGGCCCTCACTATTTTGCCAGTAAACTGAAAAGGTACAACCCCTCCAGAACTCTCTGATCTGCTAATAAACATCTTCTTATTCACTCCAAGATCCGCACCGCCAGGAATGGCGGCAGAACTTTCTCCCACCCTATGGAACGCACTCCCTCTGCATCTTCGTATTGAGACCGACCACAGAAAGTTCCGCAAGGCTCTCAAGACCTGGCTGTTTTGAGTCTTCTTTTTTCTCAGTCAGCCCTCCTCTCCTTTTCCATCACTGTTTCCCGTGACAGGCTAGCACTTTGAGACCTTCGGGTGAAATGTGCGCTCAACAAAACCCCATAACATAACAAGTGACAACAACTTCAACTCTGCCCACTGGCAAATCTGATACGCTAATCTATTCAAAGCAGGAACCCTCGAACTGCCCTGATGATTGATGCAACAGACTATCACCCTGTTGTCCTAAACTGCCTGCTGGAAAATTTGGGCAGCAAAGTGGATTAGGGCCAGCTGGACAGCATTCAGATCTCTCCAGTTGGAAGAGACATTTGCTTCCTGAGTTGATCATAGACCCAGAACCGTCTGCTGACCCAGGACTACTCCCCACCCCAGCTCAGTGGCGACTGTTGTCAATACCACCACAGGTAGGGAAGAAAACGGGGACCCCTTACTCAAATTTTTCACCATTGTATCTACTGGATGAACTGAGGATTCACTGGAATGGACTGATCGTAGTCCTCTGAACAGAGGCTCCAATTCGACAGCAGGTAATTTTCCAAAGGGTACATGTGAAGTGCGGCCTAGGGAAGGATCATAACCATCGATGCCATAATCCCCTGTGCCCTCAACCATTACCTGCCCGTGGGATTCTGACTCAACAGTAGGACAAGCAACTCTGATTGTAAAGTCCATATTCTCACCTGTGGCAAGAACACCTTCCCCAGATCTGTCCTAAAGCGACTACTTATGAATGATAGATCCTGGGATGGTACCACATGAACTTTTCCTGGTATAGCAACAATCCATGTAATTCCACCACTCTGCATACCTCTTTGGTCTGAATGTGTGCCTTACAAAAAGAAGATGTACAAATTAATCAGTCATCCAAGTATTTTTTTTTGTCCTCATTGTGCAATAAGCGGGTAAAGGAAGATCGTCGGGGTCCTCTTCGTCAAGCTTTACGAAGCAGCTCCGTCCATAAGAAAGCAGAGGTTGAAAGCCCACCTTCTCTGAAGGGCCCGAGTCTCTTATCATTATCCTTTTTCAGCGGGAGGTTCTGTTCCAAGAAAAAACCTTAACAGCTCCCCTGTCTCATACCTTATTGCCACAGTGCATAATCATTGGACTCCCACCCACGTCGAAACTTCTACCTAACTGATTAGTTTCTTAACTCTATTCCAATCCCAAATATCCCAGAAGGCTGTTCTTTTATTTTGCCCCCTCCTACTGTCTAAATTTGTAATCCTCTGTACTGACAATAGCCAGTCATACTGCATTGGAGGATCATTTTGTATCCACTTAATACATATCTCCCTCCTAACAAGCAAGACTAATACAAATAACAATCTTTTTTGTCTGTTATTTAATCGTGGTATACTACGTTCCAAGGTATGTTCTGTAGTGACCTCAAAGAAGATTAATTCTGCGCTTACCTCTATGTCTTGTCTCATCACTTCATTTAGGACCTTACCCACATTGGACCAGAACCGTTGAAGTTGAGGACACTGCCAAAACATATGGATGTCGTCAGCTCTCTCTTCTCCACATTTTGGACATGTCTTTACCTCCTCACTATTCATCTTCGATAGCTTTTTCGGAGTCCAATAAGCTCTATGTAATGTGAAGAGATGATTCTTTTTGAGGGGTGCAGATTTTACTGTATACCATAATGTAGCCATAGATACTTGCCATAAATGCTGTACATCCCGCGATAGTATAAACAAGCAAGGCTTGGGTCCGTATCTCCCTGGACTGGACCATTATACTATTTGCAAACACAACAAAATGTCCAGGAAGACTATTGACCATAAATTCAATGGGCACCTTAAAACATCAATTCAAAGGCGCCTCAGCTTTATTCAGCTCAATTTATAATATTTTGTATAGAAAACAATTACATTAAATTGTGCACGTCTTAGAGTGGATAACACTTAATTGAAATGGCAACATACAAAACTCATTTGGACATATATTCGAATTCAATATATACAACACAACATGTTTGTGCAAAAGTGACAAAAAAAACGTACAAATGAAAAATTCATACAACAAAAATAACATATCAACACAGTACTGTTTGACCAGTCCTAACTTTGCGAACAAACACTAGGCGGACATTCTCTTTTTGTCAGAATTACTGTTACTTGTCCTGCCTGTGAGTGAGAAATGGGGTTACACACATTTGTATGGGTGTTGCCTGGAAGGGGAAAGAATTAGGCTAATTCCCTTATGGCACACCCCTGCTAAGAATACCCCATACTCAAAAAGTCAACGCATTTCGAACCCTTCGTGGTTATAGGGTTCTCCTCAGGACTTGGACCTGGCCGTGGACTCTATAATAAAAACAAGCAATACTTTAGTATAAGACCCAATCCTATTTGCTGTCACAAAAAGTACTTGTAGTACCAATAGCTATGTTTCTATATGTACCTGGATATTACGTTGGAATACCAGCTGTTTTGGGAGGGCAGTGTTCCACTTGATGGAAGGGTTCTGATGGATCAAGATTAAAAAACATTGTCAGAATACCTCTACTATCGAGGTCCCTAATTGTGCTGCCATGAAGGTCAATGTTTAAAGTCCTACCTCTCGCACTTTAGTTAAAGCAGACTCTCTGTCTGGTGTTAGACTTCTGAAAAAAATGTGTGTGTAATCAGTATGATGGTATGTCTGAATTAAATAGCTTAGGCATACAAGAAGTCGTATAATGAGTGCAAACTGCCTGTTACCTTAATCGCCGTCTACGCGTCTCAGTAATTCCTTTTACACTGTCACGCTAGGCTGCGTGGGCACCTTTCAGTTGCACGTCCCTGTGAATCACAGCAAATGCTTTTTGTTACTTTCAAGTCGGCACGTCGTACCAAACTTAGTTTCAGCGTGCCTATATGCGTAAAGATCAACACTTGCCTGTAACTACTAACAAGGGTGAGACAGCGTGTGAAGATCCATCGCGCTGAAAGACGTTCCTAGAATTGGGTGGTCCCGAAACCAGCTGCATTAATGACCCGGTCGGAGACCCGCGGGTCACATGGCCTAAATGCTTTCTGGGTCATGTAGTATTGACAGACTGTGTTACTGGAATTACTCTGCAGAAATGGCAAGAAGCAGTCACAAAACTGGCTGACTTACTTCCCCAGTTAAAAACACCCGGATCAATTGATCTGGGATTCTGGGTCATGTAGTTTTAGCGGACTGTATAACTAGAGTTTAGCGATTTCAGAGAGTTCATTTAAACCCTGCAGCGCTGTGTCAAATTTCATAATGAGAAACGCTTCTCTCTGGGCCAATAGAGCTTCAGGGTCACCTCCTCTTTGGTTGTTTCTTTTTATTAGAGACAGAACTGTCCATTGAAAGTCATTATATGTGTGCTTTAAGGACACAAAATGTTCAACCAGAGGCGCAGTCACAATGTTGTTCTTGAGGCGGGAGCGATGTTGCACAATGCGCTGGCGCACTTCTTGGCTGGTTTTGCCAATGTAGATCTTTCTGCATGGACATGTAATGGCATACACCACATTCCTGGATTTACAGTTCGTAAAGACGTTGTGGCGCCAGTGTCTTTGCCCATCAGTGAACAGAGTTCCTTCCATAGTAGAGTCACGGACCGAACATGTCCCACACTTGTGGTGGCCTTGTACAGGTTGAAGGTTTAGCATTGTGAGGAGCGTGGCTGGTTTTTTCGGTGTTCCTGCTGAGCTAATGATTTGTTGGCCAATGTTTCGGTTCTTTTTAAGGGTAAATAGGGGGAGCCCCACATTTGGCATGGTTCCTTGGATTAAATGCCAGTTGCTGCGTATAATCTTTTTCACAGAATTTGTGTGGGGGCCGAATGTAGACACGCAGACAATGTGTTCAGTTGGGGTCTTGATTTTCTTCGTCAACAGATGTTCCCTCGGAGTGAACCAAGCTCTTTTTGCCGAATGTTTCAATAATTTCTTTGGATACCCTCTGTCCATGAGTTTGTTGACCAGTGCCTCAGCATGTAACTCATAGTCCTCTCGTCTCGAGCAGTTGCGCCGAATGCGCAAGAATTGCCCATAGGGCAAATTGTTCTTGAGATTTGACGGATGATAACTCCGATAGTGGAGAGCGTTATTTTTGTCTGTGGGTTTTACATGGAGCGATGGCAGGTCTCCCTTCCATAGTTCCTCAGGCAGTGTAAAATCTTTTTCCCCTGCCTGGATCATGGACCAGTACCACTTGGACATTTCTTTCTTTAATGGGTCTCTCTGTAACTCCTCCTCTAAGCTGTTGTTTCCCGCCCCCTCTTTCCTCAAATCTTTTACCCAGCTTATCAATTGATAATATTTAAACTTGGACAGTCTTCCCCCTGTGCTTGCTGACAGGGTTTCCCAGCCTATCAAGATTCCGTCGTTAATCAGCTATCCCCATTCCACAATCTCTGCATTCTTTAGGGGGGTCGATAGCTTGTCTTCTAAGCATGCTGGAGTTCCTGGGGAATCCCAAATTGGGGCATGGGTGCTATAGTAAGGGATCTCAACCAGTCTTCTGATTTGATACCATAGCTTTCAAGCTGATTGCAGAATCATTAGCCGAATCTTTTTAAAATATTTAGGGTGCCAAAATTTGAAAAGGAAAGCGCTTTCTGCTGTCATTGCTTGCATTAGTGGTGGATATGCAGCGTTTTCAATAAGAAGTGCCCTGATGTCTTTTAATTGGAAATACGACTATACTGTAGGAAGTCCGGACTTGCAACTCCTCCTTGTTCTTTCTTCTTTCTCAGTTTTCTCCAGGCTATTCTTATACCCCTGGCTGCCCAAATAAAACTATTCAGTTCCCCCTGTAGTTTTTTAATCCAGGCCGTTTTAAATTCCAGCAGTATAGTGTTAAAGATATATGTAAACTTAGGGAGTATTGCCATCTTTATCGCGTTAGATCTCCCTATAAAGGATAGTGGTAGGCTAGCCCATGTTTTTATAAGTTCTCTTGTCTCAGCCACCTTAATATTGAAATTAGCTTCAGATAACTCGTCTATGTTTTTCGTTACCACCACCCCCAAATATCTTACCTTGTCCTTAGATTGGGGGTTATGAAATGGGGAGTTCCACTCTATTTTTTCCGTTTTTTGATGATTTATTTGATACCCTGAGACTTCTCCAAATCTTCCCAGAATATCTATGATCTTTGGTAGTGCTGTTGTTAGCCTGCTTGTAAAAATCATTAAGTCATCTGTATATAATGCTACTTTTTTTGCCAACCTTGGGTCTGGAAAGGGATAATCTCATCACATTTTCTAATTGTATTGGCTTATGGTTCTATATATAGATTAAAAAGCAGCAGTGAGAGTTGGCATCCTTGCCGCGTGCCTCTATTAGTGTGATTCTCTTTTGTTAAATTCACATTTATCAAGATCCTTGCAGTCGGATTTTTATATATACCGGTCACTGTTTTGGAAAATCTTTCTCCTAACCCGTAATGACTGATCGTTTTATGCAGGAAAAGCCAATTTACTCGATCGAAAGCTTTCGCTGCGTCGAAGGTAAGAATTGAAAGAGGAGTTTTCCCTTCCGTAGCTAGGTCTATTGCTCCAATTAATTCATGGGTCGACTCATGTAAGTGTTTGCCTCTTATAAATCCTTTCTGGTCATTATGTATAAGGGGTTAATGACCCTGCCCAGTTGTTTGGCCAGTATCTGCGTATATATTTTATAATCACTATTTAATAGTGATATGGGCCTATAGGACTCACAGCTCTTTGGGTCTTTTCCTGTCTTTAAAATTATGCTGATAATAGCCTCATTCCATGATTGTGATAAAACATATCCCTCCATAAAGATCTTATTCAGAACATTAGTTAATTTTGGGGTTAGGACTTCCTTTAATGCCATTTATAGCTCATTCGGGAGAGAATCTGGGCCCGCTACCTTCCCTTTCTTTAAGTTCTTAATTGTCTCCAACACTTCTTCCATGGTTATCTCCACATTAAGAGGCTCTCTTTGTTCCTCTTGTAGCTTTGAAATTTCTACTTCGTTCAGATAACCATTAATTTGTTCTTCTGTGGCCTGCACCTCATCCATGTATAAGTTTTGGAAAAAGTTGGTGAAAGCTCCCTCGATCTTCCGATCATCTGTGGTCGCACTTGTCTGATCCTCCTCTCGAATCGCTAAAATCTTATTCCTGTTTTGATCGGTCTTTAGTTTCCAAGCTAAGAGTCTCCCGCTGCCTTCCCCGTACTCATAATGCGATAGCTTACTAGCTTCCCACTTATCCCTAATTCTACTTTCCAAGACGTTGTGTAAATAATTTTTCTTCTCTTTTATACTATCTTCTATTTTTTTCTGTTCTATTCCTGAGACTTCACCCTCCAGTGAGGTATATAATTCCTGAATTTGATTAATTCTGTTCCTTGAAATTCTGTTCTTAGAAATAGCCAAACCAGCCAAAGTCCCTCAAATTACCACCTTATATGCGTCCCAAACTATTTGAAACTGAGCAGCATTTTCATTAGTTGAAAAATAGTCCTCACTATCTACTCTCAATTTCTCCACCGTTTGTTGCTCTAGGAGGAGGGTTCGGTCAACTGTCCATCTTGTAGTAGCCTGGATATTTACTACTATTAATGTCATACAAACTGCAGAGTGGTCGGACAAGTGGGCTGGTATATGTTCAACTTTATTGACTTTTTTGAGTTAGACATTTATCCACTAGAAAAAAAATCTATCCTGGAGGCGTGTCCATATTTTTTATTCCTGTAGGTCAGAGGTCTTCAAACTGTGGGGCTCGACCCCCAGGGGGTTCGTGGAGTCCTAGGAAGGGGGTCGCAGATTCCCCAGCTTCACTTGTCCCTGTAAAAAGACAGCCGTCCAGGGACGGCTAATTGAGATCGTTATCAGCTGCTTGCCTGAATGAAAGGCAAATGCGCCTTATCTGGTAATCTGCAAGTGTAAAGGATTCTTGGGGGCAGTTCTGGCTCTTTGTGAAGTCAAAGATGTGTGTTTTTTTTAGTGGAAGTGCAAAGAGTTAACTACTGGGCTGGGAAGTTCTTTTAATTTTAACTGCATTTACACAGCCCTTAGTGCCCCTAAAGAGGTGTTGAAGGGACAGTTATGTAAAAAAGAAAACTGCATTACATACGCTTTGGTATTATTAAAACCTACATTTTGAAAGCACCATTTTATTGTAAAACTATTCGCACGTTTTGCAGCATTCTATCTTACCCTGTGTGTAAAGCAAGTATAAAAAATTGACTTACATATTCACATTGCTTTCCATCACAGGCTGTGGCTTCGTAGCACTAAAAATACACATCACTATTCTCCACTGTACCAATCAAGATTTAATTCTGTGGTTTTCTGGTTACACACAGACCTCTGCAGTGCATTAACTAATAGAGGCTTCATGATGTACTACAGTGCATTTCCCACTGAGTAATAACTTTTTTTTATTTATTCTTCATTTACGCTGCCCATTATTTTATATGTAGATACCTGAAGGTGAAAGACCTCAAAAACGTACAGAATATTTTGGGCTTATTTATGAGAGGCTTGCATCACCAGAGCATCACTTTTTTTGATGCTCCGGTGGCGCAAGCATCTCAACCATACCTATGAGGCAGTGCAAAGTCACCCTGCATGGCTTTGCATTGCCTCATAGATATGGAGTAAGACATAGCAGTACAAGTCACTGCGTTGCCTTACTTTGCGTCAAGGAGGTGTTCCATGGGCTTTGCTTGGGGTTCCCACGCAAAGCCCATGGATTTTGATGCTGCCCCATATTTACAAAATCACGCAAACCTGGGGCAGCTCCAAAAATTGACGCCTCTTCAGTGGAGGCGTAACGAGGAGAAATGTTTTAATTTCTCCTCGTTTTTCCTCTTTCCATGTGTGTTGCATTCTGCAGCTCTCATAGAAATAGGAAAACCCCCTCATGATTGTTTTGGTGAAGGAAGGTGCCTCTTCCCGTACAAAAACAATTCTGCCTACGTTGGTGCTAGGCAGCAATTTGTGAAGGGAACAGGACTGGAATGCACTGTATTTCATAATTACAGTGCATTCCTGCCCTTTCACATTGGCATAGGGCAGCGCCGCAAGAAGACTTGCAGCACTGCCCTACGGCAATTCCTCATAAATGAGGCCCTTTGTTTTTAGCTACACCTTTGGATACACCCCTACGCTCAATGACCTTTGGTTTGCTAAACACTGTTTAATATCATTTCCCCACCGTAAAAATTATTTGCTGTGGTAATTGGGGGCTGTTAGAAATGGGGGTCTCTAGTTGGCAATGGTTTGCACCTTTGTCCAAGTAGGGACCCTTCCTTCTAGTCAGGGTAAGAGGCATACACTACTGAAATAACCCCTGCTCACCCCCTTGGTAGCTTGGCACCAGCAGTCAGGCTTATTTCAGAGGCAGTGTGTAAAGGATTTGCACATAACCAACAGCAATACACTGAAAACACTACAAAAGGACACCACACCAGTTTAGAAAAATATCCACTACTTTATATATTCAAAACAAGACTAAAACGATAAAAATCCAACATACATTACTTAAAAATATGCACTTTGTGGGGAGCTGGCGTCGGTCGGTCCGGACTGTGGTGTGGGACGGGGCAGTGTGTCACAAGACTTACAAGCAGTGCCCCCAAGCCACGGTGCGGTCACGGTTGTCGAAGTCAGTGACGGCGTCGGTGAGACCAGGGCGGTGAAGTGAAGCTAGGCGGTGCGGAGTGCGGTGCCCACAGGTCACGGTGCAAGCAGCAGCTCGGCGGCCGTCATCATTGAGACCAGGGTTGCGGTGCGAGATGCAGCGGTGCCCTCTGCGGTGCCTTCAGGGCACGGAGCCAGCGGCAGAGTCAGTGTCGGAGTCGGTTGCTTTCCCCCTTTGTGGCAACTGAAACCACGGTTCCAGAGGCGGTACCCAGAGGTCAGTGAAGTCTTTGCGGTCCCTGAGACTTCAGAACAGGAGGCAACAAGTAAAGAAAGTTCAGTCCAGTCCTTTCACTGCCCAAGGCTGAAGCAGCAACTGCAGGCCAAACCAACAAAGCAACAGCACAGCAAAGTTGCAGTACTCCTCTCGACAGTTCTTCCAGCTCTTCTTCTTGGCAGGTTCCTTGATTCCAGCGAGTTCTAAAGTTCTAGGGTCTGGACCCCAAAATTTATACTCAGTTTCTCTTTGTGCTTTTGGGCAGAGAGTGCCTGTGCCCAGCCCAAACCAGTTCCATCCTCTCTGGCCCAGCTTCCTGGCAGGAGGGGGAGACAGCATTGTCCAAGGCAGACCAGGCCCATTCAGGTGCAAGGAAATCTCCTCCCACTACTATAAATACAGCCCAGGTCTATTCAGCCCAGCCCTGACTCATCCAGGAAAGGCAGGACACACCTTGACCCCCCCCCCCCCCAGTGGTTGTCTGATGAGAATGCACATCCCCAGCCCCTGTCACTCAAAAGCCAGACAGTCAATCCACAAACCCAGCAGAGGCCCACAGGATGGCTAAGCAAGAAAATACCTACTTTCTAAAAGTGGTATTTTCAAACACAGAACATAAAACTCATCTTTACTAAAAGATGCATTTTTATATTCTGAGTTCAGGCATGCTAAACCCCATTTCTCTATCTTGTCCCAATGGGAAGATATGCTTATAAGATGTTATAAGTAAACTCCCATTCTATCCTATGGGACAGATAGCCTTTCCATAGTGAAAAGTGAAACATACTGTAACTCACTAGCAGGATATGTCACACACACCAGTACATGTCCTACCTTTAATATACACGGCACCCTGCCCACAGGGGTACCTTGGGCCTACCTTAGGGGTGACTTACATGTAAGAAAAGTAAAGATTAGGGCTTGGCAAATGGGTGCACTTGCCAGGTCGACATGGCAGTTACAAACCGCGCAGACACTGCAGTGGCAGGTCTGATAACACTTTTCAGGGCTCCATGGGTGAGTGGCACAATCAGTACCTGCAGGCCCACCACCAGCATTTGATTTACAGGCCCTGGCACCCTCAGTGCACTTTACTAGGGACTTACTAGTAAGTCAAACATGCCAATCATGGAAACACCAATCCATAATACAATTTACAATAGGAGCACTTGCACTTTAACACTGAACAGCAGTGAGAAAGTGCGCAGAGAGACTGAACCAGCAAAAACCGAGTCAAAACTAGGAGGTCAGAAAGGAAAAAAACAGGGGAAACATGCCAAAAGATGCCAGGTCTAACAGGGGCATTTATGGTTGTCGATAGATGTTGATGATGAGGAGAACCAGTTTCTAGAAAATTTTGTCAGAAGGGGTCCTTACGCCTAAAAAGGTTTGACAAGGGGGTCTCGACATCAAAAAATTTGAAGACCACTGCTGTAGGTGAACCTATTCCCCTTGTCCCCTTTGCTTTCCCAAATATCCACCAGCCCCAAATCCACTCTATATTTTTTCAACCATGTCCTCATTTTAGGTACATTAGAATGTCTACTAGGTGGAGATCGATCTCTTTCAAGGTCTATTAACAGATTAAAATCTCCTCCTATAATTACAGGGACCGTGATATCTAACAATTGATTGTATGGGGCCTGGAGCGGTATAGGGTCATCTAGGTTTGGACCATAAAATCCTGCTATGGGAAACCTCTCACGTAAAGTCTTTACCTTAGCAACCACCCACCTAACCTTTGGGTCTGTGATGGCCTCCACAATCGGCAGTCTAGCTGTCTTTTTAAATATTATTGCTACTCCTTTTACACAGCATGACTGATTTGTGAAAACATAACTATCAACCCATTTTTGTTTTTTCATGATCTCTTCCCATTCCTTCTTCAGTAAGTGTGTTTCCAGAGAATTATTATCTCACACTTCACTATTTTAATGTATTCCAAAAAATGTTGTCTCCTATTTTTAACTCTTAATCCATTTACATTACAGGTCATAATATTAAGTGTCATGTGATTAGCCATCCCCCTCACCCATATTAATGTCAATATACCAAGTATGGTCATTACCAAAACTGAGAGACCCGCCTTGCCTATCCCATTGCACAGAGGACATAACATATTTTTTTCTCTTTTCTCCCATATGCTCCCAAACCTTGTGAAAAATTATCCTCATTAAGTTTGTCATGACCTGGAGTCGGTGGGCAGCTGCTAGTGTTCCCTTTCAGGGCAATCCTGAAGGTTGTGGGGGTCACGGAAGCCGCAGGACTTGCGAGGCAGGCTCTGAGATTACGGCGGTTGGCCCCTGAGACAATCCCCTCGCCACGCGCATGGCACTGGTAAGTGACCGAGTAGGGGGCAAGAAAAATCCTCAAGTCCCCTCTACTACGATTGCTACCCCATTAGATAACAAAGACAAACAAAAAAGAGGCAGCGCATCTATAGGGGAGACGGACAAGGGCTATACAGGGAACCGGGGGATTAGCTATTGTTTAAGGAATAGGAAGTTTGTAGCCAATATCCCTGCGGTAGAAAGCATGAAAAAAAGCCCTATCATAGTGCCTACAACAAGCAAGCCAGTGGAGACCCGAGGACTTGTGCAGAACCAGGACATAATTACCTTACCTGTAGCACCAGCTCGTGGTAAACAAGCAGGTAAACAAGTGGGCACAAAAATAAAAATTACGCCATCCTTGCGCTAAGCAGGACACAGCAAACTTAACAGTTCGCGAAATTCAGGTGGACCCAGAGAATAGGCCCAAGGCAGGCGCAGCAATAGGTTCCAAGTACTGGCCCCGGAAGGGCCAGACGAAGAAGTCCCGCTACAAACAATAGCCTTGCAGGTGGATCTGAATGATATAGCCCAACAACTATTGCCACAGATACAAAAGCAGAAAGAACAACTAGAAATGGGGAAACGGATGGAAACCCTAATCACTGAAATGAGAGCAAACTTTTCAAAGTCAGAGAAGAATCAGGAAAAAATACAGGAAACCTGTGAAGCCCTCGAGACCAAGGTAAACGCCCTTACGGAAAGAGTGCTAGAGGTAGAAACCTCCTTGGACAAATTAGGGAAAGAAGTAGAAGTCAACCAGGGCAAGATACAGAGTTTAAGGAACAGCGAGAAAGAACTAAGAGACAAGATTGAAGATTGAAACATTAGAAAACAATGCAAGGAGGAATAATTTAAGGGTTTTGAATGTCTCGGAAGGAATGGAAGGAGAGGACATCAAAGGCTTTGTGATCAAACTCTTGAAAGACTTTATACCGGGATTAGAAGAGCTAGGCCTAGAGTAAGATATTCAGAGAGTACACCGAGACCCTTTTAAAAAATCAGTCATCCAAGTATGAAAAAAATCTGAATTCCCTTTGAACATAAACATCCCAACATCAGAGCCAATACTTTTGTAAATACTCTGGGAGAAGAAAGGCCAAATG
Source organism: Calotriton arnoldi (assembly GCA_963921515.1). NCBI lineage: Eukaryota > Metazoa > Chordata > Amphibia > Caudata > Salamandridae > Calotriton > Calotriton arnoldi. Next base: position 487,673 of record CAWUFW010002813.1, on the reverse strand, counting down.
GCAATACCTGAAACTGGTAATGTTCCCTGCTCACACAAAAACACATGTTAAGATATTGCACTTCACTATGAATGGTAAGATCATCTGCAGAGTCAGCATCTCAAACCTTTTTTGAGGTATGAAAGTGTTTACTGATTTTAGATCCAGTACAGGTTTGAACTCTCCATTTTGTTTTGTTCCAGACATAGGATTGAATATGTTTTGTTTCCCTCTTTTGTGCTGGAACCTTCACAATTGCATTTTTTCTTACCAATTTCTGCACCCCAGTCAACAGAGCCTCTTTCTTCACTTGTGTTGCAGGAAGGGGATTTACGCAAAAGTAGTGTGGCGGAACCTCTTGGAACTCTATTCGATATCCTTCTCGAATGATCTGTAGCACCAAATTATCCTTGGCTGGATTTTGAAAAGGAGTAAGCTCGACTGACCAGATTTTTTATTAATTTATTGGAAAATCGTTGCTATCCAGAAGGCCTATCTCTACCTGGTATTTGTCGACTTAAAATCAGCGTTTGATTTAGTCCCTAGGGCACACCTATTGGCTACCTTCAGGAATAGTGGAGTACCATCGGATATTTTGCAAGATATTGGTCCGCCTTCATCTGGACACTTACGCCCATGTCAGATGGGCCCGGGGAGGGGAGCTGGCCGAGCGAATTGTGGTTGAGAATGGAGTTCAGCAAGGCTGTGCCCTTGACCCAACTCTCTTTTCCCTGTAGCTCAATGATGTGGTATCATATGTAGAGGATGGTTTAAATGACGCCCCATCCCGGGGTGGTCGTAAAATCTCGCTTTTGCTATTTGCTGATGACACTCTCCTGATTTCGAAAACTCCTAAGAGCTTGTAACACCTTGGAAACAAATTTGTTTTGAGCAAGGGCTAGTAATCAACCACTCCAAGACCAAGTTCATGACCCTCAGTCCCCACAAAACTTTCTGAGGCTTGATAACATTGGGGAGTCGTCCCCTTGACAGGGTTAACAAGTTTGATTACTTAGGAGTCAGGCTAACCAGCTGTTTGTCTTGGGAGCCTCAGGTCGAGAAGAATAGTTTAAACCTAACTCACCACTCTGCTGCTGTATTAAAGCGCTATAGAACTTCTCGAACAAGGTATACCTCTCAAGGACTATAGGTGTATATGGGAAAAGCAGAGGGTAGTGCTCTCTACGGGGCAAAACTTTGGAGCCCTTCGAACCTGACCAAACTTGGGATAGCAGAGAACAAATTCTTGAGAGCATTAAACAATCTCCCTACTAACTCCCCATTAATTCAGCTTAGATGGGATTTGGGCCATAACCCAATAATTTATAAATCCCAATTGAAACCATTAATCTACTGGAGAAGGCTAAAATTGTTGCCAGATCTGGAAAGGCTGTCGTGGAGTCGTGGAGCCTTGGAGGAGGTGGTGCTACTGGACAGAGGGGCAAAATCTAAGTGGCTAGCTTATGTTCAAAGGCTGCTAGAGCAAATTGGCTTAGGGGAATACTGGCCCTCCTCACCCTCCATGACTCATTTTTCTAGGACCACGCTTTAGGATGCATACTGGGTCTTTGTTTACCATAATGAACTACGGAATGTCTTGGAGGGTTCACTTTCTTCCCAGTTTCTAGACTTTAAATCTGACTGCCAGTTTGATCCTTTTCAGGATTTTATCAATATGCCAATTGCTAGGTCACTTTTTCTCAAGTTTGGTTATGGCATCTTACCAATAATGTCCTTCTTATTTACAAAATGGAACCATACCCCCACAACCAGCACTCTCTGCCCAGCCTGACAATAGGCAGAAAAATCATTAGTAAATTTTCTCTTCTTCTGCCTGGGCTATATCTGCCCTAGGAAAGCATGGATTATTCCTCTGTGCAAGCAATTGGGATGCCGCCAACTTGAGGTTGCCAAACGGCTCCTTCGTACAGATTCTGCGCAGACGGTTGTTTTGTGCGGTTTCTCAGAACCTTCATTGGAGCTGGGCTATTAGAAACAAGGCACTACATGGAACAGCTAGGCTGGCACACCCATTGTGTCCCTTTTCCGTTTCTATTCTTGTATTTTTTTTATTGCTTAGGTGATGAAAAGATGTTTTTTAGCAGTATTAATTAATAATTTTAATTAATCTATTAGTACATTCTAATTCTAAAATATGTATCTTTTTAGCTCTCATTCCCAAGAGCCCCGAGCGGCATGACGTGTTTGTGAACACTTTCTCCCTTTTAAGTAACGTCTTTAAATTAGTACAATCAACACATCTTGAATGTTTCAGTTCATAACATTTCAAATGTATAAAGTACATCATTTTATTTTTTTGGTTTTTGTGTATTTATTCACTGTACTATATCGTATTTGTTTTGTTACTTTTACGGGTGAATAGCTCAAATAAAGTATTTTGTCTGACTGATTTTAGATCCGGTACAGGTTTGAACTCTCCATTTTGTTTGGTTCCAGACATAGGATTCAATATGTTTCTTTTCCCTCTTTTGTGCTGGAGCCTCCTGGAACTCTATTCACTGTCCTTCTCGAATGATCTGTAGCACCAAATCGTCCTTTAGTGATTCCCTCCATGAATGCCAGAAAAATTTGAGGAGACCCCTGACCAGCAACATCTACTCTGAGGAGGCATAGTCATGATTTCTGCTTTGGTTGTCCTTGAGCAGAAGAACTTGACTGCTGTATCTGGATTTTTTCTGACAGTCCGTATCCCCTCCCTCTTAAGGGCTGACCTTCCATCTTTGCTTGAAAAGCCGGAACAATCGTCCTTCGGGAACTGAAAAATGTATCCTTCAGTGGCTGAGGGTCAACAGCTGATTGTCCTCAGCTGCTTTTTTAACCACAGCCTATAACTCATCCCCAAAGATCTTGCAACCAGAAAAGGGCATCTTCATCATGGGATCTATCTGTGAGCTGCCACTGAGAACCAGCTGCGGCTGCAATGAAAGGATCATAAGATAGGTCTGACAAGCATCGCACCCATTGCTCCATCACTGCTAAACTGTCTGTGATGTCTGCTGCTTCCTGCATTAGTTTTACTGTCCCTTAAAAATCCTCCATCAAGGACTGAACCACATAGCTGGAACATGACTCAGTCCTGATAGAAACATTTTCTGCCGCAAAGGCCCTTTTTGATTTCCATAGCAATCCTTTTACTAGCAGCACTCAAAGGAACAGCATCCTCCAGTAATATTTGCACCTGGTGTAGCTAGAGCTGCCATCAAGGAATCCACCTTCACCAGAGTCAGGAACTCGTGGCTAAAACCTTGCAGGGATAAGGGTTTGACAAGAAATATGGAGAGGACTGTGTATCTATGTACTTGCATTCTCCTTCCAACACATTCCATACTGCTTTACAGACAGGCATGGACTCTGGTTCCTTCTTCTGATGATTACCACAAAACTCTGCGCTTCAATCAACTGCTGGGGCCTCCGCAAAGCCATATTAACTGCAAACCCGCCACTGTAGGAAACCCTCCAGAGGGTTCCCCCTGCTCCTCAGCTCCCACGTGCTTCCTGTTTGCACCCGCTTGCATTCCCCTACGTGGCTCCCAGCAACCATCATCCAATCAAAACCCAGGCCGGGAACGCTTCTCGAATCTTCCTGCAACACCAGCCCGCTGGGCGACAATCATCCAATCCGAGCTCAGGAAGACTTTGCCCAGCCGATTCACCAATCACAGCGTGTCCCGCCCCCTGCCTCGTGCTTGTCTTTGAGCAGCACGGTCTCTGCTCGCTCCCGATCCTGAGGTATCCCAGGAGGGCGGGCGGCACGGTCTCTGCTCGATCCTGAGGTATCCCAGGAGGGCGGGCGGCACGTTCTCTGCTCGATCCTGAGGTATCCCAGGAGGGCGGGCGGCACGGTCTCTGCTCGTTCCTGAGGTATCCCAGGAGGGCAGGCGGCACGGTCTCTGCTCGATCCTGAGGTATCCCAGGAGGGGGGTGGCTGGCCCCATCAGCCAGCATGTAACCCCCGCACATTCACCGACCTCGAAACTCTGTACTGCAAGCAGCCTTGAAATGCTCTTACTTCTAGACCAGTGAACTGAACTCGCTCAACCGTGATTGCTAAAGCAGGCCGCCATCCCAAAAAGAAGCCAAAACAAACCTAAGTAAACAACCGCTACTTACCTTCTACCTGGCGACCCACCTGGAGCAGAAAAGGCAAAACAGGATGTAAGTTTAGTGCTTTCACTATTGGGACCACGTGACAGGTTCTATGGCGTCACTGAGGGGTGGGAAACAGGTGTTTTTAATCCACTGGTTGATTTTTGGGTGGGAGAAACACTCGCTCAAGGGGCAGTGAGGGGGGGGTGGGAGTGGGATGAGAAGGTAATGGTCCAATCCACACCATCTCTACTATTCTTCCAATGAATTCCCCTCATGTACACTGGACTGCTGTCTGGAGATCAGAAGCAGGAAGACAGCCTGTGTGTGGGATTCAGCAGGGGAAAAGGCCTCCTTTCCTTTTAGAACTAGCACTGATCATCGTTTCTGCTAGAGGTGACGAGGGCACCTCCTGAGATGTCACTGCCACTCTGGCACAGGCATGGCCTTGAGAGGTGCCAAGCCTGGTTATTTGGGTTCAGCACGTCCTGAATGAGATATAAGCTTGGCTCCAACACTGAAAGGAAAGTAGACATTTTGTAGCACATGTCCCTCAAACAGAGAACAGCTTGCACTTGTTCAGAAGGTTTGCAAGAAAATCCACTCCCAGTAATTTATGTTCAATGCCTTTTGCTGGTTTGCACAATGAAGGGCACGAGTCGTGCTCTGTGGCCGTACGCCAGCATAGGTGACGCAGAGTGTCACTCCTCCCACCTCTGGATCTGTGACAGCTGTTAAATTAGAGTCACACACGGTCTCCATTCCCAGAGATCACTGCTGTCACTACCATGAAAAGAACATACATCAAGTTACTTCAGTGGGTGCTCCTAGCACTCTGCATTCATGGATCCCAGACCGTGCTTGAGTATATGTTGGGTGAGTACATCATGCCTTTGGCACATCTTTCTGCATTTATCCAGAGAAGCTCCCCATGTCATTGTTATCATCTTAAAGCATTAATAGTTCTTTTTCATGTCTAGGGAATGCAGTGTTAAGGGCAGGAGTTTTTAGACTACTGGAAATCTCTAAACACATCCCACCACTTCTCCTGCAAGGGTACCGCAGGGAGTATTCTTTTGGATCTGTCACACAGTGGCTAGAGTCCAATACAAAGGGACAAGACGCTATATAAGCACAATCATTCACTCACCCATTTATCACCCACTGTAATACATTCTATCCATTAATATTCTCTTTGGGTAGTCAACCAATCAGTAAGGACCACCTCCACAGAAATTGTGGTATAAGTGTACTCACTCACAGTCATTCATCAACTCATTCACTACCTCACCCATTCATTCTCATTCTGTCACTCAATCACTCACAAGCTTTTCAGAATTCTGTTCCAAACACTGTTCCAAAAACATCTAAAGACAGTATTCCAACCGTAGAACTAACCAAGCTTCTTGCAACAAATGCAAGTTTTGTCCTTCACTGCACATATTGCAATCTACGGCAGTCAGCTCAGCAAATGCTGTATCATTATTTTGTCTTACTATATGTCCCCCTTTGTTTACAGCCCCTCAGCCTATGTATGTAACTGCTTTATTTGCCAAATCACCCTCACTAATGTAACAGCAGCCTTAGCTGCGACTTTCTCTTGACCTCCCCCATCCATATCCCCCTGCAGCCCCCCCCCCCAGCCTGGAATGGGCATTTTACCCACAATACCTGAGCCCTATAATGCAACCGTCTCAAACCTAGAAGTAATTAGGTTGTACAGTATACAGTGGCACTTATACAAGATACTTCCTTTGAAGTACTACTAAGCCTCCTGAAAAAACACTGTTACTGGCTGGTAAAGCTCACCACGCAGCCAATGTTTGCATTTTGAATTGCGCTGCAAAGATATCCTTTAAAATCCTTAATGGAAATCATTCATTTTATCTAAATGTTTCACAACCAGGTAAAATTCGATTGCTAGAACACATCCAGGATTAAAATCAACATGCCTTGTTTGAGGCTGGCAGGTAACCCTTCATAAGGGGTTTTTCGGGACTCAGATGACAAAATCATACGTAGTATTTTCTTGTTCTGGAACCACTCCTCAGCTGAACAATGCACAGCTCCTCATCTGTATTCATACCCCTGTGCTTTTTGTATTCCCTGTCATTCCTTTTAGGAACGACAGACGTTTTAGCTTCTAAGATTTTCGATGCTCTACTTGTCACATCATGGCAACAACCCTCCAAACTCGGCAGCGGAGGAGTCGCCCTTGATTGGATTATTGCTTCAGCACCATTTCAGGCCATGATGACTACAATGTCAGAGCCGAGGGAGTGTCCTCAAGGGGGATTAACACCATGAGCCTCCCTCTTAATTATGTGGATGGGTATACAGACCCGAAGATAGCAATCTGCTGTGTTTTGCTGTTACCACTTGCCTTTATAGCAGGGACATAGTATTTGGCTTATAAAACAGGGCCAGAATCCTAGCTGAAGGCAGGATGGAGGTACAAAAAACCCCAACAATCCCACGTTCACTTATTGTTTATCTGTTATATGTGGAGTTCCCCAACTTCTAGGCGACATAGCCCAGAGTGCATCATGCAGAGGAGAATACCTAGCAGTTGCCATGTGGTTTTTTACGTCCGCTTGGCAATCATCTTTATTTTTCTGTAACAAACTCCTAAAGCAGGTAATTTATTTCGGAAAAATTAAAAAAATTAAGTACCTCAGCGCACAGTGGAGTCCTACCTGCATGTCTCCCTAATGATAACCGACTAAAGAGCAATGTATTATTATTATCACTTGGAAGAAAGTACTTTTTAATATTCATGTAATGCAGAAAAATAAACCAATGTTCCAGCTCTGATCCCAGCAGTGTTCAGGAGGGTACGCCCAGCAAAAATGGGAACAGGGGAGGGGAAGTAAAGGAATGACACCCACAGGGGAATTGCCAAGGGACCGACAAACTCGCCGCAAATACCATGCATTTGGCCACGCCTACTGAAGACCTGGACGACAAAACGCACCTCAGAGAGAGCCACTCTGAAAACGCTCCCTCTCACACTGAGACACGGAGTACAGGAAAAGGAAGCAGTGAGGCAGCGCCGAGTAGACACATTGCTTCCCAGCAATAAACCAATGAAGCTAAGAGTTTCCGCTAGTAAGCTGTCTGGACTGATGAAGCACTGAGGCAATGCCCAGTAGAGACACTGCTTCCCAGCATTAGACCAATAACAGGAATTTCATCTTGCACTAGCTGACTGGAACTACAATGTCAAGTGACCAAGAAAGGAGACACTAGTCTTCTCAGAATCCTTAGTTGAAGTGCGCAGAGGGAAGCTCGCGCAACAACAATCAGGGGGGAAGTCTCGCAAGAGACCTTGTAAAATTACATAGTCTGTGAAGCAACAACGGCGGCCATCACTGAATGTCTTTTTTAGGCCTTTACCACATAATGCTCTCCCAACGTTTATCAGAGGACCTATCTTCATCAATTTGTATCTCAACCCATGGCCACACACACTTGGACCATGATGATATCGTCCTTTTAAGCCTCTCCAAGGTAGGTCTGACAAGACTACTTAATGAACTTTCCGAATTCTTGTCGATAAATAACTTGGAACTAAACCTTTCAAAAACCAAATCCATGCTTATTACTAATCGAGCAGCCTCGACTCACCACATTAGAGTAAAAGGCACCTTATTGGAGAGAGAATCATGTTACAAATACCTGGGATTCTATATCGATGATAAATTATCTTTTCGAGATCAGATAACATATATGACGCAGCAAGCGGGAGCTTTAACATTTGCCCTTAAAACACTTGTAAAGAAACTGGAGGGTCCATCTTTGAAACCCATATTGACAATAATCTCAGCTAAAGCACTACCTTCACTATCGTATGCCAGTGCCGCAATGCATGGGAAGGACGCAGAAATCTTAAACAGACTGATAACAAGCATTTACAAAAAAGTTCTCGAACTCCCGAAGATGGCCTCTCCAGCACAGATGCGCCTGGAGATTGGGCTAAAAAACGAAACACTGGGTAGACTCTACTCATATATAAAAGTATGGTAACAAATAAAGCAAAATGTAGAGGTCAACAGCCTTAATGACTCCCTATGGCAGGAAATGGAGCAGGACAAACACTCGCCAGCCCACAAGTTCCTGGAACATGCATTAAGGATTACCTGCACAAACGATTTGTGGAATAAGCAAATGCCCTATCAAACATTCAAATTAACATTAAATAAGACTGCAAAGTTCCATTCGCTGCTGGTTGATAAAGACATTTTTTCGACAAGATCTAATTCGTGTACAGTGATTAACTCATATAAAACACTGAAACAAGCGGCCTATTTGGACTCCACTTTCTCGATCTATGTGAAAAGAAAATTAATTACATTAAGGTTTGGGCATTTCCCTACTCTTGCAGAAGCTCCTCATTGGGTACAAAGGGGACACGAAAATTGCCGGCACTGCGGCCACAAAAAGGAAGATCTGATTCATCTTGTATGCCACTGTAAGATACTGCAACCAGCACGAACTATAATCTTACGGCGAGCATTTCTGGATAGAGGCATAAAGTCTTGCAGAATGGCTATTATAAGAGGACTAGATTCCACCGACCCCCAAATGAACTGTAAATTGGTTACATTTTTATGTTTCCATGACCGAAGACTGAAAGCCAAATCCGAGTAATGGATAAATTATGAACTATATTTTAATAACTATATAAATTTTACGATGTTTTTTTTAAGAGATACGTAACTTTTATGCAATTGCTCCTTTTTCATTTTTAAATAGTGTTTTGTAATATTGTTATGGTTTTAACTAACTGAACAATAAATAAATAATCAATCACTTGGACCATGACTAACCAGAGCCAGGAATGGCTTATTCCTGACAGTGTGCCACGTCGATTCTTTGGGTCAGGCTCTTTGGGATCACTAACCAGGGTCCCCTCAGTAGACACCCTTTGGCTGTTGCTGTTAGTTCCTTCCAAACATGGTTCAGGGAGGTTAGTATTTGTCTCACAGTTTCAACCCTTTGCGACAGCCTGCTGGTGATGGTCTTCCAGTCTCTCTATTGTACAGCTGCAGTGGTTAGCTGCAGGCAGTAGTCGTTCTTTTAGCTTCTTGATGTCAGCCAGGGACACCAGGAGAGGTCATGATTGCTCTTCGGCCAATTTGAAGTACTCCCTAGTTTCATACACTTCACTCTCCTCCTGAGGTGTGGCCGACTGGGCATTTCATGACAGATAGTCTCTGGGATTTTGTGCTCCGCGTTTGTAAACAACTGAGAAGTGGTAGTCTTGCAGTTGGAGAATCTATTTTTTTCGATCTGAGGAGGCAACTTTGCTGAAGGTCCTTTGAATAAAGGAACAAGGGGCATAGTGTCAGTGTTGACTGTGAACAGGTGACCATACAAGTATAGATGGAAATGCGTGCGGGCCCAATGACTTGTGATTGCCTCCTTTTCTATGTGGGAGTTGCGCTGTTCTGTTGGAGTGAGCACTCTACTGGTGTAGGCGATGGAAGCCCACTTCCCACACAATTGTTTCTGTGACAGTAGGGCTCCCAGGTCGGGTGTGCTGGCATCTACCGAAAGCTCAGTATCCTTCTGTTCGAAGTAGGCAATGTTGGTATGTTCTGACAACACTCCTTTAGTGGCTTGAAATGCTAGCTCTTGTCCTTCACCTCATAGCCATGGTGTGGATGCTTTGGTTTGTTCTCGGAGGGTTCCGGTGAGTGTGGTCAGTTTCTGAATTAACCGGCTGTAGTACCTGGCCATCTCCAGGAAACTTCTAACACTGGTCACGGGGATCAGAGCCGGCACCGACTAGATGTCGTGGACTTTGGTTGCGTTGGTGTGAACCCTTTTGCTGAGAAGTGATGTACAACAAAGCATTATTCTTCCTTTAGGAGCTCGCACTTTTCCTTGTGATTTTAAGTCCATCGTTGAGAAACAGCGGGAGTCAGTGAGTTCTCCGACGATGTCATTGGCCATCGGGGCAGATGCCTCTCCCTTTTTATGTTCATATTAGAGATGTGCATATCTACGCATATCCGCTCCTCCCCCGGTAGCTTCGGTTACCTGCCACGACGATCGGCAAGACCCATGGTGTAGGTCCTTCCACTCTTTCAATTAAGCCTTTGGCTTCGAGCTTTCGGAGTGCTGCCTCCACTTTGGGCCTGAGTAGGAAGGCTACCCATCTGTGGCACAGGGCAACAGGTTGTACGGACTGGTCGATGTGCAAGTGGACCATACAGCCTGTCATGTAGCCAATGCCCTTGAATAGATGTTCAAACTCTCATAGAACAGAGTTTATCGCACTGAGATGGACTCCCATGGTGAACTGAATCAGCTGGAGGTGTTCAGCCATTTGGCCACCTAGAAGCATGCCCGACCCTCCTTTGGTGACGAATATCTTGACCCTTGTTGAGTGCTCCATATGCGTTATGTTGGCAATAAAGACTCTGGCTAGGGGGAGGCATGTGGTGCTGCCAAAAGCATACACTCTGGTTGTCATAGGGTGGAGGACTGGTGGGGTGTGGTGGGGTGAGCATTGAGTTACACAGTGCCAGCCGCAATATATTGATTGAGGTCCCTGTGTCGAGTGTAATGAGGGGTTGGCCTTCCATGAATACCTGGCAACGAGGTGCAAACTGAGTGTGCTTCTGAAACGGTTTGTCGGCGTGGATCACATGTACGATGCCTTCTGGAGAATCGTTGTCTATGACTTCATCTTCTGGGAGAAGTGTCAATGTTTCCATCGCCTTGATGCCCTTCTTCGCCAGCCTTCATGGTGAGGGAGTGGAACAGCATACTTTTGCGTAGCGGCAAATTTTTCCACAATCCAAGTACTTCTTTCCTTTTTATTCTCCTACATGTGGGGGTGCACTGATGCTCCACCGGCAGGGCCTGCTAACCTGGTTAGTTTTTGGCCCATCTTTCTTACGGATGGGTGAGACTGGTGTGATCTGGTTGGTGGGTTCTGTCTTTATGGATCGTTGGAGAGCTTCATCCATGTGGCAGGCACAGGGGTTGGAGAGTTATTTCGACCTCCCTAGTGTGAGGATGCCTGCCTTGGCCTTCCTGGGATCCTGCAGCATTTGGGTGAGACTGGTGTGATCTGGTTGGTGGGTTCTGTCTTTATGGATCGTTGGAGAGCTGCTTCCATGTGGCAGGCACAGGGATTGGAGAGTTCTTTCGACCTCCCTAGTGTGAGGATGCCTGCCATGGCCTTCCTGGGATCCTGCAGCATTTGCTACTCTAATTTTGCAGAGGAACAGTCCTGAATGAATTGTGCTCTGATTTAGTCTTGCTCATTTGGGAGCATACACGTATTCCCCAGGCATAGAACTCATCCACCTATTTGTCCGGATTCTGATGAGCTTGACGAAGCAGTAGCCATTCGTAATCGGGGTTGGCAAGTGGCTCAAACTGCATTGTCAATGCTGCTTTGAGGGTGTCACAGGTCAACCACTTTCTTGGAGAGCTTATAGATGGCGTCCCCTGCCAGGTGGAGGACGATGGGGCATTGTCTGTCATTTTCAATACCTACGGCTGCAGAATGCTTTTTGAGCCTTTTGATTCACTTTCTCCATTTAGCAGCCTGGGAGGACAAAGCGCCAGTCACCACAAAGGGCGCTATGGCAGGGATGAATGCCATGTTGTGGGGTCTGTTTTCACTGGAGTGTAGTGGTGGGTAATAGAGTGCTAGCAATGTGCTTTGGCACAGCGTGGCTTTGTGTTTTTGCAAGGTGGGCCGTCCCACTGATGACAGGGTTGGTGGTGCGATTGTCTTAGTGGTGGTGCACTGACAGAGACAGCTGGGGATCCACCTGTTTTATCAGGCTGCTGTCCATCTTCAGGTGGACTGTGGAAGGTTAACTGCTGTGCGCTATCTGGGAACACCTTCTGGGCAGGCTTTTCTTCTCCTACTGACTGGATGATGATATATGCTGCATCAGCATGAGGTCTGCGCGGACATGTGCACTATCTTTACCAGGTCTTTTGGCTGAGCTAGCAGCTCCTCTCTGTATTGTGCCCATTCTAAAGTGGCAGGCGGTGGTGTTTAGGATGTGGTGCAGCCCCGTGGTGGCACTCTCAGGCAGTGGAGCAGTAGGTGGGTGGGGCCAGCTTGGGCAACTGTAGGCAACGGCTCTGTAGGTCTGATCTCAACAGGTAGACTAAAGGCCATTGCATGGCATCCGGGACGAGCTGCAACATGCAGGAGACCGTCCTACTTTGTGGCTAGTTGGTATATCCCCTGCAGGGGACCACATGTGACAAGCGGCAGGGTAGGCCCTGAAGATGATGCAGTGGCAACTTAGGACACATGTACACAAACAGTGTGGTGTCCGGATCTGCCGTCAGGGACCTGACAGACTAATTTATTTAGAAGGCTACCTGGCTTGGGGCTGAACCAGCTAATCTCTAGTATCAGGGGTCCCGATTCACAAAAGTAATCTGAACAAAATCCTAACTTTACAACTTTACGACTTTCGGTATTGACAAAAGGCATTTAGGAGTAGTTAAGTTAGGATTCCTAACTTTACTACTCCTAAATGCCTTTTGTGAATACCGAAAGTCGTAAAGTTAGGATTTTGTCTCAGTTTAGGAGTAGTAAAGTTAGGAATCCTAACTTTACTACTCCTAAATGCCTTTTGTGAATACCGAAAGTCGTAAAGCTAGGATTTTGTCTCAGATTACTTTTGTGAATCGGGCCCATGGATTCCATTTCGTATACTCCTAGTTTTCCAACATTAACCCCGCCATGTTTGGAACTGTGAATCTCAAACTGATATGCTCCCCACCAAAGAACTCCATTCAGTGTCTGTTCATTGATAAACCTTGACATATCTCCATCTTTCTATATCAGCTTTCTTTCAGCACACATGAGGTCAAAAGAGGCAAAACAAAGCCTGTGTGGGATTTCACTGCATGGGCCTCACTTTTAGACATATCGCTTTATGCTGATTCGATCCAGAAATCAAACATGCTAATACTTATCATGTTCTTTTGGTTTCAGCAAAGCCAGGATTGTGCCCACCATACAGCTTCAAATGTCATGGCACTATCACTATTCTCTGCCAAGGTGATGAGGACTGCATCGAGGATCATAAGTGCTGCAACTTTCGATGTAGTATAGCCTGCACAAAACCTGTATTAAGTAAGTGCATTTGGGCAGGAATGCTACACTTATATGTATGAATGTGTGCCATGGTGTTATTTCTATAGCACAATGCTAGCCAAAAGGCTCGACAGGGTCAAAGACAGTTATGAAGTCAGCGAGTGATAGGAGAGGTAGCGATCAGTTAATGCAATGTAATGTAATGAGGTGCATCTTCAACTATTTCCGAAATTGCTGCACAAATGGCACAATTATGAAGGATATGGGGATGCTGTTCCATATCCAGATCTAGGCGCATAGTACAGGCTTGCGGCCTGTGTTTCTTGTTCTTCTTAGTCGGCAGTCTGATGGTGTCCTGGCTGCAGGTCATCCAAGAACCACCAGAGATGGTGAGCTTGTCTGCAAGATAAAAGGGGATGCTGGTTGTGACCACTTTGTAAATGAGGCAGGTGGTTTTGAAGAAGGTGCAAGCCGACATGGGGAGCTATAGGAGTTCCATCAGGATTGGGGTGATGTGATCATGTTTCGTCAGACCCTTGATGAGATGTGCCGAAGCATGTAGGATGCCCTTAATATGTGCCAATACGGAGCCTGGGAGGCCAAGCGGCAGAGTGTTACAACCATCCACATGCAAGAGTACGAGCGCTTGAACAGGAGATCTGAAGTAATTTTCTGGGAGAAACAGTTTCACTTTCTTTAGTAGAGAGAGCTGGTATAAGGCAGTCTGTGTCTTTTGGCAATGTGTTCCCTGAGGATCAGGCTGCTGTTCAGGGTGAATCAGAGTGACTTGGCATTTGGTGAAAGTTGGAGTTTGAAACCATCAAGGTACTGTTTCTTGTTTGTTCTTCTTAGCAAATAGTAAAAATTCTGTCTTAGTTAGGTTGAGCTTCAGGTAGGCACTGGATCTCCATGTCTGGATGATATGCACTGGATGTCTGAACCAGAGGAGACTTTCAAGTAGGATTGTGTATCATTGGCATTATGGTGACTCTTGACGCTGTTGTATGTGAGTAGAGCATCAAGAGACACAATGTAGAGGTTGAAGATGACAAAGAAGTGTATGGAACCCTGGGGGACTCTGCACACAACAAGAATATTTTGAGATCTGGAGGTGCCCATGTGAGCAAGCTGGTGTTGATTGGAAACGTAGGAGGGGAACCAGCGAATGACGTTACAGATGCAACCAATTCAAGACTCCAGGGTGCTTATGAGGGTGGGAATATTGACTATGTCGAAGGCAGCTTTGAGGTCCAGCAATATGAGGAGGCAGGGGTAATCTTCATCTGTGTTCAGGAGGGTATTTTCTATGATGAGGAAGGTAGTAGTCTCAATGCTGCAGCATGATCTGAAGCCAGACTAGTAGTCGTGGAAGAGATGGTTCTATTTATGTGATCTTGGTGTTGAACATAGAGTGCTTTTTTAATGATCTTGTCAATGAATGGTAGGTGGGTGATGGGCAGATACTTGGCGAGGCGATCAGAGTGTAGTGTAGCTTTCTTTAGGTGTGGGAGGATTTGGCCTGTCTTGAGAGAGTCTGGAAAAGTTCCTTGAGGGAGGCATTGACAACTGTGAGTAGGGGTGAGAAAGCATTTCCAAAGAGAGCTTTGATGAAGGACGAGGGTAAGACAAGAGCCTCTTGGGAGCTGAGTATGTCTACAATACCAGCAGGAGATAGGGCTTGACTAGCCTCCTAAATCAAATTATTACTTTGCTACAGGAGCACCCCCTATTCACTAGGATCACCTTAATGACAATATTTTACCACCTAGAGGTGGTGCCATGAGGCTGGTGCTTTTAGCTGCCTTGCGATAGCACCAGCCCTGATTGACTGCAGTACCACAGGCAGAGCGAGTCTGAGACCTAGGCGGAATTATATGAATACCTAGCGAGCAATGGGAAACAAAGGCTTTATCCTATATAGGAGTTTGGGTAGGTGGACAATTATCAATGCATTTGGAAAATGGAGCCAAATTATTTATTTTAGAAGACAATTTTCAAGACAGATTGGATGAAAAAGCATATCGGTTTATTGGGGTTTTGCAAGTGAAACACATAAAATGATCAATTGCATTGGTGCCAGCCAGTGTCGGAACATTAGTTTGCGAGTGAAAATGAAGTACGTGCATATGAGAAAAGTGTGTGCTTTCAGGGTAGCGTTATCTGAGGGTTCCTCGGCCTATGCAGGCCTGGTAGCAGCGCACAGGCCCTCGACCACCATGTGGCTTCTGTGTGGCCACCTAGTATTGAAAGAAAAAAGGTTACATGGAAAATTAAAGCATAAGGAACAATTACATTTATATGTATTTGGGAAAACCACAGCACCGAACCAAAAATCTGTCCATGCTCTAGTACATCACAGCCATGAAGAAGATGTACTGCAATGTCCTCATATATATGTTACATGTGGTTCACGTGTGCATAGTTTGCACTACTTTAGCACTGATTAGGCACACGCAGGTGAGGTCTTAGATTGGAATACTGGGCTACCCAAGATAGTGTCATGGAAAAGTAATGCACACGAGGTAAAACACCAAGTTGCTATTACCATTTAGTGTGTCAAGCTTTGCAACATTTATAGGATACAGCTTGCAAGATGAGTGGTACAGAAAGTTGCACCTATGTGTCAATGTTTCTTTCACAGGATGTGTGTGGGGAGAGGAGATATGTAGTAAATAACATTTATCCTGAAGAAAAATGACAGACTCAAAATAAGAGTGCAACATTCATCAAGCTGTCACATGGGCAAAGTACTCAGTGGCTACAGCACGGAGAAGCAGTGACAGGAAAGTGTGCATGGGGTTGGCTGGCCACAGGGGTCTGGGTACACGGCCTGCCTGCAGGCACCCTATGTTGCACATGTCCGCAGGCCATGAGTGGCGGGACTTTGGCTGCCCGCAGAGGTGTTGCGCGCAGGCCCCGCAGCCAACCCTCCGCCGCTCACGTACATACAAAAAACACAAATGTGTTATAAAGATGTTAAGGGAAAGTAGAAATGTATGGAAAAGATGTGTTGGTCAAAATAATACACTACTTAGAAAAACAATGTTATTGTAAAAGAGGTTTTTTCCTAAAGTGGTTTTTACAAATGATGTTTTGGAAAAGAACATGGAACCACAGTAAATGCCTCATTCCTTATTAAATGAGAGAAGGTCAAACCTAATGGGATTTAACAGGGGACAGGTGTACGGTATTGATTGTACAATGTGCATTTTTATCAGGTGTGAGAAATAGTATCTAATCCTCCAACCAAATCGGAGGCGGGGTCTCTGCATATATATGTAAATGATCATGTTTGATCGAATAAAACCTTCTTCTTCTTTATATTTATATATACTGCAACAAACACCCTAAAACACCCTACTGTTAGTGCACATTTCTATTATAAATGTAAAAATACTAGTAACCACAAAATAGTTTTTGAGAACAAAAATAAATGTGGATAAATACATAAACTATCAGAGAAAATTAATATGGGCACACACTTAAAAATGGTTGAAAAGTAAACTTCTTTTGAAAGCCGGAGCCATGTGTGTGTTCACTTACCTTCTTCTTGTTGTCATCATTTTCTTTCTCAGGTGTACAGGAGTGACTCCACACTGAGTCCTACTGGAGAAAAAATATATTTCATCATAACCATAATCGTAGGATATACCCTTCTTACTCGTAGGATTATTTATTTATTTATGTATTTATTTATTTTTTGATTGATTTAGTTATTTATGTAATTTCATATACCAACCATTACACAAGTGTTTTAGCACTTTCCATTAGGACTAGAATATTGCATAAGAAACATGAATAATATTAACAGACTTAGGAAGGTACATAGCTGCCAAGGTTCCAGTTTGCTATGTGTGACATTTTCATAATTTCAGTGTAACTTTGAGTGACATTTCAACAACTATGAGTTACACTTTCTCGTGAGCAAAATCAAGCAACGAAGATAACATCTATATATGAGAAATAACACCCATTTGAGAAACAAGAAACTCCAAGAAGATCTTACAACTCCTGCAAAGCACCAGAAATGGAAGGGCTCTTACTGAGTACTATAATTAAAATCAATATCTGAGCACCGCCACCCGGGGGACCGGTGTGCGGAGCCGGCAGCTATTATTAACGAGTTGCACGGTTCTCTCATCAATTCAATGATGGCATGACAAGTGGCAAGTGTTTACTTTATTGGGACAAATACCGCCGCTCACTCTGGCACTTACTTATCATGATGCAGGCGCCACGGTCCGGTGGGCTGGGGTCGGGTCAGGACTCAGGAGAGGCTGACTGAAGCACACACACATAGCCGAGGACGGCTACAGCCTGCCCGGCCGCAGGCTGTATTATTTCAACCTGCCGGTGCGGGCAAATCAGGACTCACTGGCCTACCTCACTAGTCAGAAGGTCGTGGCACGGCTGGTGGGGCTGGGGTCAATTCTTGCGGCCTGGAAGGGGTCCCATTCTGCTTCGATCCAACCGCCGACCGCGGCGCTGATGAGCAGCTGGCTCTCAGCCTGATCCCCTCTCCCAGCCCCCTGCCGCATTTGACTTCGTTTGCAGGATGGACCATAACTCTCACCCCCTACTGACCTTAGCCTTTAACTCTTACAAGCCATGATTGGCCAGGCACTGACTGTGACGTCAGTTATGCTTGTGTTTCAGGGCCAGCGGTTGGGGTGTCTAACTTAGATATATTGTTGTAGTGAGAGAGCAGTACTCGCAAAGCTGCGAGCTGCCAGCCCCTTAACCTGCCGGGAACAGCGTGCATCCTGCTATTGTTGCTCACACTGTCATGACATGGTGCATAGTGCCAATATCGGCAACACTCAGTTATCATAACGTGATATACATAAATAAACCACACAACACCTTTTTTAGTGGAGAAATTTGCTGCAGGTTTATTTGCATAACCAATATGCCAACATGGTGGGTTATCTTACGGGCGATCCCAGGGCAGGCTAGCCCCTATGCCGCCTGCCCGTCTGATGAGCCAACTTGCACCGTGGCCATCGCCAACCGGTGGTTACCAATTCTTGGGAGATGCCACCTCTGCCCTCAGTGGACCGCCAGTCCACTCCATTACTCACGCCCCCCCAGACAGGTGGGGCGGAGAGTTCCAGGCAGCCCCTGGTTGCTCAGACCCACAACCGCCTGTAGGCTAACGGGACGCCGTAGTTCTTCCAGGGGACCCGCTAATACATCCCTGGGTATCCTTGGCTTAGCACCCTGTTGTGCTGCTGCAATATAGTACCCTTCTGTACCTTGCAGACTCTGGATCGCCCTGTAACTCCTCCACAGCTCTGGAGGTGGCCCCGTCACCACCAGTGCCCCCCACCAAGGCAGCTATTCCTACTTACAGCCTGTTGCTTCCAAGGCCTCCCTCAGGTCCAGCAAAAATAGGTCCATGCCTACCCTTGAGAGGTGACACCCATCCACTTCCCAACATCCAGTCGACTTGGCATTAAGTAAACCATGCCTGATGAAGCCAAATCCCCTTTGATGGGTGAATTTACGCATGGCGCTGTTCACTCTCCTGCGTGAAATTTCAACAGCCTCTCCCGAACGGGCTCCCTGCCACACTTGGCGAGGTAAAATTTCAGACCACCACAATTCACAAGCCCCCAGCTGAATACTCAATTGACACATGATGTCCCTCATGTCCTGGAGCAGCCCCCTCTTCCCTAGCGTCGTCAGGTCATTCCCACCCAAGTGTATGATCAGAATGTGAGGTGGACCGCTCCCTCCCCCCAGTCTCTGCTGTAGCTTCCTCTTCAGCTCGTTCCAACGCATGCCCGGGTAACCTAGCCATGTGATCTCTGTAGCGGAGAAGCCAAGTCGCCACTTCCTTATTTCAGCCCACTGTGCCACTCTAACGATGCTTGAGTGGCCAATTACCCAGACCTTGGTACCTGGTAAATAAAGAGATGTTGTATTTGGAATCAACTTTATTAAATGTTTATATTCTATGATCTACATTTGTACAATAAACAAAACACAGCACTGCAACCTCATTTGGCCAACCGGGCCATAACCGTACACCTGTCAACACCGGACAGATTCTCCTAAACCCAAGGGGCTTCTCCCCTAACCTTCCGTTCAAGGCCTTATATAACGTTTGTAGCATTGCGATTCCCACTGCCCTACTTGCTTAATTCGCTCTGGCGGCATCCCTGATAGGAAGGCAGTGGTAGCCGCCCCAATCCTGAAAGAGTGACTGCTAAATCTCTTGTCTCCCCCTGCTTGTCCTGCCAATTGCAAGCAAATCTTCAAGATGTGGTCTACTTGGAACTTGGTAACTGGAGACCCGTCTTCATGAACCAGGAAGTACCCCGCAGACCCCGGGCGGAGGGCCAAATAAGCCTTGCTCAAAAGCAGGGGGCAGTACCTAGCGTCCCCCAGCTCCTGCAACAGGACTACTCTCCCTTTTCCTGCTTGATCCGTTTTAGATTGTCTCACCACTATCCTGAGACAAGAAGAGCTAATGGTAACGTCCCTGATATTCAAAGCCACCCCCGAGGTGTCCTGCTTGGATCGCGCAACTAGCTCCCCAATCCTGAAGGCCCCAAAGAAGGCCAGCGCAAAACTAGTGGAGAATAAAATTGCCTCGTACCCCGAACGGGTGGCCTTGGGCATGCTGTCTAGCATCCCCTGCAGGATCGAGTAACTGATGGGAGACCTGTTGTCAGGGGAACGGTGTTCGCTCCTAGACCATCCCTTAAGTGCAGCCCTGATGACAAAGGATTTGGTCGGGTCAGGAAGTCCTCTCAACCGGGCGTGATAACTAATGGCTGACAAGTGCCCCGAGATCCAGGGGTGGGATTTCCCACCATCCTTGGCCCACAAAATAAATTTTTGCACTCTAAGTTCCAGTGAGGACCCCTCATCGTCCCACGCTCCCATCTTCGCACAAAAGGTGTCCACACAAGTCCTGTAGCGCTTCACCGTCCTAGGTGCCAGTGACAGCTCACCTAAACTCCTCATCCGCTGTTCCACCTCAGAAGAAGCCACAGGTGTTGTGGGAAAGGGGTCATCTCCTCTCTCGCTCTCGGCCACGCCTCTCGGAAACGGCGCCACTGAAAACGAGAGAGAGCGTCAGCGGCCACATTCTGAACCCCTTGAATATGGCGAGCCCTGCATTCAACATTGTTTTTTAAGCATGCCCTCACCAGTTCTCTCAACAGACTCAAAACCAAGGGGCAGCTGGCCGAATGTGAGTTTATTGCCTGGACAACTGCTAGGTTGTCGGACCAGAACAGTACCTTTTTCGCTGTAAGCACCCCCGGCCAAAGGTGAAGAGCTACAACTATGGGAAAGAGTTCCAACACAGTGATCTTGGAGGTGATCTTTCTCTTATGCCAAGAGTTGGGCCACCGATCGGCACACCACTCCCGGTCTAAGATGACCCCGAACCCTTCCCTTCCAGACGCATCTGTAAACCGAGATAGTTCTGTGCTGTTGGCCCAGGGAGCGCGCCAGATGACTGACCCATTAAAGTTCTCCAAAAAGTCCGCCCACATTAGCAAATCCTCCCTCATGCCCCTGCTCAGTTTGACTAAGTGGTGCTTCTTTGTGACCGAAGCGGTCGCTCTGGCCAACCTGCGCGCAAAGACTCTCCCCGCGGGAATGACCCTGGCAGCAAAGTTAAGTTTCCCCAGGAGGCTCTGCACAAAGGCCAGAGGGGCCTTGTCCTTCCCCACGGCTAGTCTGATCTGTTGTTCCAGGTCCCTGACTTTCTCTGGAGGCAGCCTGGATTCACCAAGCACCGTGTCCAGTTCAATTCCTAGGAACGTAAGTACTTGCGCAGGCCCTTCAGTTTTCTTAGTTGCTAGTGGGACCCCCAGGTGGTTTGCCAGGGTCTGAAAGTCCGAAAGAGCCGCTCTGCATTCCTGCGTGCCATCCCGCCCAATGAAAAGGAAGTCGTCCAGGTAATGGGAGACCCCTTCCACCCCGAAGGTTTCCTGTAACGCCCATTGCAAGAAGGAACTGAAAGCCTCAAAGAAGGCACAGGAGACTGCGCACCCCATGGGCATGCATTTGTCAAAAAAGTACCAGCCATCTAGCCTGAAACCCAGCAGGTGTTGGCTGCTCGGGTGCACTGGTAGTAAGCGAAATGCCGACTCAATGTCCGCCTTTGCTAACCAGGCCCCCTTGCCCGCCCTCCTGACTAAGTCCAGAGCCACATCTAGTGTACAGTATGACACTGAGCAAGCTCCTTCCTGCAGCCCATGGTTGACCGATTCGCCTTCTGGGTAAGACAGGTGATGGATGAGTCTATAGGTCCCCAGCTCCTTCTTCGGTACCACCCCCAGCGGGGAAACTACAAAGTTGTCCAGAGGGGGGTCCCTGAAGGGCCCTGCTACCCTACCTAGCTCCAGTTCCTTCTTGACTTTTGCCTTCACCACAGAAGTAAGGTCCCTGGCAGACCTGAGGTTGTCTGCCTCCCTATAAGTCAAAGTGCCCACATAAGGGATCACGAATCCTTCTGTGAACCCTACCAGTAATAGAGCCCCATCGTCCTTGATGGGGTACCGTCTGAGAAGGGGGAGGATGTTGTTTAGGATGATGGGAGACGGCCCTTTCTGAGCGAGGGGAGCAACCGAGCAGGGGGGGGCAAGGGGTGCACTACGCAACAGTGGACTGGGAGGAAAGGTTGAGGCGCTGCGCGGAGGGTCTTGTGCGGACAAGATGGATCTAGCAGTATCCTTCGGTGCTGCCTCAGTTGTCCTATTTACTGGCAGCAGGCGGAGACTTGTCCTGCTTGGCCGGGCAAGAGTTCGCGGGGTGTCGGCCACCGCATTTACTGCAGGCATGTTGGAACCTACACTTGATCCCCCAGGAGCAGGACCCTGCATTGAAGAGGTTGCAGGTCCCCGGGGACACTCGTTTGAACCCCCCTCTATGGCCCCCCCTGCGTGACCCTCGAAAGGACTGCTTGGACGCCTTAATGCCAGTCTGGGAGGACTCAGAATCTAGATGAACCCCCCTGCGCCTTAGGCTGCGTTACAGTGTTCTGCGCCCCGCGGACCCCATATGGTCCATCCACAACTGGACCTCCTTTTGATCCCACCCCATCTCAGGGCATACTGCCATCTTTTTTCTAAATTCGCGGTCATAGTTGACCCACCCTGACCCCCCACTTTTGTGCTTCAGTGTGGATCAGCCGTTGATATTGCACCAGTGCCTGCCCTTGCTCAGGGAATTTTTCCAAGATCACTGACTGAAAAATGGAGAAGGCCGATAACCAGTTATCAATCGACTTCTCCGGCCATGCCTGAAACCTGACTTTCTTATCCTCCTCTTTGCCCCCAACCCTCCGGGCGTCCTGGCCGTGCTGGCCAAGCAGGAGTAAGGAAAAGATGTCCAGAAATTCCCGCCTCCATATGAATTCTTTAACCGCAAGGGGCACCTCCCAGGACAGGGAGCTGCGGCCTGACAGGAGTGGCGCGTGAGATACCAGCAAATGTCCTGGCTGCGTTGCCGGAGGAGGCACCGTAAGGGCAATGGCTGCCGAGACCGGCTGTATAGCTGTGGAGAGCACAACTAGGGGAGGGCTAAGTGTGGTCTGTGTAGAGTTAGCCGTGGCCCCCGCTGCGGGAAGACCGACTACCTCGCCGAGAGGCACTCCGCTAATACCTGCTTTACTTATCGGACCCGGGAGAGACGGGGTCTGGGTACCTGGTCCAAGGCCACCAACTTTCTCGGCGGCCACTGTCTCCTTAGCAGACCCCGCTAACACAGGCCCTGTCAAAACTCTTGAACCGAGCCCCCCCACAGGGTGGAGCAACTGATGCCCTTGGGTGTGCACCCCTTGGAGGGCCCACACATTTGCCGCCGTTGCTACCCCTCCAGCCCCGTTGTTCACTGCGATGGGCGTAACCCTCGCACTGGCCCAAGCGAGACCAGCTCTGACCTCTGACATGAAGCTCTTTAAAGTGTCAGAGAGCTTACCCAAGTCCTCAATAGTAGCGAAGGTCCCTTGGGGAGTGCCGTCCGCCGGGGGAGGGGCTATTCCCTGCGACACGGGCGGGGGAACGGGCAGCGGGGCACTTCGGGTGATGGCCACTGCCCGACTCTTAGGTGGCGGCGGGTCTGCCGGGAAGTCCTTGTTAGTTGCCCTGCGTGTCCGCTTGGACCGGGAGGGGCCTGCCTCTTCACTAGGCTCCTGATCAGTGCTCGAACCCCCACAGATGACCCCGGAATCCGCTGGGTCGCTAGCCTTCAAAAGTTCTGCGGCCCAAGCCAATCCCTTGGTCTTGGCCAGTTCCACGATGGCAGCTAGCTGAGCGTCTTGTGAAGTGCTTTGCTGAGTTTCCTCCACCTGGGACGTCAACGAGAAAAGCGACGGGGATCCCTGGCTATCCATTATATCCTGGTGTGGTGGGCTCACCTGAAAGAAAAGACAGCAATGAGCTAACACCCAAACAGCGATCAGGCACTCCCAAGATCTCCTAATGTCCCTTCCGTTACACAGCGAGCTGCGCCTGTACTTACTCAACAAGGGAGAGCGATGTGTCGAAGGGGGTGACGGTCGATGTGAGTCTCCACAGAAACTGGGTGGAGATGAAGCAGAGATACGTTAGGTTACCCCCCAACCGTGGTTTAGCCCCCACTTCCTCCAAAAGTCCCCAATGCACACACACCCAGCGTCTGTACTTACTCTCCTGAGAATGAGTAATCGTACTCAGAGGAAGCGGCTCAGCGCTTCCCTCAGCGAAACTGACCTGCTTCCCTGCCAGATCGGGTGGGGTTTCGGGGGGAGGGGAGGGGTGTTGGTGGGGGTCGGGGGGGGTGTGGGGCAGCGTGAACCTGCGTCAGGTGGCAGCTCCGTCTTGACCTAGGGGTGGCAAACAATAAAGAACGTTAAAGGGACTGAAAGTACCCAGCCTGCTCCACGATAGGTAACTAGCCAGCCAGATACCCCATACCCTGCCCCAAGGTGGCAGCGGACAAACTGCACCTCTGTTTAATGATGCCCCCCCTTGTGTCATTGCCTACCGCGGCAGCCCTTGCGTAGACGGAGTGCGTGACTGATGGATAACATGGAACGCGTGAAAACCCGATGGGTCCAACCGGGCAGCACATGCCATCATATCCGGCGCAACCCCCCCCCAAAGCATCGAGATCCGCACGGTCCCGGGCAATGCATCCCTCAACTGCAGGGGCCTAAGACAGCGCAGGAGAGGCCACACCACAACGTGGAGTGGCGCTCCCTCCGCCCCTAGCCGACGCACCCCCACGGGCCAGGCTGGGACGCCGCGCACCCGCCAGCGAAAGCGGAGCAGCAAGCCAGGCTCCCGTGAGTACCCGTGAGTACTCCAAGCACCAGACCGAACCCCCCGCCCCACACACATGCCCCATCGCTGTCCACGGCGCGCCTAACGCTCCCCCCTCTCCCCGAGACGAGGAGCCAGGTGTCGACGCCAGGGTGCGCCGCCAGCATGCCGCCCGTCGGGGAGCGCACCCGCAGGGAACCGCAAGCAGGCCCCTCGAAGAGACCCATCCCCGCATCCGGGCGCCAGAAGCCACCGCGAAAACCGCGCTCCCCGGGCACGGGAGGCGCCGCCAGCCAGGAGACGCCAGGGGGGAGCGGCAGTGCCACACGGAAAACTAACAAGGCCCAACAACCTCCCTACATGGCAGCAGGGGTGCCGACCTTCCTTCCCACAGTCTCGGTGAGTGTTCGCCGGGCGTAACCCGCCCCTCCGTTCCCAGGAGCCTGCGGCCGTCAGCTGAGGCCCAGAAGCCGGCGCGACCCTCCCCACCTTCCCCTGCACGGTGCCACCCGCGCATGGTGGGGGGGTGCGGTGCGGGAAACGCAAGCTAGGAGGCAGGTAGAGGCACTGGGCGAAGGCGCGAGCCATACTGTAGACTGGAGCGCCCGCCCTGGCACCGGGGTGCAAGCCCCGAGGCACAACAGAGTTGGGGAGGCTTTCGGGTCGACACAACCCGCGGAGAAACTCCTCGACCGGTCAGCGGTCTAGCTGCTGATCGCCTCGGTGTGCAGAGCGCGTGCCCGAGTTGAGGCGGGAGGCCCCTCCCCTCTCCCCTGGGAACGGCCCCCCCAACCGGTCGTGGACAGCGTGCTACTTTCACCACCCGCCTCCCCTCCGCGGTCCGCAGGAGCAGGGAGGGGGGGGGAGAAGCTGCGACACGGCGTGGAGGCTCCCGGGCGGGCACAACCCGCGGCGAGACTCATCCCGGGTCAGCGTTGTAGGCTGCAGGTCGCCTCGTTGGAGAACGCGTGCCCGGGCTGAGGCCGGAGGCCCCTCCCCTCTCCCCTGGGGACGGCCCCCAGCCTGATAGCAGGCAGCGTCCAACTTTGCCCACGAGCCACCCCTCCGCGACCCGCAGTCGCAGGGAGGGGGGGGCGGAGATGCGGCACGGCGTGGCCCCTGATGCTCAGCAACACACCCAGGAGGACCCCAACGCCCGGAGCACGTTCACCGACGGGCCCAGATGACCCCGGCCCCAGTGCACAACATAGAGCCCGGCGTCCGCATGCAGCTGAGACCCCCCCCACGCCAGATGGCCCACCTTCCCACCACGGTAAGCCTTGAGGGGGGAGGGAGGTGGAGGCGATGCACATGCTGGGGGCCCAGCCCCAGACGCATCCCCGCGCGCGCCATGCGCGGCATGCCGCCCGGCCAGGAGGCGAAAACTGTTGAAGGTATCGGGGGAGGGCATAGCGGCCCCGCGGGATGTGCCCCGACGACGGGACCCCAGGCATGGCCCCCGGTCCAAGCAAGAACTCCCTGAGGGCAGCGCTCTAGTAGCTCGCGGCCCGGAGGGGACCCGCCACCATCATGCCCACCGAAATGCTACGGCGTGCCCAGGGCCACAATGGCCTCACAACCCCCGGAACCCCCCTGGTCGCCTGAGCCCTCGAGGAGCTGTCCTCCCCCCCCTAGAACGGGCGCCGATGCCGAGTCCGGCCAGGCACCCCTGCCTAGGAGGCTGGGGGGGAGGAAACAACTCACCGGAAAGCGATCCTGCGGCCGGCGACAATACAGTCGACCAAACAGCGAGACGGGCAGCGGTCAAGAGACCCTCACGTGGGCGGGGAAGGCTTATGTACCCTGTCCCCCTCCCTCGGCCGGAAGTGACGCGGCCCGCCGACCCCTCCCCTGGTCACTAGCCCAGGGAGCCAAAACGCGTACTTGTGCCTTCCTGTGGCACTAAGGCGGCCGCCCTGTTGGAGGGTCCCCTACGTGGCCCCCCGGGCAGCCTTGGCATTATAGCAGCACTCCGCATTGACAGCTGAGAAGCGCTATAATGCGTGACTGATGCATTTCAGTGCGCTGATGCGGACCACCACACTGAAATGCGTTAGGCTAACGCCTGATGCGTGGTACTTGGCAGGGCTGGAGGCATCGTGCAGTATTGAGGTTTAGAGTTACACCTCAGGCGGGAGACAGTGGAAAAGCAAGTCCTTCCAGTGGATGTAGATAGAAAGGACATTTACTCAAGGGTCTTTGAAACAGGAGGGCTTTTAGCTCAGATTTAAAGATAGTGAGGCAGTGGTTTGTAAGCCCAGAAGTAAGGAGTTCCAGATTCTGGGTGCACTCGCTGAGAAGGATTGAACCACAAACAGCTCTTTTTTTAAAGGGCAGGGTTCCAGAAGCAGAGCTTCAGCATTTTGTGATGTTCTTGACCCATCAGATACTTTTAACTTGGCAGCCAGGTTGTGTGGGGTGGAGTTGTGAAGGTGCTTGTGAGTGATGCTAGCCATTTTTAAGTCTCGCCTACGCAGCGCGCAAGCGTTGCTTAGAGAGACCTCTTGGCATCGCTCAGCACTTTTGTTAAAACTCGTGCATGTTTTGCACTGCTCTCTATGGGCACTTGTGCACGTTTGGCGTTTCCCTTGCGGGAGCGAGCAGCAGCGCCATCTGTTAGCAATTATCGCGCCTTTCTGCTCGCTCCCGCAAGGGAAACGCCAGACATGCCCTCAGCGTCTACAGGCATTCAGTATCCTGTTACACCCCAATTCTGTTTGCAGATGACAGCATTTTCAAGGCTGGCGATAAGAGATCTTTCATGTAAGGTGTAGGTGAAAGGGTTATAAAATAGTTTCTGATTATTTTGTTATTTTAGTCGTGTCTCTAGCGCCGGCGCTGCCTTCACCACACTCGCTGACCACGCCCCTATTTTTACTAATGGGGCCAGACCATCAGGGTCAGCTGTCTTGAGCCTTGTCGACACGTGCGAGAGGGGGCCCTGGTTATGTTGTTTTGGGTGTTCCCGAAATGCGCATTTGAAACTCCCTGGGGGAGTTTTTCTGCTGGTTTACTTCAGATCCCGAAAGCTCACCGCATCTGGAATGCAGATCAGTTGTCTCTGCCCTCTTAGAGTCGTGGGTTTGATTTGTTCCCATTCACGGCTTAAACTGTTTATTGCTCGTGCGCGGGTTAGAGGTCCACTTCTGTGTTTGTGAACGGACAACATGGACGTGAATTTATTATATATATGAGCATTTCTAAGTGGTTTTCGTTGTTTTATACTAGTTTGAAAAAAATTGTCTGCGCGTATAGTTTTGGAACACGCCTGATCGCATATGTGCGGGTTTGTGGACTTATATAAAATAATCGACAGCATGGAATTGGCGGGAACCCCATTTATGAATCTGTTTTTATAGTGATTTGCGTGTACTGCACGTGACGACGCAAGCAGGGGCGGTGGGTCGGTGGCAGGCAGCGAGCAAGGGGTCCTGGCAGACACCTCTATGACACTGTGGCGTAGCTCAGTGGGTTGTGCAGTCGCGGATGAGATATGCAGGCCACCGGCTCAAATTCAGCGAGCCTTTCTTTTCCCTTAGAAGGCCTCAATAACGTGAGCTCCACGACGCTGGGTTATGAATCATGTGTGTACAGAGCTTGGCAATGCCGGAAGTAGCGCTGTATACACACACTTGTCACGCAGCGCCTAGTGGAAACGGATTTTCCAATTCTTAGTTTCTGGGTAACAGTGGCTTCCAGGTCTGTTCCAGCCAGCTCAAAAAGCCTCCAACTGCATAATCTGCTCACAGCAGCAACATGCGGAAAAATACATTTGTGTATCTTGACTCTAAAGAAGTGATCTTTAATTGTCACCACGGGCGTTCTATATTATTATGAATTTAGATACCAGCATTATACATATCTGACCAGTGAAATTGTGCAAGCACAAACCGAACGCTCTCTCGCCACTCAATGTGTGCTCTCGTTGGCCAAAGGCATGCCGTGCATGTTTGTATTATTGGATTAGATGCTGTCACTTGCAGGTTACATGCAGATCTTTATAGCAGGTGCAGTAACCCACGGAGTTAGTTGTCTTACTAGACTTCTAACCTACAGATGACAAAGAGATCTCTGCTGAAGAGGCATTAACCCACGGAGTTGTCCTACTAGACTTCTAACCTGTAGGTGACAATTGACAAAGAGATCTCTGCTGAAGGTGCATTAATCCTCTGAGTTGTCGAACTGAAAGTGAATCTCTGACCTTTCGGGTACAGGTGCGCGAGCCTTCATCATCTTCTCCCTAGAATCCTGCCCTGGAGCCTGCAGGCTACACACACATCTCTGTGGCAGGTAGGTGAACCCTATCAGTTGTCTTATTCAGTGTTAACAAGTGTTTTGAAGATGACATACATATGTCTGCAACAGTTGCATTAGTCTTATGAGCTGTCATACTGCACTTCTAACATGTGGCCTACAGGCTACATAGAGTTCTCATTGACTGGTGCCTTCTGAGCTGGCTTATTCAAGTTAGAACATGTGACCTACAGAATTCAAATCTCAGCAGCAGGTTCATTAACCTTGCATGCTTTCTCACTAGAATTCTTGTTTGTAAGGTGCTGCTGGCATTGAGATCTCTGCTGCAGGTACATTCACCACCTGAGCAGTCTCTCTGTGAATTGCAGCGGGCTGATTAATATGACAGTCTGCATCTGGCGCATTAACCTCCCTTACTAGATTTTCAGCCTTTCGCCTGAAGTTGAGAGTATTCTGTGCAGCAGGTGTGTTAGCCGACAGGACTACCTTATCAGGTGACATTTGTCCACCCGTGGCAATGCAGACACTTTCGGGAGTTTTTCATCGCTTTTCTCTCTCAAAGCTACAGTCATGTTTATCGAAACAGATGTGCACATTTTTGTTGAAAATCCAGTGACGGAGTTAATTCTTACTGGAAACAGTATAGAGCACAAGCTTGCATTTAAAAACCAAAACAACAGTCACACGGTCAGCCCAATAAGTTCTTGGTGGTGCCAACAAATTCATCCAGCACCCTCCTAAGCATGTCACAGGCTTCAGCAAATGCTTTATAATTAGTGCGGAATCATATTTCCGCACTAATTATTAAAGATTCTCCGAGAAAAGACTTGCCTTTAAAAACGTTGCCGCCGTTTATTGTTTTCTTATTTTTGGAACACATGTCCCTAGTCTGCAGACTTGTTATAACAACACCTCACCTCTGGCTAAACACTTATAAGGTCCCAAAGGCGAGACCTATTGGCTATGCCAATGCTTGTTTAAATAGCTCTGGCTTCAGTGGGAAGCCAGTAGAGTGTTAATAGTACTAGTTAGATATGGTAATTTCCTTTGATCCCAGAGACGAACCGTGCTGCTGCATGTAGAACTGCTTTCAGTGGAGTGAGATGTATTTTGGGAAGACAAGTCAAGAGAGAAATGCACTAGTCGATTCTTGAAAGCACCAATGCTTTGTATGAAATCTTGTTCTCAAATGAAAGAACACATCTGCCAGAGCTGATGCAATTTAAAGCATGCATTTTTAGTCATGATGCTGGCTTTAGACTGCAGGTTGAGTCTAGTCAAGGATTACTCCTACGTGATGATGGTAAGTTTGCACTTGAGGTTGTTGATTGAGCCCATCCATGACTGAACTAGCAGTCATGAACTGTATAAGGAGATGAGGAGGAATCCTGTTTCAGATGGATCCAGTTTTAAATGAAGAGTGATCATTTACAGTGTTGGCAGGATGAGAAATGTCATTTGGAGAGGAGATCTTCCGATACAGTTGAGTATCATCAGCACATTGATGATAAAGGATCCTGAGTTATTTAGTAGATTAGGGGTTCAATGTTCAAGTTAAAAAGGACCCCTTATGTTAAGGCAACCAGTCTTGAGAGGCATGAATACATTTTTAGCCTCTGTGACCTGTCCATTAGGTACGACGTCAATCATTTGATGACCACTCCATCCATGCCCACCTGATTTTTGAGATTGTTAAGAAGCACACCATGATTTACTGTATGGAAGGCTGCTGATAGGTCAAGGAGGATATAGAGGCAGGAGCTGGCTGAGTTCAAGATGCGAAGCTCATCATCAACAACCTGGAGCAGCGCTATTTCTGCGCCACAGCCTTGATAGACTCCTGCATGGTATTCATCTAAGAGGTTGTTATCTTGGATGTCTTGGGTACGTTGCATTTCTACACAGCTTTCAATAACTTTTGCAAGAAACTGGATATTGGAAAGAGGGAGAAAAGTGTAAAGATTGTTCAAGTATGAAGAAGGTTTTTTGAGAAATGGCATGGCTTGTCCACTCATGAGACTGTCTGGAATCACCCCCTGGTGGTGTGAGAGGTTCACTGGTTTAGTTCACTACAGAAGAATTGTAGAGCAAGGTCTTTGGCCATATTGCCAGGAATCAGATCCAAAAAATGGCTGGAGGGTTTGGTCATCACAATGACTTTCAGTAGTTCATTCTGCTCGATGTTGTTTGAATGTTGCCATGTGCTCTTGCATTTGCAAATGATGATCATGATGAGTTGGTGATCAGAAAATATTACCAGTAACTGTTTAATAGCCTTAACTTTCATTTCAAAGAATTTTGAAAATTCCTCAGATTTTGCCAGCGTGTTCAAATCTAACAGAGGGGGGAAGGTAATAAGCAGCTCAGAGCCGCTCAAAGAAGTGTTGGCTGAGTAGATGGATGTAAAATGAGTACCTTTCACTTTGAAGATGTTCCTCTTAAATAGTGATCTTTGTTGTAAAGTGCTCAATGCTTGTCCATATTTGATTGGCATATTATTATATATGTTAACATAAGCTGGTATCTTCCACAAGTCCACCCCTTGCTCATTGTTCTTTGGGTTTTCCTATTGCTCTGAAGCTTATTTAGAATGTTTGTGTGTTGAGACTGGGATCTAGTCTGAGAGTGAATGGTTTCAGCAGAGTTTAGAGGTCATCATCAAAGAAAGAAGTTACAAACTTCCTGCTTCGATCTGGTTGGTTGGTTGTCATCACTTCAATCTTGTAGTCTTGAAGTAGGTGAGGTTGGGGACGGACGGCGATTGTATTCTCTAGCAATCTCAAAGCAGTCCTTTCCATGTAAAGATTTTCATTGAACCAGGGACTCGAAGGCCTTGGCCTTTCCTTTTTTGCTCGAGTGGCTCTATCATATTGAGCAGATCTGATACAGTCAAAGTAGAGGCAGGTTGAGTACTTTATGTTGGTGACAGAACTGATCTGTGGTAAAGAGAGTCAGGATAGGGAAATGGTACTGAGCAATAATCGAGCTGTGATTAGGTCTAGAGCTCAATGAGTCTGAACATGGCATGAGCCCTCGATCTGTGGCAGAAAGGAGAGCAGGACAAATAGTAGTGTAGTGTGTGTGGTTGTCAATTGACAGTGGAGTAGAGGGGCAGATATGAATAGGGGTGTGTGAGAAGGCGGCTTGCAGTAGATGCAAGGGTGAGGCAGATGAGACCCTCTTCACAACAAAGTTGCAAATAGACATACATCAGTGTATTAAATCATAATCTTCCCATTGTTTAATATGGAAATGGAGATTGATTCATTGAAAAAAGAGGGAGCGAGTTTGCAGCCATGAGGAATGTTTAAGGCACAGGTGACATAGAGCTCGCTGACGAAAATGAAAAGCCAAGAATAGATGTTGTGGGTGAAGAAGGTAAGGTCTGTTATAAGCGTCGGAAAACCAAGATGACGCATTAATGTACAAAATGTGCAGAGTGTTTGCTAGCCTTGTTTTCGTTGTTTATACGGGTACCTTGTTCAATTGGGGCTACCACTGGGCAAATATTTCATGTGCAAATATTGCCATTTCCCTTTTAAAAGCAACTCTGCTAAAACTAATTTCATTTTCAAGCACAAATCTTAAAATGCAGCGTTATGCGTCTAAAATCAGTGGAAAAAAACAACTGTGTGCAAGTGCATACCAAGTGTCCACTGTCGTCCTTTCACATTATTTAAAAGCCTGTACTGTGTAATTTGCGACTGCCGCAAGATTGAAAATGATATGCGGGAGTGCAGAGTCATGTAGCAATCTTAGAGTTGGAAGCCGAGCATAATTACATCTGACACGACTACTGGTCAAGATGTCTCCAAATTAGCTGTATATACTACCAAATCATCTGCATATAGGGCCTCTTTCCTATACCAATCCCCGTGCTGGAAAGGGGAGATTCTTTGGTCTGCTCTTATTCTCCTTGCAAGAGGCTCCAAATAGAGATTAAACAACAACGGAGAAAGTGGACAGCCTTGACGGATTCCTCTGTTTATCCGAAGGCTAGTGGTTAGAGAACCATTGATCAGTATCTTTGCTGTGGGGGTAGCATATATACCTTGGATAGCATGAAGGAAGGTACCACCAAGACCATTTTGTTCTGCCACTTCGTACAGATAAGGCCAACTAACTCTGTCGAAAGCCTTGGCGGCATCAACCAAAATAACAGATCCCATCACACAGGCTACATCTATCGCACACACCAAGTCTTGTGTCAAATCAGAGAGCTGCCTCCCCTTCATGAAACCCTTCTGGTTTGTACCTATTAGGTGACCTAGTACCTTGTCAAGTCGTTTGGCCAGAACTTGTGAATAGATTTTGTAGTCTGCATTTAGCAGAGAAATTGGCCTGTAAGATTCACATTTTTTCAGGTCCTTATCAGGTTTGAGTATTAACGTAATCACCGCTTCACTCCATGTAGGGGGAGGGGTGCTTGCTGCGTATATATAGCATTAAGCATCCCTACCAGGAAAGGGCTGATTTCCTCTTTCAGTGTTTTGTATATCTCGTTGGGAAGACTATCGGGCCCGGGGCCTTCCTATTCTTTAGATTCTTGATGATGCTATCTATTTCTGCCATGGAAATCTCTTGGTTGAGAGCTATCCGCTGAGTGATATATAGGCGGGGGAGTTTGTCCTGTTTTAGCCAGTCTCTTATCTCCAAATGCGTCATTTCCACTTCGTCCGTATATTACTCCTGAAAGTAACTCACAAAGTTTCCCCGATTGCCCTCTCTTCCATACACTTACTTCCTGTTTTATTATTTATTACTTCCTTAATATCGTTTCTAATCAGGTATTGCCTTGCTTTCCATGCTAGCATCTTTCCACATCCTTCCCTGTATTCGTGATTCGCCAACCTACTAGCTTCCCATCTCTGTTTCACTAATCCCTCCAGATAATCAGATAATATCCCCTTAGCTTCTATCAATTTGGTTTGTAGCTCCTCTTTTGTTGAGGCTTGAGTCGCCTCAGTCTTTGCTAATTTTTCCTGAATATCTTCAATGGCCTGTTCATACTCCTTTACTTTGTTCTTCCTCACCTTGTTCTTATAAGCAGCTATATTTATTAATTTCCCACAGAGATACGCTTTATAAGTGTCCCAGACAATATGTGGTGGAGAGGAATCAGCGTTTTGTTTAAAAAAGGAAACAGTTTCCTCTTTCAACGATCTTACTACTTCAGCGTCCCCTAGTAGGGTTCTAGCTAGAGTCCACCTTGTCTGTACTAGCGGAGTCTTAACCAAAATCTCTAATTTAACCGCCGCATGGTCTGATAAGTGTGACAGTTGATGAGTTACCTTAAAGATGCTATTACTTAGTTTCTGGTCAGTCAAAAACAAGTCGATTCTGGACGAGTGGGCCAGTTTTTGATTTTGAAAAGTATACCCTCTCGCCTTTCCTGCTTTCATTCTCCAAGTATCCACCAAAACTAGATTTGTTATCAAATGGTGCACAAAATCCCTCATGTTGAGAGAGTTTACTGCTGGCCTGGGAGTAGATTTGTCCAAAACTGGATTCAGCAATGTATTAAAGTCTCCCCCCAAAATGATATGATGTTTTGTAACGAGAAGCTGTTGATATAGTTCCAAAAGTGGGGAGGGATCATCAATATTTGGGCCGTAATAAGACACAAAAGCATATCCTATGTTACAGATCTTAACATAACTTATTGCCCATCTAGCCCTAATATCAGCCGTGGAGCCCCCCAGCCTAGCCTGAGCCGATTTTTTTTGTATAGGACTGACACTCCTTCCACATTACAGGACTGATTTGTGCACACAAGGTGAGAGATCCATCTATTCCTCTTTAAGACTTCCAGCCACTCTTCATGACGCAAATGAGTCTCCTGTAATAGGATAACATCGCTATCAGAGAGTCTTAGAAATTCCAGAATCTTTCTTCGTCTAGAATCTACCCTTAGACCTTTGATGTTCCAGGAAATTATTTTAAGATTGCTCATCATTCCTTCCCTTTCCTTTTGAAGCGATAATCTTCCGCCCTCTCTCTCCCTTTCAGTGCTCTGTCTCTTTCCGTCAATGAGGACCATATATTTTTTGATTTTTTTCCCTAAATGCTCCCCACCCTGTGCTCAAATAGATTAAAAAGTGTGAAAGTGTCTTTGTCTCATCCCCCCCTCTCACCCTAGGGAACCCTCCCTGCATCCTGCCTGGGTACTCCAGAATACCCTATCTGAGCTCCGTACCTCTGCTCTATAGAATAACTTCAAGTTATTAAGATTCTTTATGCGACTTTGATCTCGACAATTACGTTTTCCACCTCGGATGCCTCTCTCATGTTATGCATTCTGTTGTTCCACATTATTCTAAGGGTCGCCGGAAATTTCAGCTGTGCCATAGCCCCTAAAGCCTTCAAGTCCTGAATATATTTTCCTAGCTCCCACTGGCGAGTTTGAGTAGCCTTGGAAATGTCTGATCTAATCGTGAAGGACCAGTCTTGTTTTTTAAGCTGTTTGCCTCTAAGAGCAGCTGAAAGGATTAGTTCCTGAATTATATAAGTACGGATGTTTATCAGGATTTTCCTAGGCTTTCCTTTGTCCGGGTATTTCCTAAAAGGATCACAATGTACCCTATGGATGTCGTTCTCTAGATCAAATTTTGCTGCTTCTGGGAAGAATTCTGTCAGCAGATCCACTATAAAGCTCTTTAAGTGTCCTCCCTCACTGCCTTCCGGAATGCCTAGGACCCTTAGGTCGTTCCTTCTTGAGTTATTTTCCAATACTTCCAGCTTATCCCTCAGCTCCTTCTCTCCTGCCTTCAGGGCCGTTATCTCTTTCTGATTGGTCTTTACCTCCTCTTGTAAGGACCCTAGAGAGGCTTCCATAATAAGAAGTCTCTGCGTGATGTCAACCAATTTCTCCTCCAAACCCTCACATGCTGTTTGAATTTTAGCTTGATTCTGCTCTGAGACAGCGAATGTTTCTTTAATATCGTTTGAGAGAGAGAGAATCCGAGTAACATCCATGCCAGGCGGTTCTTGTTCCTTCCCTGATATACCTAGACTCACTGTACTCTTACCCTTCCCTGCTTTCCCCTCTAGATTCTTACAATTCGTAAGAGCATGACTTGATCCTACTCCTGTCTGTGGGGTCTGGGGGGTCGATGCCGAAGTGTCCACAGAGGGGCTATTAAGCAGTCCATCATTCAGTAGGGGAGAGAAGCGGTTTTCTGAAAGTAACACAGGATCCACTTCGGGTGCAGGGGGGGGTCACTCTGCTTCCCTGCGATTCTCCCCCCGCAAACTTTGCATTTCTCAGAGCATACCTGTTTTTTTCCCTACACTGTTGGAGGGGGCAAGCGTAAAGGGATCCAGTAAACACCCCTCCGTATCTGCTAATAACTCCCCCTTTCTCGATAGATAAGGTGTTTCTTCAATAGCCTTTTTGGGACCTGTGGACTTTATTTTCCTTTTGGCACAAGGATTCAGGCTTTTTTTAGGGGTCATAGGTAAAGTAACTGACCTTCCTTCTGCCACTTCTTTCTCCTGAGCGTCTGGAGCTTGGAGCATCCACTGCTGGGGGACTGCTGGGGGACAAGTGCTGACTCTTCCCCCTATGCCCTAGAAGCAGATCCGAGCTACTGCGCATCTATCACGTCAGAGCTCTGCAGCAGGGTGGAGGCACTGTGAGCCCGTGTCTGGAGCTCGTTCCTCCCCCCGCAGTGCTGCTGGGGGAAAACTTCGGTTTGAGAACTGTCCCGCTTTGATAGTGGAAAAGAAACAGTTACGCAGCGTCAGGCATCCACTGTCGGAATCCGAGAAGGACTGTGTTCGCCTGTGCGGTAAGGAAATGCAGTGGAGGTACTGGAGCTCACGGCCGGCGCGCTAGCAGGCCGCCATGTTCCTAGTCTTGGAATTAGCGGGCCACTTCGGGCGAATCTTGGGCTATCTTGTCAACGAAGACAAGACTGAAACTATGTCATGGAACAACCCCGTTCCCAACCACCTTAAACATTTGGACAAGACAGAGCTCATATACCTAGGAGTACGAGTGACAAAAGACCTGGACAAAATGGCGGAAATTAACTTCACTCGACTTATGCAAGAGACTAAAAAACTTCTGCAGTGCTGGGTTTCCCTTCCGCTCTCCATTCTAGGAAAAACCAACCTAGTTAAAATGACAATTCTTCCTAAGTTTACTTTTATTTTCAACACTCTTGCTTTGTTTTTTGAGCCTGCTTGGTTTAAAAAACTTCAGGGGCAACTTAGTAGTTTTATTTGGGGGGGATAAGAGTGTGAGAATCTCCTGGAAAAACTTAAGAAGAAAAAGCTGAAGGGAGGAATAGCACTCCCGGATTTTCAATTGGATTATTGGGCTTTTTTTCTGAAAAATTCTTGGCGATTGCTGTTAGCCACCCAGGACATGCCGCTGAGATATAGGGCTCTAATAAGTAACTTGGGAGAAGAAAGCAATGGTTTTCTATTTAAATTTGGTCACACTAAATTAAAAACAAAAATTTAATTTAAGACCGTAAAGGCAACATGCAGAATTTGGATCCAGGTTAAAAAAAATTCTAGAGATTCCATACTATAGCTGCATGGTGCCAATATGGAACTCCCCAGGGACCCCTCTATGCTTGAAGAACAGCCTAGCCTCCCCACTGGTAAATGCTGGTATACTAAGATGGGGTCAACTCGCGGAGGAAGGCACGCTATTAGCATGGGATGCTCTTAGCCAGAGTACAGACTCTAACATATCCAGATTCAAATATAACCAGTTGGCCACGATCCCAACTAAACTTCGGGGCGGAGTCAGAAGCCGAGAAGGACTTAGTGAAGATACAAACCTACAGGAGGGAAGTCGCAAAGTGGTCCTGGGCATTAGTACAAAGAGATGATAGCGGGAGAACCCTGGCCGAAGAAATCTGGAAGCTGGACATGCCAAGTTGCGACACCCAAAATCTATGGCAAGTATCTGTTGCTACATTATGGGCTTCAGTGACCTCAGCACCACTCAGGAGGAATCATTTGTTTACCATATACAGGGCCTATTGGTCTCCCAAAAAACTTGCTAAAATGGGAGGAAGTAAAAGAAGATGCTGCCCAAAATGTCAACTGGAGAATGCGGATGATGTGCATCTGTTTTTGCAGTGTCCAGCTATCCAACCCTTCTGGCGAGATGTGGGTAACGTATTAAAAAGAATCTTGTGTCGTGATATTGAGGTAAGCCTTCCTTTGGTAATTTTCGGAGAATGGGAGGCAGATAAAACAGCCTGGGGGAAAAACACTACGTCTCTGCTTTTTACTTTAATAGCCACTGCACGCAGGGAAATTTGTCTGAGGTGGGTCTCTGAACTCCCTTCTACGAGGGAGGTCTGGCTAAGCTTTTCAAGGCACATAGCTAGATTAGACTGCCAGATGAGCTCGTACACGAAAGAAAGAATGTGGACCCCCTTTATATCACTTGATTCCTGTTATCACCATTTCCAGCACTTTTTAATTTTTTTTTATTTATTTTGCCTAGTCCGATGATTAAGACAATGCTCAATTAGTTGACGAGATTAGTAGTGGTTGCCATTAGACCTCTCATCAACTGCGAGTGGGAAAAGGCTTGCTTCTGGTTGTACAGATCTTGGAAGGTGCGTGGCGCCCAGTTTCCTCAGACCTTCGGCTAGATCTCTCTCCCTGCCTTTGTCAAATATGAGGACTAAAATAAAAGTTTTAAAAAAGAATAATTACATCTGATACGGTGGAGTTGGATCTGTGTTCAAGATGTGCTAGATGTCCGCTGTCCTCTTTTCCACTAAATATGGGATTGCGCTTTGCAAGATGGAGTAGGGCAGCCGCAAGACTTAGGTCTGAAGTCAGCCAAACGAGTTTGATGTGGTCTTTAACAGTTTGCTGACTTGTAGCAAAAACTTTGTTGTCCTGCATGCAAGCTGTAGCAACTGTTTGTTTAGTAATGCTATAACAGCGGGGCGACATGATCGTATC
The DNA here is from genome assembly GCA_963921515.1 of Calotriton arnoldi. NCBI lineage: Eukaryota > Metazoa > Chordata > Amphibia > Caudata > Salamandridae > Calotriton > Calotriton arnoldi. The sequence continues at coordinate 449,036 of CAWUFW010002813.1, read as the reverse complement.
CGGAGAGGACGAAGGGCTGGAAGTAAAAGGTGTCGTCTCCATGTGCTGACAGCTGGCAGTTGCACAGGAAATGTAAAACTGACACTGGGTGCGACCTAAACTGCAGATGGCCTCTTCTTCACCACGTTGCGTCATAAACATGGGCTTGGCTGCGAAGTCCACTGCACCTGTGCTATGCTCTCGATAAGAGGAAGATCTCATCTTAGGACTCCCATGTCCTACTCTGGGGTAGTGCGATGGTCAGTGATAAGGCGGCTGAGGGTGGAATGCAGTATCCTTGCAGGAATGTGATGACATTCTTGAGATGCAGCATACTGAAGAGTGGAATAGAGCAGTATCCAGCATTTAGATTCCTCTGCTGGATATCTGTTTAGATGAAGACGGTCTAGAGAGGAGTGGCGATGGGAAGCACTTAACCTAATAATGAGCCTGGAATGCTGCTTAATCCCTGGTTCATGCATGATCAACACTCTGCACTTGCTGTGGGATCAAGAGACAAAAGTGAATCATCAATGTTCAGTCTAGCCTTCTGTGATGAAAGAGGCTCATCAGTTAAGGGGTCAATCTCCTCATTCCTCTGGAAGATGATTAAAGTCTGGACATGTACTGATAGTTTATTTCTTGAGTCAAAAGTGATGTTAGTGTATTATTTTTATAGGTGATAGGCATTGATTCACAGCTAGCTAGAGAGAAACCCGTTCAAGAGTTATCTAAGGGAGGTGGGCTCTGCGTGGTAGACAGGAAGATTTCTTTTTATGGGAATTGGCACTACACAACAAGAAGGTCATTTTCTCATTGGAGTGAGCCTTGTTTTTAAAGGCAGTGGGCCTTGTTACTAAGTGCAGTAGCCCTTACGTGACTTATGGTGCCCCAGTTCTCCTTAATGTTTCATCTATGAACACTTGATTCAGCCTTGAAGATGTAGTAAATTATCTCAGTAGGGCCACCTTCATTAGCAAGCCCGATGCATTCACCAGGCAAAGCCTCAGTTTTGACTCAAGTGAAGATGCAAAAATGCAGAGAATAGCAAAAAGAGTGAGAAGAGTAAAGGCTTGTTTTACTTCCCCATCGAATATAGCAAATAAATAAAAGGGAGCCTGCGACCAATGTTACAAATTTTGTGGTGCTCCTCTCTCTCATGAGTTGGGAAACCCTTTAGGATTTTAAAAGAACCCTCACCCATTACCACTTGTTAGTGGCATGCTTCATCATAGGGTTCCCACCCGAGACGCCATGTGCATCTGGGTGTGCTACGATGCCTGAATTACAGCGGAGCAGGTTTTTTGGGGTTTCACAGGGATCAAAAGGATAAAATTACCTCAAGGTTTCCCACCACTCAGGGTAATATTTAATAATGAGAACCTTAGCTAAGATTAAAAACATAGGTAGATGTGATAAGAGATAGTGATGATCTCCCACATCCTAGGCTACATGTTTCAGCCATCTGCAGTGGGACAGGGGCTGAGTATCCTGGAGCTCGGAGGATCAAAGAGGTAGTATTTGTGGTGTGACAACTTGACGAAGTAAGTCAGGGGTGGGTACTTTTGATAATTACTTCATGAACATTAGGGGAAAAATGCAAAGGAACAGCCCCACCATCAAAGTTCAGCCAGATTTCCACCTGTGAAAACAAGTGCTAACAGCTGGCAAGGCATCATCTTTAAGACTGCAAACTCTTCTGTTTGAACTTTGCTTATTTTGCCATACAAGTCCAGATGCCACATGAACACGGGGTTGCTTGCCACCAGTTCCTCTCTTACATCAAAGCTATACCAGAAATACAGGAAGAAGCTACTGGACTGAACGCTACAGACCAGTACTCTAACTCCCAGCCAGCCAATAGCAGAGAACTCCTCTTCAAGTGCATTCAAGAGAAAGAGAGTGGTGGTGCTGCTGAGCCCACATAATGTGCAAATGCAGCAAGTGACAATGCTGATGATTCTGCAGTCATTTCTCAGCCTTCTGGCAAAACAGACGTATTTTCGGACAGTCAAACATCCATTAGCAGACTCTCAGACCATTACAGTGCCTGACAGATATTCTTCAAAACAAGCATGAATACGACAAAACTGCTGAAAAGATTTCAGAGAACTTATTCAGATCTGCCTTAGGAGAGATGTTATCAAACGAGAAAAGAACTGCACTACTCAGCAGTAACATTTACACCCCAGACCCTACTAAACCACATTAGAAGGCATCTGACAAAGTGTCATCGTTGTACCTACTCCTGAAAACAAAGTGCAAGCAAAGAGTGATTAGCAAACCTACTCTCACAAATATTATCTTAGTGTAGATAGACCACCAGGAATAACAGACGTTTTCTATAGAAAGGCACTTAGGATCTGTCTTCTCCAGCGAGAACTAGGTGTCTTTGTACAAAAACTGAATAAAAATAAAATCCAAGTTAAAGAAATTTGCTTGCATTACTTTGATGTAAGTAGTGTCTTTTATGTGAAGTGTACATGTGTGTGTGCATGTTTGTGAAGATCACTTGTGAGGTGAATGGTGTTTTACTGAGGCCACTGTAACTGCCTGCATGAAAGGTGGTTCTTTTTCAAGTTGTCATCTTTCTGGGGATGTGATGACCTGCCTGTGCATGGTCCATGGGCCTCTGCCCCAAAGGTCTAAGGGTGTCTTGTATGGTGGGTCATTATACATCTGTTCCTGGCAGTCTTGTGTTTTCCAGCCATTGTACCTGATCTCCCGCGCTCTTGCTCTGATGTTGGGTGTCATCTATCAGTACTAAAGACATTGGGTGCAGCTGCCTGGTATAGCTTACAGTGAATACAGAGATCCTTGACCATGTGATATCAGCCGATCCCATTGCCCATGTTGCTCGGATATGAATTTACCTTGAAATAAATTAAAAGACAAGAGGCGTTTGGCAAAACAGGAGCAAGTTGGTTTAATTAAATGCAGCGGCTAGGAGAGCAGCAACAGAGTCGTGCTTGAAGACTGTCTCAATGTACAGAGGTTTTGTCCGGCATCATATACAGTTCTTGAAGTACAATAAACCAATTACACATTCTTGTAGAGCAAGTAAATCATGGTCTAGTCATGAACCATAAATTCAACCATCTGATAAGGGAGCACAGGTGGCTCTGTACTTTGTGGAGACCCACTGTGGGCCAATATGTGTGTGTCCAGATGTCCGGCATGGAAAGTGCATGATCGCTGTGTGTAGTATGCATGCTGTGTTTTGGTTAGCTGAGTGTTCCTAACTGCATGTGCCATCTGACTTTCTGGTTTTTTAAGAGTGCGCGCCCCTTGGGCCAAACGTTTTTTATTGGGGCCAATCTGACTTTTTGTGGTATAGCTGCCTATCTGTGGGATCGATCTGGGTTTTTCCTGTTCGCATGTTTTTCTTCGGGCTAAGTGTAGCCCCACCTGTGACCAATCTATAGGTAGACTTGCAAGGCCTGTCTGACCACGTATCTCTGACTTGGGGTTGATGAGGAGGTTATCTGGGGTGGAGTCAACAGCAATGACATGAGTTCATTATTACTTGTACATATAACATGGCGGCCATTGATATTGCATTTACCAACATTCTCATTACTATGCATACATTTGTCATGGCGTACATCAATATCGTATTTACCCGTATTGACATTGTTATGTGTACATATATTAATGGTGTACATTGACATGTATTCATTGGTATTGACATTGTTATGTGTACATAAATTATAGCGTACATTGGCATCGCATTCACTGGTATTAACACCCATTTCCTGCTTTGCAAAAATCCTGGACGATGCACTCTGACCTGATTTTGAGAGCAAAATTTAAGGGAAGTTTATGACTTTGGTTGTTCCTGACCTCTTGCTAGTGACAACATAAGAGAATATCCACTGTTCCCTTTGAACTAGTGACTCGAACTGACTAAAGAGATACCCACCCATGAATGGGATCCCTTTTGTTGTAGTGCTCCTTCAAGCCAGGACCATGTGAAAACTGGAGACACCCCATTGGTTGCAGTTCTCCTTCAAGCTAGGACGGTGCTGAGACTGGAGACAGCCAAAGGTTTCAGTGCTCCTTCAAGCTGGAACTCTGCGGAGACTGGAGATGCCCAGTTGGTTGTAGTGTTCCTCCAAGCAGAGACTAAAAAATCTCCATTTATTATAGCGTTCCTCAAAGCTAGGACCATGCAGAGACTGGAGAATCGCAGTTGGTTATAGTGCCCTTTCAGTCTAGGACCATGCAGAGACTGGAGAAGCCCTGTTGGTTATAGTGCTCCTTCAATCTAGGACCATGCAGAGACTAGAGAATCACAGGTGTGTGTAGTGCTCCTTCAATCTAGGGCAAAGCAGATACAGGAGAAGCTCTGTTGGTTGTAGTGCTCCTTCAATCTAAGACCATGCAGAGACTGGAGAAGCCCAGTTGGTTGTAGTGCTACTTCATACTAGGACAATGCGGAGACTGGAGAAGCTCAGTTGGGTGTAGTGCTCCTTCAATCTAGGACAAAGCAGATACAGGAGAAGCTCTGTTGATTGTAGTGCTCCTTCAATCTAAGACCGTGCAGAGACTAGAGAAGCCCAGTTGGGTGTAGTGCTTCTTTAATCTAAGACCATGCAGAGACTGGAGAAGCCCAGTTGGTTGTAGTGCTCCTTCAGTCTAGGACCATGCAGAGACTGGAGAAGCCCAGTTGGTTGTAGTGTTCCTTCAATCTAGGACCATGTTAAGGCTGGAGAAGTCCAGTTGGTTGTAGTGCTCCTTCAATCTAGGACCATGTGGAGACTGGAGAAGCTCAGTTGGTTGTAGTGCTCCTTTAATCTAGGACCATGAGGAGGTTGGAGAAGCCCAGTTGGTTGTAGTGCTCCTTCAATCTAGGACCATGCGGAGACTGGAGAAGCCCTGTTGGTTGTAGTGCTCCTTCATACTAGGACAATCCGGAGACTGGAGAAGCTCAGTTGGGTGTAGTGCTCCTTCAATCTAGGACAAAGCAGATACAGGAGAAACTCTGTTGGTTGTAGTGCTCCTTCAATCTAAGACCATGCAGAGACTGGAGAAGCCCAGTTGGGTGTAGTGCTCCTTCAATCTAGGACCATGCGGATACTGGAGAAGCCCAGTTGGTTTTAGTGCTCCTTAAATCTAGGACCATGCGGAGACTGGAGAAGCCCAGTTGGGTGTAGTGCTCCTTCAATCCAAGACCATGCAGAGACCGGAGAAGCCCAGTTGGTTGTAGTGTTCCTTCAATCTAGGACCATGTAGAGAGTGGAGACACCCAGTTGGTTGTAGTGCTCCTTCAATCTAGGACCATGCGGAGACTGGAGAAGCCCAGTTGGGCGTAGTGCTCCTTCGATTAAGGACCATGCGGAGACTGGATAAGCCCAGTTGGGTGTAACGCTCTTTCCATCTAGGATGTTGAGGGGACTCGAGAATCCCAGTTGGGTGTAGTGCTCCTTCAATCTAGGACCATGCAGAGACTGGAGACAACCCATCAGTTGCAGTGCTCCTTCAATCTAGGACTATGTAGAGACTGGAGAAACCCAGTTGGTTGTAGTGCTCCTTCAATCTAGGACCATGCGGAGACTGGAGACGCCCAGTTGGTTGTAGTGCTCCTTCAATCTAAAACCAGGCAGAGACTGGAGAAGCCCAGTTGGTTGTAGTGCTACTTCATACTAGGACAAGCGGAGACTGGAGAAGCTCAGTTGGGTGTAGTGCTCCTTCAATCTAAGACCGTGCAGAGACTAGAGAAGCCCAGTTGGGTGTAGTGCTTCTTTAATCTAAGACCATGCAGAGACTGGAGAAGCCCAGTTGGTTGTAGTGTTCCTTCAATCTAGGACCATGTTAAGGCTGGAGAAGTCCAGTTGGTTGTAGTGCTCCTTCAATCTAGGACCATGTGGAGACTGGAGAAGCTCAGTTGGTTGTAGTGCTCCTTTAATCTAGGACCATGAGGAGGTTGGAGAAGCCCAGTTGGTTGTAGTGCTCCTTCATTCTAGGACAATGCGGAGACTGGAGAAGTTCAGTTGGGTGTAGTGCTCCTTCAATCTAGGACAAAGCAGATACAGGAGAAGCTCTGTTGGTTGTAGTGCTCCTTCAATCTAAGACCATGCAGAGACTGGGGAAGCCCAGTTGGCTGTAGTGCTCCTTCAATCTAGGACCATGCAGAGACTGGAGAAGCCCTGTTGGTTGTAGTGCTCCTTCATACTAGGACAATCCGGAGACTGGAGAAGCTCAGTTGGGTGTAGTGCTCCTTCATACTAGGACAATCCGGAGACTGGAGAAGCTCAGTTGGGTGTAGTGCTCCTTCAATCTAGGACAAAGCAGATACAGGAGAAACTCTGTTGGTTGTAGTGCTCCTTCAATCTAAGACCGTGCAGAGACTAGAGAAGCCCAGTTGGGTGTAGTGCTTCTTTAATCTAAGACCATGCGGAGACTGGAGAAGCCCAGTTGGGTGTAGTGCTCCTTCAATCCAAGACCATGCAGAGACCGGAGAAGCCCAGTTGGTTTTAGTGCTCCTTAAATCTAGGACCATGCGGAGACTGGAGAAGCCCAGTTGGGTGTAGTGCTCCTTCAATCCAAGACCATGCAGAGACCGGAGAAGCCCAGTTGGTTGTAGTGTTCCTTCAATCTAGGACCATGTAGAGAGTGGAGACGCCCAGTTGGTTGTAGTGTTTCTTCAATCTAGGACCATGCGGAAACTGGAGAATCCCAGTTGGTTGTAGTGTTCCTTCAATCTAGGACCATGCGGATACTGGAGAAGCCCAGTTGGGCGTAGTGCTCCTTCGATTAAGGACCATGCGGAGACTGGATAAGCCCAGTTGGGTGTAACGCTCTTTCCATCTAGGACGTTGAGGGGACTCGAGAATCCCAGTTGGGTGTAGTACTCCTGCAATCTAGGACCATGCAGAGACTGGAGAAGGCCAGTTGGGTGTAGTGCTCCTTCAATCTAGGACCATGCGGATACTGGAGAAGCCCAGTTGGTTTTAGTGCTCCTTAAATCTAGGACCACGCGGAGACTGGAGAAGCCCAGTTGGGTGTAGTGCTCCTTCAATCCAAGACCATGCAGAGACCGGAGAAGCCCAGTTGGTTGTAGTGTTCCTTCAATCTAGGACCATGTAGAGAGTGGAGACGCCCAGTTGGTTGTAGTGTTTCTTCAATCTAGGACCATGCGGAAACTGGAGAATCCCAGTTGGTTGTAGTGTTCCTTCAATCTAGGACCATGCGGATACTGGAGAAGCCCAGTTGGGCGTAGTGCTCCTTCGATTAAGGACCATGCGGAGACTGGATAAGCCCAGTTGGGTGTAACGCTCTTTCCATCTAGGACGTTGAGGGGACTCGAGAATCCCAGTTGGGTGTAGTGCTCCTGCAATCTAGGACCATGCAGACACTGGAGACGACCCATCAGTTGCAGTGCTCCTTCAATCTAGGACTATGTAGAGACTAAAGAAACCCAGTTGGTTGTAGTGCTCCTTCAATCTAGGACCATGCGGAGACTGGAGAAGCCCAGTTGGTTGTAGTGCTCCTTTATACTAGGACAATGCGGAGACTGGAGAAGCCCACTTAGGTGTAGTGCTCCTTCAATCTAAGACCATGCAGAGACTGGAGAAGCCCAGTTGGGTGTAGTGCACCTTCAGTCTAGGACCATGCGGATACTGGAGAAGCCAAGTTGGTTGTAGTGTTCCTTCAATCTAGGACCATGTAGAGAGTAGAGAAGCCCAGTTGGTTATAGTGTTCCTTCCATCTAGGACCATGCGGAAACTGAAGAAGCCCAGTTGGTTTTAGTGCTCCTTAAATCTAGTACCATGCGGAGGCTGGAGAAGCCCAGTTGGGTGTAGTGCTCCTTCAATCTAAGACCATGGAAAGACGTGAGAAGCTCAGTTGGTTGTAGTGCTCCTTCAATCTAGGACCATACGGAAACTGGAGAAGCCCAGTTGGTTGTAGTGTTCCTTCAAACTAGGACCATGCGGAGACTGGAGAAGCCCAGTTGGTTGTAGTGCTACTTCAATCTAGGACCATGCGGAGACTGGAGAAGCCCAGTTGGGCATAGTGCTCCTTCGATCTAGGACCATGTGGAGACTGGAGAAGCCCAGTTGGTTGTAGTGTTCCTTCAATCTAGAACCATGCGGAAACTGGAGAAGCCCAGTTGGTTGTAGTGCTACTTGAATCTAGGACCATTTGGAGACTGGAGAAGCCCAGTTGATTGTAGTGCTCTTTCAGTCTAAGACCATGCGGAGACTTGAGAAACCCAGTTGGGAGTAGTGCTCCTTCGATCTAGGACCATAGACAGACATGAGAAGCTCAGTTGGCTGTAGTGTTCCTTCAATCTAGGACCATGCGGAGACCGGAGAAGCCCAGTTGGTTGCAGTGTTCCTTCAATCTAGGACCATGCGGAGACTGGAGAAACCCAGTTGGTTGTAGTGCTACTTCAATCTAGGACCATGCGGAGACTGGAGAAGCCCATTTGGGCGCAGTGCTCCTTCGATCTAGGACCATGTGGAGACTGGCGAAGCCCAGTTGGTTGTCGTGTTCCTTCAATCTAGGACTATGCGGAAACTGAAGAAGCCCAGTTCATTGTAGTGCTCCTTCAATCTAAGACCATGTAGAGACTGGAGACGCCCCATCAGTTGCAGTGCTCCTTCAATCTAGGACCATGCGGAGACTGGAGAAGCCCAGTTGGTTGTAGTGCTCTTTCAGTCTAAGACCATGTGGAGACTTGAGAAACCCAGTTGGGCGTAGTGCTCCTTCGATCTAGGACCATGCGGAGACTGGAGAAGCCCAGTTGGGTGTAACGCTCTTTCAATCTAGGACGTTGAGGGGACTGGAGAATCCCAGTTGCGTGTAGTGCTCCTGCAATATAGGACCATGCAGAGACTGGAGACGTCTCATCAGTTGCAGTGCTCCTTCAATCTAGGACTATGTAGAGACTGGAGAAGCCCAGTTGGTTGTAGTGCTCCTTCAATCTAGGACCATGCGGAGACTGGAGAAGCCCAGTTGGGTGTAGTGTTGCTTAAATCTAGGACCATGCAGAGACTGGAGAAGCCCAGTTGGTTGCAGTGCTCCTTAAATCTAGGACCATGCGGAGACTGGAGAAGCCCAGTTGGGTGTAGTGCTCCTGCAATCTAGGACCATGCAGAAACTGGAGAAGCCCAGTTGGTTGTAGTGCTCCTTTATATTAGGACAATGCGGAGACTGGAGAAGCCCACTTGGGTGTAGTGCTCCTTCAATCTAAGACCATGCAGAGACTGGAGACGCCCCATCAGTTGCAGTGCTCCTTCAATCTAGGACCATGCGGAGATTGGAGAAGCCCAGTTGGTTGTAGCGCTCCATCAATCTAGGACCATGCGGAGATTGGAGAAGCCCAGTTGGTTGTAGCGCTCCATCAATCTAGGATTATGCAGAGAGTGGAGAATTGCTCTTGGTTGCTGTGCTCCTTCAAGCGGAGAATGGAGAAGTCCTTTTGCTACCCTCTGCTATGGAGTAAAAGGAAGCTGAAGCTCCCATTATGAAGGGAGGAAAAGACCCTTGACTCCCAGGTGAAGATTGAAGTACAGCTGACTGATGCCTACATGGAGGTTGTCTTGAGGGAGTGAACTGTCCAGGAACCAGATTTGTGCACTCTCTCTGACCAGAATCAAGTTAAGAAGCCTGCTAGTGAACACAGATTGATGATCAGCAGAGATGCATTGTAAGAGTGTTGAGTGATGTCAGCTCGCCAGATATCATTTCAGGCAACAGAGTAGCGAGCATCTCCCCATGTATAGTCACACAGTGATGCAGAGGCTTTCTGTCATTACCTCTGGGTGAGCACAGTCTCCCTAGCCCTGAATGTATCAATGTGCAAACCAACTACTGGACCTCCAGTAAATCATTTAACTGGACACTGAAACGTAGTGGTTCCTGTCTTTGGCACGCTTTAAAACACTTTGCTTTGGACTAAATTAGAACGCCTGCTCCATTTGGGTGGTTCGTTTTGAGGCTGTTTGGGGAGGAAACTCAGCAACATGAGTACAAGGCTACTGTTGCCCTGCCTTATATCCAAGGCCACAAGAAAAGATAGCTCCGGGCAGACGTACCACAAAAAACCTGTTACACTGCATTGTTCAATGTGGAACTCAGCTCGACAGTTGAGCATTGCAGTGAGCCAAAGAGCTCCTGTCCACCACACCCACTTCCATGCCACAAGATTAAAGTGGTACTTGGATTAAAGCACCTCCGTGCCTGATTACAATAATTGATTTAACCCTACAAAGACATTCTATTGTTTCTAAGTGTAATTTTGTTCTAACTGCCCTACATATTGTACATGTATGTATGTATGTATGTGGCATTTCTATAACTCAAACCTAGCCAAAGGCCGTGAAGCTGTAATTGTACGGCTCTGAGTGGAAGTTTTTTGAGTGCACATGCTTGAGTGATTTAGGTTCATAGCTCTAATTCCAAATCCTGTGCAATCTCCCATTGTAAGTCCTGAGTGCTCACTGTCACTGTCCTTGGAGGATCACGTATACAAAGGGAGTAACTTTGTAGCTATGATAGGTAGGTGCCCCTCAAGACAAGACCAAATATTTACAATCTACCGTTAAGTACAAAAGGTCCATAAAATACAATTAGTTTTACAACAATTTAATTCTCATTTTAAATAGTTCTCTTCTTGGATCACATAAGTTCATTTTCTGCATTATTTAATCAAAATAGTATTAGTTTGCTTCTTTATGTCGTATTTGCATTTACAACTGACACATGTTTCGCAGGATGGATCCATCTATCTGCTAGAGACGTCTAGCCACAGATTCCTTATCTTTGAATTTCCCCGGGTGTCAGACTTGATCCGGATGATTTTTCAAGAGCAGTACCCCTGCATGCCGGTAGGTGGCATCGACCGGCTCTGCGCAGCGGCGGCAGCCTCACCCGCAGCTGAAGTGATCTCCATGTCACCTATACAGATGCCACCCCGGTGTGATGATGTCAGGTTGAGGTTTTTTTTTCCTCCTGGTGTGTCAAGTGTGCCATCAAGGGAGACAGGTTTTAAAGCCTATGGCGCATGTCACCGCGTCATGTCAGTGGCAGACCCGAACCTCATGTGTTTGTGGTGTTTGGAGCGCGTCCACGACTGCCGGGCCACGGTGCCAAAGGCTTTGAGGGAGAGGTCCCTGAAGCTGTTAGCTGCCTGGCATATGAATCAGTGGTAGACGGGGTCCCGCTCGAGAGGAAGGTCTTAGGACCGTTCCAGGAGCCCAAAGTCCTCTTCGTCCCACTCAAAATCGTTCGGGTACTCAGGTAAGAGGCACAAAAGCACAAGAACTTGAAGCGCGCTTCGACTTCTCCTTGTCCTTCGGCTAACGTGACGAAAGGACATCAACGTTCGAGGCCAGGTTCCTCAGAGCCTGCGCCTGGGACAAATTTGTTTTGGAGCTGGATCGACTCCTGCTTAAATTACAGAGTTCTATGAGGCCATGAGTCTCAGTTTTGAGCGGCCCAACCCCTCCAGCGCTCCTTTGGGCGACTTGGGCTCAGAGGGAGCCCCATCTGGTTCCATGCTGGCGGCTCCGGATCCGGACCGGAACTGGTCGTGCCACTTTGACCTTCCCCGGCGAAGCTTCCGGTCCTTCAAATGCTCCTGACGGCGCCAGCCCCATTGTGATCCCCAAATCTTACACAGAGCCGCATCAACCAATGCCGACAGGACCCCAATGTCCTAGGTCAGAGCCTGAGCTGTATTACGAAGGGCTAGACCTCAGGGAGGAATGGGAGGGGTTGCTGGACCCTTCAGAAAACCAGCCTTATGATCAGGATATGGACTGGTGTGAAGAACTGGGTGATGCCAGTGCTCTGGATTAGTCTCCAGATACCAGCCTGTGGGAGAAACGCAGCAAAGTTCACTATACGCTGTAGCTTGGACACGAGCAACTCATTGGGCAGAGTGGTTTCGTCACTGGTGGCCCTAGACGCCATGCATGGCTGAGAACATCTGACTTTTCGGGGGATGCTCAGGCTTCTCTCATGGATATGTCCTTCGATGGCACCCGTTTCTTCAGAGACAATTCAGACTTGGTGCTGGAGCGCTTTAAGTGCTTGCGGGCTACAGCCAAGTCCTTGGGCCTCTCTGCTGCCCTACTTCCCCAGTCTGCATTTCGCTCCTTTCATAGCCATGGAAAGGGCTTTTAACCGCCCCAACCCTATCCCAGCCACTAAACCACGCAAGCTTCCCAGCCTCTCCGTAGACAAGGGCACTGTGCCTACCGGCCTGGTGGGTCGAGTAGCCAGCGGTCTGGTCTAGCCACCACCTCCCGGCAGCTGTAGCCTCCAATCTTTCCTAATCTTGATATTTTAGATCATTGGCATCCAGTTGCTGGCAGGATCCGCCATCACCTCCATCACTGGCAGTCCGTAACATCGGACAGGTGGGTTCTGCAGATTATCCGAAGGGGCTACTCCCTCCCCTTTGAGACTACCCCTCTCTCAATGCCTCCAACTTACGACCAGCTGATGGAGGACCATTTGTCCCTGCTCCGCAAGGTAGTCATGTCTCTCATGGCCAAGGGAGCCATAGAGCGGTTCCGGTACCAGAAGTAGACTGTGGTTGCTATTCCTGCTACATTCTGGTCCCCGAAAAAGGACAAGGGCTTTCGGCCCTCCTAGATCTCCGAACCCTCAACTCATTTCTCAAAAAAGTAGATATTCAAGGTGCTCGAAATGGCTCAGGTCTTATCTGCCCTGCACCCAGGGGACTCGATGGTAGCTTTGGACTTGCAGTACCCCTATTTTTACATCCCTGTCCTGCCAGCCCATCCTCACTACCTGCGGTTTACGGTAGGCCTTAAGCATTTTCAGTTCACCGTGCTCTCTTTTGGCCTTACCAGCGCCCCTTGGGTGTTCATCAAGGTGATGGCGGTGGTCACAGCTCATCTGCACAGGTTGGAGGTACCAGTCTTTCCCTGCCTCGACGACTGGCTGCTGAAGGCGGGCTCGCCCCATGCTGTCGTCTCCCATCTCCAGGCTAAGGCAAACCTTCTGCATTCACTGAGGTTCACTATCACCATGCCGAAGTCACACCTGACTCCTTCTCAGACACTCCCTTTCATCGAACTGTTCTGGACACAGTGCAGTTTCGGGCAAGCCCAAGATATTCAGACTATCATATCAATGTTTCACCCTCTATCCTGGGTTTTGGTGAGACTGACTCCTGCATCCTGCTGGAGACTCATGCCAGATGGCATATGCGGGTTCTGCAGTGGGACCTGACGTTCCAGTGGGAGCAAAAGACACACAGATGATGGACGGAATGCAGAGCAAATCAAACATTCACCCCCAGTCAATAGATCTGGGTAAATTTCCATCCTTCTTTTGCTTACCATGCCACCCCAGTTTAGACCCAGCCATATGCAAATCAGTCTTGATCCTGTGCCTCATGGGAACAGTCCAGACTAAACTGCCAAGCCAAGTCCTCCCTGGACCGGAAACAAGCATCCTGGGACCGGTTTCGGGGCATCACCCCATATCAGCCAGGCTAGCTTGAATCCAGTGGCACAGTGAGCCTGGGACCCAGGTCTGGGCATACTCGGTAAACTTAGGGCTAGAAAGCAAAAGACACTCAGATGATGGATGGTATACAGAGAAAATCAAACATTCACCCCCAGTCAATAGATCTGGGTTAAATCCATCGTTCTTTTGCTCACCATGCCACCCCAGTTTAGACCCAGCCATATGCAAATCAGTCTTGAACCTCTGCCTCATGGGAACAGTCCAGACTGAACTGCCAAGCCAGGTCCTCCCTGGACCCGAAACAAGCATCCTGGGACCGGTTTTGGGCCATCACCCCTCATCAGCCAGACTATCTTGAATCCAGTGGCACAGTGAGCCCGGGACCCACGTCTGGGCATACCCGGCACACGTAGGGCGAGAAAGCAAAAGACACACAGAGGATGGACGGAATGCAGAGCAAATCAAACATTCACCCCCAGTCAATAGATCTTGGTTAAATCCATCTTTCTTTTGCTCACCATGCCACCCCAGTATAGACCCAGCCATATGCAAATCACTCTTGATCCTGTGCCTCATGGGAACAGTCCAGACCGAACTGCCAAGCCAAGTCCCCCCTGGCCTGGAAACAAGCATCCTGGGACCGGTTTCGGGGCATCACCCCTCATCAGCCAGGCTAGCTTGAATCCAGTGGCACAGTGAGCCTGGGATCCAGGTCTGGGCATACCCGGTAAACTTAGGGCGATAAAGGAAAAGACACACAGATGATGGACGGAATGCAGAGCAAATCAAACATTCATCCCCAGTCAATAGTTCTGGGTTAAATCTATTATTCTTTTGCTCACCATGCCACCCCAGTTTAGACCAGCCATATGCAAATCAGTCTTGACCCCGTGCCTCATGGGAACAGTCCAGACCGAACTGCCAAGCCAGGTCCTCCATGGGCCAGAAACAAGCATCCTGTGACAGGTTTTGGGGCATTTACCCCTCATCAGCCAGGCTAGCTTGAATCCAGTGGCACAGTGAGCCTGGGACCCACGTCTGGGCATACCTGGCGCACTTAGGGCTAGAAAGCAAAAGACACTCAGATGATGGATGGTATGCAGAGAAAATCAAACATTCACCCCCAGTCAATAGATCTGGGTTAAATCCATCGTTCTTTTGCTCATCATCCCACCCCAGTTTAGACCCGGCCATATGCAAATCAGTCTTGACCCTGTGCCTCATGGGAACAGTCCAGACCGAACTGCCAAGCCAGGTCCTCCCTGGAACGGAAACAAGCATCCTGGGACCAGTTTCGGGGCATCACCCCTCATCAGCCAGGCTAGCTTGAATCCAGTGGCACAGTGAGCCCGGGACCCACGTCTGGGCATACCTGGCACACTTAGGGCGAGTAAGCAAAAGACACACAGATGATGGACGAAATGCAGAGCAAATAAAACATTCACCCCCAGTCAATAGATCTGGCTTAAATCCGTCGTTCTTATGCTCACCATGCCACCCCAGTTTAGACTCAGCCATATGCAAATCAGTCTTGACCCTGTGCCTCATGGGAACAGTCCAGACCGAACTGTCAAGCCAGGTCCTCCCTGGACCGGAAACAAGCACCTTGGGACCAGTTTCAGAGCATCACCCCTCATCATCCAGGCTAGTTTGAATCCAGTGGCACAGTGAGCCCGGGACCCACGTCTGGGCATACCCAGCGCACTTAGGGTGAGAAAGCAAAAGACACAAAGATGATGGACGGAATGCAGAGCAAATCAAACATTCACCTCCAGTCAAAAGATCTGGGTTAAATCCATCGTTATTGTGCCCACCATGCCAGCCCAGTTTAAACCCAGCCATATGCAAATCAGTCTTGACCCTGTACCTCATGGGAACAGTCCAGACCGAATTGCCAAGCCAGATCCTCCCTGGACCTGAAGCAAGCTTCCTGGGACCGGTTTCGGGCATCACCCCTCATCAGCCAGGCTAGCTTGAATCCAGTGGCACAGTGAGCCCGGGACCCACGTCAGGGCATACCCCGCACACTTAGGGCGAGAAAGCGAAAGACACACAGAGGATAGACGCAATGCAGAGCAAATCAAACATTCACCCCCAGTCAATAGATCTGGGTTAAATCCATCTTTCTTTTGCTCACTAAGCCCCCCCAGTTTAGACCAGGCATATGCAAATCAGTCTTGACCCTGTGCCTCATGGAACAGTCCAGACCGAACTGCCAAGCCAGGTCCTCCCTGGACCGGAAACAAGCATCCTGGGACAGGTTTCGGGGCATTACCCCTCATCAGCCAGGCTAGCTTGAATCCAGTGGCACAGTGAGCCCGGAACCACGTCTGGACATACCCAGCGCACTTAGGGTGAGAATGAAAAAGACACACAGATGATAGACGGAATGCAGAGCAAAGCAAACATTTGCGGGAGCAGCATCAGGAGAACCTCTCAGACATGGTCAAGATCTTGGAGAGAACTGCATAGGACCTGTAGTGCTGGCTAACGAACCATGATTTTGTCAGTGGCAGAACCTTCTCCCTCCCCCTCCCTCTGTGAGAGGTGGATATCAGAGAACTCCGGTCTCTGGCAGAATCTGGACTCCACATCAATGTGCTGGAGCTCTATGCGATCTGCCTGGCATTGAAAGCATTTCTACCCTCCCATCATGGGAAAGCTGGTTAATTTTTTCATGGAAAACACCATCGCCATGTGGTACTGTAACAAACAGGGCGGGGTGGAGTCATGGACCCTCTGTCAAGAGGCCCTGCGTCATTGGACATGGCTGGAATTGCAGGGCATAACCCTGGTGGTTCAGCTCCTGGCAGGTTCTCTGAACGCCAGAGCGGAGACACGCAGTCCTCGATGCCTAGTGGATCATGAATGGCATCTCCACCCGGAGGTGGCGCATGGTCTCTTTCAGCAGTGGGGAGAGCATTGGTTAGATCTGTTCACCTCCGCTGAGAACGCCGGATGTTAGCAGTTTTCCGCACTGGAGTTTCCAAGGCAAGTCACGATTGGTGACGCATTTCGTCTCGAGTGGAGCTCAGCCTCCTCTATGCCTTTCTGCTCATACCACTCCTACCCCAAATTCTCAAGAATATCAGGAACAACTGGGCTCCAAATCATTCTTGTGGCTCCGGACTGGGCACGGAGAGTCTAGTATCCCGATCTTCTGAACATGAGTTTGGATCCTCCGATCAGGCTGCCTGTTCATGAAGATCTTCTGTCGCAACAGCAGGGGTTGGACCTCCAGCCGTACCTGTGAACTCTCTGCCTTCTTGCGTGGAGATTGATAGGTGGCAGTTGATAGCTTTTGAACTTCCTCCCGAAGTCTACAATTTTATTCTGGCAGCCAGGCGTTCCTCCACCAATATGGTATACGCCTGCCTTTGGAAGTGATTAATATCATATTGCGCAGAAAAGTCCATTGACCCACTTTCTGCCTCCAATTCTGCAATTTTTCTTTTTATTCTTTCTCTTGCACAGCAGGACTCTGCTTGGGGCACTCTGAATAGTTATCTTTCTGCTCTGTCTGCCTTCTTGCGGCTGCCTGGCCAACCCTCTTCATTTAAGTCCCCTATTGTAAATAGATTTTTGAAGGGCTTTGTACATATGTTCTCTCATACTACCCATTTTATGCCTCAGTGGGACCTTCATTTGGTTCTCACATTCTTGATGTGTGCTCCTTTCGAGCCTCTTCACAATTGCCCCCTCAGTCGGCTCACCATCAAAACAGCCTTTCTTGTGGAGATTACATCGGCCCGGAGGTTGAGCAACCTGCAGGCTTTATCTTCCAAACCCCCATTCTTACCAGTTCAACCGGACAAACTGGTGCTTTGCAAAAGGGCCTCTTTCCTGCCGAAAGTGGTGACACCATTTCATGTGGGCAATCTGTCACCTTTCCCACTTTCTACGTTCCTCCACATCCCTCTAAGGAAGAGGAGCAACTCCACCATCTGACCCCAAAAAGAGTGTTGTCATTCTATGTTGACCGCACACAAGAGTACCAGGTGGACGACCAACTCTTTGTGGGGTATGTTGGCGTGAAGATATGTTGGGTGGTTCAGAAACGGACCATCTCTTGATGGTTCATTCTCTGCATCAAGATCTGCTATGCAGTGGCGAAGAAGCAAACGTCTGAAGGGTTCTGGACTCATTCCACCAGAGACCACTGCGTTAGCATGTGGAGTCCCAGTCGTGGACATCTGCCAGGCAGCAATGTAGACTTTCCTGCACACATTTACCAAGCATTACTGTCTGGACAGTCAGGTTTGCATGAAAGGGCATTTCACCTGTTCTGTCCTGCAGGACTTCCTAGTTTAAATCTATTTGCAGATGCATTTACGGGGATGGTATTGCTTTGGTATCTATTCAAAAGTAAGGAATATGTGGCTAGAATTGTCTATCAATGAACAAGTTACTTACCTTCGGTAATGCCTTATCCGGTAGGGACAATATCTAGCCGCAGATTCTTTGCCAACCCACCCATCCTCCCCATTCTGCTGACAGATTTCTAGAGTCAGGGATGATAACTTTCAGGGCCCTAGTTTGGACATACCATTGTCAGTGCGCTTCATGGCTCCACGCTTCTGGTGTGGAAAGTCGTGAAAAGTAACTGACTTGAGTGCGCTGAGTGGTGCCTTTATAAGTGACGCGGATGTCACATATGGCGCGGAAGACGCCGATAACGACGCATGGAGCCGATCAACGCCGGCACACATGGGTACTGCTCACAAAACGTTTTCCGGATCCAGTCTGACGCCTGAGGAAATTCAATGGTAAGGAATCTGCAGCTAGATACTGTCTCTACCAGATAAGGTGTTACTGAAGATAAGTAACTTGTTCTTCAAGGCTAATAATAACACTGAATTCTGAATTCGTTGTGCAGCTGAACCTTAATAAACTGTGGTCCATTCATATCATTGAATTACAAGAGTTCAGTGTCACAGGTGCCCATAGTAAATCAAAGTTGGCAAAATGTCCAGGAGGTGACTACTTGTTTATGAATGGCAATTCAATGATTTATTAAATTTATGTGGCGGCCATGATAAGTCTTGCAGAGATAATTAAGCACTTCTTTGCAAATGGAGTAACAAGATTATATAACCAAAAAGTACCTTAGGTAGCAGAGACAGCTGTGGTAAACGAACAACATCTGTTACCACGCATGCCAAAACTATGTGTGGCTTAACAACGCAGTCAATACCACGACTGTGTCGTTATCACGAGTTCCATTCCAACCAAGTCATAACAACGACTTGCTTTAGGGAAGCGCTGGACTTTGGAATAGTTTAAATTACTATTCCAAATCCAGTCGGTGTATCAGTAGGGAAGGTGTTGGACTTAAAATCCAACATCAGTCCAACACCGCATTCCTTAACGCAAGTCGTTGTAATGACTTGTGTAGTAATGGAACTCGCGGTAGCATCGCAGGGGTGGTACTGACTACATTGTAGAGTCACTAAGATGTAATGCTTGCGTTGTAATAGATGTTTCCAGTGGTAAACAGTAGTGTCTATCATGGAAACATCCCAGTTACCAATGACTGCTCCAAAAGCCACTGAAGGAAACATCAACTGGAAATGTAGTGTCCTCCACTGTATATATATATATATATATATATCACACTTGTCCACAACAACCTCACCGGGTAACTTTCGTTATATAAAGCGGCAAGCCAAGTTAGCATGTTCCATCATTTGTATATATATTCTGCCTTACGCGTTTCAGACTGATGTAGTCCTTGTTCACAGGCAAAGCGGCAGCGTTTAATAACCAATCCAATTTGAGGCGATTTATTTTTCTTATTTGAGCGGCATCGTCAAGTGAATAAGACTATGGACTACTAGTCCCATCATGCAATGTGTCTAATTTTTCAACTCAACTGATGGTAATTAATAAAATGAAGATATAACGAACTGACTAGTAACCCGGATTGGTTATTTAACTCTGCCGCTTTGCCTGTGAACAAGGACTACATCAGTCTGAAACGTGTAAGGCAGAATATATATACAAATGATGGAACACGCTAACTTGGCTTGCCGCTTTATATAACGAAAGTTACCCGGTGAGGAGTGTGGTTTGTTGTGGACAAGTGTGTTTTTTATATTAAACGGCAGTCCGGCCGTTGAAGCACACCACCGCCTTGGATGTAATGGCGGGTCTCTGGCCTTGTAACGACGAGGCCATTACGGAGACCACCGGGCGGTGTTATTTGCAAGTTAAGCAAGTGATGGAGTGTCAGCCTATTTGAGGCGATTTATTTTTCTTATTTGAGCGGTATCGTCGAGTGAATAAGACTATGGACTACTAGTCCCATCATGCAATGTGTCTAATTTTTCAACTCACCTGATGGTAATTAATAAAATGAAGATATAACGAACTGACCAGTAACCCGGATTGGTTATTTAACGCTGCCGCTTTGCCTGTGAACAAGGACTACATCAGTCTGAAACGCGTAAGGCAGAATATATATACAAATGATGGAACACGCTAACTTGGCTTGCCGCTTTATATAACGAAAGTTACCCGGTGAGGAGTGTGGTTTGTTGTGGACAAGTGTGTTTTTTTTATATTAAACGGCAGTCCGGCCGTTGAAGCACACCACCGCCTTGGATGTAATGGCGGGTCTCTGGCCTTGTAACGACGAGGCCATTACGGAGACCACCGGGCGGTGTTATTTGCAAGTTAAGCAAGTGATGGAGTGTCAGCCTATTTGAGGCGATTTATTTTTCTTATTTGAGCGGTATCGTCGAGTGAATAAGACTATGGACTACTAGTCCCATCATGCAATGTGTCTAATTTTTCAACTCACCTGATGGTAATTAAAAAATGAAGATATAACGAACTGACCAGTAACCCGGATTGGTTATTTAACGCTGCCGCTTTGCCTGTGAACAAGGACTACATCAGTCTGAAACGCGTAAGGCAGAATATATATACAAATGATGGAACACGCTAACTTGGCTTGCCGCTTTATATAACGAAAGTTACCCGGTGAGGAGTGTGCTTTGCTGTGGACAAGTGTGATATATATATATATATATATATATACATATATATATATATATATATATATATATATTTATACAACTTCTCCCTTCGACCAAAGATGACGATGCCACATTAGATTTTAAAGTTGTTTATTAGTCAACCACCATTGAACGCGTATCGGCTGCAACCAGCCTTGTTCACCAATGCCGAAGCGGCGTTACAGAAAGTCTTTTGGCCATTTTCCATACCACGCGGGGTACTCCGTGAAAACAATAGTGAAAAAAGACTAATAGTTTTCTTTGCTTTTCAATCATTAAATGCATTTGTCAATATTTAAATTGCTAATCATTCTCACAAAATTAATAAAGCTATACCATTCATTTTATTCAATACTCCCTTTCAATAATTTACATTCTCTTGTTTTCGATTGTTAATTTAATTTCGCATTTGCTTATAGCTTATAGCTAGTGGTAATGTCTCTAGGATGAATCATCACTACATAATTATCTCTCAAAATATTACTGCATAATACAATACTTTGTCAATGATAGAACCAATTATTTGTTCCATTTGGTTATATACATTCTATGCTTAATCTAAGCATTCCAGACCAAGTAGTCAATATACTTATGTGCATATAGATGTTCAATACAATAACTTTATCAGATGCATTAACCAATTCATTCAGCCTATTGACTTAATTTAAATGTATTGCTACTTCAGTACCCACAGCTGTGTGATTAAGCCCTAGTGGGCAATTGTACTATCGGTAAGCTGTTTGACTTTTCTTATCTACTGCCAGTCTCAAAAGTGCTCAGTGTTAGTGTGCTGTGATATTTAAAATCAAGTTCCCTTAAAATAACATAAAAGGATTGGGAGATTGATTGCCTTTTCTTGCTCCTAACTTTAATACATTTCAAGTATGAAAATCCTTTTCAATATTAAGGCCCCCTGGAGTCTTGGTTTTGAGTTCTAAATTATAACCGGATTCTAGTTTCCTCAGCTGTTTTTCTCAATTGCCTCCCCTAATATTGGCAGCCACTGCATCTATTATAAAATATGTCAAACCTTTCACTTTCTTATTAGGACATGCTTCATTAAAAAAAAAACAAAGGTTACAGGAACGTTCTAGTTAGGCCGACATTTCACTCGTACAAAACCATAGAAATTCAGCCGTTATAGTTAACTATAACTTGCGCCCCCCCAATACACTGCTTATGACTTCACATATTACATCACTCATGACATGGTCAGTGACATCACTGATGACATCACATATGACATCTCAAATGAGCCTCCCACACTTCAAAAAATTAGCCCCGGGGAGGTGGCAGTCCCCAGAGCCCCCGCATCTTTTTATTATTTTATTTTTTTTACTTCTCAGACAGATTCGAGGATCCACCGAGAAGTTTTTTAAAGAAATGTTTTTTTGGGCCCTGGGTTTCCCTGTGGGACCCCCTGAACAGGCCTGTGGGGTCATGATTTTTCTACCCTGCCCCCTTTTCTTGCTTTTGTAACATTTTTCCTTGTGACTCGGTTCAACCGAGTCACAAGATGGCCCCCCCACACTTCCAAAAATTATCCCCGGGGAGGTGGTGAGCCCCTGCATCTTTATTGAGTTTTTCTTTGTTTACTTTTTTGGCTGGATTCGCGGATCCACCGCAAATCCCCCCAAATGTTGAACAGGCCTATGTGGTCAGGGTGTTTCTACCCTGCCCCTTTTCTTGTTTTTGAAAAGTTTTCCTTGTGACTCGGTTCAACCGAGTCACAAGATGGCTGCCAACACTTCCTGGTTTGAAGTGTTGGCAGCCAATCAGATCTCAGGCATGAAATCGGGAGGGTCCGCGTATCCAACGCGGCCACAGTTGTATATTTGAGAAATCTTCAAATTTCTCAGGAACTACTGAATGGATTTACACCATTTAACAAAAAAAGAGTACACTCTGGACCAAGAGCTACCTTTTTGCCTTAATTTGGTGTAATTCCGTTCAGCAGTTCGGGTTGTAGCTGTGTCAACAGTTTCCTTTGGAAATTAACATGGAGAAAAAGCGTTTGCCCCCCCCCCCTTTTTCTCAGCCCCCGCTTCACGGATCACTTAGAAATTTTGAGGACAGACGCTGACGTGACTGCCCCATTAATTTTGAAAATTTAGCCACGATTCGTCAAACGAATATCAAAAAACGCTTTTCCTATGGAAACTAGGTCCTAACTATAACTACCTACTGACGACCACCAGTAAGTACTATAACTATATATATATATATATATATATATATCAGGAAATACCCGTAAACTCCTCCAAAATGAGAAGGGCACAGACAACAGTGTTTGTTGCTCTTAAAGTAATTTAATTCAGTTCAGTCAGCATGTATATATGTTTGTATGCGCTATTTGCATAGCACAAACCTATCCAACAGGGCAGCGGTGTGCGATATGGGGTCAAAGGCAAGCTACAGGCGACAGGAGAGGTAGGTGGGCGCCAGGTACAGAAGTGGACTTTTATTGGTACCTCAGAAACCAGTCGAATACAAACAATCTGACAACAGTATGTAGAAAGCAAACATTCCTCATTTATCCTTTAACAGTATAGAGGTTGAGGAGATTGCTGTCAAACCCACATGCTTTGAATATGACATTCAGCCGACTTTGATAGCCAATGATATGGCCACAATCACTGGCCCGGTGTAACGAAATTGCTCATTCAATCACTACTTTCTCAAAGTCCCAGAGAGCTTGAAATGTTGGTCTTAACTCCGATTATTAAGAAGGTCCTATTAGAACCAAACTTCAGAACAATTGCTCCATGGCTGGTGAGCCCTTGTGACCACATATCTTAGAAATAGTCATCTTAGAGCAGATACAACACCATTAGTTCCTGTATAAACAGTAATAAAGCTTCCAACCTCTACATGCAATGGAAACAGTCCTAGCTTCGGGTGTGGGCGTATTAATGCTACTCATTCTTGCTCGTCTCTCTGCTTATTTCGAAAGGTGAAGGTTGAACTACTTCTGAGTCCATTACATACTGAAGCACCTGTCTGGAAATGATGCTAAGGGTTGGGTCGGGTTGACTGATAGGACACAGTACCATCATTGGAAATATCCATCAAGAGGTTGGAACGCAGAGTTCTATAGGAGTCTCCTTTATCAAGAGATACCTGTGCACAAAGGACCACATTCTGACTTTATGAATCTGAAGCGTGGTCGAGAAGAGGTGACCATCTCGATTTATCATTTTGTTTTAAACTTACATGCAGGAAAGACCAAACTATTACTGATGGACAGAATGCTAACAATGACAGCCAAAACCTCCAGCGCTCGAGCCTCTTACTACTTTTGCCACCCAAGCAAGAAATCTTGATCTCATCTAAGATGCAGAACTTTGCTCTGGAGCCCAGTTCAGACCCAGCTATATGCAAATCAGTCTTGACCCTGTGCCTTATGGATCAGTCCAGCCCGAACTGCCAAGCCAGGTCTTCCCTGGACCGGAAGCAAGCATCCTGGGACTGGTTTCGGGGTAACACCCCATATCAGCCAAGCTACCTTGAATCCAGTGGCAAAGTGAGCAAGGGTCTGAACTAGGGTGGCGAAGTGAGCTAAAGAACGATGATGGATTCAACCCAGATCTGTGACTGGGGGTGAGTGTCTGAAAAGTTTCAGCGCTCCGTCCATCATCTCCTTGTGTTTGCTTTATACCGGGCTCAGAACATTTTGTTTCGATTTAAAGTTGATGGTATTTTTGGATCTCTGCAAACTGGATCCTTCAATTCATACTTTCTACTAGTAAGGGCATGTAGAGTTTTGGTGTATTTTATTAATGAGTCAGGTATGAACTATGAAGTTCTTTGTGAAATGTAGCAGTGTTGCTTGGAGATTTCTGGTGGTTTGTCTTAAAAATCGTGCTGTGATACCTGGCACAGCCTCTGTGGTCCAGGGTGCCTGTCTTACTGGCTACCCTAAACAGCGCTCTAAATCAGATCGAGTGTGGAAAAGGAAAAACCACACATTTGCAATGCATTCGGTCTCACATTTGTCATAGTTAGAGCTATTGACGTTGCAAGTGACAATGTCTTTTATTTTGAGTGGTTTGGAGTGTAGTGGAAGTGTGAACAGAGACACAGCTGTAGCACTGCCTAGAGGACTTAGAAGAATGCAGAAATACCACTGGGTCGCAGGGCCGGACTAGGTACCCAAAGCAGCCCTGCTAATTTTCCTCAGACCAGCCCCTGGAGAAGCACTGCCTCGACCCAGGAGGCTGGAAATGCTTGCTTCCTGCTTTTGTTACAAGGGGCTGATATTGCAGCACCGCTGTGGAACCGGCCTCCAGTAATTGTAAAGTTTCTGCTCCTCGGTGTCATCAGCCACTCTGAAGCAGTAATCTAGGCTTTAATCTAAAACCTTTGTCAACAAACACAACATAAACTGCAGTCACACATTTACTCCCACCATCAACGAAATGGCGGTGCTCAGGAAGAACTAATCAGACATCCCTAGATAACAAAAGTCCTAATAGAATTTCTAAATGTAGCATGGACTCCATCTTCCCTCTTTTGGTATCTGGATCTCCAGCCACAGGAATACAGGTGATACACTTCCACTGTCTGGCAAACTGTCCTCACCCTCCTATTATGAATGCTGTCCCAAACTAAGGATGTTCAAAATAGACCTAAATGGATTGAGAATTCAGGCTGATTCACACTCAGGGCCAGATGTACGACCCTTTCATTTAGGGCCTCGCAATTTGCGACATATTGCGAGTCACAAATTGCGAGGCGCTAAATGAAATGTACAACAGTGTGTTTAAACTGTTTTGCGATTCCCAATGGGGTCGCAAATTGCGAGGCTCATTAATATTAATGAGCCTCTCGCAATTTGCGAGCCCATTGTGAATGCCAGCCCTCCCAGGGATGGTGGCCTGCTGGGCTCAGCAGACCACCATGTCTGGGACTGCTTTTTAATAAAGCAGCTTTTTTTTTCAATGCAGCCCGTTTTCCTTAAAGGTAAGCGGGATTCCTTTAAAAACAAGCATTTGCAGTGCAATAGGTCTCGCATTTGAGAGAGGTTGAGCTATTGGCATTGTAAATGACAATGCCTTTTATTTATGTGTTGGTTTTGAAAACAGATAAATACATGCATTTGCAATGCAATAGGTCTCACATGTACGAGTTTCGTAAATGCAACACCTATTGCATTGCAAATGATTGTTTGTAAAAACGACCATGCGGAGCTTTAGCTATAACTTTAATGTCGGCCGCACCCCTATCTTTAGATGAGTTGTGTCTAAAGAAAGGGGCGTGGCCGCCATTAAAGTGAGAGCACTGTATTTGGCTCTTTTACAAAAAAAAAAGCAATTGTTTGTCAAGTTGACAAACAAATGCTTTTTTTGTAAAAGTGCCCCATGTCGCGCTTTCACTTTAAAGGCGGCTGCGACCCTTTCCTTAGACTCGGCTCGTTTAAGGTTAGGGGCGCGGCTGTCATTAAAGTGTAAGTGGGGCATGGGGCAATTTAACAAAAAAAGAATTTAATAAATAGTAAAAAAAAAATATGCGGCTGCGTTTGGTGCAGCAAATAAAGCAAAGGCACGTCCGCCACTATCAGAGTGACGTGCCATGCTATGTAAAAAAAATAATAATAAAGTGTTGCGAGAGAGCGTGTCCTGCCTGCAACAGCAGGGATGTTAAAACCATTAAATTAAATAGTGCTCAAAGGGTGTAATTAAAGCCTCCCGAGTAACAAAACATGTAACAGGGGGTTTCGCAATGGCAGGTTACAAAATGAGACAAGGCGGTGCTAAGGCGGGACTACTAAGCCTTTTGACCAATGAACAGCCACAGTTTACAGTGGACAATGACAAAAGCCAATGAAAAATATGGGCGTAGAGTGGGTGGAGCTTCAAGTCCCTACCTCAATACAGCATGCCTCGCAGAGCAGCGCATGCGCTGCCCAGGCTCGACCTAAAAAGGAACAAGCATTGGCAAAGGCAGTGCTAAAAACAAGATTGACAGGCTGGAACATGAAACAGAAGCAGACAAATGAAAGTGACAGCAACGCCAACCAATGGTAAGCAATGGGAGGGCTCCAAGCTCCTATATGTCCTTTGTAAGCCACAATATGTCTTGCAACAGAGAACCTGCGCAGTCTGGCAGGCGAGACCCAAAAAACAAGGTAAAAGGCTTTCTCCATGCATGCACCCAGGATCTGGAACAACATCTACATATCCAGTAGGACTGCCCCAACCCCGTCCACAATGACATCATGATGTAGTAACCTTGCAGATCTCTTGCTGGCAGTATCCTTGCCCTTGACCCTGTACAGCGCTATACTGCCTTTGGGTAGGTTTGCTCTACACAAACATTGTATATGTACAGACACAACCCAGGTTGCCTGCTGGTACATTAGGCAACTTAGCACAGTTCATGAGAGCTTCTTTAAACTAAACCCTGAGGAGTTTCCTAAACCACAATTACTCCATCCCAGTTTGTCCTCCTAGCATGAACGAATGTCCTAGAACACATTAGGATTGAAATAATTTCCCTTCACCCCTTTGTTGTGCATACTAGTCTTCAGCTAGGAACACGCCGCTTGGGAGGCAGGCAGTTATCTCACGATAATGCCCTCTGGAACATTGGAACGCTTTGAGCTCTATTGAAGGCAATCCTGTAGGCTTGGTATCCTGATTGCCAATATTGTTCATCTATCACTTATTGTTTAATTACTTCATGTGTTCCTCAAACGGTGGAATGTTCTAACAGCTTTATAAGCCCTCGCCAATGAAGGAGTGAGGGTACAACAGCGCATAAAACCCTGGGGCAATAATCAAATTGATCCTTCTGTGCCTGAGCACTGTCCTCGATGGCTGAACCATATTTGTGATGCCAGGATTCAAGTATGAGGCAAGTTTAGTGCCAAACTCTGTAGCCTCTCATCGAAGGAGTGCTTGTACTTCTACAACACTCACTAGTGCCTCGATACCCAACAGATAGCCCCAACCCATGGGAGAGGAAAAGGCAGCAGCAAGAATGTCACCACAAGAGAGGGCCTCCCGTGGAGGGAATGCTATGCATCGCTGGCAGCACTCGCCCTGCCAGCTTCAGCGCCAGCCCAGCTACCGATACATTCAGAGCCACGAGGGGCGCGTCACCCTGCCTACGGCCTGTGGCATCTGGGCGCTACCTGCAGCATTAGCTTACCCAGTGCTGGGTCCACCCAAGAAGTTTACATTCGGAGCCACGAGGGATGTGCCACCCTGCCCACAGCCTGTGGCATCTGGGAGCTACCTGCAGCATCAACTTACCCACTGCTGGGTCCACCAAAGAAGTTTACACTGAGAGCCACAAGGGGTGTGCTGTGCCACCCTGCCTACGTTCTGTGGCATCTGGGCACTGCCTGCAGCATTAGCCTACCCACTGCTGGGTCCACCCAAGAAGTTTACATTCAGAGCCACAAGGGTCGTGCTGTGCCACTCTGCGTACGGCCTGTGGCATCTGGGCGTTTCCTGCAGCATTAGCTTATTCAGTGCTGGGTCCACCCAAGAAGTTTACATTCGGAGCCACGAGGGATGTGCCACCCTGCCCACAGCCTGTGGCATCCGGGCACTGCCTGCAGCATTAGCTTTCCCACTGGTGGGTCCACCCAAGAAGTTTACACTCAGAGCCACAAGGGGTGTGCTGTGCCACCCTGCCCACAGCCTGTGGCATCTGGGCGCTACCTGCAGCATCAGCTTACCCACTGCTGGGTCCACCCAAGAAGTTTACACTCAGAGCCACAAGGGGTGTGCTCTGCCACCCTGCCTTCGGCCTGTGGCATCTGGGCACTGCTTGCAGCATTAGCTTACCCACTGCTGGGTCCACCCAAGAAGTTTACATTCAGAGTCACGAGGGGTGTGCCACCCTGCCTCCACCTTGTGGCATCTGGGCACTGCCTGCAGCATTAGCTTACCCAGTGGCGGGTCCACCCAAGAAGTTTACATTCAGAGCCATGAAGGGTGTGCCACCCTGCTCATGGCCTGTGGCATCTGGGCGCTACCTGCAGCACCGTCTGGGTGGCAATATTGGCCAAGATACAGAATCCTACTTGGGTAACGAGGGTGGGTTTTTACCGCTGGCAGGGACCCTGTAATGGAACCCATTACACTCACAGAAATGTGCCACTAAACTCCTCTTTAAGAAGCAAACACTGGCAAAGTTAGTAGGTCTGCCGTTGGCCGCTAGCCTTATGGCATTGTCAAGGCTTGTTTTCTCATTGTTTTTGCAAAAAACTTCAAACACTGGCCCTCATTGACAACCTGAGTAAATACAATCCTGGAGGGTCACATCTGTACTCAAAGGAGGACTGAAGCAGACTGTTAACAATTATTGTCAGCGCCTAGAAGCTAGACATGGTATTTACGCGCTAGAGATTGTAGTAACTATAAATCGTATTAAATATTAGTCCTTATTTGCACGAAACTGCCCTTGTGTAAAGCACTCAGTCATCCACTGGGCCTTGTTCACATTTTTAAAACCACTGTTATATAAATATATCAGGAGATCTATATAGCACTTAAGGCCCGGGGTGTCCAAGCACTTTAGAGGACAGAGAATGATGTTCGTAGGTAATCCTTGAAAAGCAGGATGGGTTCCTTTCTAAACACATGAGCTACGCGATGAAGGATATTTTAAAAACAGCATATTTATCACTATTACAGTGATGGTCCACGTTCGCATGGTGGTCCAACTGAAATGAGCTATGAATACATGAATATGGCTCCCCATCCAGAAAAAATGCCAGTTCAAGATCCTCACGCACGCCTACAAATCCCTCCACGACCTAGGACCTTCCTACCTCAACCATTGACTGAACTTCCACCAACCAGCTCGACACCTGCGCTCCTCTCACTCTCCCTCGCACACACTGTCCGCATCTGTCGCCACCACAGCGGTGGCTGCTCCTTCTCCTACATCGCAGCCAAGACCTGGAACAACCTTCCCCCCAGCTCCGGATAGCCCCCTCGCTGGCTGACTTCAGAAAGAGACTCAAGACCCGGCTCTTCGACAGAGACACAGCGCCCAGATACCCCTAGGGGTGACAGTGTTGTGCTTTAAAAATGCTGTTGATTGACTGATACAAGTCCCAGAATGCATTAGGGCACTACATGAAAGCCCATGACTGCAATAGGGGAGTCGTAGATGACAAAGAGTTAGAAATATGCTGTTAAACAACGCTTGGCTCAAGCCCTGGAGTTATTCTAGTCCCCGCTTGAGAGGTACACCACACCCCATGTGACACCTGTGAAAATATTTAATATTTCCAGACTCAAGAGCCTCCAACCAAGTACAGTGGGCCAATCCTCAGCCTTCTGAGCTGACCTTCTAGCCGCACTGTCTTTAAAGTGCCAAAAAGACCTGATCGTTTGATGCCACATTTGCGTTATTTTAATATTCCTCTCAAATAACAAACTATTGCTACGGAAAATGGTGTTTGTGGTCCTGGATGCGAATGTCAGCAGATTCCGGCTGTGCCTGCACACACAAGCAACAACATGCAAAACTGCCTTCAACAGTCATTTTTTTTATTTAGCAGAGAATATATTCGCAAAAACCCAGAGAGAAGTGTGAGTTTTAATGCAATAGGAAAGCAATGAATGTTCACAAACGGCATTCTTGTCACATGCGGCATTCTTGTCACATGCCGTGTGCATACTTTCGCTTCAGCCTATGTTCACACCTCAGTTTCAAGACTGCGGCAGAAAACGTGTAACTTACGGGAAATGCAAACAATGCCTATGCAGAGTGCTTTGGGGTCGTATTAACTGTAGAAAGCGCTATACAAATGCTGATAACATAACGTGTAGGTTATGCCTTTTTCCAATAGATTTCATGTATATGCAACTAATGCTGTGTCCACATTCTGAACATTACTTGTATATTCAAGTGCACTGGTGACTTAAGACCATCTATGCCGGAATCAACAAGAAACTACTTCGCAGACTCCAGACCGTACAGAATGCTGCAGCCAGACTGATCCTACACATCCCCCGTCACAACCACATCACCCAACACCTCCACGTTCTTTACTGGCTCCCCAACGAAAGAAGAATAACCTTCAAGCTCCTCACCCATGCGTACAAGGCCCTTCACAACAACGGACCAGCACCTGAACAATCGCCTCTCCTTCCACGCACCCAAGAGGCATCTCTAATCAGCTGGTCTCTCTATGACCACCATGCCACACATCTACAATACCAGAACAGGAGGAAAGTCCTTCTCCTACCTCTCAGCCAAGGCCTGGAACGGCCTCTCCCTACACGTCTGGCAAGCTCCCACACTGCTCCAGTTCAGGAAGGACCTCAAGACCTGGCTCTTCGGATGACCCCAGCACTCAACGGAGCCGCCTCCCCCTCACCACCTAGCACCTTGAGACTCTCTAGGATGCGTAACTGCGCTTTACCAACCCCTGACTGATTGATTGATCGATCTCCCCCTGTCTCCTGCTCCCCACTACCAACACACACAACGCTACGGGGTCCATTCACAGGAGCATTTTAGAGTACATAAAATCGTACTCCTGTGGTACTCTTTTACATGGCATGTGAGTTGGTGGGAAAACATCTAAAATGGGAATATTCATACACGTAGTACACATACTAAGTACTGTGCCCTCTTTGCACTTTTAGTGATAGTGAGTTGGACGTTTGGGTGCAGATTCACAAAGTCTTCGGTGAGTACACAAGAGTACTTCTGTAGTATTTCCTCCCATACTCATAAATGCTTTTGTGAATGTACTTCCTGCTTCGCGCAAGGTACCACGCATGCGCAGCCTTTGGTCAGGTGGTTCACGGTGCCCTGCACACACTGCACCTACTCCCTGATGTAAATACATTTTACAACAGGAACGAAATTCTGGACATCACCTGCTCTCCCAAATTTTGGAACCGGTGGTAAATGTCCAGTATTTGTAAATGTAAATGTCCAGTATTTGTAAAGGGAGAACAATTACCCGAAGTTGTCATTGCGCTGGGGGCCCTCGGGAAGATTAAGCGAGCTATTGCCCAGAGTCACATGGTGCTGGGCTGATCTGCTGTCGGCACCGGGGATAGAACCATGAGCCCCCGGGTTCTGGAGTCAGTCACCCTGGCCGCTGCGCCACACCTCTTCTGGTAGTTTCTGCCAGAGAATTTGTGAAGATAGGTTATTAGCAGTGGTAAAGCGCTCTAGCACCCGGGAGAGTATCCAGGTGCTAAGGCAGGAGCAATCATGGCCTAGCATAGGGCAAGCCTAGTCGAGCTAGTCAAAGAGCCACTCGGCAGCTTGAATGAAGACGGGCCCTGGTGTCTAACAAACTAACAGCATTATAGCATATACTGTTCTGTCTCTTCCAAGTCGTTCCTGGGTAGAAAACGGATTTGCCGAGGATCACACAATGTTGGTCCAGTCTAAAAGCCGAGATTGGAACTGAATGTTTCAGGTTAAAAAAACTGAAATAGAGTGACAAGGTGAGCTCACACTAGGAAAGTTCTGAAGAAATTATACATTTCCTATAAACCCGGACACCACCTGAGGCCTAGGGACAGAAGCTGCCCTATAACTTACCTCCTGCCTCGAGCACGCATTGGAAAGACCGACGTGCCCAACCCTCAAAGAGCTAAAGACAGAAATCAAGGCACTTCTAATATTTTCAAGCAGAGATTGTGTCAGGCCTGCTTGCTTCCACTTTACGGAGGTTTTCCTGCTGCACACATCTGAGGGCAGGCGGCGGTACATACACAGAGCTTTAAAAGTATAGATGTTTATTCTGAAAAAATACTTTTTATAGCTAGCAACAGCTCACGCAGCGCTGGTGTCGTTACTCGAAGCACCATGCTGCCGCTTCCCTTCTTTAAAAAAAAAATATTGTTATTAGTTTTTGGTTAGCAGAATGTCCAACAACAGGGAGTCATAAAAAAAAAAAAGGAATGCAACAATGGCATACACTTTTACACGGAGCACCAACAGATATTAAAAGAACAATAACAACCTATAACAATAATAGTAACATGTGGGGTTATAGTCGGCCGCTTCCCTACTTAACTACACTGTGTGATCCGGGGCAAATCATCCCGTAGCCTAGTCAGTGACTGCAAGCCATAATCTTCTAGCCACGCCCCTAAATAATTTGGCAGCGCTTAGAAAGCAGACTAAAAGCGCATAAGGGACACTTACAGGTAAACCTTCACCCAAGCAAGTGTTTAATCAAAACATGAAGTGCAGCTTTTCAAGAGCACTTGTAGTCTAGTCAAATTAGTTCAAAAAATGGGCTAACCTATAACTAATTGTAATACAATTTCTATGAGTGGATTGTTATTGAAATTTTTCCGTAGAAAACGATGGTGTAAAGTCTACCACTCTATCATGACGCGTTAATCCAATATGGCGGATTTTTCAAAATGGCTGCCCATTATTTGAGATATAGGGTATAACTGTTTATATGCCCATGTGTGGTATCATTTTATATGTTTTTAGGGACGGGAAAGTCAAAAATAACATCAAAAATTGTTTCTGATGACTATAACATCAAATTAGTATTAATACAATAAACAACGATAATTATATGTTAATATGCCAAACATAGTTTTGACATTATTTTGTATTTACATTTTTTAACATCATTTGGAAAGGATAAACAAATTTCAACTAGATAATATAGCACTTCTCAATATGACACTGACAAAAGAAAATTGTTAAAGAGAAAAATTCAAACAGCACTCCTCAGTATAAGAATAGTATGATTTCAATTATCGTCCATGTCCACTTCCATGGAATTGCAACAGCTTATTCCTCGACAATCCGTGCACACATCTGTGCACACAATTCCCTGTCTTTTGCATATACATTGCAGAGTCGCACATTGACTCTTGATACAGCCACATTTCACAAATTTTAATAAATGATCTGGTGCTGGTGCTTGACTCCTTCTAATGGGAGCCAATCTTCCATCTTTCACTTCAAATCCCCACTGTAATGGATCCATATGAATACCCATCCACTGCTGCACCTGATGATATACTCTGAGCGAATGAAATTTGCAGGCATCCTCTGTAGGAGGCAAGACTTCTGGTTTCACATGTATTGTTGATTTTGTTGCCTTTGAAGTGAAAGTTCGAAGTCTCATATCATGTAGTGTACTGTCTCCTGTTATTCCTCCATACAACTCTATAATAGCATGAAGACCAGCATTTTCAATTTCTTCTGTTGATTTTTGTGAAGTTTGGAATACGGCAGCACTTTCTTTGAAGCTGCCTGATTTTCTTAGCAACTTTATGGAGTCACGTTTTCCTAATCCAAATTGTCACGATTCACTCCCTGTGCTCTCGTGCCCACCACCAGGGGGCCGAATTGTGGGGCTTTCCAGTATTCAAATATGCTTCCAGACCCTCCCCTTCATGTACATACTGACTTCCAGCCCTTTAGACACTATTTGGGAATTGACATCCATTCCCAATCCATGCCGGGTTTTGTGGAAGCCATCCTGCTCATGCCTGAAACTCCATTACCCAGAATTCCCTGCTCACTGCTTTGTCTCCACCCCTGCAGGCCAAGGATGGGTGGAGGAATTCAGTTCACCTGTGGCTGGCTGCTGCTAGCCTGCTCACACCTGCTGCATGTGATTACTGTGAGCTCTTTTAAGCCCCAGCTCCCTTCAGCCCAGGGTTGGTCATTGTAGCTGTTTACCGGTGAGACCGATCCTTGTTTCCAGTGCTCCCTGAGCTTTTGCTATTGTTTCCAGTGTTTCCTGAGCTTTAGTTCTGCCTTTTTCCTGACCTGCTGCTGTTTTCCTTGTTCCTGAATTAGCACTGCTTACAGTGCTACCTTGACCCCTGAGCCTTAGTATTCCTTGTTCCTGAACTGCAGCAGTTTCCCTTCTCCTGAATTAGCACTGCCTGCAGTGCTACCTTGTTTCCTGAGTTCCTGAGCTATAGCTATTCCTTGTACTCTGAATTAGCACTGCTTGCAGTGCTACCTTGTTTCCTGAGTTCCTGAGCTATAGCTATTCCTTGTACTCTGAATTAGCACTGCCTGCAGTGCTACCTTGTTTCCAGAGTTCCTGAGCTATGGTTATTAGTTCCTGTTCCTGGGCTTCAGCTATCTCTTGTTCCTGATTTGCACTGCTTGCAGTGCTCTCTTGACTCCTTGTTTCATGAGCTGTAGCTATTTTCCTGTTTCCTGAACCAGCACTGCCTGCGGTGCTACCTTGACTCCTGAAGCTTTAGTAATTCCCTGTTCCTGAACTAGAACTGCCTGCAGTGCTACCTTGAGTCCTGAGCCTTAACATTTCCTTGTTCCTGACCTGCAGTGCTACTTTGACTCCTGAGCTTTTGCTCAATTCTTGCCCCAGCACTGCCTCCTATGCTACTTTGTTTTCTTGATTCCTGAACCTGCACTATTCTAGTATACCCTTGTAGCCTCCCTTTCTGTATATCCTTTTCCAGTCCTTGCCTTTCTTCCCATTTCCTTGGTTCCAGTTCTAATTTGCTGTCTTTCTATTTCTGCTGTCTTGCTTCTGTTACCTTGTATGTTTGTTACCTGCTTTCTGCCAAGTGTGCCCTGTGATTTCCTTCCTTTCCTGTTAAGCACTCCTCCTTGCTAGCTCCTTGTCTATTGTGCTTGTGTTTAGTTCTACCCCTTTGCTGTTACTGCCTTGCATGTTCCTGTTTGATCGCCAGGATCCGTGGGCACAGCTGACTACCTAGGTGGTGTTTCTTGTTCACTGTGAGTATTGTCTTTGAGTTACAGTTATAACATCACCATAGGTATAAGCTC
This sequence comes from Calotriton arnoldi, assembly GCA_963921515.1. NCBI lineage: Eukaryota > Metazoa > Chordata > Amphibia > Caudata > Salamandridae > Calotriton > Calotriton arnoldi. The sequence continues at coordinate 413,847 of CAWUFW010002813.1, read as the reverse complement.
CACAGACCCTGCCTTTGCATACATATCCTATATGTGGGTATTTCCAGTCAGTATCTGTAACAGCAATTGTGGGTGAGGAATTTACTGAGCTTCAGTCTTACCGTGTGGAGCTCCTGAGTGCTTTACCCCACATTCCCTTTATTGTTAATGTTGTATTATATATATGTCTTGCGCGTCCGTCTTGGGAGTAGTTAGTCTGAATGCTAAATTGCCTTGTGAGTCCCCTTCCTTTCTGAGTCTTAGCCATCTTGTACAGGCTTCCCCTTTGGATCCCTTTTTCTCCTCTGACTCCTTGTGTGATCCTGGGCAGCGCTGTACTACTCTTTCTGTGCACTGTACATTTTCTACCCAGTCCCCAGTCCTTGCTCAAGTCCCTGACTGTGTTCCCGACATAGTCCCGGACAGTCCCTGACACAAATGGTTTGGAGGTGGTATCACATCCTAATACGGCGTGAGCAAATAAGATGTGAGAGCAGACGTCATTACCTAAAGCTTTTGCTAATTTCCTAATATCATACACAGTTATGTTTTTGGAAGATTTCTTAGGTTCTGGGCAAAGGAAAATATCAAATTGGTTTTCTTGAAAATGATGAAGGAGTAGTATGAGAAGATCGGTGTCCTCGCCAACAATGGCTGTAGGATGAGTTTTGGCCGACTCAATAGCCTCCAAAACGACCATGAAGTCTGCATCACTATGAGCTTGCTTTGTTTTACACCCAGCTTCTTGTAACTTTTGCGATAATTGATCAATGAAGGCTTGTTTATTTCCATTATTACTCAGAAATAATTGTTTCTGGATGGCGATGGAGGTAGAAGTTATGAAATTTACTTTAGGTCCTACAATACCTCTGTTTCTTTTTAGATGGGCTTCTGATTTTGTAGAAAACGTATCTCCATATCCGTTGAATACTATTATTGCCTGGCCATACTTTGTTAGCACATATCTCTCATAGGCACAAAGCAGCTCATGGAATGTCTGATTCGGACTCCAAGGAAGGCGATGTAGTAACCACCCACCATCAATGACGAACTGCATATTTTCGGGCATGTTAGCAACAGCTGGTACTTTCTCTTTAATATAATTGGCAAGCTGCGACTTCCCACATTCCCTCATAAGTCCATGCTTATTGAATAAACTAGCTGGGTATGAGCAAAGCTCATAACGAAACACCTCCTGCAAATCCACGCCACTAGTCTGAGCACAAAGCAACAAGCGCTGAAACAATAGTTCAGGATCCATAACAAAGGTTTCTTCTTTCAATTTAACAGATTGAACTGATTTCATTACCTTCACCTGGTTGCTTTTTCTGAAAGAGAACTCAGAGACTCTTTTGTCCATCATCTCATTAAGAATTCTATTTCCAATTTCTTCTGCAAGTTCAGGATTAACATCACTGCCATAAGTAACTCCCGTGACAATGTTACGCAGGTTGCTGTCTTGCTCAAAAACATTGAGCTGTTCTACATATACCAGTACTTTCTGTGTATCTCCTTTATCGCGTTCAATTCTTGAACTGGTCATAGTAACATGTTGCTCACTTGCTGCATGCTTCACTGAAGCAAAGTCCTGCATGCATTCATTCAAATGGGCGCAAATAGGGTGTGACATAACCCAGACAAGCTGCTGCTGTTCTGTCATACCTTTTCCATGGGTCATTCCGCCGAATCCTTTTATATTCTTCATTAGAACTTGTTCAATTACCAAATCAGTGGAAAGGCCACCCCAAAACCTATCACTTCTTCGGACAACATGCAGACCATTTGTAAATGCCGTGTATACATCAGGAGCTTCAAATTCAAGCTCAACCATTCTCTCATAATACAGTCGTGCAGAACTGGCATATAAATTATGGCCACATGCTGCAAAAAGGTAGCATCTCCTTTACCATTGCAAGATGTAGATGCCAATTTCCTGTTCTTTCAGCTTTTAAGAATTGTTTCAGGATGTTGACCATTTGCTGCAGCTGAACGTTCAAAACGAAGAACTTCTGAATAGGAGCTGCAGAATCCCATATGATTTACTGCTTCAACTACAAATCTCGAGCTTGTGTTGTCATGTAATTGAACTGCCAGCCCTAACTGCAACGGTGCAACTAAGACTCGTGGGCGCACAGCTTGCATAATTGCCTGTCCTATAGAAGCTACTTTTCTCTCTCTGTTGGTTTTATCAGTAACAAAAACTGATAATAAGAGCCTTAACGAATCAGGAATATAGCTCACATTATAGTCAACACTACTCATGTTTTCAATGGGTGGATATGTTTCTGGTTCTACAGGGATGTCTTTAATATCATTTCTTATTATTTCAGCAGCTGCCATAAGGAGATTGTTTCGATCCTCTTCAACATCTTCATGGCTATGACTGTGGTACTCTTGCAATACATGAGCAGCTGTACTTTTAAAAGTAACGACATCAGCAGTCCCTGCAACTGTTCCTATGAAGATTTCATCTTCAAAATGCTCTTTGAGTTTTTGTTTCATATACTTCGAACTGTATGGTTCGCTATCTTCTGGCAGTAATTCTCGCATTTTATTAACAAGTTCTTTAACAGTAGTTTGTTCTTCATCATTTTCCTCCATGTATTTAACTACTTGAAGAAAGGTTTCCTGGCGAACTGAGTCCTCTGGTCGACCTGAAGATATTGGAGGGTTTTCAGTGAACTGCCCGGGAATGAATTTTCCAGTATAAAAATTGACGTAACACTGTTTGTGGTAGCATGCATCTACAGCATGTAAATCAGACACATTTTGGATACGTCTCTTAACTTTGTCTGCCCATTCATCATTGCGTTCGTTGCATTTTTGTAAAACTGGTGATTTGAATTCAACTGTTCGTGCATTAAACAACGCATTTTTTTCCTCTCCCTGAAGTATAAACTTAACTCAGTACCACAGAAAAAACAATTTTTTCTAAAATCAAACGGGGTTTCACACGACCGTAGAACACGAGAAGTTGTGGGATCTGATTCTTTCTCCTGGAACGGAGTTTTCAAGTTAACAAAACGCGCTCTACATTTCTTGTGAACTTTCTGCCAAACACAAACGTGAAACTTAGATATTTTCTCTCCTTGCATGTTTTTGAATTCCAGTCACTCCTCTTTCAGTGAGTACAGATACATCGTCATCTTCTTGAAACACCACATCACAAATGAAACACTTTTCTACGTCCATTTTCACTGTATCTCACAGCAACTCGCAAGAACCTGTAACACATAAATGAAACATTTTTGATTAACAAAAAAACAAACAATAACAACAAAGTTACAAAACAAAACACAAACAATAGCAAACTTTTTATTTCAAAAGTTAATTGTAATATTTACGTTCCTTCACACTTTGTCATATAAGTCAACGAAAAAATTATACAAACTTTGTCTATCTGACATATTCCGCGATTATTTGATATTATGGTCATCAGAAACAATTTTTGATGTTATTTTTGACTTTCCCGTCCCTAAAAAAATATATAAAATGATACCACACATGGGCATATAAACAGTTATACCCTATATCTCAAATAATGGGCAGCCATTTTGAAAAATCCGCTATATTGGATTAACGCTTCATCATAGAGTGCTAGACTTTTCACCATCGTTTTCTACGTCAAATTTCAATAACAATCCACTCACAGAAATTGTATTACAATGAGTTCTAGGTTCCGCAACAAATTGACTAGTCTATTGACGAAGTTCTGCAGAACTGGGAGCAGCCGGAGCTGCACTCCGTACACACCGGGGCTGGAAGCAGAGAAACAACTTCTTACGAGCCCAGCTACTTTCACGGAAACTTCGGAGCTTTAAAAGGTAGAGAGACAGAAAGTAAATAAACAGAAGGACTCACCTAGCGCCCAGCGGGCTCCCCTGCGTGCCCCAGGCGCTCAGACTCCATGCAGCGCCTCTCTGCTCCGCTCTCCCTCCAAGCGCTGCTGCTCCGGAGCCCCTTCCCACCGCTGGCCCGCAGCACTCCCTGACAGCCCTCGGGGACTCTGCAGAGAATCACACACCCCAAGGCTCCCCAAGACCTCTAAACCCCACCACGCTCCAGCACGAACCCCTGTCTCCACAGACCGCCTTGGTTCACCTCTGTTTACTTTCCAGGGCTCGGCGGCTGTCTGTCGGGGTCGCTGGCCGGGGGCCAGGCTTTCATAATTTTTTCTGTAACAGGAGGGGACGAGGGGGCAGCACGGACATCGTGAGTGCGAAGGCACAGGATGCATCATGACAACGGGAGGGACGGCAGGGGAGGGGGGTATTTGAAGGCACGAACAACGGGAGGGAGGGGGGGAGTAAAGAAGGCACCAAACACATCATGCCTGCAGTAGGACAGCTGCCATTGTCAAACTAAATAGTGCTCACCCACTAGACAAGCATTTTCAATGCAATAGGACTCGCATTTACGCGAGACCTATTGCATTGGAAACGGGAGTGCAGGCGGGCATTATGGCACGAACGGAGTGGGGGGAGGGCAGAGGGGTCGAGAAGTCACGGACTGCGGGGGGGGGGAGACAGGGAAGAAAATAGTGTTCGGAGTAAAGGGGCCAGTAGCCATGGAAGGATACAAATTAGGACATGGCTGTCATGAGGAGGGACTAACAAGCCTGAAACCAATTGGAAGGCAGCATTTAGAACCTAAGCCAATGAAAAAGATGGGCGGAGAGTAGGCGGAGCTTCCACACTATACTGCAACGCTAGGCCTTGACCTAAAAATAAAATGAAAAGTTTTCGTTTCATTTTTTAAGGGCAGGCAGTGGTCCCTGGGACATTAGTAAATTGCAACTCGCTAAATAGGCTATGTACATGGCCCAATATGTTTTTGCATTCGCAAACAGGTTCGCAAACCCGTTTGCGCATGCAAAAACGGTTCGTAAATCTGGCCCTAAGAGCCTTACTACTGCATGAATGCTGCACGCACACACACACTCACACACACACGCACAGCACATGCACCTGACATACATAGACTATGCCAGCGCACTCTTCTGTGCATATACATCACCTTGCGTCGTTAGACAAGAGGGGCACTCTGAGTGACAAAGATGAAAAGATCTAGTCACACTATGCATATCCAAAACGCAGTACGGTGCCACCACTGCTCCATGTAATCTACCCAAGAACAGGGATAGTAGTCCTCCGTCCAATAGAAGGGCACGCTTGGTGCGCCTCTCCAGGTCATAGGACAGGTTCAGGACATCAGATGGTCACGGAGATGCCTAGGCATCTGAGCACACGTTAGATAAATGTGATGCTTGGGACAATATAAAAGTCAGGGTATCAGATATAAATGTGGTCGGGCACCCTGGCCAGGGGAACCCGTCTACATACCAGGTAGGAGACATTCCTGTCCCAAAAAGGGCTAAATTAGATTGTGATTGAGCGGAACTGTCTTTGAATGAATGGTCCATGTCAAACCTCCTAAACATGCAAAATCTCCAGGGGATTAGGTGCAGCACAGCAGAGATTTATTGAAAAATCAAAAAATAAACTTAGATACTAATCACATTTCTAAGGGACAAACAAACCGCAAATACTGGATGCCGGTACACCCAAAGAAGATTCTTTCACCACTGCAAAGGAGCAAAACATTTGGAAATCTTTCTATACTGGAAGAAATCTGAACTGCATCCTTGGGAATATGCAGGAAATAGTTCTGAAGGTATTATGAACAGGTGGGCAGCATCAACAAACTACACAGAGTATTTCTGAAGAGTCTACGTTTCCTTTACGTCTGAAATACATAAATGAAAAACTGGAAAAAGTTTTTGCTGATTAAAAAAGTGCACTGTACAAAAGGTAAAAGGTTACCTGCACCTAAATTCTAACTACCTTCTTAATGCCTCTTTAAAATAAGTCTGGCTCTCGGCTATAAAGGTCAGGGTGCAAAAAGCATGGCAACAGAATGTCATACATTGAAAAGCGTTTTTAAAGAGTCATTTGGATTAGAGGGAACTGCTGTATCTTTAGAATTATACTGCCTCAAGGAGACCGGGTAGAGGGTTAAAGGAAGCTGCAGCACTACTTAGAGAACGGTAAAGGTTTATTACTTTTTGACTTTTAACAGTGGGACCAGGAGCAAAAGAAAACAGGCAACAAATTAAACACAGACGTACATCACATATCAGACGAAAAACCACTAGGCTGAGGCAGGAGCACAAATACACAATAAACACATTAAGTACATGGATAATTAACGAGGACTAACCTAAAATGAGCCACGGTGGAGAGCTCGAGCACCCACCAGACTAGCACAGCAAAACTCACCGGCTGTCTCCCTGGAGCCACCATAGTGGATCCAGCAAATCAATTATAGCTGGGGTCGTGCGTGGGGCATTCTCCGCATCAACCTCGAAGTCGGGGTTCAGCAGGGTTACCTCTCACCACCACCATCTTACTAGCAGCGCATTATATTGAAAAACATGAATCAGCACTAGCGGCAGTTACATGTAGGCTCCTCTCACAGGAAAGAACTCACCATAGAAAGTGAGACACAGCCACAGGGAAACCCTCCTGGGAGAAGAGGCGTGGCTGTTCGCGTAACACCGAGACGGATGTAGAGGGCAGACTCTGTAGTTATGTCCAGAATTGATTTTTTCAGTTTTTTATAGCGCTAATTTGACCAGAAGATATTGGACCATTTGTATGGGCATTGTTAACCAGTCAGGACGACCTGGAGAAACTCTGAACGCAATCCCCAAACAGGAGGAGGGGCTATCACATGCTGTACAGTGTAATGGCCAAGCAAAACGTTCTCTAAGTGAAATCGCTGGAAAAAGAGCTAAGCACCCAAAGGAGGGACATTTACAGAAATGCACCAATAACAAGGCAGCATTTCTGCATGCCACATGAAACAACCAATGGCAATTGGTGGGTGGGCCAGAGCCTATAGAAGAGGATACAACAGGTCGATCAAAGTTCGACCTAGTAACTATCCACTATAGTCCTTTGTGTTGATGAATGGTTTGCTGTTCGCACTCGCTGCTGTGGAACTTCACAATGGGGGGAACTGAGAAGGGAACACTTCTACAAAACGGAACGGAAGACCTTCGTATGCTGTTTCCGGTCCGTGGGATTTAGTAGCTGCACAGTACTTGTGTATCATCAACAACATGTGGGATTGGGAAGCAATCAGCAGCATTAGAACTCCATAAACAGATAATCTCAGAGCAAGTTTTTAGTATCAGGTTTCAGTGAGGCACATTATTAACGACATCACGGAGTCAGTAGCAGTATTATCCTTTGATCTGGAAAATCTATGAATTCTGTTTACTTCTAAGTAAACAAATTCTCTCTGGTACGCTATTTCTGCATTGGGAATATGTGAAAGCACCCCACCGGCTCCACAAAGGGCAAACTCTAGCGGTGGACCATGGCCGAGCAGTACACCCCCGCTCACGGAATTCCGTAGAGTTTTTCAGTAACTTCGTGGAATTCCTCGTCCTACTGGAAAGGAAAAAGGAGATTCTCTGCACTTGTCTCATGGATTTTAGTTGCCTTAATTTAAGAGATAATCATCAGAGCAAATCAACTTTAGAACAGTCCTCCTCTTTGCAAAGCAATTGTCTTTTTGGTTTACTGTCTGGAAGCACAACTGTGACTGCTTTGCTTGTACAATTGTTTAATGAATGCTGTGTTCTGACGCCTTCTGCTGCCGGATGCCCTAAAATGAATAAAATTATAATAAAGATAAATACATATGTGTGTGAGAAGTGTTGTTCATGGGTGGACCGGTCATTTGTGGGGTCAATGTGAACAAGTTCTGCATTGCATACAAGATGGTGGTTGTAGGAAAGTACCTCTTTTGACATGGTCCCCCCCACTTTTTGCCTGGTATCGGGTGCCACTTTGACTGAAAGTGTGCTAAATTCCTGCTAACCAGGTCCCCAGCACCAGTGTTTTTTCTCTAAACTGTACGATTGTTCCACATTTTTCACCACCTTTATTCCCCTTGTAAGTCCCTATTAAGTGGTACTCCTGATACCTGGTATTGGACCTAAAGAGGGGGGCTGCAGCACCAGTTGTGCCACCCTAAGGGACCCTTGCCAAGCTCACACAAACATCCAATGCAGCATGCGTGTCTTGGTGCAGAGAAAACTGAAGAGTTGACATGGCACACATCCCTCTGTGCCAAGCCCTGCATATGTAAAGGTAAGTCACCCCTAGGGCAGGCCTTACAGCCTGAACGCAGAGTGCACTATAGCCATGTGTGGGCATATCTACCTAAGTGGATGTGTCCCCGTGATATCTAAGTTCACTCTTAGATATTACGAGTTCACAGGGAAGCCATGACGAGTACATGGGCTGGACACTCATGATTGCGAAATCCCTAGCTACATGATGGCTTCACTGTACCCCAAGGTGTTTGGTACAAATCACCTCGTCTTAATAAACCCACACTGATGTCAGTGCCGACTACTAGTGTGTTGACTGACTGGTCTCAACCAGCCAGCTACTATAGACAGGTTGACCTCCCGAGGTGAAAGCCTTCGCTCTCGGAGGTCGGGAACATAGCCTGCTCTGGGCGGAGATATTCACACCACCTCCAAACAGAATAGACATTACAGGGCGGAAAGCTTCAAAGGCCACGCCTCCTTTGTTATGTGACCGCAGGCCTCTCCAGATAGTGGAGGTGCCCACTCCCCTGTCCTGACCTCACTGTTTGGCGGCAAGACAGGTGGTAAAGTTAGTTAGATTAGGAGGTGTATTCATTTTCAGCCAGCACCACCCCTAGGGCTGGCCAGCTGATGTGGAACCCACTTTTCAGATTCCTCCATGTTGCTTTTGGAAGGAATTAGCCTTCTAGGATCAGGGTTTCCCCACTTCCCACAGGAAGTGATCAGACAGAGGGTAAAGACACCCTAAGGTAGGTGGCCCATTGGTTACTATCTGTCACTTCCCGTATTGAGTATTTAGGTGGCACCCCTGAACCCAAGTACTCAGATTTGACGGATCAACAGAAGAAGGACAAAGAGAGTCACTGCCTGGCGAGAACTGCAGCAGAACTTTGGACTTTGGCGCAAAACCCTGCTGTACTCAGCCCTCTCTTGACAATCATGACAGAGTGACTCATCCTGCGAGCTGGAGAACCACCAAAGCCTTTGGTAGCCAGCCAGCACGTCAACAAAGACTAAAAGTCTCCCTTGGAGTAGATGAGCTACTTCTCTGCAGTCCACAGGCACTGACGAGCAGTGCTTGTGGACTGCAGAGGAGTTCCCTGACTCAACCGATGCTGCAGACAAACAGGAGAAGGCACTCCTGCGCTGGAAGTTCAGATCTGTCTCCACACTGAATTTGAATACACAAGGACCAACAAGAGCCGTGCAGCACCAACCCCCGGGATACCAGACGCCCTGCACCAAACACCGACCGTGAGTGTCCAGTCCGGACTCTCACTGCATCAGGACCAAGATGCCAAAGAGGGACATCAGCGTCACTGAGACCCACTTCGAGAGTGGCCCAGCTGCATTGATTTCTTCTCTTCCAGCTGTTTGTAACTGACCGCGAGGTGCATCTTTGTGTACCCAGCCGACCAAGCCCCTCTGCTCCTGAGCCCCCCGGAACAGGTCCTGTGCATCTGTGCTCCAAGACCCCTTGCAACCTGAGCTCCCGTTTGGGACCCACCAAACTTGCCTGTAAGTCCCCCTGTGCAGCCTCTATTCAGATGACCCCCCTTCTCCATAGCACGCCACCTACTACCAGCCTCACCAGCACCCTGCTCCCATTAGAATCCAGGCGGTTCCCGAAGACTTGCTGGTAGTACTTCAAACCTTGGCCCACTACTATTTTGATCCCAGAAGGTAAACCCCTGAAACCGTCTGTACCTACCTGTAACGCACCTTTCATTTTTCCTCCCATAGGACTGCTTTATGCGTAAAAGCGCACAGGTTTGAACGTTTACTTACCTGTGCATATTTATAGCAAAAACTGTACTTACCTTGAAACAAAGTTCTTAAGTTTAAAATATATATAAAAAGAAGTGTTATTTTTCTAAATTGGCCTCGGATTTATTCTTCGAGTGTGTGTCTCATTTATTGCCTCTGTGACAAACACATTCTTAGCACTTCCCTCTGTTAAGCCTAACTGTTCACCTACACTACCCCAAAATAGAGCGTTAGTATTATCTACTCTAGCCGCTGTAAACCTATTGGGGACCCACTGGACCCTGCACAGTGTACTTCATTTTATTACACTATATAAAGAGCCAGCTTCCTACATGGGATTTTATCTGAGCTACCTGTAACATACTAGCTCCCATGTACACCCTTCCGCTTCGCCCTGAAATCTGTGTACATGGTTGCTGGGGGAAGGTAACCCCCATTACTCGTACCTCCTGCCTCACGTAATGCTCATCCCTACCCATTTCTTGTGTTGTGACCTCCAGTAGGAGCAAATGTAAGGCTGCTAGATCACACCTAAGACAAGTCAAAACTAGTCTGCCTGGGTACTCTAGGCTCAGAAGCCTGTGAATCTTACTTGCAGTGAGGGCAGGGTGCTCCTCCAGGACTGGAGGAGGCCAAGGACTTCAGAAAGTTTTCGATCCTCTAATTTGTCAGCATTCTCCCTTGACCATCATATCTGGTGTATATGTACAAGAATAGTGTTGGGTTCATTCTTTATCAGATGGAAACCAAGGAGGTCTGCGCAGCAGCCGGAGACAGACAGTACCAGATCTCTGGACGGTATTTTGGTCCGAAGACATCAGTGGTGAATGACATTATTCTAATTGAATGCAGCCCAAGAACCAATGATGGCAGAAACTCCCAAGAAAACGCTTCGGTTAGTGACGAATGGTGGGTTTATGAGATTTCAGACCCCTGGAGACAGTATATAACAGTTGATGAGGTCCAGTGTTACCAATAATGACCACTCAATAGCGGATAAGATCTGTAGGGTGAATGAACTGAAAGCCCCAAAGACAGACACACTGGTAAAGATTTGTAGAGCCAAGGGACTCAACCCCTGGGGACAGATAAGGACTGCCATACTCGCTTCTCAGCCTAGTGGCGAAGAAGCAGTGAGCCAGCAAATCCTATTAGTTCTGAGCCCTGAGAGGACAGAGATGCTCGTCAGACTTCCATCATACAGAGATCCATGATTTAGGCCAAACTCTCCAGTACGTCCCCACCTTAAAGCCTGTTGTGTCCATCCTCCAGTCCACGATTACCTAGGATCAGGTTGTCAGGCACCAAAGAGCCTTTAAATTCAAGAAGTCACACCTAATGTCCTTATGATTAAACGTTGGGAAATATGGGAAAGTTATATAATTTGTGCTCCACTTTAATAAAACAGCAAAAACAACAAGAAAGAATTGCTTGAATTAATCTCAGGCACTGGCAATGTCTCGGGCCGGATCCCAGTCCATAGTTTTTCATCCCAATGTGCCTTTCTAGACTGAGACCCGCCTTATGCAAATCAGTTTTGGTCCAACCTGAACTGCCAGGCAGTCACTCTACTGAGAAATTGCTTCCTTAGTGGTAAACAAGTCATGCTACATTCAAGTGACACCGAGCCTTTGAAGTATGCCCTTAGTTATAAAGGATGCATGACCGAAGGTTTCACCTGACCCCAGCCCAATCCCATAAATCGATAATGGGAAGAAAGATGGGGTGTTTGGAAACCTATTTACATGTGGCTAAAAGACAATGGAAAGTTGGGTGAAAGGGATGTTGGCCAAAGATTGTCATTCTTTGAACCACCTAAGGCTGGCTAAGCGACTCTAGGGTGAGCTCAGACAATATTTGGCTGACCTGAACAGAAAGGTATGGGTAGCTAGCAATAGCTGACAAGCAGACTGCTGACAGGGTTGAAAAGTAGGGCAAGGAGCATCCACTCCAACTCCAAGAGGCATAACCATTGGAGGCAGTTCAAACGCCAGGCTTGGGTCACTGTAGAATAGATTCAGCCTATGGCAACCACACAATATATCCTTCCCCGACCCAGAGGGATGGATAATTACTTTGAGAAGTCCGGATGGTGCAGAAGGAGGAACTTATGGGAACCGAGCACAGGAGGACTCAGGGTGCCAAGGTTGGAAGAGGGGAGGTCTTGATGTGTTCACCAAAATTAGGAGTGACTTAGATTCTCTTATTCCACTTGACCCTTTTGTGCAAAACCACCTTGCCTGACAACTTAGCATTATCCAACTCAGAAACATCCTTCAGAAAGGCTGAACAAGTGAGAGGGCAGTTAACTGCAGGACTGTAGAACCAGCAAACGATAGTCAAGAGGCCACACTGGACAGAAATGAGAAGACGATAGTCCACGATATAAATGCAAGAGGATGGCTGTTGCAAATAAAGGGTAGCTGTCTTAACTCCTGGGGTTGGTTGCTGTGGTTTCAACCTAAAGGCCTACCGCAAAATAATGTACATACCTCCTACCTGAGTGTCCCCAGACTCTTGTGTGAAGATTCTGCCCTCCAACTACAGCAACTAGCTAAGATACGGATACAGTGTCCAAAGGCAAGCTGCATGCACTAACATGTCAATGTTCTTAGCATCACCTGCACGCGTGCATCCCCTGGTTTCAACCTTAAGGATAGTGTAGGCAGGTAAGGCAGTAGTGGTGAATGTTTATCACAGTTTGCCAGTTCAAGCCATGCCAGGAGCCAAGATGGCCCTAAATTCCACCATTAAATAACTTGTAAACTGGAGAGTGCTATGTGGTCATAAATCAGTACCTCTCATCATTAAGTCACTAAAATGGCGTTACAGAGCTTAGACCTATCTTACTTTGAGAAAGCAAGACCTGATAAAACGGAGTCCCCTAGAGTCTCTCAAAATAGATATTCTACTGCATTGCATGGTGTCAGGTTAACATATATTGTTTTCCTGTGTAAGGCTTCCACTGAAAGCCTCTACACACAATTACGTATTTGAAAGCCAGATATTCTCTACACTGATACAAGATCAGAGAAAAACCTGTTTTATTTTGCACTGGTAGCAAGACAGTACTTTGAAAAACTAGGAGATGAATCTGGTGCTGAGGTGGACCTCCATGAACTTAACGTAGGTGGTGGAATAGTGAATAGTGAAGAGCGGTCTGCCATCCTACACTCCTCTTGTCACCCCCAGCTGACCAGAGGGAGGCCCAGACAGACCTGAGGGAGGTGAGGGACTGTGAGTGTCACTCATGCTTCATCAAATGCTATCTCCACTATAAACCATAGATCCATTTAGACATTGGGCTCTGAGCAGACCTACTGCTGATCTAGCATGAGCCACTGTTATGCAGAGCTGACTGTGCTTGGATTTGATATGGGAGAGTATGGCCTTTTGTGGTGAGGTGTAGGCCAGGTATATTTAAAAATATTTGGACAAGGTACAAGAGGGGGTGCCAAGGGAGGTGGCTGGTCCAGGAGGATGCACCATCATTTTTTTTTATATTTGGGCAAGAAAGGGAAAGGTAGCAGGACACCTGCTATTTTATTTTTAATATCTCTGTTGGTGAAGGGTCTGTTCAGGGTGGTCAGGGTGGGTGGCAAGGCACCAGGCAATAGCCTGGGCAGGAGAGAGTGTTGCTGAGGGACTTGGAGGGGTAGCAGGGCATCGGGTTCCAACTGACTTCATAGACAATTGTTGTATGATGGAACCCTGCAGGCATATACCCCGTATGCCTTTACAACGCAGTCAGTACCCTGCGTGCGACGTTACCATGCGTTACTTTAGCACGCAAGTCGATACAAAGACTTGCTTTAGGGGGCGCTGCACTTTGGAATAGTATAAATTACTATTCCATCTCAGTCTACTCAACAGTAGGGAAGGTGTTGGACTTAATAATCAGACCCCAGTCCAGCAACGCGCCCCCTACAGCAGGTCATTGTAACAACTTGCGTGCTAAAGTAACGTGTGGAAACGTCGCATGCGTGGTACCAACCTCAAGTCTGGTTGTCGTAAAGATTGCAGGGTAAATGATGTTTCTTTAGACAACTCAAGCTTCGACCTTGTTGTGTGTGTTAATGTCACTTCACACTCCATGATAGTAAACAACCTTTGTTAATTATTCATCCATAATTCTATATGTTCTGTTTTGTAATTTTGTAAATTATGTAGTAACTGTAATTTTTGTGTACTGTGTACTTTTTCTCTGTTACAGACTTGCAAGGTAAGTGTTCAGAAGACACTTTTAACTGTACCCGTACGGACCCTGATAACTGTTCGCGAGACACGGACTGTATGGGAGCCACCAAGTGCTGCATGTATAACTGTACTATGAAGTGCAGGTTCCCCGCGCGAGGTACAGTATACATGTAAACTTTTTATTACACTATTTTTCCCAACTATACCATGATGTAGACGCAAACAGACAATGCAATCAGAAGGGTACCAGTATGATATATATAAATAGAGGATTATCGCTGCCAGAGTAAATCGAAGGAAGGGAAGACTGCATGCCAGCATTAACCTGCAGTAGGCTGTTGAGGATGTATATGGTGGAGCTTTTACAGACTGAGCACAACATATGGTTGGAAAGAAGCAAGGCAAAGCCACTAGGTGTCACTATTTTGAAGAAGCAATGGAATTCACATTTTGACGCTCCTAATAAGTTTCAACAGGCAGTTTCCCGATGCAGCCAGCAGTACCGTAGGCAGTTACCTGAGGTCCCTGGAGTCAGAAACACATCCTTGAGGTAGCAGGCTGAGGTCTGTAGGGTAATTTAGGTATGATAGGTAGGTAAGATTGAAGGGTAGGTAGGTAGCAGTGGTACGGTAGGTAAGGTATGGTTTGTAAAGTACTGTAGGTGTGGCAGGCCGGTAACGTATTATAGGCGTGGTAGGTAGATGTGGTATAGGAGTAGTCGTTATGGTAGAGATTTAGAGCATGTTTAGTAGGTAGCAAGGTATGGATATATAAGTTTGGTAGGTGTGATAGGGCAGGTTAAGTATGTAATATTAGGTATTGTAGTTCAAGTATGGTAGGTAGGAAGGTATTGCAGGTAGGTGTGATAGGTCAGGTGTGTTAGATTAAGTATGGTTGGTAGTTTGGGTATGTTAGGTATTATACGCATGCTAGGTTAGGTTGGGTGGTTTGTGAATAACAAGTGCCTCCATACATACAGGCATAGATATCCAAACAGCAATCAGCAAAGCGATAAAGCAGCAATAAAAAAGTTGAGTCAGCAAATTAAATACGCCAAAGAAGACAGGTTGTGTTTCAACTACAAGCCAATTCCAAGGAACTGCAAGGCTGTGATGCAGAGTCCGGCATCGTCATCGAGGCTGCTGTCGATGAGGGATGGGAGTACTTACACCGAGGATGCTACACACATTAGTGATGCAATTGCTGTGATGCAATGTGGGTCTTTTCAGCGGTTCCAATCCACGAAGCTGCGGCGATGTTTCGGATCTGCTCGGGTTGCACCGCGCAGCAGATGAGATGAGTTGGTTATACTGGATCCACGAAAGCTTGCAAAGCACCTTGAGCCCACTTCCAAATGTCCAGGACTGGGGTGGCACCACTTGCCAGGGTAGACTCACAGATGGCAGAGTCCAGGTGCGGGTGCAAGGTTGTTGGAAGCCTGTTGTGTCCCTGAGGATTTTGATCAGGAGAACAGCCAACTAGCCCTGGGAGTCACTCTGGGTTCAAGAGATGCAGGTCCTTCTCACCCAGGCAAGAGGGCACCAGGCAACAGGTCAGCACAGCAGGGAATCAGGCCTTCAGAGCAGCAGTCCAGCAGAGTGGCAGTCCTTTCAACAGCACAGCAGCCCTTCTTCCTGGCAGAGTTTTCACAGGTCCAGAATTGTATCGAAGAACTGGTGTCTGAGGTCCAGTATTTATACCCAGTTGTTCCTTTGAAGTGGGGGAGAAGCTTCTAGAGGGTTCCCTTTGAAGTCCTCGGGCATCCTGCTTTCCCTGCCCTGGCTCCAGACGATCTGCAATCCTTTGTGTGGAGGCAGGACTCAGCCTATTCAAGTGTAAGTGTGTTTGGGTTCAGCTCTGCCCTCCGATCCTTCCAGTGATATCCCATTCAGGCACACCTAAGCTATCTATTGTGCGTGGCTGTCTAGGAGGAATACACAAAGGACAACTTTCAGTTACACCCAGTCATGTGACCCAGGACAGGCTACAGGCACTAAATGGCTAAGGTAGGAAAATGCCAATTTTCTAAAAGTGACATTTTCAAAATTGACAGTAATTTAGGATTTTTTATTACAATTTCAAAGACACCAAACATGAGTCATTATCTGTTTCCATTTGGAAATTACAGATTATTAAATGTATTAAGGTAACTCCAATGTTATCCTATGGGAGAGGTAGGCCTTGCAGTAGTGAGAAAAAAAATTGAGAGTACCAGTACCAGGATATGTGAAACTTAAAAGTACATACCCTACTTTTTAAATACATTGCACCCTGCCCTCCGGGCTGTCCCGAGCCTACCCTGGGGGTCACTTGAATGTATTAAAAGGGAAGGTTTGGGACTGGCAAACTGATTACTTTGCTAGGTTGACATGGCAGCTTTAAAACTGTACACACAGGCTGCAATGGCAGGCCTGAGACATGTTTAAAGGGCTACTTAAGTAAGTGACACAATCAGTGCTGCCGACCCTCTGGTAGCATTTAATTTACAGGCCCTGGGCACATGTAGTGCCACTTTACTAGGGACTTATAAGTAAATTAAATATGCCAAGTGGGTATGATCCAAGGATACCATGTTTTAAGAAATGAGCACATGCTCTTGAGCACTGGTTGCATTGGTAAAGTGCGTAGTCCTAGGGCCAGCAAAAACGAAATCAGCAAAAATGGAGGAAGAAGGCAAAAATTTTGGGGAAGACCATCCTGAGCATGACAGGTCTAACAATTTAATAAAGAACATGTAACAGAAAACAAAAGAGGTGGGCAAACACTTTAGGGAAAAGAGAGGCATTCATGCCAAAGGCCTCCTCCGCCTGGAACATGGAGAGGGACCCTTATCTTGTACACAAGCCTCTATGCAGCATTCATATGCTGCTTGTGAACAAACACAAGTGTGAACATTGAACAGAGCGCCTCGATGCACACGTAAGTAAGCACTTGGTGACAAGATCAGGAAGGCTACATTTGTATTCCTACCCCAAATCTCACTAAGTCGAAAATCAAAGGATAACCCCCACATACCAGAGGTTACACCGATTTTGGGCTCCTCAAGGAGAATCAGTGTTTGATCCTCGACAAGAAGTTGAGTCTGTAAGCAGACGCAAGTGGGGAGGAGTTTGAACAGAGCACCTGCAGGAGTCAAGGCATGTATTGCTGATGATAACATGTGGTACAGGAGTATTCAGGCCTTAAAGTCCAAATACCAGCTACAAAAGGAACTTCTGGTCTGTGGTTGTTTAGGTTGGCTTCAGATCTCCAGACTTGCCAGAGGTGGCTTCCTGACACCAGGGGAAATGTCCAATGCAAGGGATTGCAGCAGGTATTAGGAAGTGTGATAACTGGTGTGTAAGAAAATAGGTTATTGATTGATGGGGGTAAAAATCCCTTCTTAACCAACAACCACAATATTCCGTAGAGTGAACCTCAAAAGTCATCAAATTAACAGGTGCTTAACCCTTTGGTAGTTTGGTACAAAAGCAGTCAGGCTTAACTAAGCAGCACGGTGTAAAGTATTTATGCAACTCACAAACAGTAATAAAAATGAAAATAGAAAACAAGAAAATTCCCACACCAATTTAGAAAAATATAGAAAAATGTAATAAATCAAATGACACTAATAGCAAATAAAATTCGTCGGATACACAAGGTGGATTGGGCTCAGTCTTGGCTTACCTTCAGACTTGGAAAACATTTTGGAGAAAAATCCAGGAGAAGGTAGAGTTCAGCAGGGAAAGTGGCAGGCTGTGTCCGAGGAGGAGCCATAGACGTTCGGGAGCCGCTCAACCAAGTTTTGGTGAAGCTGAAGAGGATGGTGGGAAAGAAAACTGGATTTGCAGGTTGAGGAGGTCATCATCGTCGATTGGGAGCATTTCACCGTCGAGCCCGGTGTAGATTTTTACCTTTGGACTTAAACAACTTTTTGAAGTTGAAAACCTCCAGCGGGCTAAAGCTGGAAGCTGCAGCTGAAGAGTACTTCACGAGGCCGGATACCGTTGGTGAGAGGCCCCACTAAATAGGATTTTCTCCTGCAGAGAAGAAAGTGACAGGAGCTTACGTGAAGACAGGCTGGCTGGCTTGGCTGGCAGGTAGGTCCCGGTCTTGATTCTTCTGACACTTTTTGGTGAAAATATTTCCAAGTCCCAGCTTTTAGGGTTAGGCAGAAGCAGCACCTTTTAACACCACTTATAAGGGTCCATGATTTAGGGAGAACCACTTGTGGGGTTAGGACTCGCTCCAGTTGAGGCCAGGTATATGGTCCAAAGTCTCTGGAGTATACTATGTCCCTGTAGCTCACACACGAGGCCAGCCAACTAGCCCTTAGAGTTGCTCTGGTAGTCATGGGTTCAATCAGGAAGGCAGGCCTCAAGCAGCACGGCTGTCCTCTGAGGAGCAAGTCAGGCCTCAAACAGCAGGGCAGTTTGTTTGGTAGCATCAGGGCAGTCCTCTGGGGATTAAGGTAGGCCTCAAGCAGAAGTGCAGTCCTCTGAGGGGGAGGCATCTATTACAATGCAGGCATTACATCGTAGTGCCTTTACAACGCAGTCAGTACCACAACTGCGACGTTACCACACGTTGCATTACAATGCAATTCAATTAATTACAACGACTTGCTTTAGGGAATGCGGTGTTGGACTGGTGTTGGATTTTAAGTCCAACACCTTCCCTACTGATACACCGACAGGAGTTGGAATAGTAATTTAAACAATTCCAAAGTCCAGCGCTTCCCTAAAGTTCCCTAGAGTTCCTTTACAAAGCAAGTTGTTGTAATGACTTGTTTTGTAATAGAACTCGTGGTAACAACACAGTGTTGGTATTGACTGCATTGTTAAGCCACGCATAGTTTTGGCATGCGTGGTAACTGGTGCTATTCCTCTGGGGGTCCAGACAGTCCATCTGAAGTCTTTCACAGGTCCAGGAGTGTACTGAAGAGTGGCTCTGAGGCTCCAATATTTATACCTGGTGGCAGCCCTTGAAGTCGGGGGAACACCTTGGTTTACCCCCAAATCTGGTTCTGGAAAACTCTTCCCTTCACCTGCCAAGGCTTCAAGAATTCTGGGGTGACAAAAGACTAGTGTCAGGTTATTTTCTGTGTGTGCTGGAGACAGCTCTATAAGTTTGAGGGGGGCAGGGAACAGCTGCACCCTAAACCATCCTGGCAGGATGGCTCATCCTGCCAACTCCTAGTTCCCCTTCGTCTCACTGTCTGGGAGGAATACACAAAGCCCAGCAGCTAAGACATTCACAGGCATGTGATCCAGGACACTGTTAGCAGGCACAAGAATATGCCAACTTCCTAAAAGGGGCATTTTCAGAATTGTGACTTAAAATCCAACTTTACCGTTAAATAGAATTCATTTCAGTCCAAAATTGACATCCCTATCTGTTCTTAATTGAAATTTAGCACTTAAATGTAATAAGGTAACATAACGTTATCCAATGGAAGCGATAGGCCTTACAGTAGTGAAAAAAAATGTAGTAGATTTTTACTACCAGAGCATGTAAAACTTAAAAACACATGTACTACTTTTTAAATACAATATATCCTGTGCTAGATTCTTTTAGGGACTACCTTAGGGATGACATATGTATTAAAAAAGGAAGGTTTAGGCCTGGCAAATTTTTATTTTGTCAGATCAAATTGGCAGTTTAAAACTGCACTACTGGCCCAAAACATGTTTAAAAAGCTACTTAAGTGGGTGGCGCAAGGAGTGCTGCAGATCCACAAATAGAATTTAATTTACAGGCCCTGGGTACATGTAGTACAATATACTAGAGACTTATAAGTATATTAAATGCTAACAATCAGATGTAAGCTAATTTTACCTTGTTTTAAGGAGTGAGCACAAGCACTTAAGCACTGTTTAGCAGTGGTAAAGTGCAGAGTCCTAACGCCAAGCTCAATGAAAGTCAGAAAACAGGAGGGGTTAAGTTAAAGAATATGGGGTTGACCCTCAAGAGAAGACCAAGTACAGCATGGTGTCACTGGGTCAAAGCTGGACTGACAACAATAGTTTCTTTGCGTTAACTGAACTCTATCAACATGGGTTTCATTAAAGGGTTAATGACTGGAATAACCTGTATCCCCAGGGCGCTTCAATTGAAGAGAAGGAAATTGCATGAGTTATGGTCTGCATGTCTGTTGTTCGGGTTATGGACTAGGATCCTAGCCATAACTTGCAAACTTCAGTGGTTTTTCAGTTTTAATTCACAAGCATAACTCCAATTTAACTGTGTTTTTGTCATTGAATTTCTGTGTTTTTCTTAACCTGCATGTTAAATTGAGGTAACATTGGACACCTGGCGCAAGAACTCAAGCAGAGACCTTGATGTGCACGGAGGTAGGTTTATTGCAAGGCCTTCTAGCCACAGCAGCAGTGCAGCTGACACTTAGAATCCCCCAGCCAGTTCAAGCACACAATTTCCTGTTGAAAATCCCAGCCTAGGGAATTTCAAGACACCACACATCTTTCCTCTTAAATAAACAGCAAACTTAATAATAGAAACAAAAGAACAAATCAAAAGGTACAAAGAAGATCTAGGTGACCTAGGTCAGAAGTTTCATCCAAATAGAATAGCATGCAGACCAGCAAGAGAAGCTGATCCAGGGCATGTTCAACAACTACAGCCTTAAATACCTTAGCTTCCTGATCTGCTTTCTGGTAGGAAAGCATGAGGGCAGACCACACTGTTCCCTCGTGGCACCCCATTCAAGGGGATTTTCTTTCCACCCACAGTACATTGACTAACATCATCGCCCTTTTTACAAGCATCCTTCTTCCGGGCCGCTACACATGCCAAATTCAAGATTCTTCCTGCCAACAGCTTTATAGAATAGTTTGATGACACGCATGGGAGCCTAAGAACTGAAGTCCAGATCTGCTTTGGTGGGAACTTTTATCTTTACCAGATCTCCACCCCCCACGACAATCTTCTTTACACACTTCCTCCTGGCATGCTCCTCCTTCCTCGGAGAAAGTGCACCATACACTTCAACCGCCCCCCGCCCCCATCATTTTCCCTGTCACACAACCCTTTCCTCCAACTCAACCAACCCGGAATAAACCTGCAATTAGGTCTTTAAATGCTGAAAAGCTAAAAATATATTCTGTCTATGAGGAACGAGATGGTTTGTTGAACCCATCCACATCTTGTTGGTCTTAGAGTGGTAGAGGGCACACTTCTTGTGTACAACACCACAACTTTTCAGAAATACCTCTATTTCTAGAGAACAAAATTAGGTTCCATTATCCAATAATACACTTTGGGAAACCCTTTCACTCTCAACAATGACCTCTAAGTACTTTATTACACTTTTCATATTAATGTCTCCTACCCTTTGGACCACAGCCCAAGTTATGAAAAGATTCCCAAGACAAACGGATATGGCATAACCACCTCAACTCTCCACAGCTACACAGTGTCTAATACCACCTCCTGTCAAGGTTAGTCCAACATTCGCCTCACATACATGAGAACTCCATGCGTCCTCAAAACCTGATCATTATTAGCACACTCTAGACCTGCTTTAACTGCCCTTTCCACTACAAGGTCGAATTTGGCCAATCACAAATCTGCCTGAATTCTCGCCATCGTTTTGAGTGCCCCCTAATATCCTATAGGTGTTAGCTGAATGATGCTCTACTGCAGCAAACTGAGAACCACCAGTCCCGAGCCATGGAACAACAAGTCATCTCTACCAGAGCTCATCCTTGACCATAGGACTTTGAGACGCATATCAACGGTTTTCTTTAGGAACTACCATCCTTTAACCACATGATCAAACCAGTCAAAATGGGACCATTCTTCAACTCATCCTCCTAAAGTGCCCCATCAGTTACCCTACACATACCAATCCATGAATCGTTTTCCAACTTGCCCTGAACCTTTGAGGTGTCCACATCCATCAAACATGAAAGGCGGTCTGCCGCACAGTTGAGAACTCCGGGTAAGTATGAAATACTAAAAATAAATCACTGAAGTGCAATTACAGATTTCCTAATTTGTGCAAATATCCGTCTCAATTACAGAGTAATTTAACTCAGCCCTTCCCACTGCCTAATTCATATGAGATGAAAGCAGTAGTCCTCTTCTAACCCTGCACTTTTGGAAAAGCACAGTGTTCAAAGTTTTACAGCTTTTACCACACACTCCTCACCTGGCACAAAACCTTGAGGCGTGGTGGGGCATTCTCCATCTCGCTTTTGATAAACTTGAACTCCATGGTGCAATCTTCTGTCCAACAGAACCCCATGTTTGTCTTCAGCAAACCCCTAATGAACTGCGTTTAAGAGACAAATTCTCAATAAACCTCACATATTATTCTGTATGCCAAGAAAAAAAAGACTTCTACTTAGTTGTATGATGGCTCCAGCTTCTATATCACTTCCACAAAGTTTGTCTTAGGACGCACATCCCAACAACTAATTTCATGCCCCAAGCAAGACAGCTCTTAACGTCCAAAGAAGCACTTATCAGCCCTCTGTGTCAAACCATGTTTCTCAAAAATCCTTAACTTAGTTCTAACTTCCTGATTGTGTCTCCTCCCAATTCCCACAATAAGTCAGCACATCACCCTATTAAAATACAACTTCTGAGAACCCACCTAACATCAAGGACCTGACCCTTGGAAATTCTGAAGCTAGTGTCATTCAGAATCCTTGCCTGAGCCACTCATCTGCCTGACCTGAACCTGCAAATCCACATTGTGGTTTAACCATACCCCAAATTCCTTCTGGCGGTGTCAGTTTAGGATCATGTCTCCTTTATGTGACACTTACACCTTCCCTGTAATGATCCTGTCTCCAAATTCAGATGATGACTCAAAAATCCCTGCCATTCTTACGGGCCGACCCCATATTTACCTGTCCCGATATTCATGGTCCTTAACACCTCCTGCAAACAGCTCCTCAAAAGTAATCATTGACATAATTACCAGATTGGAACATGAGTTGAAAATAATTTTGATCCTCTAGTCCCCAGTTGTCATCTACTGCTCCGAATTCCCTACACTCTTGGCACCCACTTGAAGGATAACATATTTTTATGCCTCTTTCACTTCCAAGGCTTTCCTGGCCGCCAGGCCTGCACTCCTGCAACACTTGGCGTAATGACCTATTCTTCTGTTTTTATTGAATGGAGCCGTTAACGCCAGACACTCTTTTATTGGTAGCCATATGCCCCATCAGACTACACAAGAAGCACTGGTGCTTTAGTCTCCCTTGCTTATCTTCTCTTTTGTCACCCTTCTCAGTTCTAACCACCAAAACCACACAACAAGAGGTCCCTTTGCCCTCCTCTCACTTCCCTTCATTTATGCATTTCGCTGTAAGGACCACGGGTTCAGCCATAATGACAAACTTACTCACTGATGGCTCATCTTTGAGCAACTCTTCACACACATTTTGAGAACTACAATTTATCAGGAACTGGTCTCCTTATCTTTCAAAGTAATCTACTCATTTTGGACAATATTTCACAGAGCAGTCACATACTCTTCACAGACTCATTGTCCTCTTTCTTCTGTCTGCCAAAGTGGTAGATTTCAAGAACTGTGAACACCCACTTCAGAAATTATATATCTAATTCTTTCCCAGGTAACGCATCCTCATTGAGCCCTCTCGCAATCTTTCTATCTCACTCTGGGATATTGTCAAGAATTTCCTTCTGCCCCTAAGTTGTGCATTAGCAAAATGACCTTCTTGTCAACCCCCATGTTGGAACCACATACTTTGGTGTAGTTCTCAAAAACCTTTTGCCATTTAGTGATGGAGGATCTCCAGGATTTCCCAAAATGAAAGGGTGTGGCTTGATGATCTCCATTTTACAAGCCGGTATTACACTCTAGGTTGTAAACTGTGCTCAGCAAGATGGTGTGCCTACAGGCAAATACATCTCTAGACATGCCTGTTACCGACACGAGTGTGTCCATGGATGTGTGCTCAGCTAGCCGCACAGGAAAGTACAATTGTGTGCAGACCAATTTAGAAGTGCCTCACTTACAGACAGGCAGGATGCACTTACTTGAACACGGTTCCAGAACCGCAGTCCATTTCCTCACCAGCACTGGCCACTCACAAGTCTGTTTCAAATCTTACAATACACACATGATAGGTGGCTATGCAAAGAGTGTCTGTACATTCAAAGCTTGTACAAATGTCTCCTGCAATTCAAATGTAAAATTCAAGCAATGCAGTAAGATTAAGCTCCCTTGGTATGGGCACACCGCCACCTGGGGTGCCAACGCTGGAACAGGAGAAGCCCCGTTCAGTGAATAATTGTTCGAGAACAGTACTGAAGCATTCAAAGAAGTCCACAGTAATATACGTCTGTTCAGTGAAGTGGTGAGACGAAGTTGCGATTGACTTCTGTGTGGTTTATTTCTTGCACAATGTTGTACATTTTTTATGTCAGTCCTTGATACCCAAATGCAAAGAGGCAGCCGGCACATGTTTCTTCAAAGAGACTTTCTCAAGGCTGAGTGCTTCGATATTGTTTCTGTTTCAAATCTTCTCCATCAATGCTCGTAACCGCAACCACACCGTCCCTTGTGATGCCAACACCCTGCTTCAAAAGCACCTTGTGCATCTTAATGGGGTCCCCATGAAACAGCCATTTTTGGACGCACAGTTATGACATGCAGTTTTACTGTATGGGGAAGGCGGATGACACCTTGCGTTCCACTGGCTACTTCAAGCCAGTGGAAGCTGCCTTATATGGATGACCCACAACACTTTGATCTATGTTCCACCCCAGTCGTTGTACAGAGGAAACCGCAAACGTGCCAAAACAGGCTCCTGGGTGGTCAGTCAGCACCTACAGCCTCTGAGCTGGTGTTGGCTTCCTACAGCGGGTTCGCTTCAATGACTAGTTCAATCATCCTGTTGACCACAAGCTCACTGATGGCCAAGAACTTATTCTCTTCTCCGATCAACTTGATGTGCTGAGGTGGCTCAGCTCCACTTACCACCAGTGGGAAGTTGAGGTAAGACTGGACTCCAGACACCGGAACTCACGCAGAGACCTTGATGTGCATGGGGCTAGGTTTATTGCATAACATCTCAGCAGCCTCTACAGAACTGACACTTAGGATCCCTCCTCCAGTTCAAGTGCACACACTGCAGGTGGAATCCTCAAGCTAGGGAATTCCAAGACTCCACACTAGACTTATGTGTTAGAAGCAAAACTAACCATAACCTAACTTGAACCTTTGCTATAAGTATTGCCTGGTAGGGGTATTCCTAATGAGAGTATCTAGTTTCACAATAGCACTTCCTACCACACAAAGTTTAGCCCTACAAATCTGAAACTACTTTCGAGTGACTATAGAGGATGCAGAAGGAGAGAGGTACTGTTAATGTGAAGCGGCTGCCTATGGATTTGGTCATATCCATGATGGGCATCGGAATTGTCTCACTTGAGGCCTTGATGAGTGCCCTTACCCCATTGGGCACAGAGCAGGCATGGCAATATGTTGATTATATAGGTGTAAAACAGTCTGAGTGTAGATGTTCTGTGTTTTTTATCTTGTCTATGGATAACATCGGTAAATGCAGGCATTGGTCCACCCTCACATATTTATAAGGTTTTCTTTTTCTTAAGCATCCTAGCTTTACATGACAAACACTAGGGAATTTCCCAAGATCATATGCTTGGACATTGCGATGGCCTGGACACATAGGGCATATTTACTAAAAGATCACGCAACGCAGCGAGGCAAGTTGCTGCACTGTGTTGCGTGAACAGGATAAAGCTGGACAGCGCCATATTTGCAAAGATATGGCGCTGTTCAGCTCTCTCCCTGCACTGGTGCACTTGTGGGCGCCTACTGCCAACGCAGCCACCCTTGTGTCATATCCTAAGGGTGCCTGCCTTATTGTCAGCATTGTTTTTGTTCGGGAAGGCATACCTTCCTGCACAAAAATAATCCTCCGAGGCACATTCTTCTTTCCCTGCGTGCTGCACAATGCAGCAGGCAGGGAAAGACGAACTAACAAGGTGAAGATATTTCTCCTTGTTATGCCTCTCAGGTAGATGCACCATTTTGGCACAAACTGTGCCTTTCATAAAACTGGGTTTGCGTCAAAATACATGAGCAGATGCATGTGAACCCCCATACTCGACTTATGGAATGCCCACCCGACGGAGTGTAGCACAATGCACCGCAAGGCGCCACATTGCTTTACTTTTTTTACAATGTCACACAAGGCTATGCAAATCAGGCCCTGGTGGGGCTGTATAAACCTCGACTAGCATTTTGTGTCTTGGCTGTGCTATAAAAATGGCACAACCACGAGGTAAAGTGTTAGTATATCTGGGCCCGAAGAGCAGCCTGACATTGAAGATGGTGAGGGAGGAATGAGTCCTCACGTGTTGTGCAGTGGTATATGAAGATCCCTCTGATGAGGCATACCACACTCTGTGGGTTCAGGCTTACCTCCTGGGATACATCCTCACAATATTCTATTACTGCAGAGAGATGACAGACTCACAGGCGCCCTGCACCGTCCGACCAAGAGTCTGCTTCCCACATCCTGTGGAGTTTCATAAAACGTTGAGGAGGACACGTAGTAGTTGTTATTCCCCCTTAGCCCCTCCCTCCAGTATTTGTATTGTAACAAGTTACCAGCTTCAGAGGAATTCAGGGTTGAGCTGACGTTCTAGAAAAAATTGACCACTGTTTTGCTCTTAAAATTGGAATAGCACATGCATGCTGCACATCGCATTTGCTCCTGTTTTCAGTGTATTATTTCTGCACTTTTTCATTTTCCTTTGCAGTTATCTTCAGGTAAGAGGTGGTGGGGAGTGTGTGGGGAGGACTGTTAGGTGACTGCTCCTAATTGGCCTTATTTTTGAAATGATGACCATTGTTTGCACGAAAATGAATAAAGTTGTTTTATTGTGAGCTGTGCAGTTATTTTTGTATTTCTTTTGTGTAAAAGGTAACATGAGGTTTTAAGCCACCTAAAATATCAATGTACTTCATTGCAGCAAAGCCGGGGAATTGTCCTGAACACACTTCCTTGTGCCCTCCGGATGCGGAGATCCCGCCTCCACAGTGCGCCGGCGACATCGACTGCCCCGGCAGGCTGAAGTGCTGCATTGTGCGCTGTAGCCAGGAGTGCGTCTTGCCTCATACCCCAGGTACTCTATGTCTCAGGATTACTCTCTGCACAAGTGCTGTGCAGCCAGTTAGAGGAACTGCTGCTGAGTTAGGTACTCCAGAAGGCCCCTTCCCATTGGCCTTTCTGTACTGCTTCGACACCCCAGAAGTACAGCGCCAAGATATGCGCGGGTGATATACAGCACTGTTGGAGTCGCTCTGATGGAAGGGGACAGGGAAGGACGCTGCTTTTACTTGGCGGTGCCTTCCAAGTCTAGACCTTCTTTGTTGCAATAACGCTCTTTGCATTATGTAACATGTACCACAAAGGTCTGACGTGGACCCATAATCATCATGTTGTGCTTGATGCCCCCTACTCTTGCACCACATGCTCAGTATTGTCGACTCAAAGCAGCTTTCGACTCTTATGTTTATCCATCATCCCTTGGTGGCGCCACAGTGTGGTTTTCATTCATTCATGCACCCTGTTATTAAATGGCAAAGGTCTACAGGTGCATATATTCATCCATATTTACTGATGTGGACTTCAAATGTACATAGGGCTTGTCACTACTTTTGGAATGCTGCTGTTCACTAATGTTTATTATGTCTGCCACATGTTATATTGTTGCGCTGCTACTGACCACAAAGGTACAAAACACACACTAGGACCGGTCCTCCTCAGCCGCGGCCTGTGCAGGTAAGAGCGGTGGGGCAGGGTTGTGGGGTTTCGACAGACGACCACGAGGGCAAATTAAATAAATAATTATTTATTGGTCCTTATAACGCACCGGTCTTCACAAAGATAGTGTTTGTCTGGTTCTGTCAAGGTCAACCCATGCTATGAGGACCGAGCCGGCCCCCACAATGTGGGTTGACCATGCCCACGCCCACGCACACACGCATGTACACACACCCACGCACACACACACACCCACGCGCGCTCACACACACACATATTATGTTTTGCACAGTGGGCCCGATTCACAGAACTAACTTAAGACAAAATCCTAAACTTACTACCATTTTGGTATTCACAGAAGGCACTTACTCATTTTGGTATTCACAGAAGGCACTTACTCATTTTGAGTAACTTACTCATTTTGGTATTCACAGAAGGCACTTACTCATTGATGAGTAAGTGCCTTCTGTGCCTTCTGTGAATACCAAAATGAGTAAGTTACTCAAAATGAGTAAGTTACTCATTTTGGTATTCACAGAAGGCACTTACTCATCAATGAGTAAGTGCCTTCTGTGAATACCAAAATGAGTAAGTGCCTTCTGTGAATACCAAAATGGTAGTAAGTTTAGGATTTTGTCTTAAGTTAGTTCTGTGAATCGGGCCCAGTGATGGTCGCCCCTGTGTAGTTAAGCACCGTTTAATGAATCTTCACAAAAATATTTTTTAAAAGTTCATCCACCTCAGCTCCTTACTGGAAAGTTTTGGGGTGATATGTCAAGTAGGGGTTTTGAAAAAGGGAATATCCCAAAACACGTTTCCCCATGCAGTTTACATGGGGAAGTTTATACAAGGATAGAGGGAAAAACTGCTGAACAGAATTATATCAAATTTGGCAGAATACTACATTTTTGCCCAAAAAGTGTGCTTTTCGTGATTTGATGTAATACTGTTAGCTGTTTTTTAGAAATTAGGTTTAAAAAAATAGCGCTATCTAGATAGGAGACCTACAAGACCGCAAATTAAACATTCATTGGCAAAGCCAATAGATGTCGCCTATGCAAAATTTATTGGCTGTGTCAATTTAAAAAAAAAGTTATACAAGAGATTTTGCAAGCTAGTGCAGCTTTGCAAACACAATGTGCATATTAAACGCATGTTATGTTTATGAGGAAGCATAGGAAATGTATATTCCAGCCTTACATTACTACTGGCAATAGCGCCTGATAAGCTGAGTTGATCACTGCTGGTAATCTCATATGTAGTGGCAACTAATGTAATCTTGTCTGTTCTTGTCATTAGTACAATACTAATACTAATAATAATATTAACTTGTGTTGATTTGTAATAAACCTAAGTGATTCTTATTATAGAAAAGGTTACTAGAGAGCAATGAAGAATCTCAAATACACCATTGATAATACAGCACAAATTAGACTCCTGGTGAGTAATAGCATCATTCAAAGCATGGCTAGAAGGACCCGGACTCTGCAGGTGCTGTGATGCCACACCTGTGCACTATCAGAATTACTAAAAGAATGCATGTAAATAAGCAAGCTAGCATCACAGCTTCATGCCATGTTTCTTTTCATCTACCGTCTATGACTTGCTTGACTCCAGGGTCTCTGGTAAAAGATGTATTGATACCATACAGATGAATACCTTCAAGATGCAGGTAATCCCACATGAAATGCTAAAAACACAAGTAATTGCCGAACACTACTCTTTATAAACACATAGTTATTTTGTTATATTACACAGCGTGAAAGTCTTCACAAGTACGGTCAAGCCTATCTTAAACTGTGTGTATCTCAATTTTAAAGTAATGACTTGCATATTCACAGTGCTTTCTGTCACAGACTGCGACTTTGTAGCACTAGAGATGCACACGTCACTATTATCTACTGCACCAACCAGGATTCAATCCTGTGGCTCATTGGCTTTAGACACAGACCTCTGCAGTGCATTAACAAATAGAGGTTTTCATAAAGTGAGCTAGTGAATTTCCCATTGATTAACTTGAGTTGCGTTCATTTTTCATTTAGGCTGTGCCTTATTTCATATGTAGTTACCTGAATGTGAAAGACTGAAAAAAGTCGCAGAATATTTGTTTTTTGTTTTTATCCCCACCTTTGACCCCGCCCCTATGCTCAGTCACCCGTGTCCCCCGTTGCATGCAGTATCACAGTTCCCATACTTTTTTAATGCACTTCGACCACTGGTTACAATAGATGCCCATAGAATAGACACCAGAGTCAAAGCTTGTCTCCAGTGTCTACATGGACATATTTTGTATTTTCTGTTGTTTAGAAGAGTCTGCGCTTCTCTTTGCCATAAAGGACAGCGCTTACCTCTGCTGCGTCTGCTGTCTCCGGCTTGCGGGACAGAAGGGATCACTTGCTTTAATCTTGCCTTGCTTGCCCATGCCTGCAACTGATTCATCAGACGTTGATCCCACACACACATCTACACTCTATATTGGCTTCATATGCATCTCCCCATGTTGATGCTTGCACGTTTGTGCTCTTCACACTAGCTCCATCTCACTGAATACATTGCCTGTCTCCACCCCTCTGTCCCGCCCTCACGTATATTCATTCGGACAAATCCGAATGACTGGCTACCTCGGTCTATGATGTAGAATGGCAGCTTTTCCGTGAATATAACAAATAGTTATTTTGCCATGAAAAATTATTAACGATAGAGTGTGCATTAATGTAGTAGACAATAACCAGTGATGTTTTGCTGTGTAATTTGTGAACAGTAATTGCAGCCAGTTGGTGAGTCTGTTGTCTCTGTCAACCTGAGCGGTCTGTCTATAGTTCCTGTGATTGCCCGACACCAGTGTCTTATGTCGACAGAGTGACCTCACAGATGGCAATGGGTTTCCTTGAGGGTCGAAGTGCAGCTTGACAGAGATGTACAGCTTGAGAGGAGTCTTGAGGGCAGGTTGGGTAAGGCTACGTTATGGCTATCCGACTCTTTCTAGCTTGGCAAGTAGTTAAGTCTCTGCCTTGGCAGTGCTGTCATGCCATGTATCAAAATTAAACTCGTGGTCTGAAAGGAAGGATGTGGGAACAGTGCTGAGGTAAAGAGAAGGTGGCCTACACATGGACTCGCATGGAGTGCTCGATAGCAAATACTTTTTTTTAAAAGTACCTTCAGGGTGTGTAGGCAGTGTAAGGACAGTGGCCAGTGCCCGGAAGCTGTACTTGGCTCTGAGCTCCATGTTAGGCAAGGACAGCAAAGCAAGACGGAAGTGAAAGCGGACGACGTCCTGGCCAATGAGAAGCACGGAAATTAGAGCGATGTTAGAATAAACCAATGGTAGGTTCAGGTAAGTAAGGGGCGGGTTCTAAGCCCCTTTTAAGATTTTTTTAATTTATTCACAAAAGAATGTGCAAGCACAGTGCAAGCAATGTGCATGCAAAACCTAAAAAATTGAGAAATCTGATTGGTCGAGAGGGCTTTATTTCCTGTTGGCCATCTTAGTTTTGCTAATAACTTTGGAGCCATTTGATGAATCTTCACAAAACGTTCCCTCAAAAAAGTTCATCCACCTCAAATCCTTCCCGGAAAGTTTGGGACGATCTGTTCAGTGGAGGCTCATAAAAAGGATGGCTCTGAAAACAGTTTTCCAATGGCAATTTCCATAGGAAATTTTATGAAACAATACAGAAAAAACTGCAGAATGCAATTACACCAAATTTGGTAGAAAGTTAGAAATGTACTCGGAAAGTGTGCCTTCACTTTATTTGGTGTAAATTTGTTCAGCTGTGTTTGTGAGATTTGTGTTTAAATTATAGTGATACCTGAATGGTTGGTCGCTCGGGTCGCCTGCTGGATTACCGTGGTACTAAAGGGATTTTTTTTCGATTGGTCGTTAAGTCCCGCAGGGCTGGTACCAGTCCTGTGGGACTGAGCGATGTAATTGGATGTATGCAACATAAAGAAACATTTTGTGGTTGCCATTACAAGACTCAGGGACTCGATCCCCATGTCCTGAAGTTAAAATTAAAATGACTTATAAGGGGACAGTGTAGGGGTCTGCTGAACCTCTGCCACTTCTGAGGGGGGCCCAAAAGGATCCTACCAAGGACCAAAAAATATCAAGAATGGTTTTCCCCTATGAAGTACTTCAGGACTCTTGCAAGACCAGTAGACCACAAGACTGCCCACGCTTCAATAAGTGGCACTTTTGTAGTCTCACAGTACTGTAGATGACGCCTGAGCTGCAGTATCGCATAATAGCAAAAAAATAAAAAAGATATATGTGGGTTGAGGGTCTTTGAAGGGTTGCCTGACTGCACGGAGTTGACGCCACACGGGGGTTGGGCCCAGAACCTGGCCACTGACCAGGCCCTACTGCCAACCCTACACCTCACACGGCCGAAGGAGTTGGGTGAATATAATCCAATAAACATGGATATTCACTGAAAATAAAGCAAATGTTAAAGTGCTGTTGTAATTATGAGTTGCAATAATATAAAAACAAACTATAATTTGCACCTTTGGCATGCACTGCTTATGACCCTACATGTTACATAATTGATGACATCACTGATGACATCTCAAATCTGAAATCACATTATTGACACTATGATCACATCCCTCATGACATCATCTAACAATATGACAGTTAGCTATAAGCTTTTCATACTGGAAGGTATTAAGCATGGTAAACACAAACCCAATTTTCCATAACATCCGTTGTACTAATGGGCTAATCCTTTCACGATAAGCAGAGTAAGGAGAATATGAAGCATATCTGTGAAATCATCTATAATAAGTCGATATTATGCTCTTTTCTTACTGGCATTGAGGTGTCAAAGAAATGCAGTGGCTCTGTAGACTTTAATAAGATCAGTAACTTATACTGCTTAAAAATGGTATTTGGGTATTATTAATCTTAAAGAAAAGTTGAAGGCAGCTATGTTGTTTTTAGGTACCCTTTGGCTGTGTTCTGCATTTCACCCTTACATAAAGGTAAGTATTTGGTTTTCTATTTTTCCTCAACTCATTACCACTTTACTAAAGTGGTAATAGATAGTGAAATATATTTATAAGTTTCTATATATATTTTTTTAAATACAGAGTACTGTGGTACTGCCAAGGAAGCACTGTGCTACTTAAAAAACAAACAATAAGAAATATGTTAAAAAAATTCAAAAGACACTGTACTAGATATAGTGTACTATATGGTATTTTCAATTTTTAACATATTTAAATGTTCACAAAAGAGTCTGTGCAGTACTGCGGTAGAACCTAAAAATTACAGCACTACATAAAACAAATTTTGATAAATGCGTAGTTCTCCCTAAACTGCTGAAAAAATATAAAGAAATCATAAATTCATTTCTTTAACTAATATCAGTTTTATAAAGTGGTAATAGGTAGGGAATAAATACAAAACCTAATACTTACCTATATAGAATGCCCTAACCTAGAATGCAGCAAAAGTGTGCTGAAAACTGCATGGCTCGCTTTTATGTTTTGTAAACACAGCCATTAGCCAATCACATGCTGCCT
Source organism: Calotriton arnoldi (assembly GCA_963921515.1). Taxonomy (NCBI): domain Eukaryota; kingdom Metazoa; phylum Chordata; class Amphibia; order Caudata; family Salamandridae; genus Calotriton; species Calotriton arnoldi. The sequence continues at coordinate 380,475 of CAWUFW010002813.1, read as the reverse complement.
TCTTATTGGCATGTACCGCAGTATACCCCAAACTTAGTAATAGATTCTGCTGCGGTATACCCCACTAAGTATTTTAACACTTATAACTACTTACGCTATTTACACCGATTGCAAAAAATTTGCATTTACACCTCACATCTACATCCGTTCACCCACTTTCATGCTATGTCTGTTTCATGTATCACACTCCACTCTATGCCACTACGCTCTACGCCACTCCATTCTATGCTGTTACACTCTATGCCACTCCTCTGTACATCACTCACCTATACACCACTTCACTCTACGCTAATCCACTATATGCTACTCCACTCTTTTGTACGCCACTCCACTCTACGCCACTACACTCTAAACCACTCCACTCTACGCTGTTATAATCTGCGCCACTCCATTCTATGGCACTGCAGTGTACACCACTACAATGTACGTCTCTCCCCTATACTCTACTCCACTTTACATCATTCCACTGTACACTACTCCTCTCTATGACACTACACTGTGCCAGTGGTTAATTTGTAAAAAAAAATAGTGCGGGGGCTCTCATCAGGAGGCAGCTTGCACTAGCCCAGTTCCTACCAACCATGAAAGTGGGTGGGAGGATGTGGCGTAATGGCCAGAGCTGCTGACTTCGGAGCTGAGGAACCAGGTTTGAGTCTCGTGTGGGCTCAACATCCTGTCATGTTCCTTAGGCTAGTCCTGTCATGTATACCTTTATTACATACATTTGTCCCCTCCACACGACAGTAACGATTCTAAACAGGTGCCCTTTTACCTAGTAGCTTGCTCCTGTCTCTTCGACACCAGGCTCTAAGTATCCTATCATAATCCCTGTACCTGACTTACATAAACATGTTCCCAGGCACGGCAGAATTATTCTGTATAAGGGTCACCACTTTTTTCATCCTTGGCCAACAGCCAGCTGTGCATGATCGCACATATTTAGAAAAGCATTGGTGAATGTTTTCAAAACATTTATGATTGTTTTCAAAACATCCATGGTTGTTTTAAAAACATATCGATTCTAGAAAAACCCCCGAAGTGACCACTTTAGTATAAAAGACCCTCACTCCCTCCTAAAATTAGAGGAGAATTCCTTCCAAGCTGACACGGGGTCCTGCATGCTGAATCTTCGACACGCATCAGTCTGACATCCTTTGCGGGGTGTCATCCTCGATGCAGAGACGGGGTCCTTCATTCCCGACCATCAGGTGAGGGGGCTGGTTCTTCCCTAGGGGTTTCTTGGCTACAGATACACATAGCTATATGCATATACACCTACACATCCAGGCTAGGCTAGGTACATTCAGGCAAATTACTTAGGGCGCGCATTTTAAGAATATGCAAGTGCTACTGTTTTATCTGAACTGCTTATGTTCATCTTATTAGCACTATGGTAGAAATGTATCTACTATTTACTATATTGGTACTAGCAATCTCTTTTGTATGCTCCTGTCTCCTGATTGTCACAGCACATATGTCTTACACAAGGCTGGACCAATAAATTCTTATTGAAATGTCCTAATCGCCATCCTTTGCATTTTCTGAGAGTAAGCAAGCACGAGTGTCTGAGCGAAACGTACTGTACTGTGTTCCACGATCCCTGAGGAATCAGGGTTGTCATGTTTAGTGGTTGCCAGAAACTACATACACCACTGTAAGAAACAGGGGGGTGGTAGTGGCACTGTAGAGCTAGCTGGTCTAATGGCTGACTTATCCTGTGGGGGTGTCCGGAGGCGGTAGGGACACCAAGCCCTCAGTTTAGGTCATCCAAAACGCGCAGGTCCTTGGGGATTCCTAGGAACTACATGACAATCCTGTGATTCTGGGCAAATCACTTAATCTTACTGTGCATAAATAAAAGTGCATAAATTAATGTGTCCTTAACTAGTGCTCATGTAAAAGTGCCCTAACTATTTCACTCTATGCCACTCCACTCTATGCAACTCCAGTGTACACTGTACGCTATTCCACTCTACGCCACTCCACTGTATGCCACTTCAGTATATGCCACTCCACTCTTCGACACTCCACCGTATGGTATTACACTGTACACAACTCCACTCTACACAACTCCAATATACACCACTCCACTCTACGCTACTGCAGTCTACACTATTCCACTGTGAAACACTCTGCTCTATGCTATTCTGCCATATGCCACTAGACTCTCCGTCACACCACGTAACGCCACTACACTCAACGTTATTCTACTCTACACCACTCCACTGTAAGTTACTGCACTGTATAACACTCAACTCTACGCTACTGCAGCCTATACTATTCCACTCTATCACCCTCCATTTTATACCAGTCCATTCTACGACACTCCACTGTATGCCACTCCAGTATACACTACTTCACTCTGTGCTATTTCACTGTACGCAACTCCAATGTACAACACTACACTCAATTCTACTGTATGCTATTCCATACTATGTCACTCCATTGTACCCCACTCCAGTCTACACCACTCCACGCACTCAACTGTCCGCTATTCCACTGTATGCAACTGGACTCCATCCCATTCTAGTCTACTCCATTCTACTGAACCACCCTCTACTCTACCCCAGTCCACTATACATTTTTGCACTGTACGCCACTAGATGCTACGCCACTACACTTTACATTACATTATTCCATTTAGTGACTCATTCTTTCATTCACCCTGTGACACAACAGCAAGAAAATACAAATTTAAAAATATATATGCGAAATAAGTTAAAAGAATACAAGTAGACAAAAGAAAACATGCTGCTCTCTAAACAAAACAGGCATATGCTTGTATTAAATATAGCAGTGGGTGTCCACCTTGCAGAAGTTTTGTACATAGTCTATTGTTGTTTTAAAGTTCCAGCATAGTGACACATTTAGAACCAACGTGTTGACCACCGTGGAATGGTAAAGCAGCGATACACCATAGACAACAGCCTTCCATAATGGTTGCCTGGTTTAGAGGAAGTAGCCATGTGGGATGCAGCACACAGCAGATGAATTGAGTGGCAATCCAAGCTACCAAGTAGCACTACCTATAGAGCTGTAGTATTTCTTTAAAAAATTAAATAAAAAGAAGAGAAGAAAAGTAATGAAAGGGGAACTATAAAAGGTGAAAATTTAAAAACAGGCCTTATGCTGAACAGATTCATTTTCAGTTGGTTTTGCACATTTGATCAAAAACTGTCATCACTGAACCATTACTCCACGTAGTATAATGGCATGGATGGCAACAGAGCATAAATGGCCCCCATACAGACCCATGGCAGACAAAACCTAACCAAAAATCCCTTTATGTATCCATATAGATATATTTGTATGTATGTTTTTTATAATGCTTAAGTCTTATAAAGAGATTCTAGCAAGAATTTTTACAGTGGAAATCTTCAACCCCTATGGTGTGTCAGAGGGGGGAAACCAGCACCAAAATCCTCCCCATCATAGGTAATTTGCAAGATTTCACGTAGCACACTCTACTCTATGCCAATCCACTATACACTCTTCCACTATACACAACTACACTTTATGCCACTATATATTACGCAATTCCACTGTACGCCACTCCACTGTATGGTATTCCATTGTGCACTACTGCACATAACTCCACTATACTGTGCAGTACTCCACTCTAAGCTATTCCACTCCACAACACTGCACTCCACACCACTCCACTCTATGCTATTCCATGCAATGCCGCTCCACTCTACACCACTACCCTGTAAGCCACTCTACTGTATACTAATTCACTCTACGCTATTTGACTGTATGCCACTGTATTCATTTTACCAGCTAAATGACCATGGTAGCAGACTGGATGCAAACTACTTCCCAGAGGCTCAACTCCAACAAGGCGGAAGTACTGGTTTCCAGCATCAAGAACTCTCCATGGGACTCCACCTGGTGGCTGTCGGAGCTAGGACCATCACACCCAAAGACCACGCAAGACTTCTAGGGATCATCCTAGACGACAAGCTCAACATGAAGGCTCAAATCAACACAGTGTGCACCTCCTGCTTCATCATCCTATGCATACTGTGGAAGATCTTCAAATGATTGCCTCAGGACACCAGGCGCACCATCACACAAGCACTCATCACCAGCAGGCTGGACTACAGCTATATCGGAATCTCCAAACAACTCCTCCACAGACTCCAGACCATCCAGAATATTGCCGCAAGACAACATACTTGACCTCCCATGCTGTACCCACATCACACTGCACCCCAGGAAGCCTCACTGGCTCTCCATTCACACACACAGTCAATTCAGACTTCTCACGCACATATAGAAAGCCCTACAAAACACATGGCCAGAATACCTGAACAGCCACATACACTTTCACCAACCCACCAGACACCTACCCTCTGCCTCACTCTGACTCGCACACACTTCCCGCATCAGCAAAATCAAAACTAGAGGTTGATCATTCTACATCCCACCCAAAACAAGGAAAAACCTCCCTCAACACATCAGATCCTCCCCCTCACCTCTTAAGTTCTGCAGGAAGCTGAATACCTGGCTCTGTTTATAAGTATCTTTGGGACCACACACCTACACACCTGCCCAAACACCGGAATACCCTCTCAGGTGATTAGTGTGATGTACAAATCAACATTACATAACTACACTGTTCAGTATTACACTCTACATCACTCAGGTTTATGCCACTCCATGCAATTCCATTCTACACTATTCGACTGTATGCTACTCCGCTCTATGGCTGTACACTGTTTACCACTCAACTCTAATCCACAGTATGCCTTACACTCAACACCAGTTCACTGTATGCTATTTCACTGTATGGCACTTCACTGTACGCTACTACACTGTACCGCATTCCAGTTTACAACACTCCATTGTACCCCACTCCTCTCTACGCTATTGTATTGTACGCCATTTCATTCTATGCCACTAGACTCTATGCTATTCCACTGTATCCCACTCTACTTGATACCACTTCAGTGTATGCCACACCACTATATGCTATTCCAGTGTATGCCACTCCACCTCCGGCAATCCGCTCTACGCCACTCCACTCTTCGCCACTCCACTATACGCTATTCCAATGTACACAAACGCCACTCCACTGTATGCTACTCCAGTCAGTGTTTTTCCACTCTACACTAGTCCACGCTACCCCACTGTAGGCACCTACACTCTACGCCACTAAACTCTACGCTATTCCACTTGAAAACTTTCCATTCTATGCCACTCCACTGCTCGCCACCCCACTCTACACCGCTACACTCTACCCCACTGCAGTGTACCCCACTCCACTGTACCCTGTTCTACTCTATGCTACTGCACTCTATGCCACTCCACTATACTCCACCCCACTCTACGCCACTCCACTCTACTCCACTGTATGCCGCTCCACTCTATGGCACTCCACTGTACTCTACTAAACCTTACGCTATTCCACTCTACACCACTCCACTTTACACTATTTGACTGTACTCAACTATACTCTATCCCCCTCCACTGTACCCCACTCCACATTGCAACTCTACGCTATTCCACTGTATGCCACTCCACTTTACAACACTTGGGGCCATGCCACTCTACTGTACTCTATTCAGGTGTATGCCACTCCACTCTCCGGCACTCCACTCTTCGTGACTCCACTAAGGCTAATCCACTCTACGCTAATGCACTCTACGCCACTCCACTATTCGCCACTCAAGTCTATGCCACTCCACTGTGTGAAATTCCACTGTACTCTACTGTACATTATTGCACTGTACGCAACTATACTGTGCGCCGCTCCACTCTACGTGGTTCCACTTTATGCCACTCCAGTCTACTCCACTCCATTATACACCACTCCACTATATCCTATTTCACTGTATGCCACTCCACTATAAGCCACTCCACATTATGCCACTCCACTCTATGCTACTCCACTATACACCGCTTCACTCTACACTATTAAACTCTACGCTATTCCGCTCTATCTCACTCCAGTCTATGCCACCCAACTGTATGCCACTCCAATCTACGCTACTCCAATGTATGCAATTCCATTGCACGAATCACCAGTGTACGCCACTTCACTTAAAGCTATTACACTGTGTGCCATTCCACTCTATGGCAATCTATTGTATGTCAGTCCAATGTATCCTATTCCGTTGTAAGCCCTTACACTCTACAGTATTTCACTTTACACCACTACACTTTGCCGTACTCCGCTTTATGCCACTCCACTCCATGCCACTCTACGCTGTTCCACTCTATGTCACTTCACTCTACAGTGTTCCACAGTACACTACTGCACTATACCACACTCCACTCTACGCCACTCAACTGTAAGCTATTGACTGTGCGCCGTTCCACTCTACTCCACGTTATTTATTCTTCAGATACAAACCAAACAAACTACACCAAAATTTGAAATTCCAAACTTATATTTGTATTTTTCAATATATGCAACACCTTCAAATAATTTTAACTCGCATGCCTCCATACACAGTGTAATGAACTCAATAGCCACACTACATTAGCAATAACTTGCCACTCTATCACACACTGTGTTCTCACAACTAATGTGATTTGTGATGTCATAGGTGTTGTTGCAAATGCTATAATTTGAGATGTATAAGTGATATAATATTAAAGGGCATAAGCAGTGCATGGAGAAAGTGTGAGTTATAGTTAATGTGGTTTGGCTACCGAGTTCAATACACTGTGTATGGAGATGGGCAAATTAAAATTAAAGGGGTCCCTACACTCCAGCTGAAGATCACAGAGTGCTTTGAAAATAATGGTAAACTCTTTTGCTGTCATGAAGTCATTGACCCACAAGACTTACAGCGATTTTTAAAAACATATGTTGGGGGGCTGCTGAGCTCCATGCAGCCCCCCACATTTAGGAAAAAGCTTGGTGGTGCCCCTGCCCCTTCTAAGGACACCACTAGCATCAAAAACTAAAGTAACTATAACTTGCGCCCTCTCCATGCATTGCTAATGAATCTATATATTACATCGCCCATTACATGATCTATGACATCCTTGATAGCATGACTGCAACATATGTGTGTGTGTATATATATATATATATCTCCAGCAAATCCCTCCTTCAAGAAGCAGATTAGGGGACACAGCGGGGTCTCAAGAAGTTCATTTATTTAATGAGTGGCATGACTCGTTTCCACAAGTGTGCCTTCTTCAAATGCCTTTGACAACGGGGGTCGCTTGTTCATGATTTTTAAACGTGCTGCCTCACTCCCATTGGTAGGAGAACAGCTGACCACTACTTGATGCGGTAAAATACTCCAGTCCCTCCTCCTGGACTGCGATTCCCAGATGCATCTTGTTCCATCAGGGAAAATATCTTTTATACAGTCCTCTTCAATTTCATCCTGATAGTGAGTGTGGGCTGTCCAGTAAAAGTGTGGTCACTTAGATGAATTATTTACTCAATTGCCCCTTGCCATCAATTTCAAAAAAATATAAAAACAGTCTTTTGGCCCCTACTTCCTGCCACTGACTTGCCAATTCGAAACATACCCGGAGACATTGTTGCAGTGAACAGAGGCTCCCCGTGAAGTCACGGTCTGTGCTGACAGCAGGTGCTCATCTCCTTCGGCTGTGGCAGTCCCGAGGTTTTCAATACCTCAAAATCTTTTCCATTTTGCCACTGATTACCTCTGGACACTTTTAGGAAGAGTCCCCTGACGTGTCTGTGGCTACACGTAAATATCTCCAGCAAATCCCTCCTTCAAGAAGCAGATTAGGGGACGCAGTGGGGTCTCAAGAAGTTCATTTATTTAATGAGTGGTATGACGCGTTTCGGCGAGTGTGCCTTCTTCAAATGCCTTTGACAACGGGGGTCGCTTGTTTATGATTTTTAAACGTGCTGCCTCACTCCCATTGGTAGGAGCACAGCTGACCACTACTTAATGAGGTAACATACTCCAGTCCCTACTCCTGGAAAATGTCTTTTATTCAGTCCTTTTCAATTTCATCCTCATAGTGAGTGCGGGCTGTCCATTGAAAGTGTGGTCACTTAGATGAATTATTTACTCAATTGCCCCTTGCCATCAATTTCCCAAAAATATAAAAACAGTCTTTTGGCCCCTACTTCCTGCCACTGACTTGCCGACTTGAAACATACCCCGAGACATCGTTGCAGTGAACAGAGGCTCCCCATGAAGTCACGGTCTGTGCTGACAGTAGGTGCTCGTTTCCTATTTTTCTTTTGTGTCCAAAAATACGCTGCGCTCAATAAATCTTCTGCAATTCCTGTGTATTCATGTGTAGTCGTAACACCACTACTCCACCAACTCGTTTCGACTTCACAGGGTCTTTATCTCGCCGTGATAAAGCCCCTGTGAAGTTGAAATACGTTGGTGGATGTAGGAAAGTAGGATCTGCTTTCATGGTCACCCCCACTTTTTGCTGGTGTCATTATGTTTTCCTGACTTGTCTGACTGGGATCCTGCTAATCAGGACCCCAGACTCTGTGCTTCTTCCCTAAATTGGACATGTTGAGTACTTAGGTACACCCCAGATTGGCTACTGATGAACACTTGTAACTCCCTAGTATATGGTACTTAGGTACCCAGGGCATAGGTACACCAGGGGTACCCCATGGGCTGAAGCATGTATTGTGCCACCCATGGGAGATCACTCAAATTGTGACTATAGGCCTGCCATTGTAGCCTGTGTAAGCTGGTGCTAGCACCACTTACAACAGATATAAGTTTCCTTACATCTGAGGTCACTGCACTTAAAACCTATAAGCCACCCCTAAGGCAGGCCTTTCAATCCTGAAGGCAGGGTGCTCGGTTATAAGTGTGAGGGTGCCCCTGCATGAGCAGGACACACCTACAATCCACAGAGTCTACTCTCCTGGGTTGTAAGGGCATCAGCCATTACGATATATAGAGTGGCCATGCGTCATTACGCGACGGCTAACTCTAAACTGGCTGTAACGAACCCTTTCGTGTTTAGTATCAAACATGTTGGGATCATACCCCAACACCCTAAATGGTGTAGAAGGTATGATTCCATGACCTGTAAAGCTTCTTCAGGAGGCCCTCAGTGCTCCCGGTACCAGTCTTCTAGACCCGGACAGCAAACTATGGCTGCTGCTGACCAGAGACATGATTATGCCCTCCTGCTGCTGAGCCAAGCTCGAGCAGGGGAAGGCAGGACAATAGGTTTCCTGTCATAGGGAGGTGTGACCACCTTCCAGACAGGACTTAGTGTATTAGGACAGGGTGGGGGTGCTTGCCAGCGCCACTAGACTGCTTTGAAGGGCACATTTGGTGTCCTCCTTGCATACTCCAGTTGGAACCAGTTCAGGGAGCCGTTGGCACCCACTCTGGCATGGATCTGGGCAAAGGACATGGGAGTATCCTCCCCACTGTCCAGTCCCTCCTGTGGAAGGGACCCCTGAATCGTCCCAACCCTTTCCTTAGGGTACTTAAAGGCTTACCTGTGGGTGGTTTCTTAGATTCTTCGTGGGACAAGATTCCGATCGGAAAGCACTTCATCTTCAACAATCTGGGCACTCTGCACTTCGCTGGACTTTGCCTTGGGAACCGAGACTGCAACTGGGAAGACTCCTGCTACTCCTGGTCTCGTTGTCCTGCCAGTCTTCTGTATCGTCTGTGCATGTGCTCCATATAGGTTCTTCTACAGACCTGTGGACATCCAAGACACCCGTAAGAATCTCCCTTGAAGTGAAGGTGTCACTTCCCTGCATCTGCAGGCACCGCAACAAAGCTGACCGGTCTGCTTTTCCTGATCTCCTATGGACTCTGAAAGGTTTAGCAACACAGGTGGTGGTTCTGCAACTCCCTTGAGGCCTGCACTGTCTTCACAGGAAGTTTGAAGCCAGTATCCCTCGTCAGAACTGCTGGACCAGTACCCCGTGCACCGGGTTGACTTGCCTTTGCGAAGGCTTGTTGACTCTCTTCACCAGGGATCTTCGGGCTCCAAGAAGCTCCAGCCTCAAGCATATCCTGCAGCCAAGATCTTTGCCTGCACAGCATCCTCTGCACCATGGGCCTTCATCCTTTGATGAGCTGCTTGAGGTCCTCTTGCGATTCCTGGGCTGTCGGCCCATGGGCCCTCTTGAGGGTCTTCTTTGTCTCCAGCGGGCTCCCCTGCTTACTCAGGGCCTGCTCTGACTTACCTGCTCGTGGTGAATCACTTGGACCTTGCTAGTCCTGACACTGCACCTTTTTTGACTATTACATTGGTTGCCGTTGCCAAGGCTTGTTGGTGGCCCTGCCGGACACTGACCTCCTGGCTCTTGACATCCGACATGTGACACCTTGTGAACGGCTCCTGGGCTTCCACAGCTTTGCTGGTCTGCACAGCTGCAACTTCAAGCGCACCGTCAACTCACCTGCAGCTCCGACATCGGTGGGCATTCGTATTCTGTGCCTCTTGGTCACTCCTGAGTGGCATAGACTCTGTCCTCTCTGCTTGCAGGTACCTCTCATCTTGAATCCACCTTTGGATTCCACCGGACTCTTTCATCTTCTTCGCCAGCGGCATCTTCATTAAAGTCCTCCATTGTGGTCTATGGCGGATTCCAATTTCACTTTGCACCTATGCACCCGGCTTCCCTGGTGTAGGTATTCTGGTTTTCTGAGTATCCACGGGTGGGATGACTCTCCAACCATCCATCTTCCACGGGTTTTCTTCAGGGTCCTCTGGGAAGGGTCCTTTTTCTTCAAAACTGCAACTGGGACTTACCCATTGACTTGTATTAAGGATGCGGTCGTCTTCCCACTCTGCACACGGCCTCCGTGGGGTTCCTAGATACTTACCTTGGGTGTTTCCTTGGGTCCCCGACTCTTTTACGTCTTCTAGGTGTAGTCTCGACTTAGGTCGTGGTTCCCATTCCACTTTTTTAGTATATGGTTTGGTCTCCCCCTGGAGACCACTGTGTATTTGTGCTACTTACGTGTTCAGTTATCAAAGTATTGTGGGTATTGTGATTATATCTCTGGGTAGGAGACATTGCAATGTGTTAGTGAGTGTTTATAATAAATACTTATTTTTATAACTACACTGTGTGGTTCTTTTTCACTTAACCTACACCATAAGATTACGTACTAGTAAAACAAGCTGCTTTACACTCCTTCTGGACTAAGCCTGAAGGCTGCTCTCCACCGCTACCACTTAGAGAGCTTTCTAAGGTTGTCTAAGACCACTAAAATCATCATAAGGGTTGTCTGGATTGGTGCAGGGTGCTACACTTACATAAGTAAGCACCATAGAGCAAGCCAGCCTCCTTCAGTGGAGAAGCGTTGTTCTGAATAAACAAGAAATACCGAAGATTTATTGAGTACGGAGTATTTTTGGACTCAATATTGATTTTGAGCATTATTGTTCAGCCCCACACCAGCACCCGCAGTTAGAGCGCGCTGAGTAGAACCAAATTGTTGGCAATATATATATATTTATACTGGCAGTCACCAGTAGGTAGGTATAGTTAGGACCTAGTTTCCACAGAAAAAGCGTTTTGTGACTTGCTTTTAACTTTGAGGCCGTTTGACGAATCTTCACAACATTTTCCCAAAACAGTGCTCCTCTGATTCAAGTTGTGCATGGAAAGTTTCAGAGTGATCTGTGAAGCGGGGGCTGAGAAGAAAGGGTGGTCAAAAAAGTGTTCGCATGTTAATTCCCATAGAGATTTTAGACACGACTAGAGCCCAAACTGCTGGACGGATATAAACCAAATTTGGCAAAAAGGTAGCTCTTGGTTCAAATCCATTCAGAAGTTTTGGAGATATTAACGAAAATCCAAAAGTATATATCTATGGTAGTGAATACTTCGCGACTATTTCGTGTCGAATCGCGAATGCGAGCGCCAACTGGAATGCTGTGATTGTACGATCATAACCTGTGTAGAAAGTTGCAGCCCACATTTTAAGTAACTGGACATGGTACCCGGGGCTGAAAATAAAGATGAAAGTGTTATAACGAGTCAGGGTAGAGGAACCCTGATCCCATGGATGCAATATATGGGTGTTTCAGAGAGCCCTTATGTGTAAATTATGTCAAAAACCAGTTTCTTTTACCCATGTGCGACATTCGTTAATTTGTTGCACCGCTCAGCATGCCCCATGTAAAATTGCCATAAATTTGTGAATAATGATGCAAAATAAATAAAATACATTCATACCCATTCACAGACCCAATCAGACACTCACACACCCACTCACAGACCCACTCAGAGACTCGTTCACCCACTCACAGACTATCTCAGAGACCCATGCACCCACTCAGAAACCCACTCAGAGACCCATGCACCCACTCACAGATCCACTCAATGACTCATGCACCCCCTCACAGACCCAGTCAGAGACGCATGCACCCACTCACAGATCCACTCAATGACTCATGCACCCCCTCACAGACCCAGTCAGAGACTTGTGCACCCACTCACAGACCTACCCGGAGATCCATGCACCCACTCAGAGAATCATCCATCCACTCACAGACCCACTCAGGTACTCACGCACCCACTCACAGACTCACCCAGGCACTCATGCACTCACGGACCCACTGAGAGACCCACACACCTACTCACAGACCCACTCAGCGACTCATGCACCCACTCACACACCCACCCAGAGACCCATGCACCCACTCACTCACCCACTCAGAGACTCATCCATCCATTCAGACTCACAGACATTCATGCACACACTCACGGGCCCACTCAGAGAGTCATGCACCCACTCAGAGACCAAACCAGACTCATGCACTCACTCACAGACCAACTAAGGCACTCACGCACCCACTCACAGTCCTACCCAGGCACTTACACATTCAATCATGTACCCACTGAGAGACTCATGCACCCACTCACTGACCCACTCAGACAGTTATGTATCCACTCACAAATCCACTCAGAGACTCTTACACCCCCTCACAGATCCATTCACACACTAACGTACCCAGTCAGATGCACAGTCACTTATATAGTTGTGAAATTTAAATGTGCTCGTGTCTATTGAATGTCTGCTTTTGTTTTGCGTATTTGTGAGGTATAGGTGGAAAAAAAAAAAGAAAACGAACCAGTGTTTGGAAAAAAGGGTGGCTCTGGAAAGAGCCTTTGTGTTTATTGTATGTAGGTGATAACTGCACACAAAACAGGATGCCGTGTTGTTGAGGAACACCCTATTGCCTTTCTCTGTGAAGTAAACTCCTTCACTTGTATATACACCCTCCATGTCGAAGCACAAGTTGTTGTAGATAGAGGCCATGTTATGGTCTCTGAGGAATGCAAAAGCGTTTTTTTGTCATGTTTTCTGGCTTTTTCTGTCTGTGGACAGAACTTTTCTGACCACTTCCATTTCAGCCTTTGGCATATGTTGGAGAATGCGAAGGCAGTCTTGAGGGAAAAGTACCATTAATTGAGGAAAGGTATCCTTCATTAGAATTTCCAGTCCTACCCCGGTAAGTGTGCCAAGGTCTTTGCCACCACAGAGCACAATCATAAGGTCAGTGTGTTGGGTATCCATAATGCTTTCAACCAAAGACAGCAGTTGATGCCACTTTAACCCTCTCTGGCCAATACAAGTAATGTCCACAATTGGCCAACCCAAGTACCTGTCAATACCACTCTTTCTAGCACGCTCTCTAGCTCAAAACACAAAACTGTGACCCACAATCCACACTCTAACCATTTGAAAGGAAGGAGGCAAAGAGGAGTAGTACACAGAAGAAGGCTGGTGCTGAATGAGACAGTTTTCAAAATGAAAGTCAGTTGAAATAGAGGACAGGACCAGGTCTAAAAAAGGACATATTGATTGGATAGTGTAAATATGCAGGTAGATAAAATTAGGTAGTGATTTGTAAGGAAAAGTAATTAGGTCTGTGATTAGCTCTGGTTAAAATAGCACTTATAAAAGCCAACATTCAGTAATAGAGGCAGTAAGTAATATATACAGCCACTTACATTGCGATAAAGAGATTGTGACTTAGTTACTGTCACATACTCAGCGAGAGAGGGACTGATACACTTATTTAGATGTTTACTGAAGTAGTGGTACCCCTAGTCCCTCATCCAGACTAGTAGGCCTTTAAACATGTGCTGGGGCTGCTACTGCAGATGCTGTGTGTGCAGTTTCATGGGCAGGTTGAGTTGGCATTTAAAACTCCTTACCAAAATCTAAATTTCCCTTCTACTATATATGTCATCCAACAGTAACAGAGCCAGTTGCATACACAATTATAAACCCCAACGCTCAGTAATAGAGCAGTAAGTTATATATACAATCAGTTACATACAATTATAGAGACATATAGAGAAATTAAGACAGCTAGTCATGTAGCATTATAGTTACTTAGATATGCAGTAGCACACTCAGGAAGGTACTGATATACTTATTTTCGATTTGTACAGAAGTACTGGCCCTCCTAGTCACCTCCTAGTGGCGCTCCTAGTCAGCTATCCAGACAAGGCAGGTCCTCGTGCCAGCTTCCCTTGTGACAGGTCTCTTGTCTAGCTTGCCCACAGTCCGCTACCCTCTATTTGCTTCATCGCTTAATGCCCTCCTTTTGCCTTTTCTGCGTGTTTCTTGCCCTCTTATGCCTCTTCTGCTCATTTCTTGCCCTCTGTTTTCTGCCCTTACTGCTCGTTTCTTGCCCTCTTTTTGCCTCTTCTGCTCGTTTCTTGCCCTCTGCTTTCTGCCTTATCTGCTCATTTCTTGCCCTCTTTTTGTCTTTTCTACTCATTCCTTGCCCTCTTGTTGCTGCTTCTTCTCGTATCTTGTCCTCCATTTTCTGCCTTTGCTGCTTGTTTCTTGCCCCCTTTTTGCCTTTTCTGCTTGTTTCTTGCCCTTCTTGTTGCCTTTTCTGCTCACTTCTTTCCTTCTGTTTTCTGCCTTTTCTGCTTGATTTTTGCCTTCTTCCTGCTGTTTCCCCCTCCTGTCACACAGCGCCCCCTCAGGACCTACTTAATGAAGGCGACAGCATAGGTCTGCCGAAGGCAAGCCCGCCTGCGCTTGTCCGCACCTGGACTGCACCCAGCACCATGAACCCAGGCCCTCCTGCCACCCACCACTATACCATCGAGAAGCTCCTGGCCCTGCACCCCGGACACCAAAACAGCAACTTCTGCACCTCCTCCCCATGATCAACCAAAGGACCCTTCACCTGCTGACACTACAGATTCTCCTGCAATACAGGACTGCCAGTCCACACTGAATCCCGCGCCACACCTGCCTGGAAGACCATGAACAACCTGGCTCCGCTCCTGTTCATCTTGCTCAATGCCCGGTCCCTCTGCAAATACACCATGGAAATCTAGAACACCATCACCACCCTCTCCCCTGATGTTGCCTTTATCACTGAAACATGGCTCAGCCCCTCCTCGAACCCCGACATCGCTACCGCAGCACCCGATGCTTACAAGATGATACACTGAGACCGCACCAACAAGCACAGCAGAGGCGTCGCCATCATCTTCCAGGAAACCATCTAATACATCGCCACCAACGACGACCCCACACCTCTCATGGAACACCTCCACTTCCAACTAAAGACCAACGCTAAGACAAAGATATGAGCCACCCGCGTATACAGACCCATGGGACCTCGGCCAGCTTTCTGTGATGCAATCTTCAACCTCATCACCACCCTAACTATCGACTCCAACCACTATGGCCTACTCCGGGACCTCAATTTCCACGATTACGACCCTAACAACACCAAATCCATCACTCTCCTGGAAAACCTAAACAACATGGGCCTCACCCAACTGGTCAACGAGCTCAAGCACAAAGCTAGACACACACTCGACCGCCTTTTCACCTCTAGTGACAGAGTCAAATTCAGCCACATCACAGAACTCACTTGTTCCGACCATGCCATTGTTCACTTCACCAGCTCCAGCGCACAGCACACCATCACCAAGCATCACAGCTCCTCCCACCACATCTGGGGCAAGGTAACGGAGACACAGTGGACCCAGGTCCTCAGCACCACCCAACCCAAAGTTTCATCAGACCTAGAACAGGGCGTCCAGAACCACGTAGTCACCCCAATGAAACCAGCAAAAACCAATAAAACCTCAAAACAAGTCAGCTGGTACACCCCAGAACTCAGAACCACCAAGCGCAACGCTACCAACTCGAGAAACATTGGCGCTCCACCAGGAACCCCTCCGACAGAGCCGCTCACAATGCAGTCTCAGCAATTACCACTTGTGCATCAGGGAAGCCAAGAGAGCAGCTATCACAGCCTACATCGATACAGCAGCCAAACACATGAAAGAACTATTCAAAATAGTCAAGGAATTCTCCAACCCAGCAGCCACAGAGAACACAATCCACCCCTCCCACGAACTCTGCGACACCCTCTGGGACTACTTTCACAGGGAGATTGCCACCATCTACAACAACTTCGAGCCCCAACACACTCCTCTCAACAGCCTCGGCCAGCCAGCGCACACCAGCCGAATGATCTCCACAAGGTCTCCGCTCACCACACTGACCACCGCGGCCCTCATGTTGTCCATCAACTCCGCGGCACCCATCAACCCTTGCCCCCACTGTCTATTTGACCTCGGAACCAACCAAAATCAGCATGGAACTCACCAGCATCCTCAACACCTCCATCACCACTGCAGCCTTGCCGGACAGATGGAAACACACAGAGATCAGACCCCTCCTAAAGAAACCTTCCTCTGACCCCAGCAATAAAAAATTATCTTGCTCCCTTACTTTGCCAGAGTACTGGAGAAGGCCATCAACTAGCAGCTCACTGAATACCTGGGAAAAAACTAGTTGCTTGACGCCTCCCAATCAAGATTCTGAGACCACACTGATCCCTGCCACAGATGACATTAGAACCCTCCTCAACTTTTTTTTATTTTCAAAAAATCACTCCGATTTTGGGAATAACCGCAATAGTGGAATATACGTATCACAAGAGTTCACAGCGAATTTGCAAATATAAAAAAGATGTAAAAAAAGAATATCCTTCTGAGGACATATTTTTCTTGATGCCGAAGAAAATGATGCACATTCTTGAAGGCCCAAAAAAGGGGGAAATCACCACCAAACAAACAAGCACTTGCTTCATATAGTTAGGATAAAGTACCCTTGTTTGGTGGAGATTCACCTCTTTGTAGTCTCCTTGTCTTAGGTATAGCAGGATTAATGTTATCACAGATTTCTGGATAAAGACACACGGGAAACAATAGCATTGCCAAAACACAGAGCAGGTCTTTGGAGATATTTCCCCGTGATCCATTATTCAGCTATACTGTAGAATACGCACCTGGCATTTACCAAACGAGGCAGCACTTACTAGTTAACCAGTATGACCTACTCCAGCTGGGTAGACATTTTATGCAAAACTGTGGACTCTTGTTGGATAAATGGGCAGGTGATGTTCTTTTCTGACCCTGATGCTCATTTCACAGAAATTAAAGCTCAACGGAAAGCACTTACAAATATAAACATAGCAGGTGCCCCAGTTGAAGCTCCACTTCTGTAAAGGACAAAGGATCCTAACTTACTGGGCTTCACTAAGGCAAACAAAGTGTGTTTTCTCACCTATTTTACATTGAAAAACAGTATGTTATTCTTGGTAAAGGCAAATGCATGATTGCTTTATCAGAGCACAATCTGTAGTGACTGTAGCAAATGGCTTCTTTCTTGACATCTCCTGGTGAGAGCAGAGTCCATTCTACTCCCTTTCAATGACAACAAATATTAAAATGTCCAAAATCACCTCTAGGCATAGCCCGTTTGGGGCTGCCCCTTCCACCTTAGTATTCTACAATTCAGACACCCATACATCTACTGACACACCAACTCACACAAACGAAACAACTCACACATCCATACAGCACTTACACACCCAGTCACCAACCCATTAAGCCACTCAACCACCCACTCACAGACCCATACAGCCACATACACATAAAACCACTCACAGGCCCACACACCCACTGTGACTTATACAGCTACTCACACACACACTGTCAAAGGTTACAGGTTACAGTTAGCAAATAAAATTTAAAAAACATTAGAAATTCACTGAAAGAACCAAGGGTTACAGGGGCGTTATAGTTAGGGAAAAGAATTTAAAAAAACTTAGAATTTCACTGAAAAAAACAAAGGTTACAGGGACATTATAGTTAGGAAATAGAATTTTAAAAATGTAAGAAATTCACTGGAAAAAACTAAGGTTACAGGAACGTTATAGTTAGGTTCACATTTCACTTATGCAGTTAAAGTTACCTGAGCTAACTATAACTTACGCTACCTGCAAGGCACTGCTTATGTCCTTGCATATTACATTACTCATGACATAGTCAGTGACATCACTGATGACATCTCAAATGACATCACTGATGAAATCATCCACAGAATCACTCACACACTCACTCACACCACTGCATACAACCTCTCATATACCCACTCTGGCACCCACACAACCACTCACATATTCATTGGCAGACCCACTCATTCACCTTTACAGCCACTCACACACCCAGTCAATCGCCCATACAGAAACTCACACAGCAGGTACTCACACACACACACACTGACCCATAGAGCAACTCACACTGCCACTCACTCACCGATACAGCTACTGACATGCCCACATATATTCCCCCTCAGCTACTCAGACTCCCACTCACCCATACAGCCACTGACACAGCCACTCACTCATCCATACAACCAATCACATACCCACAGACACCCACAGAACGACTTACATACTTATTCACACATACATACAACCACTCCCACACCCACTCACTCACTCTTACAGCCACTCACACACATTCTCACTCCCCAATACACCTACTCACAACCACTCACCTGTACACACGCTTAAACAACTACTCACTCATCTATACATCCACTTTCACACCCACTCCCTCACCCATATACCACTCAGTTACCCATACAGTCACTCACACACCCCTCACACACCTATGCAGTCAGTCAAGCATCCACTAAGTCACACATACAGCCACTCATACACCCACTCACACTCCAATGCAGCCAGTCACACAGCCACGAACTCATCAACTAACACATCAATACAGCCACTAACACACCCACTCACAGATACACACAGCCACTCAGACACCCGCTCACACACTGATACAGACAGTCACACAGCCACTCAGATGACATATATTTGAAATGCTATCACTCATTAGCAGTACAAAAAGAATAGTAATTTAACTTATGCAGTTGCTTAGTATCTATCTTTAAATCTCACAAACGCTTACAAAACACAAACAATCACTGGTTGATGTCACCAGTGATGTCATTAGTGTTGTCACTGACTATGTCATGAGTGATGTAATATCTGAGGTCATAAGCAGTACATTGCAGGGGTGTGAGTTATAGTTAGCTGGAATGTGAGCCTAACTATAACGTTCCTGTAACTTTAGTTTTTTCAGTGAAAATATATATAGATATATATTTAAATGTAAATTATTTTATTACTTATTTTTTTGCAGTCATATTTTTGATTAGTTAATTTTATAATATTCTTATACATTTTAAAATATTTGAACACCGGACATTTGTTATAATTATTTGTATTTGTTTTTTAATTATATTTAAATAATTTAATAATTTTTTGTAATAATTTGTTTTGCAGTTATAGTTAGCTCACTAAACTATCGATCAATCAATCAGGGGTTTGTAAAGCGCAGCTACTTACCTGTGAGGGTCTCAAGAAGCTGGGGAGCTGTAGATCTGTCTGAGCGCTGGGTTCATTCGAAGAGCCTGGTCTTGAGGTCCTTTCTGAATTGGGACAGCGATGGGGAATGCCTGAGGCAGGGGGCATGGTGTTCCAGGTCTTGGTGGCGAGGTAGGAGAAAATTCTTCCTCCGGTTCTGGTCTTGCAAATCTGTGGGACGGTGGCCAGTGACAGTTGGGCAGAGCGGAGGGGTCTGTTGGGTGCGTGGAATGAGAGGCAGGGGTTCAGGTATGCTGGTCCGGCGTTGTAGAGGGCCTTCTATGCATGGGTGAGGAGCTTGAAGGTTATTCTTCTGTCTACTGGGAGCCAGTGGAGTTTGCGCAAGTGTTGTGTGATCTGGCTGCAGAGGGAATGTTGAGGACCAGTCTGGCTGTGGCGTTTCAGATGTTCTGGAGCTTATGGAGGAGTTTCTGGATGACGCCGGCATAGAGTGCGTTGCCATAGTGGAGTCTGCTGCTGATGAGGGCGTGGATGACCGTCTTCCTGGATTCTGTGGGGATCCATCTGAAGGTATTTCGGAGCAGGCAGAGCGTGTTGCAGCATGATGAGGAGACAACATTGATCTGGTGGTTCATTGTGAGCAAGGAGTCTAATATGATGTTGAGGTTTCATGCATGGTCCTCGGGTGTGGGGGTGTTCCCAAGGCAGTGGGCTACCAAGAGTCGTTCCAAGAGGAGGCGGTGGATCCCAGGATGAGGACTTCTGTCTTGTCTGATTTGAGCTTGAGGCAGCTTTCTCTCCTCCAGGTGGCTTTCTTCCCTTTGTGGAAGTTGTTCTTGGCGACTGTGGGTTCGTTGGTGAGGGAGAGGATAAGCTGGGTGTCATCGGTGTAGGAGACAATGTTGAGTCTGTGGTTTCTGAAAATGGCTGCAAGTGGGGCCATGTAGACATTGAAGAGGGTGGGGCTCAGGGAGGAGCACTGGGGCACTCCACAGCTGATCTCTGTAGGTTCTGAGAGGTACGATGGCAGTCTGACCCGCTGTGCTCTGCCGATGAGAAAGGAGCACAACCAGTTCAGGGCTATGTCAAGGATGCCAGCACTGTGGAGTCTTGTGCTTAGGGTACGGTGGGAGATGGTGTCGAAGGCCGCCGAGAGGTCCAGGAGGAGGGATTGGATGTCGTCGGTGGCGGCAATGACAGCGGTCTCGGTGCTGTGGTTGCTTCGGAAACCAGATTGGGGGATGTCAAGGATGTAGTTGGCTTCATTTAATTTGGCAAGCTGCACGTTAAGGGCTTTGTCAATGACCTTGGCTGGGAATGGGAGCAGGGAGATGGGCCTAAAGTTCTTGTGGTCAGTCTAGTCCACGGAAGGCTTCTTTATCAGGGGCTTGATCTCTGCATGTTTCCAGTAGGTGGGAAAGGGGGCGGTCTTGTTGGAGCAGTTGATGGTGCGGCATAGCTTGTGTGCAATGGCAGAGGCGGCTCTGTGGAAGATGTGATGCAGGCAGGGATCCGATGGGGCTCCAGAGTGGATGCTCTTCATGGTCTTTAGGGTGTCGTGTGTGGTGAGTGGGGTCCAGTTGAGCAGGATCTGCTGGGGAGCGGCGGCATTGGTTGCGGTGGTGTTGTCTTGGGTGCCGAGGCTGTCGTAGATCTGCTTGATCTTGTGGTAGAAGGTGCTGAGTTTGTTGCAGAGGTCTTGGAATGTCTGTGGTCTCTCTGTTGGGCTTGTCAAACTCCTTGACGATGGCAAAGAGTTCTTTGCTGTTGTGTGTGCTGGCATT
The DNA here is from genome assembly GCA_963921515.1 of Calotriton arnoldi. Lineage (NCBI taxonomy): Eukaryota > Metazoa > Chordata > Amphibia > Caudata > Salamandridae > Calotriton > Calotriton arnoldi. Next base: position 359,053 of record CAWUFW010002813.1, on the reverse strand, counting down.
AATTCTGTCTTTGAGGGTCTTTTTCTTTCTGGTTTTGATGAGGTGTTGATGTGCGGTGATGGCTGCTTTGAAGGCGGCGTGGGCTTCCGGAGTTTTATTGTTCGTCCATCCCTTCTCGAGCCATATACAGGTGCTTCTGGACTCTTGGAGGGCGGGAGTGAACCAGCTTTCTTTTTTGGCATGTTGTTTTCTGGGGGCCTTCTTGAGGGGAGTCAGTGTGTCAGAGCAGTTGGTGATCGACTGGTGGAGGATGCATGCTGTGGTGTTGGTATCTGTGGATGTCAGTGGCGAGGTTCTGCTGAGGGAGGTGGTGATATGTTCTTCAGTGACTTTGTTCCAGCTTCTGCCGAGGAAGCAGTGGGTGTTGTGGTGTATGGTTGGTTTTGTGAAGGAGAAGTGAATGCAGTGGTGGCCGGTCCAAAGGAATTTGGTGGTGTGGCTGTCGGTGAAGCTGTCGCTGGCGTTGAAGACGGGGTCGAGCATGTGTCCTGCTGTGTGCAGAGGCAAGATAACTGGCTGCTTGTGTCCTACGTTGGTGAGGTTCTCTAGGTGGGATAAGGTGTTCTGGTCGTTGGGGTTGTCCAGGTGGAAGTTGAGGTCACTGAATAGGGTGTAGTCGGTGGATGCGAGGGCCTGGGGTGCGATGGAGTCGATGATGGTGTCCATGAAGGGAACCAGGGGGCTGGGTGGTCTGTAGACAAGGGTGCCGCAGAGGGTGGTGTTCAGGTTGGTCTGGATCTGGAAGTGGAGGTGCTCCATGTAGGTCGTTGGGTTGTCCGAGTGGGTGGTCAGGTGAAAGGGTGTTTTTGTGGACGATGGCATTGCCTTCCCCTAATCGAATGGTGTGGTCCTTGTGGAGTATCTTGTAGCCGTCGGGGATGTCAGTGGCGATGTCTGGCGCTGAACTGAGGTTGGTCCAGATTTCCGTCAGGATGTTGATGTCGGACGAGGTGGAGTCAAGGAGGTTCCAGATCTCTGTGGCGTGTTTGTGGAGGGAGCGAACGTTCAGGAGGATGCAGCTGAGGTGGTTGGGTGCGGTGAGTGTTAGTCGGGCAGATGGAGGAGCTGAAGTGCAGAGAAGGGTGAGGGTGCAGTGGCAGTAGTGGCAGGAGAAGGGCCGTGGGTTTTGTTTGGTATCGAGAGTTGGTAGGCGGTGTTGCGTCCGAGGTTGGGTTCGTGGAGGGTGCTGGAGTTGTAGCGGAGGCTGATTTGAGGACCAGGGTCCGTGGCGCTAGGCGCAGTCCAGTCGTGGACGGGAGCAGACAGGGTACATTTCAGTTTTTTAAAATAATAGTCTTTATATTATTACAAGCCCTAACAATAAAGTAACTTTAACCTTTATTTTTTCAGTAAGTGGCTATGTGCTCCATGCATGCTGGCCCTTACAAGCTACTGTTAGTTCCAACACCGGGGACAAAGGGAACAATTAGAATAATCTCTCATAAACTTTCCCCACTTTCTTCTCTTATCTCCAGTATCTAATATTTGACTGTCTTATAAATGAACTGCTCTCTGCTCCTCCAAAACAAAGGTATTTATCTTCCTGATGTATGGCCCTGTCCCCCTCTTAGCTGGCCCTTCCACTCTCGCTGTTGCCTGTTGTCAGAAAGCTGGAATAACATTGAACTACAAGCAGTGACTAGAAGTTTGCATTTGCACCACCACAACCACTGATGCCATGTTTCAGATAATCAACATCAACTTAATTGCTTTGAGCTCCACTTTCGCACAGCTGTGTCACTCATCAACATCCTTTTCCTGAGCAAGTGAAAATACTGCCACCTTCCCTTAGTCAACACCCACAACCATGCTCTGCCCTTCGACAAGACCATAAAACACACGACTAACCCTTCTCAATCTTCGGCGTCACAGGCTGCCCATGTCCCCAAACTGCCTTCAGGCTAATTGCTGTCAGCTAAGTATCACACTTCCTTCATACTGGTTGATATGGTGTTCAAAGCAGTCCACCAAATGCATCCTTGCCCAAACCCCTCAGATGCTTAGCCAATATCCCTCGACTTGACACCGTCCTCTAAATGCAGAGACCTTCTAAAGTCCTCTCAACTGCCCTGCGCAACATCTTATTCCCCAGTATGGTTGTGCGACAAAATATCACTAACAAAAATATCAGCGTCAAATATATTGCCAAAAAATGCACAAATATTGACTTTATATACTTTGGTTGTAAAGTCCAACATATCCACAACAAAAATATACAACATCACAATATCATTAAAAAAAATGGCTATCTCGAATTTTTAACTATTATGCACTATATTCATTTTAAAACATACATTAACTTTAGAAATACTATAACATTTGTACAAAATATGGTTATAATATTAAAAGTATATACAAAATTATAACTTACAAATATAAAATACTAATATATATTTTATTTACAAAATATAAACATATTTAAAAAATGTTATAACTTAAATAATAAAAAACAAAAAATAAAATTATAACAAACACATGCTAGAAAAAAAACCTTAAGGTAATATACAATAGCAACATAAAAAATTTAGATTTAAAAAATATAACTACAAAAATAAGTAATAAAAATATTTTACATTAAACTAACTTAAGGGTAAAACAAAACATATATTAAAACTTTTAAAAACAGATAAAAACAGACTTAGAGGGGTAAAATTCACTACTCCCACTTCAACCTATGCAGGAGTAAGAAAGTGTTAGACTTTGGAGGGGTCTGATCTACTATTGCCACTAAAACCTGAGCAACAATAGAGCAAGTGTTGGACTTAGAAGGGGTCAGAGTTACTATTCCCACTACGAACTAAGCAACAGTAAGGAAAGTGTTGGACGTTGATGTCGTTAGATTTACTATTGCCACTCCTATGTAAGCATCAGCAGGGAAAGTGTTGGATTTTAGAGGGGTGAGATTCCCACTCCAGCATAAGCAATGATAGGGAAAATATTCAACATTAGAAAGCTGAGATTTAATTTTCCTTATCCTAAAGTGACTAACAATGGATTGCACATATATAAAATAAAAAATAAAAATATATATTTCCATAACCAAATTAAAACAATATTTTTAACTTTATATAATTCTTAGATTAATAAAAAATAAAAACACAAAAAATAAACATATACAATTATAAATTTAAATATTAGACAAATAAAAACATAAAAATGAATTTAAAATAGTTACCCAATATTACTCTAAAATTCCAACAAACACATAAACAAATGAAACTAATTACAATAAAATATGCATTATCTGAATATCTAATAAAACTATGCAGTTAAATAGTCAACAAAAACATTCAATATAATATAATATAATTAATTGATATCCATATTACTAAAAAAATTAAATAATTAACACAAGCATCCAATTAACCAATGAATCAATTAACAAATAAACAAATAAAAAAGTACTGTCATTTTATAATTAATTATTAAATAACTCAAAAACGACTTATATAATCAATTATCTAATTAAAAAATAAAAATGTATGAAAGAATGTTATAATCAATTAAAATATAAATATTTACAATACTTTCCAGCCTATTCCATACAAACCCAGCAACTCGCCAAAAATAAATACAATTGTCATAAGATTAAAAAAGATTTAAAATGAATTGCAGAATTTAAAAAAAAACAATGAATGATAACTAAACATAATTAACATTAAATTAAAAATTCCTTATAGCACAAAGCTAATAAAACTCAGCTAAATAATTAAACAAGCATTGACAATACTAATAGGTCTGGCTTATGAATTAGGATGCCTTTTTATGTCACTGATGGTTATAGGTATGCAATAAGTAATTGTAAATGCACTCTGAGGCATGTTTGCACTCATGCAGCCATTCCTTCATCCAGTGACTCATTCTTGCATTCACTGTCTGACACAACCACAATGAAAAACACATATTTAACAGCATAAGCAAAATAAGTTAAAAGAATGCAAGTAGACAAAAGAAAAAATCCTGCTGTCTAAACAATACAGGCATTTGTTTGCAATACTGAAATTAAATATAGCAGTGGATGTCCGTCTTGCAGAAGTTTTGTACATAGACTATCGATGTTTTAAAGGTCCAGCATAGCTGGTGCATTTACAACCAACGTGTTGACCACCTTGGAATGGTAAAGCAATGATACAACATGGACAATGGCATTCCATAATAGTTGCCTGGTTTAGAGGACGTGGCCATGTGGGATGCAGCACATTGCAGATGAAATGAGTGGCAATCCGAGCGATCTAATAGCACTACCTATAGAGCTGTAGTATCCTCTTTGAAAACCGAAATGAAATGAAAAGAAATGAAAGAGGAACTATAAAAGATGAAGTTTGAAAACCAGTACTGATGCTCAAACACAATAATTTTTATTTGGTTTTGCACATATAATGAGAAACTGCCATCCTCTTTAGGGCAAGAGAGCCAATAACTGATGTGTACTGAATCATTACCCCATGCAGTAAGCCGTCATGGATGGCAGCAGAGCATAAATGACACCTTCACATACCCATGGCAGAGGAAGGCTGACCCAAAATCCTTTTATGCACCCATATAGATATATATATTTTTAATGATTTTTATATTTAAAGATCCGATTAGACAGGCCCTTCAGGCTTTCCCAAGAGATTCTTGCAAGAGTTTTTACGGCGGAAATCTCCTACCTCTAACGTTTGCCAGAGTGGGTAATCAGCACCTCATTTCTTTCCTACAAAGGTAATTTGCGAGATTTCACTTAACAGAATGCCTATCTGTAGGCTTTAATACAGAGTAATAACAATCCACACTTAAATGCCTACTAACTTTAACTTAGGATTTTCACAATCAATGCATCAGGTTGACTGCTGTTATAGTAACTTTCAACATAAACAATCAGGCCTATAACCTTTTTCATTGGCTTGTCACTATATCGAACTCAGATCAACTGTCTTGGTCATAAGCTTCTACACAAGGCATCCATCAGGTACACTGTAATAAAATTACAAATATGTAAAAACATTACAGTTATCAACACAATATAAAATCCCTACTATAGAGCCTCATAAGGAGTACCATAGTGCAAATCTTGTGTCACCAAGTTTAGTTCAGGTGAGTCACCAAAACCCTTGTCTACTATGGTAATCCGCACAATTCCGTGTAGCAAAATATTAGGCCTGGGCGTAAATCCTATAATTTTGGGAATTTATACGAAATTGCTGAAATGCTATTACACTGGAGTTCATCGTGATGTTATAGCATGAGAATAACACAATCAGAATGCAAGCACCTGCTGTTCATGGCATTTGTGTGTTTGTGCTATGTTTTTGCAAGACATACAACTTCTCATCAGTTTTCAACACAAGGACACATTTTGGGCTAAGATATGGTTCTAAATGACAGGTTTGAATTTTGCGCAATTTTTTCAAACTTTCTCGTAATTACAGAGGAAGCATAGATGTGAATTTCACAAACCCCCTACAAAATACACCCCTACAAGCTTTAGTGCAGTATAATAGCAATCCAGCCTTAAAAGCCTACAGCCTTTAGCACCTGCTTTTCACAATAAGTAAGTCAGGCCTACTTGATTTCATTTTGATGATTTTAATTTTATATAGCGCTCGAATGCCTTGAGGCGTCTTAGCGCTGCTGCTGTGCCACTCAAAAAGGAAAGGTAATATAAACGATATTAGGTGATGTCTCCTATTGATTAAAGAGCGAAGTCTTTATTGATTTCCGAATTGCCAAGAGATCTGAATATTTTCTTATATTGATCAGAAGGATATTCCACAACTTGGTAGTCCTTAAAACAAAACTCCTACCTCCCCAGGTGGCGCGCCTAATCCTTGGTAGTGTTAATAGCATTGCATCTGAAGATCTAAGCATCCTATTTGGGGTGTACCGGACAAATTTTGAACGAAAGTAGTTCAGTCCAGTATTGTGCAGTGATTTAAATGTACTGCAAAGAGCCTTAAAATCCAAATGTCTGGCTATTGGAAGCCAATGTACTTTAATCAAGGCCTGTGACGCTGAATGATGTTTTGGAATTCCTGTTATGAGTCGAGCAGAAGCATTTTACAGCATTTTAAGTTTTTGAAGGGATTTGTTCCGAATGCCAATAAAAAGGTCATTTCCATAGTCTATGTTGGCTAAAAATATAGTGGAAACCACTGTTTTTTGAAGGGATATAAAGGCAGATTTTTCTGATTATTTTCAAAGTAAAAAACACAGAGGATGCAAGTGCATTAACTTGATATTCAAAATTAAGTTTGTCATCAAAGACGATTCCTAAGTTCCTTCCCTTCCGTACTGGTGTTGGTAAAGCTCCCATGTCCTGTGGCCACCAATTTGGTGACCAGAAGGATTTATCTTTCCCAAAAAGAAGAACCTCTGTTTTTCCTGCATTAAGCTTTAGACAATTTGCTCTCCTCCATTGTTCTATCTGAGACATGCAGGAATTAAATCTTGTTTTGTCTAACGTTTTATTCTAAAATGATCACTCATAAGGATTCAGACATAACTTTTCCCAGTGAAACAATGAGGCTGATGGCTTTTACCATTGGCTTGACACAAACAGCACAGGCTTACTGAAGTGCGCATATGCTGACAACCATCATGCATACAGTTATAAAATTACAAGTATGTACAGAATCACAGCTGTCAAAGCAATGTACAGCCGCTTTCAATAGGGCGAACAAGAATCATCACACTGAAATTTGTTGACTCTCATGTTTGTCAGAGTGTGTGACCAACACTATAACCCTCTACAGCCCTCATTCTGTCCCGTCTGGATTACTGTAATAGTCTGTACTTGACTATTAATAAGAAACATCTCAATAGACTACAGATGGTGCAGAACGCGGCAGCTAGGTTGCTGACAGGCACTCCGAGGTTTATGTCGGTCAGAAATGACCTACGTCACCTTCACTGGCTCCCAATCATACAACGAGTTCAATTCAAGGCTCTCTGTACGGTCTTTAAGTCCCTGACTGGAACGGGCCCTGAAGACCTACAAAAGCGCATTCAATGGTATGTCCCCGGGAGAACATTGCGCTCAATGGAAGCAAAGCGGGTGGTCGTTCCTAGAGCGACAAAGGCTAACTGGGGTGGGAAGAGCTTTGTCCTTAGAGCCACCAATGCCTGGAACGGTCTTCCGTTATATCTAAGGACTGGTACTGATTTCCTCTCGTTCAGGAAAGGTCTGAAAACCTGGTTGTTTTCAGCTTAGTCTCAGCTGGGCTCAGGGTTGGAGGTCACCAGGTATATATTGCCCCAGGCATACAGTGCTCAGCGCCAGGACACCCTTGGGTAACAGTGCGCTTTACAAACCCATATAACATAACATAACATAACACTTATCTTTTATGGTAATAATCTGTGCGATTGCATGTGATCGAATATCTGTCTACAGCCTGTAACACAGTGTGATAATAATCGAGTGTTAGAAGCCTATTGGCTTTAACAAATGCTGTTCACAATAAATGAGACAAGTCTACTGCCTTTGTCATAACATTTCATGTGGCATTACTTTGCCCTGCCTACCACTCAGGCCTGTGGGTGTTATCATGTACTTGTCACTAATATCAACTCAAGCCTAAAGTACTGACCATAAGTTTTCCACAAGGTGGGCATACAGTCATAAAATTGCAACTGTATACAATTTTAAATATGATTAAGCAAAATTATATATCTTCGAAGAGAAATTAACAAGGATTCCCAGATAGCACATCTTCTATACCAATGGTTTGTCAGGGGGGATATTCAACAACAAATAATTGCCTATTACGTTAATCTGTGAAATTCTATGTAACAAAACACCACATCTGTAGGCTTTAATACAGAGTATTATCAAACCACCCGTAAATACCTATTGACTTTAAGATATGCTTTTCACAATAAATAGATCAGGCCTACTGCATTTTCATAATAAACAGAGCAGGCCATGAAAATTGGCTGGCCAACATAACAAACTCTATACAACTTCGGCTCAATCAAATTATTTAAACAGAAAAACAAAGAAGTGGCTGGAGCCTGAGCCCCTCTCTCGACAGTACTGTGAAAGTTATGTTTGTTGATCACATACGGTCTGGTGACAGCTGTGTTGTCAGGAAGACCTAAAAATGCATGTGGATTACTATATCTCTGGTATGCCCATACTGCTCCCAAACACACAATTGCCATCTCAAGTCTAAAATTAATGATGGAAAGAACAGGCAATCTGTGCTACTGACAGACAAAAACAAACACCATAACTCGTTTACTTATCTAAGACTAACAGTGCCATTTGTGTGCCCCTGAAAGTTCAAGCTGCATCCCACTGTAATCTTGATAGTTAATGTGGGCTAGTGAGCCTTCACTAGACAGCCTTACTGCTGCTGGGTCATGTAGCTGGATAAACAAAATAATCACTGCTGCTGGGGGGGGGGGTACATTTTTTCTTTTGAAGCACACAACGTATGCCCAATCAAAACATGTACTCGTATCTACCAGCATGTGGGAGGAGCCAAAGCCCCTTTCTGTAGTTTTAGTGCAAGCTCTTTTTAGGTTGCTCACATATGGTCTGATGACAGCTGTGCTGTCAAGTCAGACCTAACAACAATATTATGTACAACTACAATTTAAAAAGCTATATAAAAGACATAACAAAACATTCGTGCCTTCTATTTTCTCTCCCATGATATCATTGACCTCATGATATTTTTAACATGAAATTTGTGTCTACCGATATTTTTGGCACAATACCTTGCAGGAATACCTTCAGAATCCAAAGAAATATGGTGGTACACGGGCATGACCTCCTAAGCACTTATGGGCCACGTCATCACTACCAACCTTAAAGGCTGCCCTCAAAACACACCTCCTACTGTTCAATACTTAGCATAATAGGACATACCGTGCTTCCTCAGGCCCCTGCCTGCATGTTAGAATGGTACCCCACTCTAGCTGTACACCATCTTGTGAATGGACGAGTGCCCTCAAAATCCTACATTTGTAAATGCACACTTACATTCGACTATAAATCCTAGTGCTGCACTACAAGCGAATCATATGGAAAATATCAACATGAAAATCATGGTGGAAATATTGAGTGCCACAATATCATGAATATAAGTATTTATAGTCAAGTATAGGATTAGTATTATTTAAATATTTAAACCCAGCTATGTACAGTGTTGCCATAAATATGTAATTTCAGATGTCATCACGGATGTTCTCAATGCTATCATTGAAAATGTCATGAGTGATGTAATATGTGAAGGTATAAGCAGTGCATGCTGATGGCGCAAGTTTTAGTTATTTCGGGGCATGATTTATAGTTACTTCAGTTAACTACAACTCGTGAGTTTCAGTGGTTCTTTTAGTTTAACATTTTATTCTGCACCTGATATTGTCACCTACCTATAATGTCACTTTGACAGTTGCTTTTTCAGAGAATTTTTAAGGTTTTTATGAATACTTAACTTTAACGTTCACTTTAATCTTTCCTTTTTCAGTGAATTTCTAGGGTTTTTTAATTTAAGTCACTGTCAATATATAAAAGGCAGGCCTATTGGTTTTGTCAAGAGGTCATTGCAATGCCTGCCTATAAACATTTAAATAAAGCACTTCTAATCAAAACAACAATAAACAGGTGTTAGAGTCTTTCTTTTACGCTCTTCAATGCACATAATGCAGCCTTAAGACCAACCACAAGGAGTCCTTGCATTCCTAAACTGAAGTTGAAAAGCAAAAGCTTCATCTCTGGGAATATTTAAAAACATCATAACACTTCTCTGCTGTCATGTTCTAGAAACCCCTGGAAACATTAGGTTAATTTATTTTTAAGTATTTGGGCGGGGGGGGGCTGCTACGCTCATTGTGGTGCCCCTAACCAGACTGGTTCACCACAAAGGAGGGAAAAATAAGCACATTTATCCTTGAAGGCCATTATGGGGTGGGGCAGTCTGGGAGCAGTAAATAATAAATGAGTGGCTCTGCCTGCTCATTTATTGTTGTCTATTATGCATTTTATATTTTTTATTAGTGAGTACCTCAGTACCACCTGAAGCCTCCATATCTTTTTCTGGGAGGTGGCCACGGGGGAGCCTCAATACCCCAGGGCTCCTGCTCACTCCCCAGCCAGCAACCCATTTTGGGTGCCAGCGGGAACCAACCACTTTTTTTTTTGCTGGATTTCCTGGTTCCACCCAGGGCACCCACATCTCAAATATGATGCGGGATGCGAATGAGTCCCAAGGCCCCTGTGGCCCCTGCCAACTCCCTGGCCAGCCCCCATTGTGGGTATTGGCGGAAGCCAGCCACTTTCATTGTGGGTGCTCTGGTCCCATACCATCTTAAATACCTTGAGGCTGGGGGGGGGGGGGCCCAAGGTCCCCACCAGATTTTAACTGTGCTTCCGCAGTGGCAGCAAATAGTCTTCCCTGCCCGTGGGCAGGGAAGAAAATGAAATGTATGCTCCTGCCCGGTGGGAACATTACTGCTTCAGCCAGAGATGAGAGCCATAGTTAAAGCCTCAGGGAATGAGGACATGAGCCCATACTACTGATTGGGGAGGAGGACCCCTGCCCCCTTCCCAAACAAATTAAATTGGCCTCAAAGGATGGGGTCTCCATGGCCTTTAGAAGGCATGGGGATGGGGGCCACATGTGCACCTCCTATAAAAATATGCTTTGGCCCCGGGAATGGAGGCACCAGGGCCTTCAGAATGCTCAGAAAGAGGGGCTGAGCACTTCCCTCCTCTTTAAGATCATATCCGTCTTGTAGGATGTGGTCCCTGATGCCTTGTAGTGGCTTGAGGGAGAGGCAGCATGCCACCTTCCCTTAACTCTAATGTTGCACCAGATCCTGGCCCACACCAGGGTGCTTTTATTTACAAGTTGTTTGGGCCTGCAATTGTGTTTTTTTAAAAATTTTATTGTGGATCTGCTGTAATACTTAAAAAAAGCTTTTCTCCCACACCAGGCCTAGGGGGCCTGGGTTTTCCTACCTCCATCCCTATATGTTTTTTAAATTATTTTTTCAGAACAGGGGACTGAGTCCATGAGCCATAAAATGCCCACCGCAACATGATGTTGTGGCAGCCTATCAGATCTTAACTTTTGTTCTGCTGGCTCGACAGATCCTCAGAGTACCCTATATATACATACATTTTTAGACCTTTATTTCTCAAAAACTACTGAATGAATTTACACCAAATCAAGTACGCGTTCTGAGAAAAAGATGTAGCTTTTGGCCAAATGTGGTGTAATTCTAATGAGCCCTTTTGGCTGTAGCTGTGTCTAAGTTTCTTAGGGAAAACTGCATGGGGGAAATGACTTTTGGGACCTCCCCTTTTTCTCGGCCCACACTTGACGGATCACAATGAAACTATCCAGAAAAGTTTTGGAAAGTTTCTTGAAAAGTCTCCCATGGAGAAATGGGAGTTTGTGTAAATACCTGCACCACGGTGCCTGCCACAGGGTGCACGGATTTACAGGGGTGCACCAAAGATGCCCCCCTGGCTCATAACCGTAGGCTGCGGAGGCAAGGGGGCCCTGCTAGGGGCCTCCAAATTTGCTTTCCGGCAGCCTTTTCATGTCGGCTTGGCCTCAAAGACCTCTTAGCAATCCTGCTGTCTGGGACTTACTGGAGATAACAGAAGGGGGAGTTGGCCCCCAAGGGATGAAGTCCCCTTGACTATTGAGTGTCCTTGGGGGCCAACTACCCCTCCTGTTACCTCCCTGCATGTAAAAGCTTAGGAAAATGCTCTCGCATGCTCCAAGAGGAGCACTGTTTGCTATGGCAAGCCATAGCAAACTACAATGTACAGGGGTGGGCACTCCGGGACATTGCTGGAGCAGGCCCTGGCGGGTGCCTGCGCTTGCTTTAAACAAAATGTTGCTACAGATTCGCGGATCCACCTGTGAGTCTGCAGCATAAAAATTAAAAAAATGCTTTTTATCCCTGGCGGGGTCTCCAAGGGAAACCCCCTGCCATGTCTGGGGGGTCAGTGTATTCCTACCCTGCCCCCTTTTCTTTATTTCTAACATTTTTTGTCTGGGACTCAGCTTCAAGCTGAGTCCCAAGGTGGCTGCCTACACTTCCTGGTTGAAGTGTTGGCAGCCAATCAAATTTTAGTAGGATCCACTAGTCCACTGCAAGGACTCGCGTCCCCAGATATCTATATTTTTTAAGTGAGATATCTGAAAAACTACTGAACGGATTTACACCAAATCACAAAAAGCACGCTTTCTGGACCAGCATCTAGCTTTCTGCAAAATTTGATATCATTCGGTTCATCAGTTCGGGCTGTAGTCGTGTTAAAAAATGAAAAATCCCCATAGACTTAGCAGGGGAAAAACACGTTTTGCGACCCCCTTTTTTCTCGGCCCCCACTTTACGGATCACCCTTAAACTTTCAACACAGCAGCTGAAAAAGGGGACGTTTTGGGAAAATTTCGTGGAGATTCGTCAAGTGGTGCTAAAGTTATTGGCAAATCAAAAAATGCTTTTCCTATGGAAACTAGGTCCTAACTAAACGACCCGCCAGTAGGTAATATATATATATATATTCACTGAAAAAACCATAGGTTTCAGGCACGTTATAGTTAGAAATTAGCATTTAAAAACCTTACAAATTCACTGAAAAAACCATAGGTTTTAGGGACAGTTATAGTTAGTTGGACATTGCACTCGTACAAAACCCGTGAAATTCCCCCGTTATAGTTAGTTCAGGTAACTATAACTCGCGCCCCGCAATGCACTGCTGATGACGTCACATATTACATCACTCATGACATGGTCAGTTACATCACTGATGACATCACTGATGACATCTCAAATGACATCACTGATGACATCATCCAGTGACTGTGTGTTTCTGTAAAGTTTAAATATGTTTAATATATATAGGGAAAGGCGTATTGACGAATGAGTGGGTGTATAAGTGTCTGAATGGATGATTTAGTAGGTGCGTGACTAACTCTATAAGTGAGTGATTAAACGTATCTTACTGAATGCATGGGTTAGTGACTAAACTGGGTGAATGTCTGTATCTGTCTGTCTGTTGCTGTGTAAGTGGCTGCATGGGTTTGTGAATAGCTACATGAGTGTCTATATGAGTTATTGATTGGTTGTCTGAGTATCTGTATGGGTGCCTGAGTGTTTGTGTGGGTGGGGTGTGTGCGACTCTGTGCATAGATGTGTGAGTGGGTGATTCACTGGGTGGATGATTTCAAGAGTGCATCTGTGATAGACTGTATGGGTGGGTAAGTGTGTGTAAGAGTGTGTTAGTGAGTGAATGTATGTCCCAGTGGTACATGTGTGAGTAACTACATATGTGAAAGGCAGTATATATGTGTGTTGGAGTATATAAATAGCTATAAGCGAGTGTGTGTGATTGTGAGAGTGACTGTATGGATGAGTGTGTGCTTGTATCAGAGATTGTATAAGAGCATAAGAATGTGCTAGTATTTGTATGAGTAAGTGAGCTGGTGTGTGTATAACTGTATAGGTGAGTAAATGGGTGTGTGCTTAATTTTTTGCATGACTGACTAGGTGTGTGAGTACCTCTCTGGATGAGTGGCGGTGTGTGAGTGTTTATATAGGTGTATGAGTGCATATAATAGTCCTGTACTGAGTGACTATAAGTATTGAGTGACTGTACGGGTGAGTGAGTAGATGTGTGTGTGTGTAGACCTAAGAATCAGTGAGTGTGTATATAGTAATTGGTGTTGGAGTGTCTATGGTTTTGACAATGGCAGTCTGTAATTTACAGTGGGTGTATCAAAAGTTATATTAGGGTTTGAGAAGATGCATCAAATTATCACATGGATGATGTCATCAGTGATGTCATCAGTAATGTCATTTGAGATGTCATCAGTGATGTCATCAGTGATGTCACTGATCATGTCATGAGTGATGTAATATGTGACGTCATCAGCAGTGCATTGTGGGGCGCGAGTTATAGTTACCTGAACTAACTATAACGGGGAATTTCACGGGTTTTGTACGAGTGCAATGTCCAACTAACTATAACTGTCCCTAAAACCTATGGTTTTTTCAGTGAATTTGTAAGGTTTTTAAATGCTAATTTCTAACTATAACATGTCTGAAACCTATGGTTTTTTTCAGTGAATTTCAAAGGTTTTGTAAATGACAATTTTTAAATGTATTAATTGTTATATTTATTTTTTTGATACTGATTTACTACATTTTTTAAAACTATTTATTTTTAGATATTTTATTTTTAAATTACATTGTAATTACATTATACATTACATTACAAAATATACTTTCTCAGAATGAATTACTTTAGTTTAAATACTTTGCAAATAGGCAATAGACTTTTAAGTACAGTAGTTACAGTTGTTGCAATGGGCAACACAATTTCAAACACAATGCAACATTGAGCTCAATGTGAATTTCTAGTTAAATGCAATTAGTTACTTTATGGATTACTTTTTCTAACCACAGGACTGGATCCTAGATTCAGTCCTGCGACATCTCCTGTAAACAGTTGAGTAAAAGCGTTTTGGTTACAGTAGTGATTTTTAAGGAATATTATTGTATTTTAAAAGTTGACACTTAGAAACTTTTTCACATAGAATCACCAATGTTATCCTATGGGAGGAAATTCACTTAGCAGGTAAGTAGTGTTATCGTTACTTTTTCTTACTCAGTGGTGGATCCTGGATCCAGCACTGGTGCATCTCCTGTAAACAGTTGAAAGAATGCGTTTAAGTCATACAGGCGATTTTTAAGGAATATTTGTAGTTTGTGAAAATCGACACTTTGAAACCTTTCTGCTGAAAACCAGACAATGGATTCCTATGGAAGGAAATACAAGTTACTGGTAAATACGGTTAGAATTACTTTTCAGGGTCAGTGCTGGGCTAAAAGATGCAGCACTGGGTTCTCTCCTGATAACAGGTGAGTAAATCGGAATTCGTAGTTCGGCTGATTTTAGAGGAATATTATAAAGTTCCAAAACTCCACACTTATAAGAATTTCCAAGTGAAACCAGTCAATGTTAGCCTAAGGAAGGAAATTCAAGTTACTGGTAAGTACGGTTAAAATTACTTTTCAGGATCAGTACTGGGCTTAAAGATGCAGCACTGAGGTCTCTCCTGATAACAGGTGAGTAAATCGGAATTCGTAGTTCGGCTGATTTTAGAGGAATATTATAAAGTTCCAAAACTCCACACTTAGAAGAATTTCCAAGTGAAACCAGTCAATGTTAGCCTATGGAAGGAAATTCAAGTTACTGGTAAGTACGGTTAGAATTACTTTTCAAGGTCAGTGCTGGGCTAAAAGATGCAGCACTGGGTTCTCTCCTGATAACAGGTGAGTAAATCGGAATTCGTAGTTCGGCTGATTTTAGAGGAATATTATAAAGTTCCAAAACTCCACACTTAGAAGAATTTCCAAGTGAAACCAGTCAATGTTAGCCTATGGAAGGAAATTCAAGTTACTGGTAAGTATGGTTAAAATTACTTTTCAGGATCAGTACTGGGCTTAAAGATGCAGCACTGAGGTCTCTCCTGATAACAGGTGAGTAAATCGGAGTTCGTGGTTCGGCTAATTTTAGAGGAATATTATAAAGTTCCAAAACTCCACACTTAGAAGAATTTCCAAGTGAAACCAGTCAATGTTAGCCTAAGGAAGGAAATTCAAGTTACTGGTAAGTACGGTTAAAATTACTTTTCAGGATCAGTACTGGGCTTAAAGATGCAGCACTGAGGTCTCTCCTGATAACAGGTGAGTAAATCGGAATTCGTAGTTCGGCTGATTTTAGAGGAATATTATAAAGTTCCAAAACTCCACACAGAAGAATTTCCAAGTGAAACCAGTCAATGTTAGCCTATGGAAGGAAATTCAAGTTACTGGTAAGTACGGTTAGAATTACTTTTCAGGATCAGTACTGGGCTCAAAGATGCAGCACTGAGGTCTCTCCTGATAACAGGTGAGTAAATCGGAATTCGTAGTTCTGCTGATTTTAGAGGAATATTTGTATGTTTCAAAAATCGACACTTAGAAACTTTTTCAGCAAAAAGCAGGCAATGATATCCTATGGAAGGAAATTCAAGTTACTGGTAAGTACGGTTAAAATTACTTTTCAGGATCAGTACTGGGCTCAAAGATGCAGCACTGAGGTCTCTCCTGATAACAGGTGAGTAAATCGTAATTCGAAGTTCGGCTGATTTTAGAGGAATATTTGCACAGTGGTGAAGGGAGGGGGCGGGGCTTCAGGTGACATGTCTGCAAACAGGCCCCGTGGCGCGTTTAAAGATGGGGAATTAAATCCTCCTCAATCCTGAGGGTCCCTAGGGGCCAAGTAGCCCACCAGATACCTCCAGTATGCGCCAGAGAGCTGCGTTGCAGAGAGGTGTTCAGAGGCCACGTCCCTTTTTGCACCTCTCTGCAACGCAGCTCTGTGGTGCTTTCTGGACGTACCTGGTGGGCTAGTTGGCCCCCAGGGACCCTCAGTATTGAAGGGGATTTAATTCCCCATCTTAAAACGCGCAATGGGGCCTGTTTGCACACATGTCACCTGAAGCCCCGCCCTCCCTTCACCACTGTGCAAACGCGCCCGTGGCGCGTTTTAAGTTGGGGAATTAAGTCCCCTGAATCCTGAGGGTCCCTGGAGTCCAACTAGCCCACCATGTACCTCCAAAAGCGCCACAGAGCTGCGTTGCAGAGAGGTGTAAAAGGGGCATGGCCTCTGTACACCTCTCTGCAACGCAGCCTCCTGGCGCATACTGGCAGTTCCTGGTGGGCTAGTTGGCCCCAGGGACCCCCAGTATTCAAGGGGAATTGCTCCCCTCTGCAAATGCGCCAGGGGTGCGTTTGCAGAGTGGTAAAGGAAGGGGCGGGGCCTGCGGCATGATCGTTTTTAAAAAAATCTTTTTTTTTTAAATGCTTTTTCTGCCCAGGGGGTGCTTGTGGGACCCCCTGAGCAGACCTAGGGGGTCAGGGTGTTTCTACCCTGCCCCCTTTGTGCGTTTTGCGCACTTGTTTCTGTGCCTCGGTTCTACCGAGGACAAAATGGCTGCCAACACTTCCTGATTTGGAGTGTTGACAGCCAATTAGCATGCAGCTCGTGATCGGGAGGGTACGCGGACCCTACTCGGCCCTAGATATATATGTGACTTTACTTTTGATTTTCTCAGGAACTACTGAACGGATTTACACCATTTAACAAAAGGGTTCTTTCTGAACCAAGAACTACCTCTTTGCCAAATGTGGTGTAATTCCGTTCAGCAGTTCGGGCTGTAGCCGTGGCTAAAGTTTCCTATCGGAAAATGAAGGGAAAACACGTTTTGGGACCCCCTTTTCTCTGCCCCGCTTGACGAATCACCTCGAAACTTTCAGGGTAGGAGCGGGCCATAAAGTTTGAAAATTTGCGAAGATTCGTCAACCGACGCAAGAGTTATTTCAAATAGAATGTTGCTGATTTCCTATGGAAAATAGGTCCTAACTATAACTATCTACTGCCGACCGCCAGTAGATAATATCTACTGGCAGTCGCCAGTAGATAGTTATAGTTAGGACCTATTTTCCATAGGAAATCCGCAACATTCTATTTGAAATAACTCTTGCGTCGGTTGACGAATCTTCGCGAAATTTTCAAACTTTATGGCCCGCTCCGGTCCGCTCCTACCCTGAAAGTTTCGGGGTGATTCGTCAAGCGGAGGCCGAGAAAAAGGGGGTCCCAAAACGTGTTTTCCCCATTCATTTTCCCATAGGAAACTTTAGCCACGGCTACAGCCCGAACTGCTGAACGGAATTACACCAAATTTGGCAAAGAGGTAGTTCTTGGTTCAGAAAGAACCCTTTTGTTAAATGGTGTAAATCCGTTCAGTAGTTGCGGAGAAATTAAAAAAATAAGAGTCAAAAAATCAATTTCCCATAGGAAACTTTATGCAAGGCTACAGCCCGAACTGCTGAAATGAATTACACCAAATTTGGCAAAGAGGTAGTTCTTGGTTCAGAAAGAACCCTTTTGTTAAATGGTGTAAATCCGTTCAGTAGTTGCTGAGAAAATCAAAAGTAAAAACACATATATATCTGGGCGGAGCCTAACCACACATGTCATCGTGAGATCTGATTGGCTGTCAGCACTTCATCCTGGAATTGCTGGCAGCCATCTTGGGACCAATATAAATGATAGTACCCCATTGAAATGCATTGTAGTGAATCGAAGATTTTGAGGGTTACCAAAAGGAGAACTATAAAGGGTGATAACAGACTTTAGTTACATTAGAATTCATTTGTTGATGGTACCATACTAATTTCAGGAATTGTGGTGTGTTCTAAGGTGATTTTACCCTGTGAAAAACCTTCTGCTGGGATATCATGAATCATGTTTGAGAGAAAACTATTTTCACATGCGTGTCCCATACAGTTTTGGAAGGTGCTCCAGAAGCTAAAATGAGAGCATATTTTCTGTAAATTCACATTATCTTTCTCAGTCATGTGAGAATGAAGTCTGACATTCTCAGTAAAACATGTACATCCAACAATGGCAGAGACTGTCAGTTGATTCCTTTGTGTTCTACTGCAGCTTCCCAGAGTGTTCTAAAGAACAACTAGAGTGCTAACAGCCTTACTTATGACAAAAGTATGGCACACCTGAAGCCATCTTGATTGGAATAAACTGGTAACACTTAAAACATTTAATTTAAAAAGGAACAAAATGATGGGGTTCATTTTGTCATAGAAATTATGGTTAGTGCTGTAGAAAGAAAAATTAGGACATGTTTCAAGTGTGATCTCAAATATCTTCCTGTTATATTTCAACAGGAGCAGCCTGTCAGTTGATGCCTTTGTGTTCTACCTGCAGCTTCCCAGAGTGTTCTAAAGAACAACTAGAGCGCTAACAGTCTTACTTATGACAAAAGTATGGCACACCTGAAGCCATCTTGATTGGAATAAACTGGTAACACTTAAAACATTTAATTTAAAAAGGAACAAAATGAGGGGGTTCATTTTGCCATAGAAATTATGGTTAGTGCTGCAAAAAGAAAATTTAGGGCATGTTTTAAGTGAGATCTCAAATCCTCTTCTATTTCATTAGAAAATTCTGACATGCAGACTGAAACAATCACTTTCAATACCAGCAGTAGACTTCCAGTTAACTCCTTGGTGAGCAGTAGCTTTACTACAGTGATCTAATGAACAACTAGAGTGCTAACATTCTGAATTTATGGCAAATGTGTGACACATCTGAATGCCTTCTTGATGGAATCAAAGTAAAAACTGAAAGCATTTCCTACTGAGGAGACTGTAGTAAATGAGGAAATTAGGAAACTTCATAACAAATAAGTCTCCCAAGATGGCCACCAGAGAAAAAAGAGCCCAAATGTAGCACAAATATCACCCAGAGGTAGCCCACGTATAGCCCAATGACAGAAGTGTGCAAAACACTTTTATTTTTAGTTTTTTGTAGTTTTATATAGTGCAGACTGGTCAGGTATTGGAGTGCTTTACATGAGCATTGGTTACATCACACAAGGACAAATTCATGTTGGTTGACCCCTACACTACCCAAACACCACTGCACTACCCTAAACCCTAAAACACTACACCCAGCACGACCCCCTTCACTACCCAAACACAACTGCACTACCCTAAACTCAAAAACACTACCCCCAGCACGACCCCCTACACTACCCAAACACCACTGCACTACCCTAAACCCTAAATCTACCCCCTACACTACACAAATACCACTGCACTACCCTAAACCCTAAAACACTAGAACCCAGCACGACCCCCTACAGTACACAAACACCACTGCACTACCCTAAACCCTAAAACACTACCCCCTACACTACACAAACACCATTGCACTACCCTAAACCCTAAAACACTACCCCAGCACGACCCCCTACACTACCCAAACACCACTGCACTACCCTAAACCCTAAAACACTATCCCCAGCACGACTCCCTACACTACCCAAACACCACTGGACTACCCTAAACCCTAAAACACTACCCCCAGCACGACTCCCTACACTACCATAAACACCACTGCACTACACTAAACCCTAAATCTACCCCCAGCATGACCTCCCACACTACACAAACACCACTGCACTACCCTAAACCCTAAAACACTACCCCCAGCACGACCCCCTACACTACCCAAACACCACTGCACTACCCTAAACCCTAAAACACTAACCCCAGCATGACCCCCTACACTACCCAAACACCACTACACTACCCTATACCCTAAAACACGACCCCATACACTACACAAACACAACTGCACTACCCTAAACCCTAAAACACTACCCATAGCATGACCCCCTACACTACACAAACACCACTGCACTACCCTAAACCCTAAAACACTACCCCCTACACTACACAAACACCACTGCCCTACCCTAAACCCTAAAACACAACCCCCAGCATGACCCGCTACACTACACAAACACCACTGCACTACCCTAAACCCCCCTTCACTATACAAACACCACTGCATTACTCTAAACCCTAAAACACTACCCCCAGCACGACCCCCTACACTACACAAACACCACTGCACTACCCTAAACCCTAAAACACGACCCCCAGCACGACCCCCTACACTACCCAAACACCACTGCCACTACCCTAAACCCTAAAACACTACCCCCAGCATGAACCCCTACACTACCCAAACACCACTGCACTACCCTATACCCTAAAACACGACCCCGTACACTACACAAACACAACTGCACTACCCTAAGCCCTAAAACACTACCCACAGCATGACCCCTACACTACACAAACACCACTGCACTACCCTAAACCCTAAAACACTACCCCCTACACTACACAAACACCACTGCCCTACCCTAAACCCTAAAACACAACCCCCAGCATGACCCCCTACACTACACAAACACCACTGCACTACCCTAAACCCCCCTACACTATACAAACACCACTGCATTACTCTAAACCCTAAAACACTACCCCCAGCACGACCCCTCACAACACAAACACCACTGCACTACCCTAAACCCTAAATCGACCCCCAGCACGACCCCCTACACTACCCAAACACCACTGCCATACCCTAAACCCTAAAACACTACCCCCAGCATGAACCCCTACACTACCCAAACACCACTGCACTACCCTAAACCTTAAAACACTACCTCCAGCACTACCCCCTACACTACACAAACACCACTGCACTATCCTAAACCCTAAAACACTACCCCAGCACTACCCCCTACACTACCCAAACACCACTGCACTAACATAAACCCTAAAACACTACCCCCAGCACAACCCCCTACACTACACAAACACCACTGCACTACCCTAAACCCTAAAACACTACCCCCAGCACGACTCCCTACACTACCCAAACACCACTGCACTACCCTAAACCCTAAATCTACCCCCAGCACGACCCCCTACACTACCCAAACACCACTGCACTACCCTAAACCATAAAACACTACCCCCAGCATGACCCCCTACACTACACAAACACCACTGCACTACCCTAAACCCTAAAACACTACCACCAGCATGACCCCTACACTACTCAAACACCACTGCACTACCCTAAACCCTAAAACACTAACCCAGCACGACCCCCTACACTACCCATACACCACTGCACTACCCTAAAGCCTAAAACACTACCCCCAGCACGACCCCCTACACTACTGCACAACCCTAAACCCTAAAACACTACCCCCAGCATGACCCCTACACTACCCAAACACCACTGCACTACCCTAAACCCTAAAACACTACCCCCAGCACGACCCCCTACACCACCCAAACACCACTGCACTACCCTAAACCCTAGAAAAGAAACCCCACCCCATGCCCAATCCCCGTTACCTCTCACTCCTCGTGGTTCCTCTCTCGTGGTTCCTGCTTCACGTCGTCTCTGAGGGGCGGTGCACGTCGTTGTGAGGAAACGGAACAGCCTCTGTTTCCTTACAACGACATGGATCGTCTACATGTTTTTAGAACGCATGGTCATTTACCATACATACCTTTACAACAAAATTTGTTGTAAAGGCATGCGTGGTAAATGACCATGCGTTCTAAAAAATGCGTAGTAATGACTTCGTGATGTACAACGCATGCGTGGTAATGCATGCGTTGTAATGGTATCGCAAAGTAAAAAGTCATTGTAACGGCTGTTTACCGATCGAAGCTGGCCCCTGTTCTTCAGTGAGACGTTTATTTGATTAATTAGGAGGAAGGAATGTGTTTTTTTACCGAAAAGTGCATTCCCGGCTGTTGTATTGTGAAAGTGTCCGCGTGGCCTGGTTTCACTTACGGTGAGAGAGTGGAAGAGTCTGTTTGGATCTAAAGGAGTTCTGTTGTTGGACGGGGCCGGCGCGACATGTCATCAGAAAACATAGCTAATGGAAAGCGTCCTCCCTGAAGTGTGGAGCAGTGCCATGAGAGGTCAACGAGTGTGCGTCCCACCGCAGTATGACCGTACCGCGTGACCCATGTGCCACCTCCAGGGTACGGGAGGCAGAAGCGGCATCGCAGGTCCTCTTGAAGACCGTTGTAGCACTAATTCTACATTTTGGTACTAGGGCATTTTAACTTCGTTGTTCCTGTCAGATACAAAGAGAAGATCCTGTGTTATTCAGTGCCCTCGTTACCTTTTTTGTGGGTTGTGGTGCTTGTCACTACGCTGCCCCGCCGGTGCACACGACTGGGCACCCCACCTCGTGTGCCATCTGCAGGGCCTCTGCCCTCGGATCACTGGTTTCGGTTTCTGGAGTGGCAACATAAACAGTTGCTCCCAAAGGACTAGCCTGAACACTTAGGTGAATATCCCCTGCACCAGCATTCCACGGAAATTCTTTCCTAGCTCTCCCACGTCAACGAGGACGTCATAATAGCACGGCTCCGCTTGCGACACCGTATGACGTCATCGGAGCCATAAGAGAACCTCGTCGGCGTGCTGACGTCAGTTCCACCCTTTTTTCCGTGCCACCGAGGCAAACAGGGGACCGAGACATTTTCACATGTATACATAGTATAATAAATATATATATATTGACTGAAAAAACCATAGGTTTCAGGCACGTTATAGTTAGAAATTAGCATTTAAAAACCTTAGAAATTCACTGAAAAAACCATAGGTTTCAGGGGCGTTATAGTTAGTTGGACATTTCACTTGTACAAAACCATAGAAATTCCCCCGTTATAGTTAGTTCAGCTAACTATAACTCGCGCGCCCGCAATGCACTGCTGATGACGTCACATATTACATCACTCATGACATGGTCAGTGACATCACTCATGACATCACTGATGACATCTCAAATGACATCACTGATGACATCACTGATGACATCATCCAGTGAATGTGTGTTTTTCTGAAAATTAAATATGTTTTATATATGTATATCTCAAGGTCGATGGAAGAATAAATGGGTATATAAGTGTCTAAATGGATGATTTTGTTTTGTAAAATTGATTGTATAACTGACTAAGTGTATCTTAGTGAATACATGGGTTAGTGAGTAATGTTTAAATATGAAAATATCTGTATCAGTCTCTCACTTTGTGTATAAGTGGCTGCATGGGTTGGTGAGTAGCTACATGAGTGTCTATATGGGTTATTAGTTGGTTTTTTGAGTATCAGTATGAGTGTCTGAGTGTCTGTATGGTTCGGTGGGGGTATTACTTAGTGCATAGATGCATGAATGAGTGACTCACTGTTTGTATGTGTTGAAGACAGCATGTGTGCAGGACTGTATAGGTGGATGAGTATGTTGTATGGGTGTGTTAGTGAGTGAATGACTGTCTCAATAGTGTCTTTATGAGTAACTACATATGTTTTAAACTAGTATATGTGAGTATTGGTGTATATAAGTGAGTATATGTGAGAGTGAGAGATTGGAAGAGTTCCTGTACAAATAAGTAGGTGTTTCTATAAGTGATTGTTTAAGAGAGTAAGTATGTGTAAGTTTCTGTAGAAGTAAGTGTGGTAGTGTGTGTATAACTGTATATGCAAGTAAATGGATGTTTGATACTTTGTTTGCATGTGTGACTATGTGTGTGAGTAACTCTATGGATGAGTGGCGGTGTGTAACAGGATGTATAGGTGTATGAGTACATATGATGAGTGAGTACATGTATGAGTGACTGTATAGGGACTGTTGGTGAATGAGTGGATGTGTGTGTAGATCTTGGAATTACTGAATAGGTGTGTTGTAACTGGTATTGGTATGTCCATTGTTTTGAAAATGTTAGTTTGTATTTTTGAGTGTGTGTATCAAAGGTTATATTAGGGTGAGAGGAGGTCTGCCACTCTATCACAAGGATGATGTCATCAGTGATGTCATCAGTGATGTCATTTGAGATGTCATCAGTGATGTCATGAGTGATGTCACTGACCATGTCATGAGTGATGTAATATGTGACATCATCAGCAGTGCATTGCGAGGCTACGCGAGTTATAGTTAGCTGAACTAACTATAACGGGGGAATTTCTATGGTTTTGTACGAGTGAAATGTCCAACTAACTATAACGCCCCTGAAACCTATGGTTTTTTCAGTGAATATATATATAATCTTCACAGAGAGTTTCCCGTAGGGGGCCTGGCCACGTCCACCAGTCAGGGCTGGTGCCGTTCACATGGATACTGGTCCGTGTAAAATTTGCCAACAGGAGTGCCATTGTTGGCATTATCGGATTGAGTTTTTTCAACTTAATCTGTTTGGTCATTATGATTAAATTCTAGTCATTATGATCAAAATCTAAATGTTGTGATAAGTACTGCACATTAAAAATAAAGTTAATACACAAGAGCTATGCAATATTTTACTACTAAACAGGCTGCCACAAGTACAGTTACCTTGCAGATATCAGGGTCTTGATTTGAATAGTGCAGCAGGTGTAGTAGCAGTGGGCCAAAACATTGTCAGAACTCCTCTAAACACATAACATTGCTATATTTGACTGCTAAACAGACAGTCACAATTGCAGTTACCTTGCAGTTAAAAGGGACTTGATTTTAATGATGCAGCAGGGGCAGTGGCACTAGGGCCAAAAACTCTAGGAACCTCACTAAACCCAGATTATTGCTAAAATGTAAAACTAAACAGGCAGTCACAAGTGCGGTTACCTTGCAGACAACAAGGTCATGATTTCAATCGTGCTGCAGGTGCAGTGACACCATAACCAAATGCTCTAAGCACCCCACTAAACACCTAGAATCGCTAAATTTTACTGCTAAACATGCAGTCACAAGTGCAGTTACCTTGCATACAACAGGGCCATGATTTGAATGGTGCAGCAGGTGCAGTGGCACTGGACCCTAGAGTTGTCAGAACTCCTTTATAAAAACTTAATGTTGCTTTATTTTACTACTATACAGACAGTCACAGTTGCAGTTACCGTGCAGTTAAAAGGGGCTTGATTTAAATGGTGCAGCAGGTGCAGCGGTACAGGGACAAAAGTTGCCGGAACTCTAAACACCTAATATTGCTATATTTTACTACTGAACAGGCAGTCAGAAGTGCAGTTATCTAGCAAGCGCTGGGGTCATGATTTCAATAGCGCAGAAGGTGAAGTGGCCCCGGGACCAGATTCTCCAGGCACCCCACTAAACACTGATTATTGCTATATTTTACAACTTAGCAGGCAGTCACAAGTGCAGTTACCTTGCAGGCAACAGAGTCATAATTTGAATGGTATAGCAGATGCAGTGGCACCAGGCCCAAAAGTTGTCAGAACTCCTCTAAACACTTAAAATTACACAACTAAACAGGCAGTCATTAATGTAGTTATCTTGCAAGCACTAGGGTCATGATTTCAATCGTGCAGCAGGTGCAGTGGCACCGGGACCAAAACCTCTAGGCACCCCACTAAACACCTAATATTGCTGTATTTTATTCCTAAACGGGCAACCACAAGAGCAGTTACCTTGCAGACAACAGGGTCATGATTTAAATTGTGCAGCAGGTGCAGTAGCACAGGGCCCAAAAATTGTCAGAACTCCTCTAAATGCATAATATTGCTTTATTTGACTACTAAACAGGGAGTCAAAATTGCAGTTACCTTGCAGTTATAAGGGGTTTGATTTGAATGGTGCTGCTGATGCAGTCGCACCGGGCCCCAAAGCTCTAGGGACCCCACTAAACATAGAATATTGCTAAATTGTACTTCTAAACAGGCAGTCACAAGTGCAGTTATCTAGCAGGCACTAGAGTCATGATTTCAATGGTGCTGTAGGTGTAGTGGCACAGGGGCCAAAAGATGTTAGAACTCCTCTAATCACCAAATATTGCAGTATTTTACTACTAAGCAGGCAGTCACAAGTGCAGTTACCTTACAGACAATAAATAGGGGCATGTTTTGAATAGTGCATCAGTTGCAGTGGCACCGGGCCCAAAAGTTGTCAGAACTCCTCTAAACACGTTATTGTTATCACATCAATTAATTCTGTTATTTTCCCCTTTCATTTCTTCAAATTTTGCTATTACTTACCCACACTATACCACTAGAAACAGCACAATCTAATGCCTTTTTGTACATAAACAAGTCATAACACTTTAGCAGACCTTCTGTAACTTATATTGTACAACTATTCAGCAAGCTACAACTTACAACAAAAAACAGCTTATTAGTTATCACATAGGTGAAACCTAATGCATTTGCCTATGCTTGTGATTTGGTGTAAGTCCGTTCGTTAGTTTTTGAATTATAAAAGAAAAAAAACCATTTGTATATCTAGGGATGCAGATCCAACAGATCTCATGCTGAGATCTGATTGGCTGCCAACACTTCAGCCAGGAAGTGTTGGCAGCCATTTTGGGACAGGGTAGGAATACCCTAACCAAAAAGCCCAGGTGGTGGGGTCCCACATTTTTCTTTTCAATTTTGCTGCAAAATTGTGGTGGATCCGCAAATTGGTGGCAAAATTGAAAAAATAAAAACAAGCATGGTCTCTTGCGCTTGCTTAAATATGGGCTGCGAGATTGGTCAGGTCCTGGGGTAAAAACAACTATTTATGTTGGTGAGGGGGTGCATGGCTCGGAGACTGCCACTTCCCTGGAACAGGCCAAATAAAATTGAGGTGAAGGGGGGCTGAGCGCCCACCTCCCAAGGCCATTTAAGGCCTTGGGGACCGCCACATCCCTAGGGCTTTGGCAGTATAGAGGCAGGGGCTGCGCGGGCCCTCCTCTTGTGCCCATTAGGGCCCTGGGGACAACCACCTACACAGGGCCAATGTAAATATTGCAAGGGAAGGTGGCCATCGTGTGGCCCCCCTCTTGGGCCATTGTCGGCCCTGGGTACTACCACCTCCCTGGGACGGGCCCTACAATAACTAAAGAGGGGGGTTGTGTAGCCCCCTCCTGGAGCCATTATTGGCCCTGTAGACTGCCACCCCCCCCCCTCCAGGGCTGGCTCAGTATGTCCCGGGGTGCCCTCCCTCGGGAAATAGTTGTGTGCGGTCGCTTTGCTGGAGCTTTGTCAGGTCCTGCCAAGCGAGAACAAACAGTAAGTCCACTCCATGAGGGCCGGAGCAGGAAAACTGCTCCTGCCCACTGGGAGAATACTTTTCAGGAAAATAGATGAAAAAATCGCTCCCACATGTAGGGAGCAGCAGTTCTTGCTGCTCCTGGTGTGCTACAGCAATGCTGGCTCCTGATGGAGGCAGGGAGCCAACAGGGACTCCGCGGGTATTGGGGCTCCCTCTGTGGTCTTCAACAGTGCACTGTGGGTGCCCTGGGTGGGGTTAGGGCACCCAGCATCAAGTGACCGGGCCCAGGGGCTGAAGTCTGCCCGGGAATGGGGCCTGCACAACCCCTTTTTCCCCCATCAGTTCTCTGCCGGGCCCCTGGAAAAGGGGTCCCCTGGCCAAAATCAGTCTAGGCCCCTCCCCTTCTCTAAAGGACAAATGAGCCTAACTTTCTGGGTTTGGCGATGATAAAGCAAGTGTGTTTTCTCTGCAATTCCACATTGAAAAATGATGTGAAATCCTTGGTGGAGGTGAATGCATTGTTTATCTATCAGAGCAAAATCTGTAGTCCATGGATCTATCGCCCTTTAAATTACTACCAGTATGCAAATGTGCAAAATCACCGGGAAGCTTCGCCCGTTTGGCCCTACCCCTTCTACCATAGCAGTATGCAAAAGTCTTCCCGCCTTTTGCCAGGATGATGGACAGCTTACCAAAAGGCCCCCCAGCATGTTTCCTGCCGATTTTTGTGACGCTTTCTTGATGCCGAATAATATGAGGACATCTCCAGCAAACAAAGAAGCACTTGCTTTTTTATAGTTAAAAGGAATTACCCTTCTTTGATGGAGATTCACCTCTCTGTAGTCTTGTCATCTTCTTCATAGGAGAATTCCTGTTATCACACATTTCTGGAAGATGACGCTTAAGGAATTATCACATTGCTGAAATTAAATGCACAGAGCGTCACTGGAGACATTTTCTCCTGGTCCATTATGCAGCTGTAGTATAGAGAGTGTTGGATAAAGGGTCAGGTCAGGTTCTGTTCTGGCCCAGTCACTCACACAGCTACTGACACACTAAGACACCCACTCATATACCTATTCAGCCACTCTCACGTCTACTCCCAGACCGAAACACCCACTCACACACCCATACAGTCACACACACCCATAAAACCACTCACACACCTACTCAGAGACCCATACAGCCACTCACACACTTACTCACTGACTCACATAAGCACTCACACACCCACTCATAGAGCCATGTACACACCCACAAAACCACTCACACACCCATTCACTGACCCATACAGCCACTCACAGACCCACTTAAAAATCTATACAGCCACTCACACCCACTCACAGACTCATACAGCTATTTACCCACCCACTCACAGACCCATATAGCCACTCACAACCCCACACAGCTACTCATACATCCACTCACAGACCCACTCACTGACCCCCAAAACACTCACACACTGAACACTAATCACACAGCCGCTCATATACTCATGCAGACACTCACAGACCCATACAGCCACTCACACACCCACTCATTGACCCATATAGCCACTAACACACACAAAGCCACTCACACACCCACTTAGAGACCCATACAGCCATCCACACACCCACTCACAAAAACCTTCAAAATTAACTAATAAAAACAAAGGTCATAGGGTCATTATAGTTAGGAAATAGAATTTAAAAAACCTTAGAAATGCACTGAAAAAACAAAGGTTACAGGCACATTATACTTAGGCTCAGATTTCACTCATACAAAACCAGTGAAATTCAGCAGTTATACTTACCTGAGCTAACTATAACTTACGCCCCTGCAATGCACTGCTTATGATCTCATATATTACACCTCTCATGACATGGTCAGTGACATCACTGATGACATGTTTGTTAATTTGGACATTATTAGTGATTGCTGCAAATGAGTAACTTGGAATTATTTCTTCTATATACTGTGCATTGTGAGTATATATGGAGCAACCAAACTAGTGATCTGTTGAATTGAGAAAGGCTGTTGATCAGCGGAAACACCTCTCTTTCTGTGTAGCCTGATGCAAAAAACAATATATATATATATGTATATATATATATATATTCACTTAAAAGCCAAAGGTTACAGGGACGTTATAGGTAGGGAATAGAATTTAAAAATCTTAGAAATGCACTGAAAAAACCGAAGGTTACAGGGACATTATACTTAGGCTCAGATTTCACTCGTACAATACCAGTGAAATTCAGCAGTTATAGTTACCTGAGCTAACTATAACTTACACCCCGCAATGCACTGCTTATGACCTTACATATTGCATCACTCATGACATGGTCAGTGACATCACTGATATCTCAAATGACATCACTCATAACATCAGAGACACACTCAGATACTATCACACCCGCTCACAGACCCACTCAGAGACTAATGCACCCACTCAGTTACTCACACACCCACTCACAGTCCCACTCTAACACTCATGCATCTACTCAGACACTCATGCACCCACTCACGGACCAACTTAGACACTAATGCACCCACTCACATATCCATTCAGACACTCACAGACCCACTCAGAGACTCATGAACCCATTCACAGACCCACTCATAGATTCCCACCCCTTCTGACAGACCCTCTCAGTCACTCATGCACCCACTCACAGACCCACTCAGGCTCTCATGCACCCACTCGCAGACCCACTCAGACACTTGCAGACACCAATGTGCCCACTCACAGACCCATTCAGACACTGATGCACCCACTCACAGACCCCCTCAGATACTAATATACCCACTCACAGACCCAGTCAGTCTCATACCTACTCACAGACCCACTCGGAGACTCATGCACCCACTCACACACCTACTCAGAGACTCATGCACCTACTCACAGACCCTCTCATAAACTGACACACCCACTTACAGACCAACTCATATGCTCATGCACCTTCTCACAGACCCACTCACTCAAGCACCCACTCATAGAGCCACTCAGGCACTCATGAGTCCACTCACAGATCCACTCTCATGTGTCCACTCAGATATACTCAGACACTTACACAACCACTCACAGAGCTACTCAGACACTTATGTAGCCACTATCTAACCCACTCAGACACATATTCAACCACTCATAGACCCACTCAAACACTAATGCACCCACTCACAGACCAACTTAAACACTGATGCACCCACTCACATCCCCTCTCAGACACTCGTGCACCCACTCACAGACCCACTAAGGCACTCTTGCACCCACTGTGAGAAAGTGCCATCTTTCTTACATGGTATGCCCCCACTTTTTGCTGAATGGCTGATGTACTTTGACTGAGTGTGCCCTGGGCTCCTGCCAACCAGGTACCCAGGGCCTGTGTTCCTTCCCTAAAATTGCATTGATACCTACACCCAATTGACATCCCTGGCCACAGGTCAGCCCCTGGTAAATGGTACCATGGGTACCCAGGGCACTGTGACCAGGGAAGGCCCCTAAGGGCTGCAGCACTTGTTGTGCCACCCTTAGGGACCCTGCACCTTTACACACACACACTGCCTTTGCAGGCTGCGTGTCTTGGTGCAGAACAAAAGTGAAGAGTCGACATGGCTCACATCCCTGTGTGCCATGCCTACAAGCCACTGCCCTGGCCTAGGTCAGCCACCCCTCTAGCTGGGTGCACTATGCCAGTGGTGAGGGCATAGAGGCATGAGCCCTGTGCTCCCTACAGTGCCCAAGTCCATTCTTGGGCATTGTAAGTGCAGTGCTGCCATTAAGAGTATATGGTGCTGGGAGTCTGTCATTACGAACTCCACAGCACCATAATGGCCCCACTGAAGACTAAGAAGTTTGGTATCAAACTTCTCAGCACATTAAACCCCCACTGATGCCAGTGTGGGATTTAATGTAAACGCACTCCAGAGGGCATCTTAGAGATGCCCCCTGAAACCAACCCGACCTCCAGTGTCCGGACTGAGTGGCTGCCCAGGCTGCCACCACCAGACATGTTTCTGGACTCCTGGGCCGAGAGCCTCTGCTCTCAGGGGCCTGAAACAATGCACATCCCGGGACGAGGTGCCAAAGCCTCCTCCCCCAGGATGGGCAGGGGAGCTTCAAAGGCCTGCCGCCTTGGAGTTTCCCCAGACCATTTGCTGCTTCCAGCAAACTGGTCCCCACTGGTTCTACCCCCACTCCTGGCGGGAGAACCGGCGGGAAACCAGAAGCAGGAAATGGGTTGTGCCCACCTCTGCCAACTCCACCCCTAAGGTGGGGGAGGCGAGGTGAAGCACAAACTCGAGTCCCCGCCATCTTGAGGATGGGGGACCTGGCCAACCAGGGACAGGCTCCTGTCCCCCTCCCACTGGAGAGGAACAGAATAGGGGGTGTACTCCACCCCAGGGAAGGGACTCATTGGTCCCTGCCCTTACCTACCTGTAACCACCCCTAAATTTAGTATTTAGGGGCTCCCTGAACCTTCCTTCCGCAGTTCCCAAATCCGAAAACAAGAAGAGAAGACGAAGCAAGAAGACCAGCCGTGCAGCTGCTAAAAAGGAGGCGACAACAACTGACTTGGCCCCAGCCCTACCGGCCTGTCGACCTCTGAACCTGCTCCTGCGGAATCCCGGCCTCAGCAACCTCACAAACCCCGGAGGACCTGACTTCTGTGCTACAGCCTTCGACCCAGGGACTCCCACGAGCAGTGGTACTGCTCAAAAGAAAACCTACCAAAGACCCGGCCCTGGCACGGAGCCGCGAAACCTGCACACTCTGCACCCGCCGAGTCCAGCCTGTGCCTGAGTGACCAAAGACCTCGAGGACGACCCCCGGCGATTCTGACCTGGAATCCAGTGGCCAAGGACCCTCCTCGACGACCCAGACGACGCCTGCAGCCTCAGGACAAGGGACCCCTCCAACCGCGACCAGCAGGGGGTAAGATTTCCCGACCTCAAAAGACACCCCTGCACCCGGCGCCCCACGGCCCCCTGTGCCCAACTCCTGGGTGTCTACCTATCCTCCAAGACCCCAACTTACCTCCTGAAGTGTTGGTCGTCCCTGAAGAATCACCGTCCCCGAGCCTGCAGCCTTTCTTCACCTTTCACGACCTCTATTGTTTAACATTGAGCGCCCGACGGCTCAAAGCACCCTGCACCCAGCCGCCCGAGTGCCCCTGGAAGTGCAACCTCTATCCTAACCTACTTCCCTACTTGCCCTGAGCAAGTGACCAGGAGCCCAGCTCCCACAGTCGCGTGGCCTGCTTGCCAGCAGCCACCAACCCGGGGCCCCCGCCTGCCATAGGATAACATTGGGCCTTCTCACTCTGCACCCGGCCGCCCCTGTGCCGCTGAGGGTGTAAAAACTGTACTTACCTGATCCTGGGGGACCCCTGAGTCTTACCCAGAACCTTAACCCTGCCAGTCAAGTACTTACCCGAAATCCGATAACTCACTTTTCTTCCATAGGGTTCCATTGACTGATTTTCTGCGAAATTTCTTCTAAGTGTGGAGTTCTGAAACTTTAGAATATTCACCAAAAATCAACCGAGTCACGAAAACGAAAATACTCACCTAGTATTAGGAGGGGCCTCAGTGCTGGACCCGAGTGCCCAACACTGGCCCTAAAAAGTAATCGCAACGTTACTTACCGTTAACTCACTTTTCCTTCATAGGGATCCATTGACTGGTTTTCTGTGAAATTTCTTCTAAGTGTCGATTTCTGTATTTTACAAATATTCTTTAAAAATCGAACAAACTACAAAAACGTAATTACTTACCTGTTTTAAGTAATGTCCCAGTGCTGAACCTAGGAGTCCAGCACTGGATTACAAAAGTAACGTAAACATACTTTGCTTGCACACTGTATTTCTTTTCATAGGATAACATTGGTAATTTTATCCAGAAAAGTTTCTAAGTGTCAGCTTTTGAAATATAGTAATATTCTTCAAAAATCACTACAATAACCAAAACGCTTTTTCTTACCGGTTTACAGGAAGTGTCCCAGGACTGAATCCAGGATCCAGTCCTGTGGTTAGAAAAGTGCTCTGCAAAGTAATCAATTGTAATTAAGCATAATTTTCCATTGAGCTCAATGTTGCATTGAATTTGACCCTGTGTTGCCTCTTGCACCAACTGTGATTACCACTATCTAAAAAGTCTATTGCCTATCTGTAAGGTGAATAACCAAAGCATCTCATACTGAGAAAGTATATTTTGACCCTATTGTTGGTTCTAAAATAAAACAAGCATATATTTTTTATATACAAACCATTGGCCTAGAGTTCAGTTCTTGAGTGTGTGGCTTCATTTGCTGACTGAGTGTGTACAACAAATGCTTTACACTGTCCTTCTGATACTGCCTTACTGCTCGACCAAGCTACCACTTTGGAGAGTAAGGTTATATCTAACTTTAGCCTCTGTCAACCCTCTGGGGACTGTGGACTCTGTACACCCTGAACCTTACTTGGGTACAGTATATACAGAGCCACTTTCCTACATTGGTGGCAGCGGTGGATACAAACTTGCATTTGTTGGACTACTTGGTTACCATCTGATCACACGACAGAACTCTTAAATTGCCTTTAGAATTCTGATTTTTTTAATTGGCATTTTTTTTTACCAAATTACTAAAAGTCTTGTTAGGGCCTTGCTTAAGTCCCTGTAGCATCTTAGAAAATAAAAAGTCACTATAGCCAAGGTTAGAGGGGTTAGAATTTTTTTAAAAAAATGTCTCAAGACAAGAACCCAGCTACTAGTGAAGATAATAATGACATACAGGAACTGGTTGAGGAGCTCGACCTCACCCCTTATCTTCATTTGTCTTTCAAAGAGATAAGGTCCTTATGCAAACTTAAAGATATACCAATGGGCCAGCATCCAACCAAACAAGGGCTCCAGGAGCTCCTGGCTGAGTATGCTAAAGCCCACCCTCTGAGCATGGTGATGACCCAACAGAGGAGGAAAGGAATGAGGAGGATGGGGATGGTAACCCACCTCCATCACTTCCTAGGGAAGATAGGGTCCCTGCACCCTTAACTCCAAGAATAGACCTCTGGGGACCTAGGGGCCACCTAGGTGGTCCTGGTCCCAGAGAGGACACTGAGGATACCCTCAGTGAGGAGGACAACTTGTTAGCCAGGTTGGCCAACGACTGGACCTAGAGACCAGACTCCTGGCTCTAGAGAAGGAAAGACGGGAGATGGGTTTAGCACCCATCAATGGTGGCAGCAATACTAAAAATAAGGATAGGGAGGAAACTTCTGAACCTAAAATCCCCAAAGGGATTGTCCCTAAGTTTGAGGAAGGTGATGACATCACTAAATGGTTCACAGCCTTTGAGAGGGCTTGTGAAATAAGAAGAGTAAAGAAACCTCTGTGGGGGGCACTCCTGTGGGAACTGTTCTCTGGTAACTGCAGAGACAGGCTTCTGACCCTCTCTGGGCCAGATGCAGGGTCCTATGACCTCATGAAGAGTACTCTGATTGAGGGATTTGGGCTCACTACTGAGGAGTATAGAATTAGATTCAGGGGGCTCACAAAACCCAGACCCAGTCCTGGATTGACTTCGTGGACTACTCAGTAAAGACACTGGATGGCTGGTTAGCTGGACATAATGTGCATGATTTTTCTGGACTTTACAATTTGTTTATGAAGGAACACATACTAAGTAATTGCACAAATGAAAAGTTGCATCAGCATTTGGTAGACCTAGGTCTAATTTCTCCCCAAGAATTGGGAAAGAAGGCAGACCACTGGGTCAAGACTAGGGTGACAAGGACAACCACTGGGGGTGACCAAAAGAAGGTGGTCACCAAACTCCCCAGGGGAAAGGTGGTGAGAATCCCCAAGATAAAAAGTCTGAGTCTTCCAAAGGGCCCCAAAACCTGTTCAGGGGGTGGGTCCCAAACTACTCCCTATGTGCCTCAACCCTATAGGGGGAAGAACTTTGATCCCTTGAAGGCCTGGTGTAATAACTGTAAGAAGTCAGGACACCTCACTGTAGACAAAACTTGCCCCCACAACAAAGCCCCTAAGGCACCCAGTACAGCTACTCCTGGGGCAGCAAGTTTACAGATGGGATCAGAAGTGTACCCTGAGCAAATCTGGGAACCCACTGAGGCAAGTCTGGTCTCCCTAGGGGAAGTGGAATTTGCCACTGTAGCTGTGTGGCCACCCAACTTAAAGAAGTATTTGCAATACCCTGGGTGAATGGAACTAGAGTAGAGGCTCTGAGGGATACAGGTGCCAGTGTCACTATGGTGAGGGACACACTGGTTTCCCTGAGCAATACTTGATTGGGAAAACTTACCCAGTCACCAATGCTGACAGTGTCACCACTAGTCATCCCATGGCCATGGTGACATTAGGCTGGGGGGTTACTGGCCTGAAGCAGGTAGTGGTCTCTCCGAGGTTACCAGCTGCATGTCTGCTAGGAAATGATCTGGAAACCTCAGCCTGGGCAGAGGTGGAGCTAAAGGCCCATGCACATGCTGGGCATCCCTGAATTGGTGTGTGTAAAAACAAGAGCACAGAGCAAAAGGCAGGGTGAAGAAATAGTGTTGGAGCCTGAAATGATGGCCCAGCCTACCAAGAGAAAAGGAAAGAAGACTGGCGGACCAGCTTCTACACAGTCACAAGAGCAGGACCCTCTCCTCAGGGAGAGAACCTGGAAGCCCCAGAGGGAACTGAGCCCCTAGAGCTTGACCCTTACCAGGTTGAACTCTTGGGCCCAGGGGGACCCTCTAGGGAAGAGCTGTGCCAGGGACAGCAAGACTGTCCCACTCTTGAAAGCCTGAGGCAGCAAGCTGTTTCAGAAGCCAAGGGAGATGTCAGTGGTACCCACAGAGTCTATTGGGAAGAGGGATTACTGTACACTGAGGCAAAAGACCCCAACCCTGGAACCACCAGGAGAGTGGTAGTGCCCCAGAAGTACAGGGAGTTCCTCCTAACTTTGGCTCATGACATCCCCTAGCTGGACATCTGGGCCAAACCAAAACTTGGGAAAGGCTAGTTAGCCACTTTTACTGGCCCCAGATGCACCAAAAGGTGAAGGAGTTTGTCAGCTCCTGTGTTACCTGTCAAGCCAGTGGCAAGACAGGTGGCCATCCAAAGGCCCCCTGATACCACTACCTGTGGTGGGGTTCCCTTTGAAAGGGTAGGTGTGGACATAGTGGGTCCACTGGAACCTCCCACAGCCTCAGGGAACAAATTCATACTGGTGGTAGTGGATCATGCCACTAGGTATCCTGAGGCTATTCCCCTTAGGACTACTACAGCTCCTGCAGTAGCCAAAGCCCTCATTGGTGTCTTCACCAGGGTAGGGTTTCCTAAGGAGGTGGTTTCAGACAGAGGTTCCAACTTCATGTCTGCTTACCTGACCCACATGTGGAAGGAGTGTGGGGTGCAGTACAAGTTTACTACACCCTACCACCCACTAAACCAATGGCCTTGTTGAGAGGTTCAACAAGACATTGAAAGGCATGATCATGGGGCTCCCTGAAAAACTCAAAAGGAGATGGGATGTCCTACTACCATGCCTGCTTTTCGCTTACAGAGAAGTGCCACAGAAGGGGTAGGTTTCTCACCCTTTGAACTTCTGTTTGGCCATCCTGTGAGGGGACCACTCTGTCTTGTAAAGGAGGGCTGGGAGAGACCTCTCCAAGAACCCAAACAAGATATAGTGGACTCATGTGCTTGGCCTAAGGTCCAGAATGGCTGAGTACATGGAAAAGGCATCCAAGAACCTTGAGGCCAGCCAGGAGCTTCAGAAGCACTGGTATGACCAAAAAGCTGCACTGGTTGAATTCCAACCTGGGCAACAGGTATGGGTTTTGGAGCCAGTGGCACCAAGGGCCCTCCAGGACAGATGGAGTGGCCCTTACCCTATCCTAGAGAAAAGAGTGAGGTCACCTACCTGGTTGACCTGGGCACCAGCAGGACACCCAAAAGGGTTATCCATGTGAACCGCCTAAAACTCTACAATGACAGGGCTGACATCACCATGCTGATGGTGACAGATGAGGAACAGGAAGCTGAGAGTGAACCTCTCCCTGATCTCCTCTCCCACAGCCCAAAAGATGGGTCAGTAGATGGAGTTGTCTTTTCAGACACCCTCACTGCCCAACAGCAGACTGACTGCAAGCAAGTCTTGCAGCAGTATGCTGGGCTCTTTTCCTTGACCCCTGGTCTGACAAACTGGTGTACCCATGATGTGGACACTGGTGACAGTGCACCTGTCAAAAACAAGATCTATCGTCAGTCAGACTAAGTTAAGGAAAGCATCAGAGCTGAAGTCAGCAAGATGCTGGAGCTAGGGGTTATTGAGCCCTCTGAGAGCCCCTGGGCTAGCCCAGTGGTTCTGGTCCCCAAACCTCATCAAAAGGGTGAAAAGAGAGAGATGAGGTTTTGTGTGGACTATAGGGGTCTCAACTCTGTCACCAAGACAGATGCACACCCTATCCCAAGAGCTGATGAACTGATAGACAGATTGGGTGCAGCCAAATACCTGAGTACCTTTGACTTAACTGCAGGGTACTGGCAGATTGGCATGGCCCCAGGAGCCAAACAGAAAACAGCATTCTCCACACCTGATGGGCATTTTCAGTTCACTGTTATGCCCTTTGGTTTAAAGAATGCCCCTGCCACCTTCCAGAGGTTGGTGAATCAAGTCCTTGCTGGGTTGGAGTCCTTTAGTGCAGCTTATCTTGATGATATTGCTGTCTTCAGTTCCACCTGGCAGGATCACCTGGTCCACCTTGGGAAGGTTTTAAAGGCCCTGCAAACTGCAGGCCTAACTATCAAGGCATCCAAATGCCAGATAGGGCAGGGCACTGTGGTGTACTTGGGCCACCTGGTTGGTGGAGGCCAGGTACAACCCTTACAGCCCAAGATCCAGGCTATCCTGGACTGGGTAGCTCCAACAACTCAGACCCAAGTCAGGGCATTCCTTGGCTTGACTGGGTACTACAGGAGGTTTGTGAAGGGATATGGGTCCATTGTGACTCCCTCACAGAACTCACCTCCAAGAAGATGCCAAAGAAAGTAAACTGGACAGTTTGTTGCCAAAAGGCTTTTGACACTCTGAAAGAAGCAATGTGCTCAGCACCAATTCTAAAAGCACCAGATTATGCCAAGCAGTTCATTGTGCAGACTGATGCCTCTGAGCTAGGGATAGGAGCGGTCCTATCCCAGACCAATGATGAAGGCCAAGACCAACCTGTTGCTTTTATAAGCAGAAGGCTTCTCCCCAGGGAGCAGCGTTGGAGTGCCATTGAGAGGGAGGCCTTTGCTGTGGTCTGGTCCCTGAAGAAGCTGAGGCCCTACCTGTTTGGAACTCACTTCCTAGTTCAAACTGACCACAGACCTCTCAGGTGGCTAATGCAAATGAAAGGAGAAAACCCAAAACTGTTGAGGTGGTCCATCTCCCTACAGGGAATGGACTTTGAAGTGGAACACAGACCTGGCACTGCCCATGCCAATGCAGATGGCCTTTCCAGGTTCTTCCACTTAGACAATGAAGACTCCATAGGGCAAGGTTAGTCTCATCATCTTTCGTTTGGGGGAGTTGTGTGAGAAAGTGCCATCTTTCTTACATGGTATGCCCCCACTTTTTGCTGAATGGCTGATGTACTTTGACTGAGTGTGCCCTGGGCTCCTGCCAACCAGGTACCCAGGGCCTGTGTTCCTTCCCTAAAATTGCATTGATACCTACACCCAATTGACATCCCTGGCCACAGGTCAGCCCCTGGTAAATGGTACCATGGGTACCCAGGGCACTGTGACCAGGGAAGGCCCCTAAGGGCTGCAGCACTTGTTGTGCCACCCTTAGGGACCCTGCACCTTTACACACACACACTGCCTTTGCAGGCTGCGTGTCTTGGTGCAGAACAAAGTGAAGAGTCGACATGGCTCACATCCCTGTGTGCCATGCCTACAAGCCACTGCCCTGGCCTAGGTCAGCCACCCCTCTAGCTGGGTGCACTATGCCAGTGGTGAGGGCATAGAGGCATGAGCCCTGTGCTCCTACAGTGCCCAAGTCCATTCTTGGGCATTGTAAGTGCAGTGCTGCCATTAAGAGTATATGGTGCTGGGAGTCTGTCATTACGAACTCCACAGCACCATAATGGCCCCACTGAAGACTAAGAAGTTTGGTATCAAACTTCTCAGCACATTAAACCCCCACTGATGCCAGTGTGGGATTTAATGTAAAACGCACTCCAGAGGGCATCTTAGAGATGCCCCCTGAAACCAACCCGACCTCCAGTGTCCGGACTGAGTGGCTGCCCAGGCTGCCACCACCAGACATGTTTCTGGACCCCTGGGTCGAGAGCCTCTGCTCTCAGGGGCCTGAAACAATGCACATCCCGGGACGAGGTGCCAAAGCCTCCTCCCCCAGGATGGGCAGGGGGAGCTTCAAAGGCCTGCCGCCTTTGGAGTTTCCCCAGACCATTTGCTGCTTCCAGCAAACTGGTCCCCACTGGTTCTACCCCCACTCCTGGCGGGAGAACCGGCGGGAAAACCAGAAGCAGGAAATGGGCTGTGCCCACCTCTGCCAACTCCACCCCTAAGGTGGGGAGGCGAGGTGAAGCACAAACTCGAGTCCCCGCCATCTTGAGGATGGGGGACCTGGCCAACCAGGGACAGGCTCCTGTCCCCCTCCCACTGGAGAGGAACAGAATAGGGGTGTACCCACCCCAGGGAAGGGACCCATTGGTCCCTGCCCTTACCTACCTGTAACCACCCCTAAATTTAGTATTTAGGGGCTCCCTGAACCTTCCTTCCGCAGTTCCCAAATCCGAAAACAAGAAGAGAAGACGAAGCAAGAAGACCAGCCGTGCAGCTGCTAAAAAGGAGGCGACAACAACTGACTTGGCCCCAGCCCTACCGGCCTGTCGACCTCTGAACCTGCTCCTGCGGAATCCCGGCCTCAGCAACCTCACAAACCCCGGAGGACCTGACTTCTGTGCTACAGCCTTCGACCCAGGGATTCCCACGAGCAGTGGTACTGCTCAAAAGAAAACCTACCAAAGACCCGGCCCTGGCACGGAGCCGCGAAACCTGCACACTCTGCACCCGCCGAGTCCAGCCTGTGCCTGAGTGACCAAAGACCTCGAGGACGACCCCCCGGCGATTCTGACCTGGAATCCAGTGGCCAAGGACCCTCCTCGACGACCCAGACGACGCCTGCAGCCTCAGGACAAGGGACCCCTCCAACCGCGACCAGCAGGGGGTAAGATTTCCCGACCTCAAAAGACACCCCTGCACCCGGCGCCCCACGGCCCCCTGTGCCCAACTCCTGGGTGTCTACTCTATCCTCCAAGACCCCAACTTACCTCCTGAAGTGTTGGTCGTCCCTGAAGAATCACCGTCCCCGAGCCTGCAGCCTTTCTTCACCTTTCACGACCTCTATTGTTTAACATTGAGCGCCCGACGGCTCAAGCACCCTGCACCCAGCCGCCCGAGTGCCCCTGGAAGTGCAACCTCTATCCTAACCTACTTCCCTACTTGCCCTGAGCAAGTGACCAGGAGCCCAGCTCCCACAGTCGCGTGGCCTGCTTGCCAGCAGCCACCAACCCGGGGCCCCCGCCTGCCATAGGATAACATTGGGCCTTCTCACTCTGCACCCGGCCGCCC
Source organism: Calotriton arnoldi (assembly GCA_963921515.1). Taxonomy (NCBI): domain Eukaryota; kingdom Metazoa; phylum Chordata; class Amphibia; order Caudata; family Salamandridae; genus Calotriton; species Calotriton arnoldi. The sequence goes on along the minus strand of CAWUFW010002813.1, from coordinate 318,008 downwards.
CTGTGCCGCTGAGGGTGTAAAAACTGTACTTACCTGATCCTGGGGGACCCCTGAGTCTTACCCAGAACCTTAACCCTGCCAGTCAAGTACTTACCCGAAATCCGATAACTCACTTTTCTTCCATAGGGTTCCATTGACTGATTTTCTGCGAAATTTCTTCTAAGTGTGGAGTTCTGAAACTTTAGAATATTCACCAAAAATCAACCGAGTCACGAAAACGAAAATACTCACCTAGTATTAGGAGGGGCCTCAGTGCTGGACCCGAGTGCCCAACACTGGCCCTAAAAAGTAATCGCAACGTTACTTACCGTTAACTCACTTTTCCTTCATAGGGATCCATTGACTGGTTTTCTGTGAAATTTCTTCTAAGTGTCGATTTCTGTATTTTACAAATATTCTTTAAAAATCGAACAAACTACAAAAACGTAATTACTTACCTGTTTTAAGTAATGTCCCAGTGCTGAACCTAGGAGTCCAGCACTGGATTACAAAAGTAACGTAAACATACTTTGCTTGCACACTGTATTTCCTTTCATAGGATAACATTGGTAATTTTATCCAGAAAAGTTTCTAAGTGTCAGCTTTTGAAATATAGTAATATTCTTCAAAAATCACTACAATAACCAAAACGCTTTTTCTTACCGGTTTACAGGAAGTGTCCCAGGACTGAATCCAGGATCCAGTCCTGTGGTTAGAAAAGTGCTCTGCAAAGTAATCAATTGTAATTAAGCATAATTTTCCATTGAGCTCAATGTTGCATTGAATTTGACCCTGTGTTGCCTCTTGCACCAACTGTGATTACCACTATCTAAAAAGTCTATTGCCTATCTGTAAGGTGAATAACCAAAGCATCTCATACTGAGAAAGTATATTTTGACCCTATTGTTGGTTCTAAAATAAAACAAGCATATATTTTTTATATACAAACCATTGGCCTAGAGTTCAGTTCTTGAGTGTGTGGCTTCATTTGCTGACTGAGTGTGTACAACAAATGCTTTACACTGTCCTCTGATACTGCCTTACTGCTCGACCAAGCTACCACTTTGGAGAGTAAGGTTATATCTAACTTTAGCCTCTGTCAACCCTCTGGGGGACTGTGGACTCTGTACACCCTGAACCTTACTTGGGTACAGTATATACAAAACCAGTGAAATTCAGCAGTTATACTTACCTGAGCTAACTATAACTTACGCCCCTGCAATGCACTGCTTATGATCTCATATATTACACCTCTCATGACATGGTCAGTGACATCACTGATGACATGTTTGTTAATTTGGACATTATTAGTGATTGCTGCAAATGAGTAACTTGGAATTATTTCTTCTATATACTGTGCATTGTGAGTATATATGGAGCAACCAAACTAGTGATCTGTTGAATTGAGAAAGGCTGTTGATCAGCGGAAACACCTCTCTTTTCTGTGTAGCCTGATGCAAAAAACAATATATATATATATGTATATATATATATATATTCACTTAAAAAGCCAAAGGTTACAGGGACGTTATAGGTAGGGAATAGAATTTAAAAAATCTTAGAAATGCACTGAAAAAACCGAAGGTTACAGGGACATTATACTTAGGCTCAGATTTCACTCGTACAATACCAGTGAAATTCAGCAGTTATAGTTACCTGAGCTAACTATAACTTACACCCCCGCAATGCACTGCTTATGACCTTACATATTGCATCACTCATGACATGGTCAGTGACATCACTGATATCTCAAATGACATCACTCATAACATCAGAGACACACTCAGATACTATCACACCCGCTCACAGACCCACTCAGAGACTAATGCACCCACTCAGTTACTCACACACCCACTCACAGTCCCACTCTAACACTCATGCATCTACTCAGACACTCATGCACCCACTCACGGACCAACTTAGACACTAATGCACCCACTCACATATCCATTCAGACACTCACAGACCCACTCAGAGACTCATGAACCCATTCACAGACCCACTCATAGATTCCCACCCCTTCTGACAGACCCTCTCAGTCACTCATGCACCCACTCACAGACCCACTCAGGCTCTCATGCACCCACTCGCAGACCCACTCAGACACTTGCAGACACCAATGTGCCCACTCACAGACCCATTCAGACACTGATGCACCCACTCACAGACCCCCTCAGATACTAATATACCCACTCACAGACCCAGTCAGTCTCATACCTACTCACAGACCCACTCGGAGACTCATGCACCCACTCACACACCTACTCAGAGACTCATGCACCTACTCACAGACCCTCTCATAAACTGACACACCCACTTACAGACCAACTCATATGCTCATGCACCTTCTCACAGACCCACTCACTCAAGCACCCACTCATAGAGCCACTCAGGCACTCATGAGTCCACTCACAGATCCACTCTCATGTGTCCACTCAGATATACTCAGACACTTACACAACCACTCACAGAGCTACTCAGACACTTATGTAGCCACTATCTAACCCACTCAGACACATATTCAACCACTCATAGACCCACTCAAACACTAATGCACCCACTCACAGACCAACTTAAACACTGATGCACCCACTCACATCCCCTCTCAGACACTCGTGCACCCACTCACAGACCCACTAAGGCACTCTTGCACCCACTTATAGACCTACTGAGACACTCATGCATCTACTCACAGATCCACTCAGGCACTCATGGATCCACTTCCAGACCCACTCAGACACTAATCCCCCCGCTCACATGCCTATTCAGACACTCTCACACCCAATCACAGACCCACTCAAACACTCACGCACCCACTCCCAGACCCATTCACTGACTCACACACCCACTCACAGGACCACTCAGACACTGATGCACCCACTCACGGACCCACTCAGACACTGGTTCACCTACTCAGACTCTTAAGAACCCTCTCACAGACCTACTCAGACACTCATACACCCACTCACAGATCCACTCAGACACTCATGCATCCACTCACAGACCCACTCAGACATTCATGCATCTACTCACATATCTACTCAGACACTAATGCACCCACTCTCAGACCCACTCAGACATTCTCACACACCCACTCAGAGACTCATGGACCTACTCACAGACCCACTCATAAACTGACACACGCACTTACAGACCAACTCATATGCTCATGCACCCTCTCACAGACCCCCTCACTCAAGCACCCACTCGTAGAGCCACTAAGACACTCATGTGTCCACTCACAGATCCACTCTCATGTCCCCACTCACAGATCCACTCAGACACTTACACAACCACTCACAGAGCTACTCAGACACTTATGCAGCCACTCCCTAACCCATTCAGACACTTATGCAACCACTCACAGACCCACTCAAACACTAATGCACCTACTCACAGACCAGCTTAAACACTGATGCACCCACTCACAGCCCCACTCAGACACTTGCGCACCCACTCACAGACCCACTCAAACAGTCTTGCACTCATTCACAGACCCACTGAGGTACTCTTGCACCCACTTATAGACCTACTGAGACACTCATGCATCTACTCACAGATCCACTCAGGCACTCATGGATCCATTTACAGACCCACTCAGACACTAATGCACCCACTCACATGCCTATTCAGACACTCTCACACCCAATCACAGACCCACTCAAACACTCACGCACCCACTCCCAGACCCATTCACTGACTTACACACACACTCACAGGCCAACTCAGACACTGGTGCACCCACTGAGACTCTTAAGAACCCTCTCACAGACCCACTCAGACACTCATACACCCACTCACAGATCCACTCAGACACTCATGCATCCACTCACAGACCCACTCAGACATTCATGCACCTACTCACATATCTACTCAGACATTAATGCACCCACTCTCAGACCCGCTCAGACATTCTCACACCCACTCACAAACCCACTCAGAGACTCAAGGACCCACTTACAGACTCAATCACAGACCCACTCACTCACCTACTCACAGATCCACTGAGATACTCATGCATCCTCCCACACCTACTCACACTCTCACACCCACTCACAGACCCACTCAGAGTCTCGCTCACCCAGTCACAGACCCAGTCAGAGACACATACACACTCACTCACAGACCCACTTATACATTCACTCATCCACTCACAGATCCACTCACTCTCATGCACCCACTCAGACACTCATGCACCCACTTACAAATCAACTCAGACGCTAATGCACCCACTCACATACCCATTCAGACGCACACCCATTCACGAACCCACTCAGAGACTCACACACCCACTCACAGTCCCACTCATAGACTCACACACCCACTCACAGATCCACTCAGATACTTATGCAACCACACAGACACACATCCTCTCACAGACCTACTCAGGCACCAATGCACCCACTCACAGACCCACATAGACACTGATGCACCAACTTATTGACCCACTGAGACACTGGCACACCCACTCAGACACTCTCGCACCCACCCACAGATCCACTTAGACTCTCTTGCACTCACTCACAGACCTACTAAGACATTCATATACCCACTCACAGATCCACACAGATGCTCTTTTTGTGGTAGTTTTGACGAGCATTTAGGCTTATCAGAGGATAGTGCTAAGCATTTCTTGTACTCACAGAGGCAATAAATGAGACACACAAGAATAAATCTGAGACCAAGATTTTATATAATTTTTCAGACCAAGAGCTTCGTTCTAAGGTAAGTACTTTTTAAGGTATGATTTTTTTAGAGGTCGCAAAATAAATCAGTGTTGTGTGCAATTACGCACAATAGAAGTCAATAAGAGAAAATAGAAAAAAACATATAAAAACACACAGTGGGTTCTCGAGGTCTACCTTCTGGATTTAGGTGAGTAGCAGGGCCAGGTCCAATGTTCCAGCAGCGGTAGATCGAGAGTGTCCCGGATTCGAGCAGGAGCAGAGTACTGAGGTCGTTGGTTGCAGGCACGCTAAGAAGAAGGGGCCCACCTGAAAACAGGCTGCACAGAGGGACTTAAAGGTACGTCTGGGGGATTCTACTCATGGGAGAAGGTTGTAAGGGCCTCAGGACCACGGGGGCACAGCTGGTTCATCGTTACCCAGGCCAGGCGGGCTGGGTGCAGAGCAGAGAGGGCAGCCAAGCGCTGTGCATCAAGATGGTCCTCACCGTCAGGGACAGGCAGGTTGCAGGGATGATTCTGGGACAACTGGGACACTCACGGAGTGGGTCTCAGGGGTTCCGAAGTCTCTCGACTGGTGTCTGCATCCTGGGTAGTTAGAGTCAGATTGGACTCTTTCTACTGGGTCTTTGGTGCAGAGGATCCGCCACCCCGGGTATTGGCATGACACAGCTCCAGTAGGTCCTGGTGTTCACTCACTTGGTGGGGGGACAGATCCGACCCTCCGGAGCTGATGTACTTTTTCTGGCTTGGGTGCTGTGTAGGAATCTCTGGGGAGCAGCAGATAAGTAAACCAGGCATTTTGGTGCCTGAAGGCTGCAGAGGAGTAGCTCCTCTACTCCAAGGGGGGTTCTTGGCAATTGTTCAAAGGCAGGAGCCGCTCTGAGGTACTTGGAGGCCTCATAGTTGCTGGACCATACAACACACCATGATTGTTGTGTCCTTGAAGCAGCCAGCCGGGGTTGGGCCAATTTTCTGCAGCAGGTCTTCAGTTTTTGGGTGAGCAGCTGTTCTTTGTCCGTTGCTCTTCTTAGCTCTGTAGAATCTAAGTTCATGGCCCAGGGATGCCACCTAAATACTAAATTTAGGGGCGTTAAAGGGGGTGACAAGTAGTAGCCAATGGACTTCCTACCTTTATGGGGTCTACACCCTCTGAGTGACCGCTTCCAGGTTTGGGAAGGGGCACTACCTAAGCCCTGATAGATTGATTTAAGACCATCACAAAATGGAGGAATTGGAAAATTAGTGTCCACCTCGCCTGCCCCACCTTAGGGGTAGTGCTGGCTGAATGTGGGTACACCTAATCTAACTTTCCCACCTGTCCTCCCTCCAAAAGGAGAGTAGGAAAGGGGGGTTGGCATCCTCCACTATCTGGGGATGCCTGGGTCTCATTTCAGAGGCAGCATCGCCTTTGAAGGTTCCTGCCTTGGTAGGCTCACCCGGCCTGGAGGAGATGTGAAGCACCTCCACCCAGGGCAGGCTTTATTCCTGACCTCTATCAGCCCATGAGGTTGGAAACATGTCTGGTGGTGGCAGGCTGGCTAAGACTAGTCAGAGACCACACCAGTGGTTGGTAGGTTTTCAGGGGACACTCTAAAAGGTTCTCCTGTGTGCATTTATTAATAAATCCAACGCTGACATCAGTGAGGATTATTAAGATGAGATGTTTGGTACCAAACATCTTAGGGTAAAGTGAGGCCATCATGGAGCTAGGAAACTTATAATTACAAGTATTCAGCCCATGTACTCTCTATGGCCTCCCTGTGCACTTACAGTATCCAAGAATGGACGTAGATATTGTAGGGTCATGTCCACTCATGCAGATATGTCCACACAAGGGATATAGTGCACCTGCCTTAGGGCAATAAGGCCAGTAGTAGGGATGACTTCCCTTTGCGTCATGCAGTGTATGTGTATGTGGGCATGCCACACATGGCTGTGTGCCATGTTGAGTCTTTGGTTTTCTCTGCACCAAGACATTCATCCTGCAGTGGCAGTGTGCATGATCTGGGTTAGGGGTCCCTAGGATGGCACAATTTGTGCTGCAGCCCTAGGGGACCTCCTTCAGTCCCAATACCCTTCGTATGAGGGGTACCATTTACTAGGGACTTACAGGGATTGCTGAAGCTGTGCCAATTGTGGTACAGTTTTTAAGGAAAGAACACCTCAGTTAAAGTTGCATCAATGAGATATTTTGCTTCCAGGAGACATGGTTGGCGGGTGAGGATTTTCATCAAAATGGTTTCATGCATTTTATGAAAGATGGAACCAAATCGGGCATGGGGCGGGTGAAAGGAGGAATAATGGCACTGATATCTACCAGAAGTAGTAAGGGGGTAAAAAAATTAAACAAGAAGTGATTGGGTTTTAGCTTGCTTATTGGATCTCTATGAAAAAAATGCTGGTAGTTGTGAATGTTTACATAAATCTGGAGGCCTCTAAGGAAGAGTCATGGGAAATGTTTCAGAGGGACCTTGTAAAACTAATAGAGCTCCCGGGGGAATATCCTATTTTGCTATTAGGGGACTTTAACCTTCGCTTGGATCCAAGGAAGGCTGATTCTGTGGTCTTAGATATGCTAGATTGTCACGGTATTCCTATCGCAAATTTTCGAAGATGTGATCAGTCAAAGTTTGACAGGAATATGTGAGCTTTCTGGCAGAATTGGGGTTTGTATGACTAAATGGCTGTTTCAAAGAGGATGACCCTGCAGACCAAACATTTTTACATGGGAAACAACAGTGCCCCATTGACTACATGTTCATACAGGCATGGCACTTTAATCTTTGTAAAGGATTTACGGTGCTAAGACTAAAGGGAAGCGAGCATTGGGGGCTAAAATTAGATACTAGAGGTAGCTCCATTATTGAGGGAACGAGCTATTCCTATGGCACTAGATTTCCCTAAACGCTTAACAACAAGAATTGATGGGAGATATATTGAATAGTTAATGCAGTTTCAATTAACCAATGATATGGTCCAGGATAGGGCCATAGGAGAGCCTAATGGAGTATGGTATGCAAAGATCATTGCAGAGGTATTAAAGCGATTGATACCAATAATAAGGGTATGCAATAAGAAAACAAAAAAGGACCAGGCATGCCAAATTTCAAACCAACAATGGTTCGATAATGAGTGTGCATTTGCTAGGAAGGAGCTAAGGAAAATAGGAAGGGCAAGGCGATTAGATGGTCAAGCAAAGACAATTGATATCTACCGCTGTAAGAAAAGGGTATATGAAGCTCTGCTGATGAGAAAGAAGCAGGCTTTATTTCAGTTGAATTGGAATTTGATGATTAGGACACTTCAGGAAAAGGACATGAGAAAATTCTGGAAGTTGGTCCACAAGGGATGAAACAGATTTGGTAACTTTTTTAACTAATATTTATAAGCCAAGGGAGACAGTGGTGAAGAAGGGCTGGCCAACTGTGAAGGTGAAGGCTTTGGAGTCATTTTCTATTCAATCTATCGCCAAGTTGATAACTTCCTTAAATTTAACCAAGACAGCGGGGCCAGATACTAATAACATAAAAAATCCCTGTTCAAAGTAACTTAATTTGAACCATTTTAATAATCACAAGGGGTGGAACTCAATGAACGATCAAGGTCTACAAACCATTATCAAAACAAATCATTAACATCAACTTACATTAAACATATAGCAGCATACTTAATATCAACCTGAAAAACTAAAGGAGTCCTTGAGCCAACAAGACAAGAAAAAAAAAATCTATATAGATCAGTCATTAAATTAAGACATAGATTCTATGAAAATTATTTATTTTACGTTATACAAATAATAAGAACAATGGATACCCAAATTTCCACTTATCCACTTTATACATCCAGAAGTATCCCCAATCATAAAAACTCAGTTGATAAATTCATAAAATTCTCATGATCATAATAAACCAGAAAATACAAAAATCAATAACAATTATGTTCCTTTGGGCATAATATGCTCCGTTGAGTGTATCTGTTGACGCGGCGTTTCAGTGAAACCATCAAATTAACATCACCTTCTTCAGAACAAATATTGATATTCAGTTATGATCACTATAGAATAAACAGAAAAATGATCTATTAACTTTGTATGTGCAGTGGCTCATTCTCAACGGACTTCCTATATTAGCTACATTCTTTTATCAGTTAATCTTCGTCCCAATTTATATACAGAATACCGTTATATATACAATTAAAATTTAAAAACTGTTCCATATAGGTAACTTTACATGAAAAAAATATTCTACATTAAATTCCTAAAATGTTAACCTACTCATGATCTCTTTACATTTATAAAACCCATCTAAATATTTATTACAACATCTAAACAGCTACTGATCAATAGTCCACTTCTCCCTATTTTCAATGATATCGTAGTAACTCCTGGACTAACTTCCCAGTGAAGACTCTATAATCATTATTTAAACAAAACCTAGAAAAGAACCATACCTTTTTAATGGGCAGATATTAATATTGAATCAAGATGATACAATTTATCGTGTAGTGTGGGATCGTAATAGAATCTTCCACTAATGACCACTTATCACAGCCATTTGTTAATTGTGGCGTGCATAGAGTTCTGAAAAAAAGGCAAAACCTCCAGTAAGAATTAATAGTAGAGGTGTCTAGAATAATGTATGCTGAATAATCACCCATAATACTTACTTATCAGCAATTAGGATAAAAAAATATATTGAAGGATGATCCGTGGTATTATTCAATAATAACCATAGGGCGTAGAGAATTAAGCCTGAAAGTATAAAAATAAAACAGGATCTTCACTACCCTGTGTCTGCTGAATGCGACCAATAATACATATTTGCATCATAGGGCTTACCTTTTGATGCACGATCTATTGAGACTCAGGTTGGCAGTAATAGTTCCAACTCCGTTAAATGCAAAGGGCGATCGTTTAATATTTAGTTTAATTATTTTCTTCTTTGATTAGGTAATCTCTTTGGATCTATAGAAAACCAATATACATCTAATTATTAATCAGGAACTTACCTATGTACCTTTTATTGTACAGTGTTGCCGGTACACTAAATTTATACCTCTTCACATCTGCTGTAAGTACTACAAGTGGTTACCATGCAATATTTCGCAAAATGCAGCAGAACTCAGTACTGTTCTATGCATTAGTTTTTAATGTATTCTTGGCTACACATAGCTCTATTATCAGCGAAACAAAGATTATTTCTATAGGAAGGTTTGTGTATTTAAACCTAAAATAGGTTATTAAATCCTATTTTGTTAGGGCTTGTTAGAAATGGGATCTCTAGTTGGCAAGGGCTTGCACCTTTGTCCAAGTAGGGACCCTTCTTCCTAGTCAGGGTAAGGGTTGTTACACTCGTGAAGTAACCCCTGCTCACCCTCGTGGTAGCTTGGCACGAGCAGTCAGGCTTAATTCAGAGGCAGTGTGTAAAGCATTTGCACATAACCAACAGTAATACAGTGTAAGCACTACAAACGGACACCACACCAGTTTAGAAAAATAACCAATATTTTATATACTCAAGACAAGACCAATTACGACAAAAATCCACAATACTGTACTTTACTGAATGAATACTTGATACGGTAACTTCTTCTTTGCAGGAATAGCACAAAAGCAAAGTTCGTACGAGTCGGTAGCTCCGTCCGAGCCTACCGTGATGCTGAAAACCACAGAGTCTAACAGTTCCAGCCGACCGCGCCGATACGGGCCAGCAGAGTCATGAACAGACTCGGTTACAGTACCTTTCTCGTTGTGGCTGGTACGGAGTGTACGAGCCGGTCGGGCGTTTGTCGCGGTTGCGGTGCAAGACGGAGCGATGCAAGGTGCTGTGTCCTCGATGCGGTGCAGGCAGCGGCTCGGTGAGCGTCGTGCAGTCGGAGTCGGTGAGTCCAAGGCGTGCGATGCAGGGTGAGACGATGCTCGATGCGGTGCTGACAGGTTGCGATGCAGGCGACCAAGCCGGAGTGCGGGAGCTGGCGTCGGACAGCGGTGCGAGTCGGAGCGGTGCGTCGCAGACGTGCGAGCGGTGCCCCAAATGCGGTGCGGTCACGACTCTTGAGCCAGTTGCAGCGACAGTGTCGGTCTGGTCCGGCTGGCCCAGTGAAGCGATGCGATGCGAACTGCGGTGCCCACAGGTCACGGTGCAAGCAGCGGCTCGATGTTGGCGGCGCCGGACGCCGCCACGGTGAGACCAGGGTTGCGATGCGAAGCGGGGCGATGCGGTCTGCGGTGCAAACAGGTCACCGGCCAGGGATGGATTCGGTTGACGGAGTCGGTTGCAGTTCCCTTCCTCTGTGGCAACTGAAACAGCTGTTCCAGAAGCGGTACCCAGAGGGTTGTGAAGTCTTTGTAGTCCCTGAGACTTCTTAACAGGAGGCCAGCTCGGTTCCAGGCCCTTGGAGATACTCAGCACAAGTTTGTAGAAATTTCAGTCCAGTCCTTTCACTGCCCAAGACAGAAGCAGCCACTGCAGGCCAACCCAACAAAGCAACAACACAGCCAAGGGGCAGTACTCCTCCTGGCAGCTCTTCCAGCTCTTCGTCTTGGCAGGTTCCTTGATTCCAGCGAGATCTAAATTCATGGGGTCAGGGCCCCAATATTTATATCCCAAATTCCTTTGTTCTTTGAAGGCAGAGAGGCCTTTGCCTAGTCCAAACCAGTTCTGGAGCACTTTGTTGACAAGTCTCCGTCCCTTCTTTCAGTGAGTAGGCCAGGGACATCAGACGCACCACAGGAGGTGGAGCCAGCATTGTGGAGGGAAGGCACTGTCCTATTCAGGGCCCAGGTGCGACCCCTCCCACCCATCTACATGTAGATCTTGCTATTCAGCCCTGCGCTGACTCACCCTGTCTCCTGGCATCCCCCAGCCCCTGTCACTCACACTCCAGACAAGGAATACACAACACTCGCAGAGGCAGGCTTGGATGGTTAGACAAGAAAATACCCACTTTCTAAAAGTGGTATTTTCAAACACAGAATGTTAAAACCAACTTCACTAAAAGCTGCATTTTATCATTCTGAGTCCGGGCATACTAAACTCGAATTTCTACCATGTTCCCGGGTCAGTTAGGATTATAAACTGTAATAATCAAAACTGCCCGTTCTGGCCTAGGGGAACAGGTAGCCTTGCAATAGTGAAAACGAACTAGGCTGTAATTCACTATCAGGACATGCCGCACACACCAGGGCATGTCCTACCTTTCGCGTACAACGCACCCCTGCCCACAGGGGTACCTTGGGCCTACCTTAGGGGTGACTAACATGTAGCAAAGGGAAGGTTTAGGGACTTGCAATTGTGTGCACTTGCTAAGTCGACATGGCAGCCCCAGGCTGCGCACAGGCTCTGCGATGGCAGGCCCGAGTTACACTTTACGGGCTGTTTGCGTGGGTGGCACAATCCAGTGCTGCAGCCCACCAACAGCATTTGGTCTATATGCCCCGGCACTCGCAGTGCACTTTACAAGGGACTGACACATAGACCAAATAGGCCAATCATGGAAACACCAATCCATAACACATTTTATACAGGAGCACTTGCACTTTCCCACTGGACAGCAGTGAGGAAAGTGCGCAGAATCATTACACCAGAAAAACAGAGTCAAAACCGGGAGGTCAGAAAGCAAAAAGTCAGGGGAAACACGCCAAAAGATGCCAAGTCTAACACATGTCCCCTCCAGCTGAAAGTAGGGAGAACTACCCAACCCCATTGGAGTTCTCTTCACTAAGGCGGAAGAACCTGGACAGACCATCTGCGTTGGCGTGTTCTGTACCAGGACGGTGCTCCACCGTAAAGTCCATTCCCTGTAGGGAGATGGACCACCTCAGCAGTTTTGGATTCTCACCCTCATTTGCATCAACCATCTGAGGGGCCTGTGGTCTGTCTGAACCCGGAAGTGAGTCCCAAACAGGTATGGTCTCAACTTCTTCAGTGCCCAGACCACAGCAAAAGCTTCCCTTTCTATGGCACTCCACCTCTGTTCCCTGGGAAGTAGTCTCCTGCTAAGGAAGACTACAGGCTGATCCAGGCCCTCTTCGCTCAGTTGTGAGAGCACCGCTCCCACACCATGCTCTGTAGCGTCAGTCTGCACGACAAATTCTTTGGAGAAGTCAGGTGCCTTGAGCACGGGCGCCGTGCACATGGCTGCCTTCAGGGCATCAAAAGCTTTCTGGCAGGACTCAGTCCAGATCACTTTCCTGGGCTGCCTCTTAGAGGTCAGCTCTGTTAAGGGGGCAACGATGGTGCCATAGCCCTTAACAAATCTCCTATAATAGCCGGTGAGACCTAAGAAGGCTCTCACCTCTGTCTGGGTCTTGGGGGCTCCCAAGCCAGAATGGTGTCAATCTTGGGTTGTAGGGGCGCCACCTGGCCGCTTCCTACCTGGTGTCCCAAGTACACCACAGAACCCTGCCCGATCTGGCACTTACTGGCCTTGATCATGAGGCCTGCACCTTGCAGAGCCCTCAACACTTTCTCAAGGTGCTGTAAATGTTCTTCCCAGCTGGAACTGAACACAGCAATGTCATCCAGGTAGGCGGCACTGAAATCCTCCAGCCCAGCCAACACCTGATTGACCAACCTCTGAAAGGTGGCAGGGGCATTCTTCAACCCAAAGGGCATCACCCGGAATTGGTAATGACCTTCTGGGGTTGAGATTGCTGATCTCTCCTTGGCCCCATCGGTTAAGGCAATCTGCCAGTACCCAGACGTTAAATCAAACGTGCTGAGGAACCGGGCAGCTCCCAACCGATCAATGAGCTCATCAGCTCTGGGGATGGGGTGCGCGTCAGTCCTGGTGACGGCATTGAGCCCACGGTAGTCCACATAAAACCGGAGTGCTGGAGTGGCACCGGGCGCCGCAGCCTTTGGGACCAAGACCACTGGGCTGGCCCAAGGACTGTGGGAGGGCTCAATCACCCCTAACGCCAACATCTTAGAGACCTCCTCCTTGATGCTGGCTCTGACCCGGTCAGTCAACCTGTAAATTTTGTGCTTCACAGGATGGCTGTCACCGGTGTCCACGTCATGGGTACACCAGTGAGTAACACCGGGGGTCAGAGAGAACAGTGGGGCGAACTGTCCCAACAACTGGCGACAGTCCCCTGCTGCTCCTGAGTCAGAGTAGGGGAGAGGATCACACCCTCTACTGACCCATCATGCTCCTTGGTAGACAGGAGGTCAGGAGAGGCTCACTCTCCTCTTCCACCCCATCATCTGTCGCCAAGAGCATACTCACTTCGGACCTCTCGAAGTGGGGCTTGAGGAGGTTCACGTGAAGGACCCTCAAAGGGTTCCTTGGAGCCTGCAAATCCACCAGGTAGGTGACGTCACTTTTGCGCTCCTTTACCTCGTATGGCCCAGTCCACTTGTCCTGCAAGGCACAAGGTGCCACTGGGGCCATGACCCACACTTTTGCCCAGGTTGAAATTCGACCAGAGTGGCATTCTGGTCATACCATTTCTTCATTTCTTCCTGGCTTGCTTCTAGGTTCGCCTGAGCGAGTTTCCTGAAGCGGGCAGTTTGGTTTCTAAAGGCCAGCATGTAGCTAAATACATCCTGGGGAGTTTTCCTGGGAGCTGCCTCCCAGCCTTCCTTTACCAAACTCAGAGGTCCTCTGACAGGGTGGCCATACAGGAGCTCAAAGGGGCTGTACCCAAGAGACTTCTGAGGCACCTCCCTGTATGCAAAGAGTAGGCATGGCAAGAGGACGTCCCACTTACGCCTCATGGGTTCTGTTAGACCCTTGATCATGCCTTTCAAGGTCTGGCTGAATCTCTCCACCAGACCGTTTCCTTGTGGGTGGTAAGGAGTGGTGAACTTGTAGGTTACCCCACACTCCTTCCACAGGGATGTCATATACTTCGATATGAAATTGGTCCCCCTATCAGAAACCACCTCTCTGGGGAATCCCACACGGGAAAAGATCCCCATTAACGCCCGGCCCACCACGGGTGCCGTCGTTGTCCTGAGAGGGATTGCCTCCGGGTACCGGGTGGCATGGTCCACCAAGACCAGGATGTACCTGTTGCCCATGGCTGTCTTGGGATCCAGTGGCCCCACAATATCCATCCCTACCCTTTCAAAGGGTGTTCCAACAACAGGAAAAGGTTGGAGAGGAGCTTTGACCTTCCTCCCACTCTTACCACTTGCCTGGCAAGTTTGGCAAGACCTACAGTGTGCATCTGACTGCCTTCGCATTTGGGGCCAAAAGAAGTGGGTGACAAGCCTGTCAAAGGTCTTGGCCTGCCCCAAATGTCCTGCCAAAGGCACGTCATGAGCCAGACCCAGTAGGAAGGTCCTGAAGCGCTGGGGTACCACCAGCACACAGGCTGACCCAGGCTCAGCAACCTTAGGCTCACTGTATAGGAGACCACTCTCCCAGTAGATCAGATGTGACCCGGACTGATTACCAGCTGCCTGGTCTGCAGCCTGCCGCCGCAGACCCTCCAGAGTAGGGCACTCGCTCTGCTCCCTGCAGAACTCCTCCCTGGTGGGACCCCCTTCTTGCTGCCAATGGGTCAGCCTCAGAGATGTCTCCCAGTTCGGCTACCTGCTCCCCTGTAGGCACCGGGCGTCCCCTCGAGGTCCGCCTCCTCCCGGTCCGTGGGAACTTCGGGGCCGGTTTCCCGTGCCCCCTGCCCTTTCTCTTGGCAGGGACTTGGGCCACTGTTTCAGGCTCCAAGTCCTCTTGATCACCCTTTCTGGCTGCCATTGACCGAGTAGACACGCATGCCCACTCTGGCAACCCAAGCATCTCCAAGTGAGACCTGAGCTCAACCTCCTTCCATGAGGACTGCTCCAGGTCGTTTCCTAGCAGACAATCTACAGGCATGGTAGGGCTCACAACCACCCTCAAGGGACCTGAGACCCCCCCCATTCAAAGGGAACCTGCGCCACCATACATTGGCGCTCTGAGTTGTCTACAGCAACTACTTGGTGGAATGCTCCTGGGACTACTTGCTTCTCAGACACCAGGTGACACCGGACTGAGGTCACACTGGCTCCAGTATCTCTGAGAGCCTCTACCCTGTTCCCATTAATGGTCACCCAGGTGCTATATTTCTTTGTGTTAGGGGGCACCTGGTTTCCTGGGACCATCTCACTGTCCCCGAGTGAGACAAGGGTCATTTCTGCGGGATCCCCACCCTCCTGTGGGCACCCCTCCTCCCCAAGCGCTACACTAGCCAACACTTTGGACTGTCCACCGGTGGGTGGCTGTGTCCCCTTCGGGCACTTGGGGTCCCTCTTAAAGTGACCTACCTGGTCACATGCATAACACTTGCGGGCGCCGGTCTCAACAGGCTTCCTGTAGAGACCCCTTTCTTCTTATCACCGGGGGCTGGGAACCTTTACCCTGGGTACTAGTTTGGGGCCCTTTAGAGAACTCCTGTGCTTTACCCTTGTCCCCCCACCTTTCTGCTGGGGACCCTGCCCACCTTTGGCTGAGTCTCCCCAAACGCTTTCTTGTGGACCCTGGTACTCACCCAGAGGTCCGCTTCCATAGCAAGCTTCCTGGGGTCAGTTAGCTTACTATCCACTAGGTGCTGGCGCAGATCTGCAAAACATAGACTAGACAAGTGCTCCCATGCAATCAAGTTGTAGAGCCCCTGAAAATCTGTTACGCTACTGCCCTTCACCCAACCATCCAGAGACCTGCAGAACACATCCACACATTCCAACCAAGTGTTGGCATCGGACTTCTTACTGGACCTGAACTGATCCCTGTACTTTTCAGGAGTAAGACCATACTTCGTGAGAAGGGCATCCTTCATGTCAGCATAGGTGAGGTGATACCCCTTACCCAAAGCTATCAGAGCATCCCTTGCTTCTTCCGGGAAAAGTGGCCACAATCCTGCTCCCCAATTCTCCTCAGGGACCCCATTCATGTGTATGGCTGCCTCATAACCCTGAAACCACCTTTGTATGTCATCCCCCTTCTTGAACTCCTTGCCTACGTTCTTGGGAATGTGCACAATCCTGTCTGCCTTTCTGGACGAATTGCTGCCACCATCTGAGCCTGACTTACTCCTAAGTTCTAGCTCCTTCAGTTCTCTCTCATGCTCTAAGAGCATCTTCCTCTCCTCTATGGCCAATCTCTTCTCCTCCCGCTCACTCTCCAGCCTGAGCTTCTGCAGCTCAAACTGCCTTGCCTCCCGCCTGTCCTCCAGCTCCTCTGGGGACAGACTGCTGCTGCCTGACCTGGCGGGTTCCCCCTACCCAAAAGCACATCCACCCTGGAAATAGGCTCCTCCACCTCCTCACTGAGATCACCAGGCTGCCCATTGGCATGTCTGGCTGCTACCCAGGCCCTCAGCGCCTTCTGTAGCTCCTCCTTCCTTGTGAGGCCTTTAATTTGGACTTTCAGGTTTTTACAAATCGCTCGTAACTCCTTTACGTCGTAGGACTCCAACCTGTCCTCCTCAAAGATAACTTCCAGAGATGCAACGGATGATGCAATTGATTCAGGCATGACAAAAGTCGTGAGTTGAAAACTGGCAAGATCAAAAATAGGCCAAAAGAAAAAGAACCAGTATGTGGTACGTAATGGTCTGCGATATGGTAGTAGTGCACACCAATCACTGTAAGTCAAGTGCAAACACAAGTCCTATCCTCACCGCTGACAACCAATGTTAGAAATGGGATCTCTAGTTGGCAAGGGCTTGCACCTTTGTCCAAGTAGGGACCCTTCTTCCTAGTCAGGCTAAGGGTTGTTACACTCGTGAAGTAACCCCTGCTCACCCTCGTGGTAGCTTGGCACGAGCAGTCAGGCTTAATTCAGAGGCAGTGTGTAAAGCATTTGCACATAACCAACAGTAATACAGTGTAAGCACTACAAACGGACACCACACCAGTTTAGAAAAATAACCAATATTTTATATACTCAAGACAAGACCAATTACGACAAAAATCCACAATACTGTACTTTACGAATGAATACTTGATACGGTAACTTCTTCTTTGCAGGAATAGCACAAAAGCAAAGTTCGTACGAGTCGGTAGCTCCGTCCGAGCCTACCGTGATGCTGAAAACCACAGAGTCTAACAGTTCCAGCCGACCGCGTCGATACGGGCCAGCAGAGTCATGAACAGACTCGGTTACAGTACCTTTCTCGTTGTGGCTGGTACGGAGTGTACGAGCCGGTCGGCGTTCGTCGCGGTTGCGGTGCAAGACGGAGCGATGCAAGGTGCGGTGTCCCTCGATGCGGTGCAGGCAGCGGCTCGGTGAGCGTCGTGCAGTCGGAGTCGGTGAGTCCAAGGCGTGCGATGCAGGGTGAGACGATGCTCGATGCGGTGCTGACAGGTTGCGATGCAGGCGACCAAGCCGGAGTGCGGGAGCTGGCGTCGGACAGCGGTGCGAGTCGGAGCGGTGCGTCGCAGACGTGCGAGCGGTGCCCCAAATGCGGTGCGGTCACGGCTCTTGAGCCAGTTGCAGCGACAGTGTCGGTCTGGTCCGGCTGGCCCAGTGAAGCGATGCGATGCGAACTGCGGTGCCCACAGGTCACGATGCAAGCAGCGGCTCGATGTTGGCGGCGTCGGACGTCGCCCACGGTGAGACCAGGGTTGCGATGCGAAGCGGGGCGATGCGGTCTGCGGTGCAAACAGGTCACCGGCCAGGGATGGATTCGGTTGACGGAGTCGGTTGCAGTTCCCTTCCTCTGTGGCAACTGAAACAGCGTTCCAGAAGCGGTACCCAGAGGGTTGTGAAGTCTTTGTAGTCCCTGAGACTTCTTAACAGGAGGCCAGCTCGGTTCCAGGCCCTTGGAGATACTCAGCACATGTTTGTAGAAAGTTCAGTCCAGTCCTTTCACTGCCCAAGACAGAAGCAGCCACTGCAGGCCAACCCAACAAAGCAACAACACAGCAAAGGGGCAGTACTCCTCCTGGCAGCTCTTCCAGCTCTTCGTCTTGGCAGGTTCCTTGATTCCAGCGAGATCTAAATTCATGGGGTCAGGGCCCCAATATTTATATCCCAAATTCCTTTGTTCTCTGAAGGCAGAGAGAGGCCTTTGCCTAGTCCAAACCAGTTCTGGAGCACTTTGTTGACAAGTCTCCGTCCCTTCTTTCAGTGAGTAGGCCAGGGACATCAGACGCACCACAGGAGGTGGAGCCAGCATTGTGGAGGGAAGTCACTGTCCTATTCAGGGCTCAGGTGCGACCCCTCCCACCCATCTACATGTAGATCTTGCTATTCAGCCCTGCGCTGACTCACCCTGTCTCCTGGCATCCCCCAGCCCCTGTCACTCACACTCCAGACAAGGAATACACAACCTCGCAGAGGCAGGCTTGGATGGTTAGACAAGAAAATACCCACTTTTTAAAAGTGGTATTTTCAAACACAGAATGTTAAAACCAACTTCACTAAAAGCTGCATTTTATCATTCTGAGTCCGGGCATACTAAACTCGAATTTCTACCATGTTCCCGGGTCAGTTAGGATTATAAACTGTAATAATCAAAACTGCCCGTTCTGGCCTAGGGGGAACAGGTAGCCTTGCAATAGTGAAAACGAACTAGGCTGTAATTCACTATCAGGACATGCCGCACACACCAGGGCATGTCCTACCTTTCGCGTACAACGCACCCTGCCCACAGGGGTACCTTGGGCCTACCTTAGGGGTGACTAACATGTAGCAAAGGGAAGGTTTAGGGACTTGCAAGTGTGTGCACTTGCTAAGTCGACATGGCAGCCCCAGGCTGCGCACAGGCTCTGCGATGGCAGGCCCGAGTTACACTTTACGGGCTGTTTGCGTGGGTGGCACAATCCAGTGCTGCAGCCCACCCACAGCATTTGGTCTATATGCCCCGGCACTCGCAGTGCACTTTACAAGGGACTGACACATAGACCAAATAGGCCAATCATGGAAACACCAATCCATAACACATTTTATACAGGAGCACTTGCACTTTCCCACTGGACAGCAGTGAGGAAAGTGCGCAGAATCATTACACCAGCAAAAACAGAGTCAAAACCGGGAGGTCAGAAAGCAAAAAGTCAGGGGAAACACGCCAAAAGATGCCAAGTCTAACAGGGCTTTACCCAAAACATAAATGCAAAGTTACGTAAACCTTTTTTTAAATATATCTCTGTCTCCCCCAACCTAAGCAAGTTTGAATAGCCTTCCAAGGGGAATGACAAAAAAACTACACATTTTGTAATTCAATTTTTCTCCTAAGTTATACATAGCTTTGAGCCCGACGTTGTTTAACATCTATGTGGCTCCCTTGGCCAATCTGCTAAGGAGTAGCGGGTTTATCCCCGTCTCCTATGCTGACGATACCCAGTTGCTCTTTCCTTTTGCAAAATGTACCCCTTCAGTGCAGGCCGCTTTCTCTCTGGGAATGAGAAGTGTCTCACAGTGGATGAGGAGTAACTTTCTTCAGTGCAATGTGGGAAAGACGGAGATCATGCTCTTTGGGGAAGCTCAATTACTGTGGACCCCCAATTGGTGGCCCCCAGACTTGGGCATCCCCCCTGTTCCCAAGACCTGTGTAAAAAACTTAGGTGTTCGCCTGGAGCAGACCCTCACCATGAAGGAGCATGCCGCACAGACAGCAGGCTCTTGTTTTCATGTGTTGGGCCTATTGCGTCGCATCCTTCCCTTGCTCCCCGACTCATCTAGGAAGACGTTAACCCAGGCGCTTATTTTAAGTCGCCTGGATTATTGTAACAGCTTACTGCTGTCTGCTAACGAGGCTGCTCTTAACAGATTGCAGGTTGTCCAGAACACGGCGGCACGTTTGATCCTGAACGCACCGCCTAGGACAGCCTCCCGGCCTCTGCTTTTGCAGCTTCACTGGCTCCCAATACGGGAACGAGTACAGTTTAAAATCTGCTGTACCATACATAAGGCCTTGTCTAATTCTGGCCCCAGCTACCTTGCGGAGAAATTCATCCCTTATACACCTCGGCGGTCTCTCCGTTCAGGATCTAAATTCTTCCTCGAAGTGCCTAGAATTAAACGGTCCAGACAAGGTGGGAAGGCTCTTTCTTATCTAGGCCCCTGTTATTGGAACAAGCTTCCTGTGCAACTCAGACAGTGCACGGAACATTCCCAATTCAGGAAACAGCTCAAGACCTTCCTTTTCCGCCTCTGATCTCCAGCAGATAGCCTTTTTCACAGATGGCCCGTCCCGAGCGCAGAGATACCCCTTCGGGGGTCGATTCTGGTGCTTGATAAATAAATAAATAAAATAAATAAATAAATAGCTTAAATAATGTCCAGCGCTTCCTGCCCTTATTAATTAAGAAACCTCGCGCTTATCGACACCAGCCGAATGCTGCCTGTGTGTAGAAACAGTTACAGATACAAAATTGTCCAGCATTCGCGACAAGAATTTTTGATTCTATTAAGGACACGGAGGCGAGGATTATGCTTTCTCTTTCTTTACTTACTCCAAACAGCAGCCAATGAAAGTACAGAAAAGTATAAAAAACATTTCAACACACTACATATCCCATGAGGCTTTGAACCACGCCTCTTATAACAACCAATGAACTCAGTCCAAAGTCTACAAATTATCAAGGCACCAACTCGACTGCCTCTTTCTTTGCCAAACGCAGCAGAAAAAAGTCTAAAGTTCAATATATAGAGTGCAACCATCCTGTCTCTCAACGGAGAGCTTGAATCTTCGTTTCCAACGGGAAACTTCCATCTCCGACGTCGATCCAGCGACACCAACCACTCGCAGATTCAAATCTGCTTCGAATCCGTTCCTGCAATCAGAAACAAGAGTAAAATACCTAATATTCAAACCCTAGAAACTTAGGGAGGGAAAGTACAGGTAAGTCATAACATCAACTTTACCAGTTGTAACCTTACCTGTCCCACAGGGTGGGATAATCCTCGCCTCCGTGTCCTTAATAGAATCAAAAATTCTTGTTGCGAATGCTGGAAAACTTTGTATTCTATGGCAGGACCGGAGGCTCAGATTATGCTGGTTCAAAGGTGACCAACAACAAAAGAAGAAACATGAGATATAGGCTTATAATAGAACATTTTAAAAACAGAATCAGAAGACCAATCAGCGGCTCTAAGAATATCCTCCAGGTGAGACACCATTATATATGCCTTAGATGCCATAGCACCCCTCGCAGAATGTGCCCCAAACACAGAGATGTCAATCCCAGCTTCTGACATAACCCAGCGCACCCACCTAGCTAATGTGGCCGCTGACACGGGCTTAAAAGGCTTTTGAATTGCTAATAATAAAGGTCCAAGAGGGTCACACCTGTGACTCAAAGTACGCTCTTCATAAACCTTCAGACATTTCATCACACACAATTTTTCATTAAGCGGAAAAGCAGGATAATCCACCAAACGTGACATTGTCTTGGTCCTTCTGGAAATAACAAATGAAACACCCTGAGGAGAAAAAATCCTACCGGCTAAATCTAAAGCATGCACATCAGAAACTCTACTGCATGAAATGAGACATAATAACATCGTCAGTTTTGCTGATAACTGCTTCAATGAAAGATCTTTGTTATCTGGCCATGCTTCTAAAAGGTGCAACACCGTGGCGACGTCCCACAACACAGAATATCTAGGTTTGGGAGGTCGACACACTCTAACACCTTTTAATAACTTACAGACTAAAGGATAAACACCCACCGGCTTACCATCTATATGATTATGTCCAGCGGACAAGGCAGATCTGAAGTTATTTACTGTCCTGTAAGATAAACCTTGACTTGCACATTCAGACAGAAAATTAAGCACATGTTTTAATTCTGATCCCATGGGATCCACCTGCCGTTGAAGGCACCAACCCACCCATCGTTTCCATGATGCAGAATATCGCTTACGGGTGGATGGAGCCCATGCTTGTTGAATAAAATCGGCAGCCGCCGTTGAAAGTCGCTCAATGAGATCATGTCTCCCGATATCGTCCATACCATGAGAGGAAGTTGGTTCTGCAGAACCAATGGGTGCGGGGAGCCCACTGGGTCCTGCAGGAGCAACGGGAAAGATGGCAACATTATTGGAAGATCCACTGACAGCTCCAACAGTGTTGGAAACCACGACTGCGTTCTCCACACCGGGGTCACCAAGACTACAGAAGTTCTCTGCCTCCTCACCTGAGCCGCTACCCTAGGAATTAACGCAAACGGGGGAAACGGGTAATCCCTCAGGGGACAGCACTGGTGAAGAAAGGCGTCTGTGCCCTTCGCCAGCGGGTCCGGTCTCCAGCTGTAGAACATTGGGAGTTGAGAGTTGAGACGAGATGCAAAGAGGTCCATCTGACACGGGCCTCGCATAGTCATGATCTGTAAAAATACTGAACGGTGTAACTGCCAATCGCTGAAGTCCGTGAGGAACCTGGAGTTCCAATCTGCCACCAGGTTGTTCTTGCCCAGAATATACTCCGCAACTACACTGATCTTTTGTGACAGGCAGAAATGCCAAAACTCTCTGGCAATGTTGGCTAGCATTCATGACTTCGTCCCCCCCAGATGGTTTATGTATCGGACCGCCGATACATTGTCCATCCGTAGAAGGATACAACAATTGCTCTTCTGAGGTGAGATCGCCCGTATCGCAAACGATCCTGCAAGTAACTCTAGACAATTTATATGCAGCTGTAATTCTTCTGCAGACCACCGTCC
Source organism: Calotriton arnoldi (assembly GCA_963921515.1). Taxonomy (NCBI): domain Eukaryota; kingdom Metazoa; phylum Chordata; class Amphibia; order Caudata; family Salamandridae; genus Calotriton; species Calotriton arnoldi. The sequence continues at coordinate 294,740 of CAWUFW010002813.1, read as the reverse complement.
TCCGGTGGCGAACTCTCCACACCTGGCCCCCCAGCCCCACTGACTGGCGTCGCATTCTATGATAATATCTGGTGACGCCCCAAAAATGGCTCTGCCGTTCCAAGCTTCCATGTGCTCTAGCCACCATTGAAGCTCTCCCTGAGCGTCAACGGAGAGTGCGATCACGTGCTCGTAAGAAAACCTTTTCTGTAGATAGTACCTCTTTAGGCGCTGCAAAGCTCAGTAATGCAGAGGGCCCGGAAAAATGGCCTGAATTGAAGCCGCCAAAAGACCTACTATCCTCGCAAGAGACCTTAGCGATATCCTTTGCTTGGTTAGAGTAGCACGGATCTCTCTCTTGATAGTTTTCATCTTGGCCGGGGGCAGAAGTAATTGCGTTGCCACCGAGTCGATTTGAAAACCCAAGAAGTCCACTTTTTGGGCTGGGGAAATCATAGACTTTTTCAGATTTATGATGAAGCCCAAGCTTTGCAATAGCGACATTGCCCACTGAAGATGTATTAGAAGCACCGAAGGATCCTGGGCCATGAGAAGCATGTCGTCTAGAGAGATGATCATGCGAACTCCCCTTTCCCTTAGCTGTGTGGTCACTGGTTTCAATAGCTTTGTGAAGACCCAAGGGGCTGAGGACAGACCGAAGGGAAGGGACTTGTATCAGAACCATTGCGCCTTCCATTGAAATTGGAGAAATTTCTGATGGGAGGGGCAGATGGGCACCGAGAGATAAGCGTCCTTCAGGTCCAGTCGGACCATCCAGTCGTTTGCCAGAAGCAAATCCCGGAGTAAATGGATCCCTTCCATTTTGAAGTGTCTGTAAACAACGTAAGGGTTGAATTCCTTTAGATTTAATACCAATCGTTGCCCTCCACCTTTCTTTTCCACCAAGAACACGTTGCTGCAAAAACCCTCTGTTAAGAGGGGTCCTGCAGCAATGGCGTGCTTGGCTAAAAGATCTTGCAGCTCTAATTCGATAAAAGTTTGCTCTTGTTGGGAAAAATGGAGAGGGGGAGGAGGTGCAACTTGAGTGGGCATCTCGGTCAATTCTATTTGATATCCCAGAACAGTGTTCAACACCCATGCATCCGAGGTGATCTTGAGCCAATTGTGATGGAAGTGAGCCAACCTGCCCCCCAGAGGAATCGAGGGTAGAGGGTTTGGACCTACCTGAGGCTTGAGAGTCGTTGTTCCGAAAACCTCTGTTGACTCCCCTGTTGTATCTGCCTCTAAAGCCGCGGGATCTGGCAGGATAGAAGCCGGCCTGTTCCGGTTCTTGCGTGTATCCCCTGAACCTAGGAGCATATCCTCGACGAGGACCTTGTGAGGTGAAGCGGCCGGCCGAGCGTTCTCTGCCACGACCGGCCCTGCCAGAAAGGGGTTGGAGAGCCCTCTTTAGGGATGACTGGGATATCTCTAGTGATGTAAAAGTGTTCACAAATTTGGCTATGTCTTTTACAAAACGATCCCCAAATAGTTGGCCCTCAGCTAAGGGGCCTGGCTCAGCAGGTGCAAGCTCCGCCAGTTGCAGATCAATACGTAAGAGGACAGACTTGCGCCTTTCAGAAGACAAAGCACAATTAGCGTTTCCCAGCATGCATATAGCGCGTTGAGTCCACCCTGCCAGAACCTCCGGGTGGATCACTGCGCCAGTCTCTTTCGCTTGCAAAGCCAGCTCCAAAATTTTGGCCAAAGGGCCCGAAATATCTAGCAATTTGTCCTGGCAGGCACGGAGGGCTCTGTCTATACCCTTTTTTGGATCCTTTTTATATTTCTTAAGGAATGTCTGCATTGATGTGTCAATCTCTGGGGTGAGGGCAATTTTGTTTGCAAGATCGGGGCGAGGGCATTCAGAACGGAGGCGGGCTCGAACCTCCTTGTCAAAACTTTTTCGCAGATTGGTCTGCATGTATTCTGCGACAGCAGGGGCCGGCGCCCAATCTGAAGAACGTGGATGGACAATGGCCGAAGGGTCAAATGTGACGGGGGAGGGTTGGACGAGGGACATAGAATGCTTGCGTTTCTTTGCTCTCTTAAGTGGACGGGATTCCTGAGAGGTATCTGTGCCCGTGTCCGTGTCTGTGAGGGAGATGGGCACAGAGGGGCCTTGATCGGGTGTGGGTTGGGCAGGTTCGGAGTCAGCAGGGTCTGAACGTACTCTTTTGAGCTTCGAACATATCTGGACGTGTGGCCAAGGAAGACCTGGAGGCTCACTCGGAGGGAGGGGAGAAGGAGCTGGAGTCCCAGATGGGGGGCCAACAGGGAGACCTAAAATTTTATCCAGACGTTGAGAAATGGGAAGCAAGGCCGAGGACAATACCTTATCTAGCTTTTTATCTGGGGATTTATCAATTAGAGACTCCAGAGAGTTGTCATAGTAGTAGTCCTCATCCTCATCTGGACCATAGGCAGCTAGCTCATCTACAGGGACCTCAGAGTCCGACATCTCACTGAATATGTAAATATTCTGTCCAAAAATTTATTCTCAGAGAGAATTGCGTGTAATTATCCAACCCCAACTATCTACAAGCTAGGGTGTCGGTCGGGAGCAAGCTGGCGCAGAGAGGTTGTCTGGGGTACCCACAAGCACCTGCTCTAGGACTAACGGAGGGGTTAACCCTGCCTGCCACGGTGCAGGGCTTCCAAAAATTGCTAGAGATAATAATATGCCCTCAGGCTTTAAAAAGGTCTTTGCCCAATGTTATTGCCAGTAAATTGCAGAGAAAATGAAGTCCCCCGGTACCGGCCAACCTCCTGCAGCTGCCACGCCCTGTTGTACAAGCCCGGGCTGAGGCGTCGATGTCAGCGTCTTTCTCCGGGAGCCTGAGCGCGCAGTACTAGCTGCGTGCAGGCTCCCGAGACGTAGGCGTCCGCCCAGCCGGGCTAGACGCGTACGCTTCTCTCCCTCAGCGCTGGAAGGGGGCGGGGCGGCCCCGAACAACGCGCACCAGCGCCGCTGCCACACACGGGATCCGCGAGACGCGCGGTCCGGTTCCCAGCAAGGGAAGGCTTCCGAAAAGGAACCGGGAGCGTGGCCTGAATGTGGACAAAGGCCTGAGCACAGAAGAAAAACGCACAACGGGGCCTACGGCGTGCGCAGCGCCACACGCACTGTGCGCGGCCGGGGAAGGTGAAAACAAAAATCACGAGGTAAGCGCTGCGCAACAGAGCCAAGCGCATAAAAAACAATCATTAATACACCATTCATGAAAATGCTAACAATCTTAAGCAAATAGATAAACACAAGGCAGAACTGCAATCCAAGAATATAAATTAACAAGGCACTTATCTCGGCTGCGGAGCAGCAAAGAAAGAGGCAGTCGAGTTGGTGCCTTGATAATTTGTAGACTTTGGACTGAGTTCATTGGTTGTTATAAGAGGCGTGGTTCAAAGCCTCATGGGATATGTAGTGTGTTGAAATGTTTTTTATACTTTTCTATACTTTCATTGGCTGCTGTTTGGAGTAAGTAAAGAAAGAGAAAGCATAATCTGAGCCTCCGGTCCTGCCATAGAATCCAAATGCTATGCTTTAAATAGGACGCAGAAAGATGATGTATCCAAACTCTTCATTACCGAAGAGCGTCCCATGTGACCGCAACCATGTCTAGTACATATGGCGGCCATCTTAAAGTAGGAAAGTTGTTCCCCAAGTTACATACAGAAGTTAAGTATCTTCCGATATCCTTTTTAGTAACAACTCCATTTGTGTTTATTTTTAATTTTAGTACTACACTTTTTATACGCATTTTGTGAATAAATATACGCAATCGAGCGCGCGCTCGCGATTAAAAGGAATCGCCAGGCAGAATATCCATTAAAGCTTATACCCTACCTTCCTTTATGTTTGGTGCTCCTTTTATGCTGCACTATTTATAAAAAATATGCGAATGCACGTTCGCTCGAAAATTAAGCAGGGAGGAATTTTATAAAACATATTTACCTCTACAAAGGAATTATTAATCTACGTTAAGTTCTTAAATTTGTTAAACAGGGTGAATGGATTGATCCCCCTTTGAATACTTAGCAGATTCTTACCAAGGGTTATCTCATTCTGCCAGTACATAGATTAATTCTCTTAGGGTTGGATGACATTATCCCCAAGGTAATTCCACAGAATGCCTCAGAACCAGAATGAAAAAACTAACATCATCTGTCTCTCATCCTTAAAGTGTTGACAGATGGGAAAGATGTCTCATAAAATAATTATTTCTGTTAGAACCGGGGTCTCTAGTTGGCAGGGGTATGCACCCTAGTCCAAGTAGGGACCACCGCTTCCGACAGGGTAGCTTGGCGCAGAGCAGGAAGTCTTAACTTCAGAGGCAATGTGTAAAGTATTTGTGCAACACACCCCAACAGTGACACAGTAAAAGTACTCACAAAAGGACACTACACCAGTTGTTTATAAAAATATGAAATCTTTATCTATATTTTAGGCAGGATCAAATCAGTAGAAGTTCCACATATATCCTTTTCGCAATATCTGCTGTCAAGGTTCTGAAATAACCTTGCAAGTTCTGTAAGTCTGCAGCAACTGTAGGGGCACCAGTTCAGTTTCAGGGCTTATAAGGAAAAGACCATGCACAGGGACTGTATTCCTCCCGGTCCCCAGATACGGATCTCTAGTGCAGGATCAGTCAGAACTAGTGTGCCTTTAAATACGTTCAGGTCACCGAAGTCGAGTAAATAGGCCCTGGTACCGCGAGGGGTTAAGCCTCCAGCGTTAATGTGCCCCCGCTGTGCTTTTAGCAAGAGTGCGGCTGGTGTCAATGTCAATATGCCCCTGTCGGGTTTATAGTGAGGGCGCGGCCAATGCTAGTGTCAATATGCCCCCGCTGTGCCTACAGCACGAATGCGGCCGAAAGAAAAAGTCAGGCTGGCAATGCTAACGTGGTTCCGCTGTTCTGTGCGCCGGCCCCGGTCTCCGCCTCACAGATGGCAACCCGCCCCCAGGCAACACCACCCACTCCGCGGTCCCGGGTTGCAGCCCGGCGTTACCTGGGGTGCTGATCTCCTGGCGCCTCGGTTCTCTCCTCGACCTGGCACCGGCGGCAGATGGACACGGGGACGGGTAGAGACGCCTCGCACTTCCCAGCCTCGGCGCGGCTTCCGGGATGACGCTCCCTCGTTGCTAGGCAACTCCTGGCGCCGGCACCAATCCCAGCGCGGTTCCCCTCTGACGTCAGCGGGGGAATCCGCACGGTGCTCCCGAGGCTCCCGGGCCGGCAGCGGTGATCCCGGCTGATCAGCGCTTCCCTTCACAGCGCTTGCAGGACACAGTGCAGTTGGGTGCCTGGGCCGGCAGCGGTGATTTTGGTTAAACAGCGCTTCTCCTCCCAGCGAGTCCCAGCGCGTTCGGGTCCCGGGCGGCGGCGGTGACTTCACGGGCACACAGCGCTTCACTTTCTGCACAGCGCATTCGAGCCCCGGGTGGCGGTGGTGATTTAGGGGTGATATAAGTAGCTTCACACACCCAGCGCCACGCAGTACAGTCAGTAGATGAGGGGAATAAAACGTTGTTGCCTTCAAGTGTCCCCCCCGTTTTTCTCAAGATGAAAAAGACGTTGTTGTCCTTATGAGTTTGGCAGAGGCAGTCTTTAAAAAGGTTGTAGACCCAAGGAAAAAAAAAAAAGGCAGTTCTTATGAATGCAGTGGAGACACTCTGAAGATGTTATTCCCAGTTCTCCCTCGCAGGGCAGGATCAGCAGGCAGTAGGGCAGCACAGCAGGTTGTGGGGCAGCAGTTCCTTAGAGCAGTCAGCCTCCTTCCCAATGGCAATCCTCCTGCGCAGCAGTCCTCACTCCAGCAGAGATTCTTCCAGGTCCAGTAGTGTAACAAAGATGTGAGGCCAGGACCCTCCCTTATATACCCTACAGTCTAGTTACTAGAAGGGGGTAGAAGTCTCTGGAAGGGTCTGGGTGCAGGGGCTTCTGGAAGAGTCCAGGGAGTCCTGGGATGTTCCCTGCCTTCCCTGACCTGGCTGTCACAGTGACGAAAGGCAGGGCCGTTAAGGCTACAGTGGGCAGCCAGTCACAGCCCATTCAAGGGGGGAAAGTGTGAATCACCACTCCCACCTCACAACCCAGGCAGCTATCAGTGTGTAGATGGGAGGGGGGAGTCTGCAGTGCCCAGACTAAGTGTAGGCAGGAAAATTTCCACTTTCTAAAAGTGGGATTTCTAAGGTAGTAGTGCCCAAACCCCCTATATCATTGGAAAGGGTTCCCCGCCCCGATTCTAACAAGACCCAACATGACAGACTTATTAGGTCCCAGTCAGAAACTATCCCAGAAGAGGGGTTCCCAATGTTAGCCTATGGAGAGTTAAGCCTCACTGCAGTAGCAGGGGCTTGTGGCAGATATGCCAGAGTCACAATGTTTTAGGGGAGAGCACCTGCACCTCAGCACTGTTTAGCAGTGGTGAGGCGCACAGAGTCCTAAGTCCAACAAAAAGGTACAGTGAAAATGGGAGGCACAAGGGAAAAGATGTAGGGGGAGACCACCCCAAGGCTGGCAGGTCCAACACTTTCCCACTCGTCCCAGTTATTTAGTCCTCTTTTATGAGTGTCAAATTTTGACATATAATACTATTCTCTTTTCTTCCTTTTAGCTTCTGCATCCCCACCTCTACTGCTTATCTGTATTCGTTCTAAAATCGTCCATTTTAAATCTTCTATCTTATGGTTCATGGTTAACCAATGTTCTACCAAAGGGGCACTTTTACGCTTGTTACGAATTGCCGACTTGTGTTCATTCAGCCTAAAATGTATCTCTCTGGAGGTTTCCCCTACATAACCCTTACCACATGGACAGATTAGGAGATAGATCACGTTCTTAGTACGGCAATTGTTTATTTATTTATAATTGTATTTATTTATAAAGTTTTATATAGCGCAAACAAGATCCCGAAGGATATCTGAGTGCTTTACATTAGGATGGAAGGAAGGACATAAATGCAAAATCGGCATCAAGTAGGAGTAAAAAAAAAAAAACACAGGATTAATCACAGATTCCAGGACAATTGCTCCATGGAGGGTAATACAATAAACAGGTATAAGTGGGCAATGAAGGGGGTCACAGTCTGCAGTAAAGAGGAGCAGTAACAAATGATGGTACAATGGAAGTAGGAAACAATGTCTTCGAGCAGATGAGCCTAGCCCAATTAGGGTAAGAATTTATTCATAAGGAATCTTTTGGCTTCCAATTTGAACGCCGTCGTTGAGGAGATTCTGCGTACTTCCGGTGGAAGAGAGTTCCATATGTTTGGGGCAGCGCTGGAGATGGCTCTGTGACAAGTTCTCTTTTTGCTAAGGATGAGTGGTTTCAAGAGGAAAGTATTGGCGCTTCTTGAGGCTCTTACACCACAAGATAGCTCAAGTTTTTGCGCAAGGTACCTGGGAGTATTGAAGTGAAGGGCTTTGTGCGCCAGAACGGCAATCTTTAACTGAATTTGTGCTTCGTTGGGCAACCATTTAAGAGATTTTAGGACTGGGGATATGTGCTCATTTCGTTTGGTGCCTGTAACCAGTCTAGCCGCTGTGTTCAGTGATGCCCTTAGTGGAGCCAGGGTGTATTTGGGAAGGCCACAGAGGGTAGCGCTGCCGTAGTCAAGCCTCGGCAAGACAAGCGCTTGGACCACCTGCTTGAAATCATTTTGTGGAAGGAAAGGTTTGATATTTCTGAGTGTCCTCATCAAGTGGTTTGCTCCCTTACACACCTTGCTGATATGATTTTTCATATTCAGGTGCTTGTCCATGGTGACTCCGAGCGATTTGGCTGAGTCTATGATGAGAGGAGTGCAGTTGAAGGCAGTGAGGTGACTCAGCCACAGGTCTAGCTTGGAGATGAGCAGGAATTCCGTTTTGGAGGTGTTGAGCAGGAGATGGTTCTCAGTTAACCAGTTTTGAGTAGACGTTAGGGTAGTGTTGAGTGAGATGATGTTTTCCGGGGAAGAGATTTTCAAATAGAGTTGCGTATCGTCCGCATACATATGGAAGAGATTGTTAGTGGAGTTTAATGAGTTAGCTAAAGGTTCCAAGAACAGGTTGAAGAGGATAGGAGATAGGGCGGACCCTTGGGGAACCCCCATGAGAACTGGAGAGGGCTGGGAGAGAGAGTGGTTTGCCTTGACTCTTTGAGATCTGTGGTGAAGGAAGGACGAGAACCATTGTAGCACCTGACCAGAAAAGCCCATCCTGTTTTTCAGAATGGCAAGGAGGTTGTCATGATTAACCGTGTCGAATGCGGAGGAAAGGTCAAGGAGGATCAGGAGGCAGGATTTGTTTTGGTCAAGCATTTTTAAAATGTCGTCCATAACGTGAGTGAGCGCCGATTCGGTGCTGTTCCCCTTCCGAAAGCCGGATTGATGCTGGTCAAGGAGTTGGTAATTCTCTATGTGAGCACAGAGTTGGGATTGTACGCATTTTTCTATGAGTTTCGCTAGGGTGGGGATGTTGGAGATAGGGCGGATGTTATTGAGATCAGCTTTGTCTGCGTTCGTTGTTTTAGTATAGGTGATACCTGGGCTGCTTTTAGGCAATCGTGGATCGTGCCTTGTGAAAGAGAAGCGTTTACAATCCTTGTCCAGGAGGGTATGAGTACATTCTTGATTTTTTTAAAGATGTCCGGGGTTAACGGGTCACTGAAGTGGTTGGATGGGTTGATATTCTGAAGGATCTTGTTGATGTCTTTTTCACTGAATGGGGTAAAGGTGCCCCATGACGCATTGTTCTTGGTGTTCAGGCTGGTAGATCTGCGCTTTTCTAAGAGGTCAAGGGGTGATACGGCCCTGGGGGAAGGTAGTAGAGCCTTCTTAGAGGCGAGGTCAATGGAGATGAGTCTTGCTTTCTCAGTGAAGAAAGCAGCAATTTTGTCGCAAGAGGGTGGGCTGCCACCAGGGTCAGAGTGGTTTGGTCCTACAACTGATTGCTGTTTGACCAATTCGAAAAGTTTCTTGGGGCGGTTTGCCGCTTGATCCAGTTGGTTGGTGAAATAGTTCAGCCTTAGCGATCTTAATTTCTTTGTTGTAGAGGCTCCTAGCATCTCTAAGGAGTTTTAGTTGGTCCGAGGAGGTATTGGATCGCCAGGAGCGTTCAACTGCCCTAAGGTTGTGGCGTTCCGTGTTTAAGTTGTCATTATACCAGGGTTTGGATATTTTTGTTGAGGCATTTTTTTGTTGGATTGGAGCAATGTCATCCATGATGTTGGAGATGGTCGAATTGTAGGAGTCGGTGAGTGACTGCACCCCAACCAAGTCAGCTTGGGAGGAGAGGGCCGATTTACAGTGGGCAGCTAGTTCATCAGAGTTTATTGATCTGAGGTCCCTTTTCCATATCTTTGATTTCGTTGGTTGAGCCTTCCTCATCGACACCTCACTGTTAATATAAAAGAGGATGCAGTGGTGGTCGGACCAGTCACACGGGGTAATGGAGTCCAAGGTGATGGTCTGCCCTTTCGAGATAATGAGATCTAGAGTTTCTCCTTTAATATGAGTTGGTTGGTCACAGTGTTGAGTCAGTTCTTGATCATTTAAGAATGATTTAAGGCAAGATACAGCGAGGTCGTTGGGGTTAGACCAGTGAAGGTTGAAATCGAAGATTTGGGACACGGTTGAATCAACATTGACAGAGATGATTTCCATTAGTTGCTCGATGAAGGGGAGATTGTCTCCCGGGGGGTGGTAGAAGGTGTGAAGTTTACAAACCGGTTGGTTCATACTTGAGATGCTGAGACAGAGTTATTCACAGGAGGAAGGCTTAGAGGACTCCAAGTGAGAGATCGAGAGTGTGTTTCTATGAATACAGGCTAGACCACCACCCAACTTCAGAGCTCTGTCTAGCCTAATTATGTCGTGAGTGGGAGGTACTAGGAGGTCTAAGATCGGTGTGGAAGAGGGATTTAGCTAAGTTTCAGTGAGGATGATAATCCTTGTGTTGGATGAGGTCGAAGATGTCGGAGGCATGTTTATTGGCTGATCTGCAATTAAGTAATACACATTTAAGTCGTAACGGATTAGGGGGGAGGAGCCTGGGTGACTGTCACATGAGTGAGGTTGTCATTATTGCTGCCTCTAAGATTGCGAGGAGGTTCTCTGTACGGGTTTGGATGGATGGATTGTATTTGTCTCGACTGGATCATGTTGTGGTTGGACCAGGTAGAATAAGAGTTGTGAAGGTCATGGAGATCAATGGAGGCCGGGTGGGTCTCACGTCTTCTGGGGTGGGAGGGAGCGTTAGGTAGGGGAATGGATTTCGGGATGTAGGGGGCTAAAGGCTGACCCATGCGATCACTATCACTAGTGGAAACTCTGGGTACATTCGCAGAGGTGAGGAGAGAGCTGATCACGGGGAAAAGATCATTATAGAGGGCTTTCAGGTCATGTAGCTCAGAAGTGAGAAGGTGCAACTGGAGAGATATATCATCCAGGCGCGCAGCCAAGTCTGAGTGTTGGGCGAGGGGTGGAGGGAGTGTAGGGAAAGCGAGTGGAGAAGGGGGATCTCGGTGTAAGCCCGTGGGGTCCGCGGGGGAGGTGACTAGTTCCTGGGGAGGAAGTTAATCATTTGGGACTAGAGGGGTTCCATGTCCTTTTAATGGTGAAGTTGGAGCATTAGCAAGGGGGTGTGATCAATGAGCTGAGGGTTAGGTACAGTCAAAACCGGAATGAGTGGGATCGACCGATCATGATCAGTGGTGGGCGTTTGCCTGGATTCCAAACTGGTATGAGTCGTAGGGAGAAGGCTGAGGGATGAGGGATCAATCGTTGAAGGAAGTGCCAGTAGGTCACACAGGGATCTCTCCAGTCGAGGATCGGATAGGATCAGACTAGCTAGCTGTGCGCCCAGTGAACCCGAAAAGTCTCTCGCCCTCTGAGTCGAGGGTCTACAGGGGACAGAGCCACTCTGTGATGATCTAGTGGCGAAGAGTGGTTTAGATGGAGTGAGGGCCTTCCCGAAGAAGAGGGGGGCGGACTCGACAAGTCCTGAGAGATGGTAGGGTGAGTGTGGGTGTCATTGGGTTTCGCCGAAACCGCATTTTTGAGTAACGAGAAGATAGTGGTTATCTTAACTAGATTGACATTGGACGCTTGGATTAAGATGATACCATTGTTATTGAGGGTGATGGTGGCATTGGTGTTGAGTGTGGACGAGGGTGCTGTTGTGAGCTTGAGACCATGAGGTGTTTTTCTGGTGCCTGCTATTCGGAGCATGGAATAGAAGACTTTTCGCCAGCATGCTCTTTTCCTGGTGTAGAAAATAAGGTCATTAACTCTGGTGCCTTTGTTAGTACAAAAGTAGACGTCTAAGATTAACGTTTTGGGTCTGGCCCTGAGTAGGTGATGCTTGTGTTTCTTGGCGGCGTTTTTCGATAGGTTGGGTGAGTAGTTGATGATGAAAGCGTTGGATCCTGAGGGATCGGGGCTTAGCTCCATTGTCATAGTGTGTCTATTATCCGATGATAATGCCTTATCAGTGGAGGGAGGATGGTGTTAAAGTGAGAATTCCTGGAACCAGTGTGTGGGATAATGTCAATTTGTCCACTCCAAGATGGTCCACAAATGCAGGGGGAGTGACAGTCTTTTTCTCTTTCTATGCCCTGCCCAGGCGTGAAGAGATAATGTCAACAAGGCCACTCCAAGATGGTCCCCAAAAAGCAGGGGGTGTAGCCAGTCCTTTTCTCTTACTATGGCCTGCCCAGGTGTGAGAATAATTGTTCATGCTATTTAGTTAGTGTGTCACTCCATCGCATGTAAAGGTATCCCCGGTTATCAGATTGGGGCAATTATTACAGGATCCACATGGATAATTACCTTTGAGACATGAGTTATCTTTAATACTCAATTGTCTCCTCTCGTGTCCTACTCTATATGTATGTACTAAGCAATTTCTGATTGTCCTGTTTCTTCTGAATGCAAATATGGGCTTATCCAGCCTGGTATTAGTATCTGCATTCAGTAAGCGCCAATTTCTATATATTACATTTTTTATTTTGTTACTAAGGCCAGTATAATTTGTGACACAAACGATTTGCTGTTTCCTGCTTCTCTCTTTGTTTTTCTTTTCAAAGAGACTATCTCTGTTATAGTATTTTGCTCATTTGTGTGCTCTTTTTACAAGCCTTTTTGGATAGGCTCTGTCAATAAACTTATTTGTCATGGTTTTAGCATGTAGTTCAAAATCTTTCACGGTGGTGCAGTTACGTCTAACCCTAAGAAACTGTCCAGAACTGTATTGTTTCACGTTGGGTTTGAGGATGATTACTTTCATAATGTAACATAGTGTTACGATCAGTAGGTTTGGTGTATAAATCAACAGCAAGACAACCCTGATCTATTTTAATTTTAATATCTAAAAAATTGTATATCTGGTTGTTTACTGTAGATGTAAACTTTAAGTTGACATCTCCAAGATTTAACCATTTAAGAAACTGGTCAAGGTACTCTTTAGTTCCATTCCAAATGAAGAATATATCGTCGATGTACCTTGACCAGTTACTAATGTTTTCAAAAAAGGGAGCCAATTCATTAAAAATATGTCTATCTTCAAATGCTGCTACATAAAGGCATGCCAGACTGGGGGCACATGTGGCCCCCATACTGGTCCCTGACAGTAAAAATCGTCATTAAATAAAAAGATGTTATTTTTTAGAATGATCTCGACACATTCTACCAACAATATTGAATGAGGTGATAAATCATCATTGTTGTCCTGCAAGAGGCCCTTTATCATTTCAGTGGTATCATCCTGAGGGATGTTTGTATAAAGGGCCTCTATATCCAACGTTACAAGCCATTGGGTATTCGGTTTGAAGGTAATGTTTTCTATTTTTCGAATTATGTCTGTTGTGTCCTTGATGTATGATTTTTGTTTCAACACCTGCGGTTGCAAAAAATGATCAACGTATTGGCTTAATGGTTCCGTCAGAGAGTTGATACTGGCAACTATTGAGCGCATGGAGGGGATCTTCAATAGTTTTATTAACTTTGGGCAGACCATACATCATTGGTATGATAGGATTTTCATTCAGAAGATATTTAAATTCTTCATCACAGAATAAATCGCCTTCTTTTGCTAACCTGAGAATGTACCCTTTCTTTTTAATAAGATCATTCCTCTCGCCTCTATCTGATTTTCTATAGTGAGAGATGTTATCTAATAGTAAATGCATTCTTCTATTGTAGTCCTCTGTGTCCAAAATCATGACACTCCCACCTTTATCTCCTGGCTTTATGGTGATACAGGGCCATACGTGGGTTATGTGGTAAGTTGTTTCTTGTCCATTTATTCTTTTTAAGGAGGGCCTCTATTCCTCTTCAACTACAGTTTCAAACACTTCAGTCTCTTTACCAACCATGTGTTTAGCTGGTGTCCAGGTTGATTTGGGTTTCAGCCCTGATTTATTATCGGTGGCCCTGGAATCTTTACCTTCAAAGAATTTTTTCAATCTTATCTTCCTAAAGAGGTCCCTAATGGCTCTCTCTATAATTAAACTTATCAATAGGGCATGTGACAGCGAAGCCTAATCCTTTACCTAAACCAAGTTTTTCATCCTCTGTTAGATTTCTGCTTGATAAATTAATAATCGGGGCCTTCTCACTATTTAGTCCCAATTTTTCTGACTCCTGGTTTTCATATATGGTTTTCTCTGTCCCTGATTTTGATAATGTGGGTTGCCCCTCATCCTGCCTCTGGTATTTTGGGGGAATTTTGTTTGGCGTTGTTCTAAAAAAGAGAATTTATCCCCACTCGGTCCCTCATTGAACTCCCTCTCCCTTTCTACTCGATAGTTTTGCCGTCCATCTATTTCTGAATCAGAACTGGTATATGTTATGTTATGTTAAGGTATTTGTAGAGCGCATGGCTGCCCCAGCAACGGGGTGTCCCAGCGCTAAAGATGAACACCGAGTGAGACGACAGAACATAGGAGAGATTAACATTGAGTGAATAGCCAGGTCTTCACCAGCCTTCTGAAGGTAAGGTGATCAGAGATGCTGCAGATGTGGGTGGGGAGGGAGTTCCAGAGGGCGGGAGCCAACAACCTGAAAGATCGACCGCCCGCTCTGGCCCTCTGTATCCGAGGAACTCTGGCCAGGAGCAAGTTGCCGAAGGCACCGCGCGTGTGGGAGCATAGTAGGAACATAAATCACTCAAGATTCTGGGGCCAGTACCCAGCAGGATTTTGTGGGTGATGCACAGCGTTTTGAAGCACACTCTCTGTTCAAGGGGGAGCCAGTGTAGGCGACAGAGGAGGCTGGAGATATGACAGTGTTTGGGGAGGGCAAAGATTGCGCAAGCAGCAGCATTCTGAACGGGCTGCAGCCTTTTAATAGCGGATTTGTTGGCTCCCAGAAGAAGCACATTGCAGTAATCTAGTCTGGCAAGGACAGAAGTTTGGATGATGAGTTGCCGAGTCTTGGAGTCAAAGAGACCTAGTATTGGTTTGAGGCCCCGCAACAGTCCAAAACATTTCCCTGCCACTGATTTGGCATGGATCTCAAAGGTGAGATCACTATCCATCATTATGCCTAGTTTCTTCACCACAGGTTTGGGTAGGGGGGGAGCTCCAAGAGCAGGAGGCCACCACTCATTGCCCCATAGATGGTAATCTCTCCCTACCAGAAGGATCTCGGATTTGGACGAATTGAGCTGCAGGTAGTTACCAGTCATCCACTCCGAGATAGCTGTCAGATCCTGTCTAAATTTCACCATATCCTGGTTGGGGTTGTTGGAGAAGGCAAACACCAGCTCGGTGTCATCTGCGTATAACACCAGGGAGATGCCCCGGGTTTTGACCAGCAGAGCCAGCGGTCTCACATATACATTGAATAAGGTAGGGCTTAATGCTGACCCCTGGGGCACCCCACAGCGCAGTGGGTGAGTGCGGGAGTGGAAGGGAGGGGCCGAAACTTGGAAGGTCCGATCATCTAGGAAGGATGAGAACCATGAAAGGGCTTTGCCCTTGACACCGATCTCCTCCAGACGTAGGAGCAGGATCTCATGGGAGACCGTGTCAAAGGCCGCACTCAAATCCAGCAAAATTAATGCTGTGGTTCTGCCGGCATCCAAGGAGGTCTGTAGCTGTTCTATGACTGTCAGCAAAGCGGACTCGGTGCTATGCCGAGGCCGGAATCCCTTTTGAGAAATGCCAAGTATTGAGTTGGCTTCCAGATAGGAAGTTAGTATAGAATTGACATACGATTCCGAGATTCTGGACAGAAATGGAAGCAGCGAGATAGGACGGACGTTTTCTGGCATGGAGACATCTAGTGATGGTTTTTTCAATAGGGGAACTACTTTGGCGTGCTTCCAAGGCTTAGGGACCACCGCCGAAGATAGGGACAGATTAATTAGCTCCAAGCATTCAGGCAGGAGACATTGCTGATATCTCCGGAAGGCATCGGGTTTCATAGGGTCAGCTGGGGATCCTGATTTCACTTTGACAAACAGTGCTTCCATGGCTTGATGGGAAATAGGGGGGAGCACTGCGAGCGAGTGGGACTCAGAACTTGCCGACCCGTTCTGACCTGTACCCCGAGGGATGTCCCCCGGGTGGAAGATGCTGTAGATGCGTTCTACCTTCTCCAGAATTTACATAAATGGTAAAAACTACCATTTTATGTTTCTGCTTCTCGCACTGCGAGAAAGCAGAAGTGCCTGGTTGGGGGCGGGCGGGTGGGCGGTCCTGCTCGAGGGCAGGGGGAGAGTGGGTTACCCACTGTTGTGGGTACTGACTGTTTGGTCAGCCCCAGGGCCGAACAAAGCAGTCATGCGCACTCCCCCTTTTTCTCTATGTAGGCTGCTGCTTGCAGCCTACATAGAGAAAATGGCCCAGCTGGGGCGCTCTCCGCTGCGCCTCACCAATCACAACGCTGCCATTGCAGCGTTGTGATTGGCGGAGGGGAGGGAGGGAGGCTGCCTTTCCTGATGACAATGAGAGCTGAGCTGCAGGAATTGGAAAACGCGGGACGGCGGGAGTCGGGACCCGTCCAGAAGCTGAGGCGGTGCGGGACGGTGAGTTTTATTTTATATTTTTTTTAATTAAACCCCTTCCGCCTCCCTCCCATCCCCCCCACGACGACCCCATTTCCACCCCTCCACCCGCCCGTCATGCCGGCCGCGACTGTGCACGAGTGAGGCATAGGTACAACCACACTGTGTGAGATGCCAGACTGACGTATGGGTGGGTCCCTTAGTGTAGTACAGTGTACAAGGCAACGTCTTGTGTTGGTCTTTACAACCAGGCAGTGATTGAGCATGAAAGGGGCTCCGCACGTGAACTTGTGAGTGCTCGGGCCAGGTTGTTCTTGTGTATGTGGGTGTGCGTGTTTATACCGCGGGCAGTAGTGCGAACTTCGAGTATTGTGTGTACAAAAGAGACAAGCCCAGCCTGCATGTATACATCAGAGTGCGTGCCCTTGTGAAAGAAAGATGTGTGTTTTTGTGTGGGCAGCACACATACACTGGGTTCCTGTGCCGGGTAGAGCTGTTTGATTTTATGTGCGTGTCTGTGTATGAAACAGTGTTTGTGCGTCGCTGGGGTGTGAGAAAGACGGCCTGTCTGCCTCAAACTCAGAATCGTGTTGTACGTCAGTAAGTAGTGTGGTTGCACGCGCATGTGTACGAAAGGTGTTTTAAATGTTTCGCAGATATAGGAGTTGATGACTACACTTCTTTTTACTGTGTTGGTGTAATCTTCACAAATATCTGAAAACCACGTGTAAAACGTTTGACAGTTTAAGGCGCGGTAAACAGCATTCAGAGCGGTAAATATGAGACGTAAAGAAATATGTCGTAGTAACTGATTTAGGACCAGATTAAGATGAACAGCCGTAGTCGTGTCAATGTGCTGGTGTAGGGAGCGGTTTGACCAGTAAAGCGTAAGCGTTCCTATTACTTAGGTGTAACTCTCATTTGCTCTTTACTTATACCGATCCCAGCTATTTCTGGTTGCTTGCTGTGTATGTAGTGGGAATGGGATTGTGGTAATCTAAAATTGTAGTCAACAAAAAATGCATGGTTGCTATAAAACACAAAATTAATGGGAGTCGAGAAGGTCGCCTAATGCGGTGAAAAGTTGCATTTTTCATGTTGTTGGTTGGAAAAAAAATCACGACGGTCTCCGTGTTGTAATAGAAATATGCACCTTCTTTTCTTTTTTGCTTACATGTTTACACAGTATGATTCTTACATTGTAACGTAAAAAGTACTAGTGTCAAAAATAAACTCATGGTCACTGAGACACATTGGTGCGTAGCATCTAGTTCGTGGTTACATTGATTGTCATCGCCGCTTTATATGTCCTGGCTCATGGCCTCGTTTGGCTGGCATCCCATTTCTTCACGTGTGATCCACCATCACTGGTTCTGCTCTGCGCGTCAGAGGGGCTTGATGATGAGCAATCCTTGCTCTTCCTGGTGGACGTCATTTATTGATATGGGGCACTCTGTGCAGGAAATAGTTCCTGCTGCCTCCGGGTGTTTGGTGTCTGGTGAGACGTGTTACAAGCATTTGCTAACAAGGTCTAAATCATCTTGTATTTACTAGGTAAAACTTCAGAATTATTGTGCCATTTAAACTGTGAAGTGTTTCCTCAGCTGAAGGAGCAATGTGTCTGGGTTGAAACAGCAGTGTTCCATGTTTTTGCATCAAACGAAATCAGTTCGTACTTTCAGTCTAAAAGACTGTAAAATCCGAAGGTTGTCTTATCCCTGTGAAAGAACAGCTTGAAGAATGGTAACGTTTCTGGCAGTGGGGAGAGCTATCGAAAACATTGCATTTCCAGTTCGTAAACCTAGGTCATATATGCCATAGGCTCAGATTGCTTAAGTATGAGATAGGCTAAAAGCAGGTTTACAATATGACAGCATGTGGAAGAAACACGTCAGGAGATGGTTGCGAAGTTAACAGTTTATTCCTTAAAAAACGTCTCACCACGGAAAGCACATCTGCTTCAAGCTTTCTCTCAGTCAATCTCCTTCCGAATTATGCATTTTGTAATTATGCATCCTGAGCATCCTACAAGAGATTCTAGAACAACATTAGATATGTGTTCTAGTTGATTAAAATGCAACATACCTTCCTCCAATACAGTTAACAACGAGAACTTACAAAAAAACACAATAAGTCGAAATGTAACTATAGGTAAAAAATAAATATATACAAAATGTAAGACATAGAAAAACTAACACAAGTTCAGCTAAAACGCAAACTACATAAAGTTCTATAAATGTTTTCTGTTCACCATCCTGTTGCACCTCCTCCTCACTTGTTCGTCTTTATTCTGATACTCTGTTTCTGATCTTGTCTAATTAAAACCAAATTTTTCCTTCAATTTCTTGTCTCTCGCTCAGGGCACACACACCAGACCTAACCCAAAACCTCTAAACCACAACCAATCTATTCAAGTTCCAAATACTGGAATCTTCGGTTTTGAATGTTTCACTACCTTCCTTGGTCTGAAAAAGTAAGAATATCCTGCTTTGAACACAGGATTTTCAATCTTTATAATGTCACCAACCCTCACTTAGATGCTTTTGGCTGTTCTCTTTCAGCAAATCACCTTTAACTTTTCCTCTTTCCATTTCTCATATTCTATCAAATCATCAATGTCTGCAAACTCTCCCCCTCTTTGTTTATATATACTAAACTGATTTTAGAGGTACAACCATGAACATTTGACTAACTTTGCTTGAAAATGCACTGTTTGTCCACTTTTTTTTCTTTTCTTCCTGGGGGGAGAACCCCCCAAACACCCCGTAGGTTGTTCTAGCTCGCTCGCTACGCTTGCTCGCCACAGTGCAGTATGACAATAATGTTATACCTCACCACTTTCAAATGTCACCGGCCGCCACTGCAGACTAGATGATATGATACTGTCTGAGGCAGAGGAGGGCCTGGTACTTCAGAAGAGAGAAGACGGTTTTAGTTGGGTTGTTGCTTGAGGTTATCAGGTTGGTATAGTGTGCAGCCCTAGTCTTGCCGACCGATTTATGGTAAGTCTTAATCGCACTTCTGTACTCTGTTTTAACCAAAGGGTCATAGGATCGGCTCCAGGCTCGCTCCAAGACCTTGCTATTTTTCCTACCTAGGGTCAAGGATTCATTAAACCAGACGTTGAACCGTGCGCTTTTAGAGTAGGTGAGTTTAAGCGGAATGTATGTGTCCAAAGCTTGGGTAATCCACCCCTGAAAGTGCAACAGAGCCTCGTCCATATTGGCGGACCTCTCTGGGCGCTGGGTGCTTAAGGCGGCCAGAAAGGCAGCCTGATCCAGTTTATGCCAGGGGCGCTTGAGTGAGGGAATGCGGTGAGGCTGTAGTTTAGGGCCTGCTAGCGACAGCCGCATCTGGATAAGGAAGTGATCTGTCCAAGGCATAGGGAGGGGTGGCAGCACCTCCAAGGACTGAAGATTTGAAAAAAATTGGTCCAGAATATGGCCGGCTATGTGTGTGGATCCTGGGACCAGTTGGGCTAACTGGCACGCTGCCATGTCTCCCAGAAAGACACGAATATCCGGAGCCTCCTCCAACTCTAAGTGGAGATTCAGATCCCCCATGATGTTAAAGTTGGCTGCCTGAAGGGCCAATGTGGTGATGGCATTGGCTAGGGCTTCTCTGAAGGTAGTAGATAGGCCAGGAGGGCGGTAAATCAGAAGCCCAGTGAGCGTAAAATTGGCTGTCAGGGCGATTTTAAAGAGTGCACTTTCATTGTTGGCGATGTCTATGGGGACGAAGCTGCAGGTATGGACGGCTTTATATATAATAGCAATGCCTCCCCCTCTACCTGTTGTTCTATTAAGGCAGCTCATTACATACCCAGCTGGGAGGGCCAGGGCTGGAATAGCCACTGAGTCATCAGAGAGCCAGGTCTCTGTTAGAAATAAGACCTCAGGAGATTGATCCTGAAGGAGATCAAACACCTCAGCATGATGTTTAGTTAAAGAGCGCCAGTTAAGGCGACGCTCTTGGTGTTATTATCAAGGTCTATTGTGCTCAGACGTGGGCTAGTCTCAAAAGTGCACTGATTGCAATAGGTGGGGCAGGCCTCCGGGGCTAGGCTGTAATCCCCGCATGCTGCCTCACCTTGTAAAGTGACCAAAGCCTCACGTGAGTAGATTATTCTTTGGGACAGAGGCGGGGCAGAGTTCCTGGCTCCTGGCGACGTCCTGGCGCGGACAGGCGCAGACGGGCTTAATTTTGGCGCGCCCGCTGCGTGCGTCCACGAAGCGGCGAGCATTAAATGCCTGGGGGGCACAACTGGCTCCTCCCAGGCAAATAACTGATTGGTAGGGTACTGGCCAATCAGAGCACAGTACCGCCCAACCTAGGAACTGAACTAGCGCTACATGAGAGGAAGGCGAGTGAGTTTAAAATAAATGGCGTTTTCCGTGCAGAAAGCTTAAAACAAATTTTTAAAACGACTAAAACATCACAGATTCAAGGCGTGTTCGAGCAGAAAGATTAATACAAGTTTAAAAGGTAAAACAACACGAATTCAAATATACTGTCTCTTACTCGATTTCATCTGCGCGTCTGCGAAGCGGCGAGCATTACATGCCTGAGGGGCACAACTGGCTCCTCCCGGGCAAATCACTGATTGGTAGGGTACTGGCCAATCAGAGCACAGTACCGCCCAACCTAGGAACTGAACTAGCGCTACGTGAGAGGAAGTGCAGGTGAGTTTAAAATAAATGGCGTTTTCCGTGCAGAAAGCTTAAAACAAGTTTTTAAAACGACTAAAACATCACAGATTGAAGGCGTGTTCGAGCAGAAAGCTTAATACAAGTTTAAAAGGTGAAACAACACGAATTCAAATATACTGTCTCTTACTCTTATATGAAGTGTCTGAAAACGTCACTCGTTTTCTTGGGAAATTTTTTTGTTTGTGTTGTCAATTATTCCTAGAGCCTTGTTCTACTATCGATTTCTCATAGTAGTCTTTTTGTAAATAAGAATACAATAGATCCACCTTATATCTATTTACATCTTTTCTAAACTTGTTTGATTTTTTATTAAGAAGATATTCCTTATATCCTTTAACGTCATCTTGTATATCCTCTAATTTCCGTTTATCCTCTTCCAAAGAAGTTTTGTCTTTCAATTGTATTTCCATCTCTTCTATTTCACGTTTTTCTACAATTAAAACCTCATGGGCCGTTTCTATAATAAGTAACATCCAATTGCGGCTGCACCTATTAGCGATGAATGACCAATTTTCTATAAATTTTTCATTTTTTATGAAGAGACCTGGCTCATGTTTTCACCTGAAGTCCTTGGGGGATAATACCCTTTTTGCAATATTCAATTAAAAAATCTGCGTGAAGTTCTGTGCGAATGACCTTTTTCTTAAGGTTCCACAGATTTTTCAATTTTTCTTTATCGTAGTTTGTCATTGTGATAGTATTAATATTTTTTGAGGTACCATTAATGATTTTATTAAATTGGTCCTCTGAAAGACCAAAAGTCTTTAATGTATCAACCTATAAGTTTAATCAATAGGTGGACAAATATGGAAAGAAGGAGAGATTCTTTCCAAATACACTCCCCAGCTGACAAGCTGTTCTTAGAATTACCAAAAACTCAAAGGAGTCACCCCCAATACTAAGAGAAGGGATGGGATGTTCTTGTACTAATAACATTAAAAATCCCTTTTCAAAGTCACTTAATTTGTACCATTTGAATAATCGGAAGGAGTGGAACTCAATGAACGATCAAGGTCTACAAACCATTATCAAACCAAATCATTAAAGTAAATTTAGATTAAACATAAAGCAGCATACTTAATATCAACCTAAAAAACTAAAGAAGTTCTTGAGCCAACAAGACAAGAAAAAACAAATCTATATAGATCAGTCATTAAATTAAGACATAGATTCTATGAAAATTATTTATTATACCGTTTTACAAATAATAAAAACAACGTGTACACAAATTTCCACTTATCCACTTTATACATCCAGAAGAATCCCCAATCATAAAAACACAGTTGATAAATTAATAAAATTCTCATGATCATTAAAAACCAGAAAATACAAAAATCAATAACAATTATGTTCCTTTGGGCATAATATGCTCAGTTGAGTGTGTCTATCGACGCGGCGTTTCAGTGAAACCATCAAATTAACATCACCTTCTTCAGGACAAATATTGAAATTCAATTATGATCACAGGACCATATAACCTGCCTGCAATTGTAATTAAGTCAAACCCCTTGTGGTGAGCAGGATTCTTCTCCAAAGTTTTTATTTACATAACTAAGACCGGGAGTTGGAAGGGTGCAATAATTAAGCCTATACATAAAAAAGGTGCAATGGATGACTCAGGGAATTATCGGCTGATAAGTCTGTTGGATGTAGGTGCAAAACTGTACTCCAAAGTAATATTAAGGGCCCTAAAGAACTGGATAGAGGAAAACAGAATTATTCCAATGGAGCAGGGAGTCTTTAAAGCTGGGCATTCAACAATAGGCTATTGTTTCAGTTTATGGGCTTTGAGGCAGAAGGCAAAAGAAACAACTGGTAACTTATTCTGTTGATTTGCTGATTTTAGCCCAGCGTTCGATCTGGTTTACCGTAGTATACTTTGGGACAAATTAATACATCAGGATATTCCAAATTGCCTAATAGCAATTTTGCAGGAATTGCATACCGGGAATTGGGCCCAAATAGAGCTTGACTTAGATGGGGCCCTCTCTGGGAGAATTTCCTTGGGAAACGGGTTAAGGCAGGGTTGTGTCCTGGCACCCACATTGTTCTCTTTATTTTTAGCCGATCTTCCGGGAGAGTTAGCAGCGACTCATTTGTTTTCCCCGAAAATGGGAGGTAGACATGTGTCATGCCTACTCTATGCAGATGAATAAAGAACAATTGATGGACAGAATGCAGAACAATGTCATACATTCACCCCAGTGCAGAGATCTGGGTCTAAATCCATCGTTTTTTTGCTCCCCATGCCATTCCAGTTTGAACCCAGCCATATGCAAATCAGTCTTGACCCTGCGCCCAATGGAAACAGTCCAGCTCAAACTGCCAGGCCAGGTCCTCCCTGGACTGGAAACAAGCATCCTAGGACCGGTTTCAGGGTTTCACCCCTCATCAGCCAGGATAACTTGACTCCAGTGGCATGGAGAACACGGGACCCATGTCTGGGCATACCCGTCCCACTTGAGGTGACAAATGCAAAAAGAGCAATTGATGGACAGAATGCCGAACAATGTCATACATTCACCCCAGTACAGAGATCTGGGCCTAAATCCATTGTTTTATTTCTCCTCATGCCATTCCAGTTTGAACCCAGCCATATGCAAATCAGTCTTAACCCTGCACCCAATGGGAACAGTCAAGCCCGAACTGCCAGGCCAGGTCCTCCCTGAACTGTAAACAAGCATTCTAGGACCAGTTTTGGGGTTTCACCCCTCATCAGCAAGGATAGCTTGACTCCAGTGGCATGGAGAGCACGGGACCCACGTCTGGGCATACCCATCCAACTCGGGGTGACAAATGCAAAAAGAACAATTGATGGACAGAGAGGACCTGGCTTGGCAGTTCGAGCTGGACTGTTCCCATGAGGCTCAGGGTCAAGACTGATTTGCATATGGCCAGGTCTAAACTGGGGTGGCATGGTGAGCAAAAGAATGATGGATTTAACCCAGATCTCTTGACTGGGGGTGAATGTTTTGATTTGTTCTGTCCATCAATTGTGTGTCTTTTGCTTTCTCGCCCTAAGTGCGCCGGGTATGCCCAGACGTGGGTCCCAGGCTCACTGTGCCACTGGATTCAAGCTATCCTGGCTGATGAGGGGTGAAACCCCGAAACCGGTCCTAGGATGCTTTTTTCCGGTCCAAAGAGGACCAGGTTTGGCAGTTTGGGCTGGACTGTTCCCATGAGACACAGGGTCAAGACTGATTTGCATATGGCCAGGTCTAAACTGGGGTGGCATGGTGAGCAAAAGAATGATGGATTTAACCCCGATCTCTTGACTGGGGGAATGTTTTGATTTGTTCTGCATTCCGTCCATCAATTGTGTGTCTTTTATTCTATGCAGATGATCTGGCAATTCTGGACGTAACCCAAGTATGCCTGCAGAGGAAGCAAACTAAGTTTAATCATTATTACAAAGCTAATAAATTGAAGGTAAATATGGGAAAAACACAAATTATCATGTTTGGGAAAAAAAGTAAACAGTATAAGTGGCAGTTAGGCAATATTAGGGTAGAGGTCGTATCCTCCTATAAGTACCTGGGCATGACGTTTACCAGTCAGCTGAGTTGGGCGTTGCATAAAGAATTGGTGGAGACGAGGGCATTAACTACTATAGGGGGACTTGTTCGCTTTAAAAAGACGTATGGTGGCCCCTCTTAGACTCTCTTTTTAACTGCTTATAACGCAATGGTCTCCACATAGTGCCTCAATGGGGCCGAGATATTAGCCATTAGTATGGAGGGAAGTTGGGAGAGGTGTGAAAGCAAATGTTTGAAAAAACTGTTGGCCCTTCCCAAAGGTGCAATGTTCCAGGCGATAAGATTAGAAGGAAATTTGCAGGCCTGGAACTTCTTAGCCTATAAATCAACTTTATGTTTTTGGGATAAACTCTTGGTCCCAAATACGCAGAAGATATCAGCCTGCTGTGTTACTGAAATAGCAAGAAGTGAAAAACAGTGGGTGAAGAAGGTAAAGAAAAGATTGAAAGCCATCGCAGGAACTCTAAAACTAGAATTAAAAATAGCTGAGGCCTCACTCTCTAAAGCAGAATTAAAAATAGTCTGTAATAAAAAAATCTAGGTTGGTGGACTTAAAGTATGTAAGGAATAGATCCTCCACAAAATATATGGTAGAATCATGGGAAAATATGAATGTATTTCCGTACTTATCTGCACTTCCAGATGCCCGGTTACGATTAGTACTATTAAAATTCCTAGTAGCATTAAATGTGCGTTATGTAAGAGCTGAGAAATTTGAAGTACTGCACTTTTGGACTGCCTTTTCATAACTTCAATGTTCATGTTTTAATTGATTGTCTTAATTTTATAGGCCCCGTTGCTCAATTTTAAATCCTCTTTTTAAAAAGTATAATATAAATTGTCGAAATGATGCACTTGCACTTTTTTTTCTCCTCATTCGCCTCCGACCACAGACAACTAGAAGAATGAGATGTCGCTACCGTTACTCTATTTCTAGAGACGTAGGCCTTCGAGGAGGGAAACCAGCAGATATCGCCCACCTACCAGCAGCGAACAAACCCACTTCATGTTGCTGACCTCTCGTTGTCAAAGAGAGGGTGGTCACACTCTCTTCTGATTATTCATAACCAGTGACTGTTGATAACGGCTCACCCGAAATCGAAATTGGAGACCAAGAAAAGGCGAGGCCCATCACAGTCAGAGAGCTTTCCATGAGGCATAATCATGGGATCAAAGAATATTGTCCAAGATAATAATCGTAAACTCAATAAAAAGAAAAAAAGGGTTAGTGATGTAATAGTTTAACCATGAGACCAGTTTATCAGGCAATCCCAAATTGCTTTCTTTCTATTACTCTTCAATCTGGCTAAATCAGTCATAGAGGTTTTATGCAAGGAGGATAACCAGTCTGAGTGTGTGGGGGGTATAGCCTCAACCCATCGTCTACATATCTCTCGTCTAGCCAACAAAATAGAGTAAAATAAAAAAAACCTACTCGAGCCTGTTACTCCACTTGTTATGCCAAAAATAATGAGGCTAAGAGAAATATGAGTTGGGGTTCCCAGAATGTCAGATAGGGAATTTCCTATTCTCTCCCAGAATTCAGAGATGGCTGGACAATCCCAAAACATATGTGTGTCAGAGGCGTTCACCATGTCGCATTTCTTGCAACAGACAGGGAGACCCTTAGCTATTTTAGATAGTCTAGCCGGAGATAGGTAAACCCTGTGTGTGGTAAAGTAATGGTTTCTCCTGAACCAGGCTGGCTTTACAAATGTAAACAAGGTGTTAAAAGAGGTTTGCCACAGATCTGCCCAGACTGTGTCTGGTATGTCAAGTCCCCACAATTCTTCGGCCAATGTAAAGTCCCCATCAATAGCTTCCTCAATGGACCAGTAAAAGAAGGATACTTCTTTCTTCCCTGTCGGCCTCTGTACCAACTGCTCTTCCAGCTTATTCCCTTTACCTATAGGTTTTTTAAGGCTCTGGGACCAGCTATTCAGTTGTAAGTATTTGAATCTAGACAGACCCCCCTCAAGTTTGTCATCTAAAAACTAACAGGGGAGGAGGGAGCCCTCATCTGCCAACTCTCCCCACACCGTAAACCCCACTGTTTTAAGGGGGACTGCAAGTTTGTTGTTCAAACAGTCAGGGGCCCTCGGGGAATCCCACAGTGGCGCCAGACTTGAAAAGTAATCTAAGCCAGTGCGTTGTTTGATTCTGGCCCATATCCGAGCCGTGCACAGTAGAACTTTCAACCTGATTTTTAAAAAAAAGTTTGGTCTCCATATTTAAAAAGAAAACCCTCATGAGACAGACCCACTTCATCTAACATGGTCAAGAACATTATCCCTCTCTCTGATGAATCTGGAGATTTGAGCAGCATTCTTGAGTGTGTCAGCTGGAAGGCCCATGCGTAGTATTGGAGATCTGGTAGTGTGAGGCCCCCTTTTTCCCTCCTACGCCGCAGCTTTTTCCAGGATATCCTAGTTGCTTTATAGGCCCACACAAATGAATTGATAGCTTGCTGGAACTTATCAATTGCCTGCTTCTCAAAATATAGGGGAATGGTGTTAAAAAGAAATGTGACTTTTGGCAGAATTACCATCTTAATTAAATTAATTCTACCCAAAATAGTTAGAGGAAGATGGGCCCAAGATTTCATGAGTTTCTGACACTCTTTTGAAACATTTGCAAGATTTGCCCCCGAAATCTTGTCTATATTTTGGACAATCTTGACCCCCAGATATCTCATCTCACTCTTGGTTTGGTATCGACACTCTGGCATATTCCAAGACATGATCTCAGTTTTTCCTGCATTGATCTCATAACCCGAGACTAGGCCAAAATCCTGTGCTAACCGTATAACATGTGTAAAAGCCAACTCAAGTCAGATGTAAGAATTAAAACATCATCAGCATACAGGGCTACCTTCCTCTCCCACATTCCATATTTAAATGGCATAATGCCCATCTCCTCCCTAAGACATTGTGCAAAAGGCTCTATGTACATATTGAACAGGAGCGGGGAGAGGGGGCAACCCTGTCTAGTTCCTCTTTTAATCCTAAAAGATTTAGTCAAATTCCCATTTACCAAAAGCCTAGCCGAAGGGTCACTATACATAAGCTTTATAACTCGGCAAAATTTTGTCCCAACATTAAACTTCTCTAACACAGCCGTTAAATAATTCCAATTGACCCTGTCAAATGCTTTGGTGGCATCTAATGCCATTGCTGCTAAAGGTAATGTGAAAGTAGAGGCCAAATCAATAGCCCCAATAAAATCGTGAGTGAGATCAAACAGATTCCTACCTCTCAAAAAACCCTTTTGGTCTATATGAAGCAAACCACCCGCCACCGCAACCAGCCTATGGGCCAAAATTCTTGTAAAAACCTTGTAGTCAGTGTTTAAAAGAAAAATAGGTCTGTACGACCCACAATTGGCTGGAGACTTCCCTGGTTTTAAAATCAAAGTAATAGTGGCTTCTCCCCACGAGGTAGGAGGTCTGACACCTTCAATTAGTATTTTGTTAAAGAGAGTTGTCATGGTCGGAATTATCGCCTCTCCCAGGAGTCTATATAATTCTACGGGAAGGCCGTCCGGCCCTGCGGCCTTACCAGCCCTACATGCAGAGATGGCTATCCTGACCTCCTGTTGAGATATCTCAAGCTTCAAGTTTTGCCGTTGGGAGGGGCTTAAAGGGGTAAGATGAATCCGACTTAACCATTCTTGTGCACCATTGCTATCAACCTCATTATCTTCATCATAAAGTTCTTGAAAGAAGGTAAGAAAGGCCTCTCCAATCTCTTCATAGTTAACTACCGAAGTATTATTATGATCATTATCGATTTGTCTTATGAGATTTCGTACCCTGTCAGTTTTGGCCTTCCATGCAAGGAGTTTGCTGGCCTGGCCCCCTCACCATATTCAAAATGGGCAAGTTTACTCACTTCCCATCTTTTAGAAATCCTCGCCTGGATGGTACTCTCCAAATGATCTTTCAAAGTTCCAAGTTTCGCAAGATATGCCTGGCAGGCTGTTGGGTCGGCCTCATTATTCATACTTCTTTCAGCTATCTTCATTTCCCTCTCAGTGTGTGCGATCTCCTCTCTATATTGCCTATTCTTAAAGGAACCCTGCTTGTCACTATGCCTCTCAGGTAGGACTTCCAAGCGTCCCACACTACTGAAGTCTCTGCCGAACCTATATTTATATTAAAAAAGAACTCTGTCTCCTGAGATAGATAGCGGGTTTCTGAATCATCTAAGAGAAGTATACGGTCAAATGTCCACACCCTCTGTCGTTCTTTTTCTGTCAGGTTTAAATCCATCCATACTGCCGCTTGGTCTGATTGGTGGGGAGTCAGATAACCTATATATTTGATTTTACTCCTCAAATTCTCACTTATCAAAATGTAATCAATCCTTGATTTGTGGTCTTATTTGCGGTTATAGAAAGAGACACCTAATTGAGAGCCCGACCTCTCTCTCCAGATGTCGAGAAGAGCATTCTGCCTCATCATCATCTGGAGGTATAACCTGGACTTAGACAAGACTTTTGCCCTGCTACTTGGGGATTTATCCATTTGTGGATTCAGAACTATATTGAAGTCTCCAGCTAAAATAGTCGGATCAGGAAATCCCAACAAGTTTGTAAAAATAGTTTTTAGGGTGTTGGGGTCATCCTGGTTAGGGCCATAACAGTCTACTACAGTTAAGAGATGACCCATTATAAATAGCTCGACAATGACCCATCTGCCACTTGAGTCTGTCATAGTATTTAGAAGGCGAGCATTTGCTTGTCTTTTAACCAGGATGGCTAACCCCCTGATGTTAGCGCTTTGATCGGAGCTAACACAATGTTCCACCCATCTAAGTTTTCTAAAAATGCCACTTATTTCTTCTCTCAGGAGATGTGTCTCCTGCAGGATGATTATCTGAGCCGGAGAATCTTTTAGGTATTGAAGGATTTACGCCCTCCTGTTTTTTACCCGGAGACCGTTAACATTCCAGGATAAGCACTGTAGCATTTTCATGGTGGTTTAAAAAAAGGATCCCTGAGTATGCCTGGTCTCTCCATGTATCGATCCCAGACCAAGAGCCCTGTCCAACCATAGAGCACGAATAGTCTAAGCCAAGAGGCGAATGAGAATGTTTTTTTCCTTTTTAACCCCAATGCTCCCCACCCCTGCTCTCCTTTCCCCCTCTACCCCTCCCTTGAAACCCTCCCTGGAGAACCCTACCCCCATTTACCTGGACTATGCGTCCAGATTTCTGCCTCCCAGGGTCGCCCTACACCGTCCCTAGCTATTAACTAGTCTTAAAAGTAATAAGCAGGCAGCTGAAAAAATAGCTAATTCTAGTGTTGTAACTCCCTTGTAGTGTTTTCAAATGTGTGAAGATTTAAAGTTTAAAGGTGTGTTTATCATAATCAACTTTCCCTAATGAGCCCTAAAGTAAATAGTGGATGGTGAGTATGTGTCATGTCATTGTGATTAAGGCTGCTTGGGAGCACTAGCTATATTTCCCAAAAGCTCCTCCGCCTCCTGCACTGTTTTCAAGTTGTACATTTTATTGTTATGCATAATTTTTAGTTGTGCAGGAAATTTTAATTGGGCGACCGCCCCCAATTTCTTAAAGTTGTCAATTTTTCTGCCTAGCTCCCATTGTCGGTCTAAAGTGACTCGAGCTAAGTACGAACGTATTTCGAAAGAGAAGTCTCTGGGTTTAAGTGATTTTTGTTTTAAAGCAGAATTTTATATCTTCTCTTTCAAGGAGAAAGTGAGAAAGTTTATTAAGATCTTTCTTGGTTTGGTCCGGTTAGGGTTTCTCCTAAAGGGATCTCTGTGGATCCTTTGTATATCCCTCATTAGATCTTCCTCCGACTCTTCCATCTGAATTGATTGTTTTATGAGGGTAATGATAAAAGTTTTAAGGTCTACCCCCTCCTTCCCTTCTGGGACATTCAGGAGACGTAAATTATTGTGCCGGGAGTAGTTTTCTAACATTTGCAATCTATCTCGGTACACTGCCTCTTCTTTCTTAAGAGTCGAAATGTCAGCTTTAACTGCTCCCAGATCGTCTTTAAGCTCCTCCACTGAGCTTTCTAAAGCAACAGTCCTGGAGTTCAGAAGGTCGAGTTTTTTTCCAAGAGACTCACAAAAGAGCCTGATCTCTCCCTGGTTTGTCTCTGAAACGGCAAACCCTTTTCAAATATCCATGGAAAGGGTGGAAAAAAGAACCTCCAGAGATGCCGCAGAAGGACCCCCCGTCTCATGTGCTGGCGAGTCCTTCTCGCCTTCTCCACTGCTGCTGCCCCTGTTGCCAATGACATTACCATTACCATAGTCATTGCCACTGGCCTCTACTTCTTCAGTGATATGGCTTCCCCCTTTAACATGACCGCTAACTTCACATGGGATCAGGGTTGTATCTGTTCCAGGCATCTCGAGGTTATTTGATAGTTCGAGCTGCGTAACAAGTATAGCAGGTGTAAGGGTATTCGTTGTCTCTGACTGTTCCATGATTTCCTGGAAAGGCTGTTGCACTACCTCTGACTTGTCAAAATCTTTCCTGAGGGTCTCTCATTGTTTTACCACATCCAAAACCTGTGGGTAGATTTTAAAATAAGACCTTAAAGAGGGGGTAATCCTTACTTTGGAGTCCAAGGATTTACCCTTCTTTCTACAAGCTCTGATACTTCTGCCCTTAATCTCACAGGATTGAAAGGGAGAGTTGTCTTCTATGGTAGATTTGCCCTCTGAGGGTAATTTAGTGTTTTTTTTCTCAAGGGGTTTATCGGGGGATTTCCCTTTAGTGGAGCCCTGCCCTGCTCCTCCTCGCTTCCTACCTTTTTTCACAGTTTTTATTGTCTGGGTTTTTACTCCGATAACTTTAGCATTGCCCAAGCCTGTATTAATCTGTAGCTGTGTTGTGCTTTTTTCAAAGGATCCCCCCTCCTGTCTTACTGGAATCTGCCCTGGACGGTTCTGTGGTCTTTGAAAAAAAGGCAGAAAGAGCTTACCGCATCTGACGCAGACGCTTCATTTTTCAGTATGCCCCCTTCCTCCCGACTCCCCAGTACCTCATTTTGTGGAAATGATGTACACAAGGCAGGCGGGACGACCGGAGCAAACCCCCACCTCTCCACAGACCCCTTGCCCCTCTCCTCTGCGTCTGTATCGGCGGTCTTCTCCAGCGTCGTCTCCAGCGTAGCCGATGCGGCAATTCTCCCTGTGCTGTCTCTGCCACTTCCAAGCTCGAGTCGGAGGAGTCCGCGAGCAGCCGCCCTGCAGCCCCTCTTCAACTCCAGGGCGGCAAAGAACCAGTGCGGGAGGTTGGCAGGCTCACCAGCGCACATCACCCAGTCACCAAAAATGAGCCAAAACCTCGGATAATCATGGGGAGGAAAAGAGACGGTGAGTATTTAACAATTTCAACCGTCTCTGCTCACTACATCACCGCGCGGGACGACGGGACCCCCGGAGGCAAGCGGCCGCTTAGCTCACAGCCTCCATGTTCTCCCTGCACTTGCACTTTTGTTAAGAATGGAATTCTTTGATGTGGCTTGCGCCTTGGCTATAAAATATGTTTGGATTAGGATCCTAATGTGTTTAGGGGTAGGGGTCCGGTGATGTTAGTTGAAGTATGATGAATTGGTATTTATATAGTGTATTTATATATAAATGTTATTGATTTTAAAGAATGTATGTTTTAAAGACTGTGTCTAAACATTAATAAAGTATGAGAGAGAAAGTTGCATCAAAATCAGGCAAAAAGTGGGTGGTACTGTAAAAAGAGGGGTACTGTAACAAAAACCGCAGCTTCCCACAGAAACTCATGAACCCACTCGCAGACCCACTCATAGACTCACACACCCACTCAGGCCTACTCAGACACTTATGCACCCACTCACAGATCCACTCAGACACTCATGCACCCACTCACAGACCCTTTCTGAGACTCACACACCCATTCACATCCCACTCAGACACTCACACACCCACTCACAGATCCACTCAGACACTCATGCACCCACTTACAGCCCCACTCAGCTTCTAATGTACCCATTCCCATACTCATGCAGATACTCACACACCCTCTCCCAGCCCCACTCAGAGACTCACAGACCCACTCACAAAACCACTCATAGACTCACACACCCACTCAAAGACCCACTTACACAATTATGCACCCACTCACAGACCCACTCAAATACTCATACACCCACTCACAGATCTACTCAGACACTCATGAACCCACTCACACACTTATGTGCCCACTCACAGACCCACTTAGACATCCCGTACCCACTTACAGACTCATTAAGACACTCACACCCAGTCACAGAGCCATTGCCAGATTCTTGCACCCACACACAGACCCACTCAAACACTCATGCACTCACTCACAGACTGACTCGGACACTCATGCAGGTACTCACAGAGCCACTAAAACACTGACGCATCCAGATACGTGCAGTCAGTCACACAGTTGGGAATCCTTTTTGTATTTCTGTGTATTGAATGTGTACATTTGCTTTTCCGGACTTGTGATGGATTTGCAAGTCGAAAAGAAAATTTTAAAAAGGGATTTGAAAAACAAATGCCCCAATGTTTGAGAAATGGGTGGCGCTTAGAAGAGCCTTTTGTGTTTGTTGTGTGTAGATGATAACTACACATAAAACAGGATGCAGTCTTTCAAATTGTTAAGGAATATTCTGTTGCCTTTCTCTGTGAAATGGATTCCATCACTTCTTCATATACCTTCCATTTCAAAGCGTAAATTATTGTTGTAGATGGAGTCCATGTTGTGGTGTCTTAGGAATGCAGAAACTGTTTTGTTGACATGTTTTCTAACCCTGGGCGGAGTTGCACTACGCAGAACACCGCGAAGTGCAAAAAAAACTCCGTCGCTCTACGCAGAGCTCCGCGAGCAGCGAAGTATAATAGAAAAATGCTGTTCGCTGTGATTGCACAGTGCCGGATGCTTGTCCGCACTGTGCAATCATTGAGAACGGCACCATGCACAGCGCAAGCTTTCCTTTTCTGCCGCTCGAGTAGATTTTTACTCGAGCGGCAGCTTTCTCAACGCGAACGGGCAGTTTCTTTACGCGAGCGGTCGCCACCATACGCGACCACTCGCAATGAGAAACCTGATCCCCCCCGCGTTGAGAAATCTCGCTGGGATGTTGATTTTCCATGCTCGCGCTCGCCAACTTGATGTTGACGATCGCGAACGATGAAAAATCTCGCCGGGAGGTTGATTTTCCTCGCTCGCGGTCGCCAACTTGACTTTGAAAAACGCGAGCGAGGAAAAAAACTCCGCTCCGCAACGCGAAGCGGAGTTTTTCGGAACTCTGCGATCTCCGCGTAACACGGAGTGCAGAAAACTCTGCAAATTCCGCGAGTGGAGTTCACCGCCCAGGGTTAATGTTTTCTGGATTTGTCTGTCTGTGTCATGGTCTCACAAAGCTCAGCACAAACATGTATTCCCTTGCAGTACTGAAGAAGGGTCATAGGGTGTAGGCAAAACATGGATGTTATATTTAATTATGCAGTTGCCATTTAGAACTAGGGGACTTATTTCTTGTGTGTAGAAAATAAGACACAATGTTGACATGTGACTTAGTTATTTTGTTCATGCATTTTATATATCACTCAGGATGAAAATCCATTGTAATTATGTGCTTATAGAGTTTTGCATATTCTGTCAGTTAAACGATTAACACATGTATCTCATTTCCAAAAGAAACGTGTTAGCGCTTACACATGCAAACTGTCAAGCCTCCCCAACCTACGCGTGCAAACGGTCAATCCTCCCCACTCTCTGCGTGCCATTCAGCATGTGTAAACCTCCCTATAAAAACACGCTGTGCGGTGCAGTCAAAGCTTGACCTCAGATTCTTCTGAGCCTTACCTGTGCTCCAGCGACGGCACAAATTCAGTTCCGGCTTCCTCCTCACATCGACAGCTTGCTCCAGCGATGGCGGTTCTTCAGTTTTGGCTCCCGACTCACATTGGCAGCTACTGGAACTTCATCTGGCGGTCCCAGTTTCCTGCTTCCTGTCAGGTGCGTGACTTCCGTTTTCTTTTGTCAGGCAATCCATTTCCTGTTTTTGATCTGCTTCTGTAAACAGAGAAAAGAGCGTGAGTTAAAACCTATGGACACTCTCCTCTTGCAGTGCAAAAAACTACAGAAACATTCAGGTAATTTATTTTATCTAACAAACAACGACATCGTTTGCAGATCTGCTTTAGAATTTATTTGAGTTGCCTTTGCGCATAAGACTTCTTCAAGCATTTCAAGTAATATTTTCCTGGAACAATTGAACAATCCCAGAAGAGAGTACACAAACTAAATAAATTATGATTTTGAACTACAATTTGTGGAAACTCTACTAGGCAATATCGTATGAGCACTTTACCCTGGGACATCTTATATATTAAGAGGTGATAAATCTATCACAGAGTGATTAACAAGTGTTACATAGATTTAACTGTATTGTTTGTTTGCATTTGTCTGTTCTTGTTTTTAGTACAGCGCACATACAAACAGATAGAGAAACCATTGAACTTGTCCCTTCAAAAAGGTGTTTCCCTTGAATAGATCGAGATGTAAAGAGCAAGTAATTAGGCATGTATATTAGGTATTGTTTCCCATTTTTTTTACATTTTGTAAGGATTATTTAGAAGTCAAGCAGTATAATTATTGTTCTTATTTCTACAGTTTAAGACGTGCAACCTTATAGTTCAACGCCACTGATAGAGTTCTACAAGGACTTTCCCATTGTATCCTGAAAGTGCGTGACCTTGCAGTATTTTTTCTTTCTTTCTGTCTTCCAATTCCCCCTTCCCCTTGACGCCCTTTATAGATCAATAGTTACAAAAGGCATTGTAGCTGAAAGGGGTTTCGGGGGTGGGGGGGGTTCGGTTCAAACATCTCCCTAAAGGAAGACCTGGAGTTCAGGTGAGTGGCTCTGACAATCTGTGGACAGAATGCGTTTTACCACTTCCATTTCTGCCTTTGCCAAATGTTACACTAAGGCAGTCTGAGGGAAAAGTGCCCTAAACTGTGCAAACAATATTTACAAAAGACAAGAGCGACCCATATGTCCTTGCGAACTGGTTGTTGCTAATTAGCAAGAGAGCAGTGTTCACAAGGAACTCATTTACAATCTCTGCAAGATAATGTAACTTGCTTGAATAAATCAAAGGAACAATCTCTGCAAGATAATGTAACTTGCTTGAATAAATCAAAGGAACAAAGACAAATGTACGATATGACCTTAATTAAATTCAGTCAAGCAAAAATGTGTAGATTTGAATTCAGAAAACCCACACGACAAAGTCTCAAAGCCGTACTCACTTTAGCCGAAATGAGTATAGTTTATTTTGCAGTTTATAACAAGCATAAATATCAAAGACAGCTTTCCAAGAATTTAAACAAAATATTTACACTATAAGCAGATTCTACGTTATTTAGCAAGTTACATTATCTTGCAGAGATTGTATCACTTCTTGTAAATAAGTTCCTTGTGAACACTAAACTGTGCAAAGGCATCTTTCATTAGAATTTCCAGTCCTACCCGAGTAAGTGTGCCTAGGTCATTTCCACCACAGTGCACAATCATGAAGTCTGGATGTTGGCAATCCGTAATGCTTTTAATCAAAGACAGCAATTGATGCCACTTAAACCTTCTCTGGCCAACCGAAGTAAAGTTCACATTAGGCAAACCCAAGTACCTATCAATGCCATTTTTTTTAACACACTCTTCGGTTCAAAACACAAAGCTATGACCCACAATCCAGCTGAATGAGACAGTTTAAAAAACAAAAAGCAGTTAAAATAGAGGACAGGACCTATTTTAAAAAAAGGGTATTTGATTGGATAGTGTAAGTAAGCAGGTAGCCAACATTAGGTAGTGATTTTCAGCAGAAAGTAAGTAGACCTGTGATTGGCTGTGGAAACATTTCAAAATGTTATGCTATTTTGGATATGCTTATTATTTTCAGTCAACCACACCTGCTAGAGTTGAATTTGAAGCTAGTATGCTGCTTATAGAATGTGTTGTTAACTTTCGACCTACTGGTTCAAGAGAGTGTTACAAAGGGGGTTGCTATGGAAACTGAGGTGAAAGAGTGTGGGACGAAGGGTTCTAAAAAGACTGTCCTTTGAAAGTGAAAAAGAGTGATTTACTTATTATGAAATACTTATTTTCAAAATCACTACTATCTTACAATGTAAACTGTAGATGCAAAGTCATAGTAGTACAATGTTAAATGCTTTAACAGACTCCCCTATTGATTCACAAATCTGTTGCGTAGTTACACGGGGGCACGCTGAGTGTCGCAACAGATTCGCCCACAAACACTACCAGATTGGGGTTCTTAACGTGAGACTAAGAAAGGGTTAAAAAAATTGACCATTCACAAGTGGAATAACAGCAACAAAAATGAATGGAAGATTATGATTTGCTAAGTACATCAGTATCACTGAAAAAAGATGATGAGAGTGGTACTTATAATTTCGCCTGATAAGAAATTTCAAGTATAAGTGCGTTATAATTTGGAGAACAGCAAAGAGATTTCACAGGCATGTTAATAACGATGCACATATAAATAGATAGATAGATAGATAGATATACATACATATATATATATATATGTATATATATATATATATATATAGATAGATAGATAGATAGATATACATATATATAGTATGAATCTTAGTTCCATATTCCATTACATATCCAAATAGGCACTGATGAACTCAATTATATATGAAGTGAAGTGCTGACATAAGTAGTCACCCATTTCAACAGTAACTGATATATGCATGTATACAGTCTGTTATATAGCCATTTGGACGATGAAACAGTCACTAACAAATCTAGTTACATACAGAGTCATTCAGTTGGAATTAGGTGACTGAAAAGTTAATTAGTGGTAGATAGTGGTCAAGTGAATGTTTTTGACCCCTCAATATGGTTTCATTGACTTATCCATACTCAGATATGTACTCAATTACTGACACTCCTAGTCATGATCCAGATAAGTAGCACTTTAAACATGTCTTGGGCCTGCAATTGCAGAGCCTGTGGGTGCAGTTCTACTGCCAGTTCGGCTTGGCATTGAAAACCCCTTGCCAAGCTTTAAATTCCCCTTCTACTACATATAAGGTTCTCCTAAGATAGTACGTTGGTAGGTCATAGGGCAGGGTGCTTAGAAGGTAAGATGTACTTTCAAGTTTCAGTAAGTTACACACACACTTACCAGACCCATACACCCAGTTATGCATTCAGTCTCCCATCTATAGTGTGACTCACATACCTATTTACAAAAGAATAAAGCCACTCAAAGACTCAGTCAGTCAGAGGGAGAAGCACTTACAAATTCAGTCACACGCCCACACAGCACTTATGCATCCAGCAGTAACAGACCCAGTTGCACACACAGTTACATACCCCTACACACACTAATACAGCTAGTAAATAATCCATACAGCCAGGTACATACATATATACAGACCCATAAGGATACTAAGACGGCCACTGACACACCAACATAGTAACTTACACATCCAATGACACACCAACAGAGGTACTAATACACTCACTCAGATATGTACGTAAGTACTGACACTCCTAGTCGCCCACCCAGACAAGTAGCCCTTTAAACATGTGTCTGGCATGCTGCTGTAGAGCCTTGTGCGCTGTTTTACCTCCAGGAGGACTTGGCATTTGAAGTCCCTTGTCAAGCCTTAAACTATCCTTTTTCTACATATACGTCACCCCTAAGGTAGGCCAGAGGGCAGGGTGGTATGTGCTAAAAACTCAAGACATGTACTTTGAAATGACTCAGGCCTTCTACTGTAGAGGCTGTGTGTGTACTAGGCAGGCTTCCAACTTAAAACTTGTTTCCAAGCCTTAAACTCCCCTTCTACTACATATAAGACACCCCTAAGGTAGGTAGGCTGTAGGGCAGGGAGCTATGTGCTTAAAAGATAAGACATGTACTTTGAAGTTTCAGTGACTTACATGCGTACTTAGAGACCTATATGCTGAGATATACATCCAGTCTCCCACCCATACTGCTAGTGACATACCTATGTACAAAAGGATGGAGGTACTAGCACACCCAGTCACACATAGTGAGAGGCACTTACACATTCACACCCACACAGCACTTATTTATCCAGCAGTAACAGAACCAGTTGCACACACAGTTACATACCCCAGTACTCACTAACACAGCCAGTAACCAATCCATACACCCACTTAGATACAGATTTAGAGACCCATACAGGTTCTAAGATACATGTCATATAGTGACATACTTACTTACATATCCAGAGACACATGCACAGAGGAAATGGTACACTCTCTCGGATACCATCCAGACAAGTCGCACTTTAAGCATGTCTTGGGCCTGCTACTGCAAAGTCTGTGTGTGTAGTTTTACTGCTAGTTTGACTTACCATTTAAAAGCCTTAAATTCCCCTTTTTCTCTGTATATGTCAGTCCTAAGGTAGACCGTAGGTAGGCCATAGGGCAAGGTGCTATGTGTTTAAAAGGTAAGACATGCACTTTAAAGTTTCAGTCAGTTACATGCACACTTACAGACCCTTATATCTAGTTATACATGCAGTCTCTCGGCTAATCTGCGAGTCACATACCTACTTAATAATAGTGTACTTTTAAAAAGTATATGTATATACTGAGTTATGAGTTTTACTGCTACGTCGGTTTGGTATTGATAACCCCTTGACAAGAATTAAACTCCCTTTTATATATATATATAAGCTATCCCTAAGTTTGTATGTAGGACATAGAACAGTTAGAAGATAAGACATGTATTTTGAAGTCTTAGTCACATGCGTTCTTCCAACCCATACAGCCAGTTATGCATTAAGTCTACCACCCATACTGCAACTCACATACCTACGTACAAAAGCATAAAGCCACTTACACACTCAGTCAGCGACAGAGGTACTTACTCATTCACTCACACATCCACACAGCACTTATGTAACCACTGAGAGAGCCAGTTGCACACAAACTTACATACCCCAATACTCACTAACACAGCCAGTAAGCAAACCATACAGCTACTTACATACACATTTACAGACCCAAAGACTTACTAACCAAGCTAGTCATATGCTGACATAGTTATTTACATATACAATGACACACCACACAGGGACTAATACACTCATTCAGATATGTACTGAAGAACTGACACTACCAAGTCACCCATCCAGACAAGTAGTCCTTTAAACATGGGTTGGGTCTGCTACTGCCGAGCCTGTGTGTGCAGGTTTTCTGCCAGGTCAACTTTGCATTTAAAACTCCTTGCCAAGCCTTAAACTTAAATTGTTCAAGATATAAGTGACCCCTAGGGAAGGCTGTAGGTAGATATACATTGATGCATACACTGACACAACCCAGACACACTAATGCATACATTAGCACACCCAGGCGCACCCTGATAAATACACTAACACATTCAATCACACACCCATACATGCACTAACACACCCAGGCACGCACTGATGCATACAGTAACACATCCAGGAACACACTTATCCATACACTGACATACCCAGGCACAAACAGATGCACATACTAACACACCCATTCACACACTGATCCATACACTAGGACACCCAGGTGTACACTGATCCATATAGTGGCACAGCGATGCATGTGCTGACACACCCAGATACTTTCTGATGAATGCAGTAGCATACCAAGGCAGACACTGATATATACACTAGCACACCCAAGCAGACAATGAAGGATACACTGACACACCCAGGGACACTCCTATACAAACACTAACATACCTAGACACACAATTATGCATACACTAACACACCCAGTCACACACTGATTCATACACTAACATACCCAGGCACACATGTATGCATTCTCTAACACATCTAGGCACACATTAACAGATATACTTACACACCCAGGCACACACTGATGCATACATTGATACACCCAAGCATACACTGATGCATACAGTGACACACCCACTGACACACCGATCCATTCACTAAGACATCTAGGCACACACTTATGCATACACTGACACACCCAGGCGCACGCTGATGCATATGTTGACACAATCAGGCACACACTCATTTATACATGAAAAGTAACAGACTTAGAATGGCTATAGCATAGTGATATAACTGTTTATGTAGGTACTTAAATGCTTAAGTTGTGTAATTTAATAGTACATAATGAAAAGCTAAATGTATTCATTTGTTTTTACTTTCCAGACATCTACTTGTTCTTAAAAACAGAGAGTTATAATGGTAATAAAAACACAAAGAAGAAAGAAGCAGAAGAAATTACACTATCTCCTTACAATAGATAAAGAAAAGGGACAAAATGCGGAGAATGTGGTTAAAGAGGAAAGAGCAGCTGGTAAGAAAACTACAACATTTCTTAAAATAGTATGTGGAAAAATACTAACTGAGCAAAATCATGCAAATAAAAAGCAAGGTTTCAAATCAGCTAAGAAAGGAGAAAAACTATGTGACATTTAGAGTAATAAATCCTATAAGAAAGCAGATAGATTAACAAGAAGACAGAAGCAATTTAAGGAAATAAGAGCCAGAATGTTTTGTAGTAGGGTAATACAGAATTTGATATGAGCTATGAGGCAGTATAAAAGGAGAAGAGAAGCAGTCAAACAAAAACAACATATTGAGACTGTAGTTGATAGGGCATTTCATCTGAAGAGAAAGCTAATTATTTTGATACTGAACGGAATGAGAACACTGGATAAAACAGTGTTGTCTATAAAGAGAAGCCAAAAAAGACTTGTGAATAGGAGTAACTTTTGTAAAATGTTCAAAGGCGATTGGCAGCATACGTCCAGTACTGAGCCTCTCTTTAATAAAGAAAGCTACTTCAAAAAGAACACAGTGCATGCAGTTGAAACAACTGGTTAATGTTATGATGTGAAATATGGTACTCCCATTACAAAAGGGGAGATAGTTCCTAGGAATGTTGAGGAAGTGATAGCTGTAGAGGTACAAGGAAGATGTAGACAGGTGCCTGTATACTGATTGAACTGTAGTAGTATTTGCAGTGTTTGTCAGAAATCAATTGATATATCGAGAACTTTCCTACGCCGGTTTCCATGCAGAAGTCTGAAAGAGAAAATTGGAATTTTGCAAGGTTTAGATCTATGCAGAGTAAGGAAGTATACTAATTTACAGGGACATTTACTGGCATTTCTATCAAAGAAAGTGTGCAAAAGCACCTTTCACCACTTCAAAATGTTAGCTGTTCTTCACTCTAAACTTAGAAATTTAGTTAGGAGAATATGATATGAGAAAAGTCCTGCCTTATGTTTAGGAGAACTGAATAGAGGTCTATTGCATGGTACAGTAGCAGAGATAGACAAAGTTTGTGAAGATGTTCAGTTTAGTTTCTTTGGTCCTAAACAGGAGTCTAGGGTAAATGAGGAGTTGATATGTACAGGTGTAGAGGAACAGGAGTTAGATATTAGTATTGATAACTTTACACAAGAGATTGCAAAATTTAACACAGTTTCTTCAGAGAAACCAAACTGTGTTTGCATTTGTTGACGACGCACTCACCACAAAAGCCAAACTCGCAATGGGTTTTGTACTTAAAAACTGAACAAGAGAACACAGATAAGTGGCAAGAATTTGCTGTATATTTATTTGTAGAGAAACGTTTTGATTTGTCAACACGGCACAGTATATGTAAGTATTGTTATGATAAGTTAGAGGATAACAAAATGCCAGCCACAGCAATACACAACAAGTTAAAATTAGTATCAATTCCAGAAGACCTTCAGGAATAAAATGCTTCTGAATAAATTCTAATACAATATATGCACCCATTTCAGGCAGTAGTTTGTATGGAAGCAAAGACAGGGAAACTGCTACCAACAGAGCTACAGAAAGGCCTTAAGGGAAGAGTTGTCACTTGCCTTTAGATTTTAAATGGAATATTGAAACTGTAGGTGTAAAAAGAGATATTGATGAACCACTTATCTTATAATTCTAGTAAATGGTGTGCCTACCAAGGCCCACAAAATCTGGCAAGAGTTAGTGGATATTAATAAAATAAAAAAAAGCTACATTACATCTGAAGCACAATAATATTTATTACAAAAAGGTTGATGTTGTTCGAGATGTAACTTGTATGGAAGATGAAATACCACTATCAAGTGGACAGATTGAAAAAGTGGATAGATCCAAATCAAAAGAACTATATATACACAATATAGCATCCAACCACTGCATTCCAAAGAAGTTATTGGCAATGCTATTGATCTCTTTCAAATGAAACAAAAAAAAGGATCCCCCACAAGTGTGAGGGAGAAATGTTTTCCACAACTATTTCCCACTGGAGCAGGTGGCCGTTATAATTACAGCCTGTGAAAATACCAGCAGCTGAGTAGAGGTCAACCAGATTATAATCAGAGGATGCTAGATTTCGCCAGTGTATTCCATACGTATTCCATGTGCTATTTGAGAGTTACTTGTCTGGACTATCATATTCTGTAAACCACATACTGAAGACAGGAGTTGATCTACAAAATCTCTCTGAAAAGTAATTCACTGACAAAGTTCATGGAAAGGATGAAAAGTTGCAATACAATTTGATTAATTTGATGGCATGCGAACGTGGGACCAACGAGTATTGATATCGTCGACACGGAGAACTGAAATGTGTGTTGACAAACCTAGGTGCAGCTACTTGGTTTCTGTCACTCAGTTGTACAGATTACATGTGGGACGATTTACTTGGCTTTTTGAGAGAAGCAAACTCAAACATTAAAGACATCAAAGTGAAGACAGCAGGAGAACTTTGCTCTTTGGATCCTGCTAATGTTTGTAGATATTTTAACCACAGGTTTCAAACCATGCTGTGTTTCATATGCAGCCAAAGAAATCCTCCTCTTACTGAAGTTACTGATTTATTTTCTAGTAAAGCGTACCAAGCAAGAGGTGGTTCTCATATTTACATTCTGTTATAGATAAAAAATGCACTGAAATCTGGTACAGAGAGTGATGACTCTATACTCTCTTTCATAGAACAATATGTGACATCCCGAAAGACAGTGATGGAAAAGGCCTGAGACAAAAGGTTCTGCGCTTTCAAACACATAGATGTGGCAAGTACTGCCATTTAAAATGCTGGTTTAAAAGAACATTTTACACAAGGTGTCATTTTGGATTTCCAAGGCCTATCATTTCCAAAGGAAGAGTGAACAGCTTTTTATTTCAGTCAGGCGTACACTGGCATGAAATTCACTGAAAAGCACATACAACGCCAGAAGAACAGTGTTCAGTCTTTCCCAACTACATCAAAATGGTAAATGATGAGATTGAACAGTAGGAAACAATTGCTGCTGAGATCGCTAAGGACAGTTAACAAAGCATTCAAAGTTCAGGACCTCTAAGTCAAGACCCTCTTGGACAACCAGTTATTGAAAATGAAGCTGCAGTAGCCATGAATGAGGTGGAGACTGCAATGTAACAAACAAAACAAGAAAGCTTTGATTTGGAGCAGTTAGTTGGGCAACTGAACAATGAGTAGAAAGAAATATATACAGAGGTAAAAGAGAAAATAGAGCATGGATTCCTCCATGTGAAGAATGAATGTAAATGCTCATCATTTAAGCCAATACTATTATATGTCAGTGGTCAAGCTAGCACTTGGAAAAGCTCTTTTAATTTAAGTTCTCACAGCTTACCTACAGAGGACTACAGACACATACATTTGTTGTGTGTAGTTACATCACCAACTAGATTAGCTGCACACAAAATGAAATGAATTACTTTACATCGACTACTTATGCTACCTGTAGAACATGACAACAAACTGGAGTACCAAAAATTATACGGCGAAGCTTGTCATGAAGTCTCAAGAGTACTGAAG
This sequence comes from Calotriton arnoldi, assembly GCA_963921515.1. Classification (NCBI taxonomy): domain Eukaryota; kingdom Metazoa; phylum Chordata; class Amphibia; order Caudata; family Salamandridae; genus Calotriton; species Calotriton arnoldi. The sequence continues at coordinate 250,638 of CAWUFW010002813.1, read as the reverse complement.
AAACTGAAACTTTTAATCATCGATGAGGTGAGCATGGTCTCAACCTTAATGCTTGTGTTTGTATACTTGAGAATGCAACAGATTTTTAAACAAGTATGACGTGCTGTTTGGAGAAAAGCACTTAATTGTGTTCGACAGACAACTTAATGCCATCAAAGGACAACCTGTATTCAAGACACTGCTCCACGATAACCTTGGAATTCCTTGGGAAGTATTGGAAGCGTAAACATGTGACTAAACTTCCAATACTAGGAATATGTGTCAAGTAGCTGACATGGAATACAGAAATATTTTCAATGTTCTAAGGATATTAGAGTAGAAGTTACCACCGAAGAGGGGAAACATCAATTGGAAAGTCGTCTTATTAAGATACTGTTTCGTACAACCAAGACAGCAGCAGAGCTAATGTTCATTCAAGAAGAAATATTGATTGCCTGCCTAATGCCTACACTTCAAGAGTGCTTCTGTTTTAACACAGAATTACTAAAATTGGAGAAAGAAGAAATTTTGCAACTTACAGTAATAGACAAAATGGAACACCAGGGTAAATGAAAAACTACACGCAAAACTGGATTCATTGGAAAAGTCTGTATCTAGAACTGCAGGAATAAATAAATGTTTAAGTATTTGCAAGAATTGTAGAGTAATCTTGCATAGAAATTTAAATGCTGAGGAAGAATTAGTAAAGCGTGCTATGGATAAAGTGATTGATTTCATTAACTTTCCAAATAGGAGTGAGGTTGAATACTTAACAATAAAAGTTGATCGATTGTTGGCGTAAAGCAGATTGGTAGGTGTTTAGTATGTCTTTTGCTTGTAAAATACTTATTTGTTCAGCTGCAGCAGTTTCCAGTTTCTCTAACATACCCTGTGACTATCCATAATTCTCAAGGTTTAAAGTGTAGATGCATAATAATAGAAGTACTGTGTTTAAAGAAGGTATGTCATATGTAGCCTTATCTCGAATTAGAACATTTTCTGGTTTGTTTTTGGTTGAATTTGATGACAGCAATGTGAATGATGATGCAAGTTGTGTCAAAGAGTACAATCTATTAAGAAGTGTATATGCTTCTAATTTTGGACAGTAACCCTTTTATAAAAAACTAGTAATTTGTCCACAGCGAAAGCTTACAAAGGATTGTACGGATATTTCTGAAAAGAAGTAGAACAATGAGTCTAAAGTGGAGATTGAGGTTACTAGTTGTCAAAACCTTCTGGTGTTAACTGCTATGCAAATGTTGCTCTCAATGTACTCTTTCAGTTACCACATGCAATTGAACAGAAACCACAGAAGAGAGATTATGTACTACACTGTGTGGTTTGCAGCAAAGTTTACATTGTGATAGGACTGTAATACATTGTGCTTCAGACATTCGAGATCTAGTAGATATATGTAGTTGATCAGTACAATTTACTCAGAACACTCAGCAAGATGCACAGTAGTTTATAATGATCATTGTTGGAGTTTTAGAAGAAGAAATACGTATTGATTACTTATTTGGACTGAGTTACTCATGGAACCATGAGTGTGAAGATCGCTCTGTCATATCAAGTACTCAAATCGATTCAGAGTGATTTCTTTACTTAACACTGCCGTATTCCAAAACTGTGTCCTTTGATAGATTGAGCAAGAAAGCTAACCAAAACAATACCTGCCCAAATTGGCGATCAGATGTTATGTCAACATTACATATATGAAGAAGTGGAAAATACCTTATAATAATGCTACATCAATGCAGAGCAGATAGAAGTAAATTGGAAACAGAAATTAAAAACTTCAAAGTTGGACAAATATCAATTTCTGGAAAAGCGTATACTACTCTGTCTATCATCTTTCATGAAGGACTTAGTGTAACACTATACTGTATTTAAAAAGTGAAACTGGATGGACGGAATGCAAGGACAGCAACCTTAAATTCAAACAAAAACTATCTTTTAAGCAAAAAAATTCTTACCTTTTGTTTCTTCAACCAAAGTTCTAAGGAGGATTACTGGGGTGATGTCTTTAAAAGGACCTCTGTATCCCAGTTTCCTTTATAGCTATTACTAGTATTGTACCGCTTTTAATAATAAAGGAGTTATTTTTAACATATGTTTCTTTAGATCAGTTCAGTAACAATAGGTAAAACAATTGATTAGCTAATTGTAGTAAGTGCAATGCATAGTGTCACTTATTTATAGCGGCATAATGTGCAGTTCTGTTTTATTTCTACAATATATATATGATTGTTTTTTCCCCACTGTTCTGGTGAATCTTTATACAGTGCAGCGTTTATGGTGTACATGTATGAAAGCTGAGAACAGTAAAAAAGGGAAAATTAAATGGTTTATTATAATATAAGATACTATTACAGCATTAGAAACATCTACTGTATTTTATAACATGAACCTATGCATTGCAAAAATGAAATGTTTATTGTGTAATTTTGTAAAATATAATTCTAACTTATAATTATGTTTTTTTCTTTTCATACAGATAAATGGCACCATCTACTGGAATAATGTACTTTTCTAATGAGTTCTTTCTGTGTTGTTATTAACTTACACACACCAAGGCAAATAGCAATACAGCTACTGAGAAATGTAAAAACACACTGATACAGCCACTCTCAGACCCACTCACACACTGGTACATGCACTCACACATCCATACAGTGACGGACACACTGGCTCACTTATCAATGCAGCTACTGATACATCCAATCACCCATACAGATACTCACACACCCACTCACTTACTCATACAGATACTAACACACGTACTCACTCATCTATACAGTCACTGACACAAGCACTCACTCACCCATTCAGCTACTCACACACCGAGTCTTTAACCCATACAGCCACTGACACACTCATTCACTCTCCCATGTAACCACTGACACACCCAATCACGCACCCATACAGCTACAAACACGCCCATTCACTCACACATACAGCCGCTCATACACCCACTCACTCACCCATACTCTCACTGATACCACCACCCACTCACCTATACAGCTACTAACACAACTAGTCAGTCACCTATTTAGCTACTGATACACACACTCACTGTCCCATACAGTCACTAACACAGCCACTCATCCAAACGGCCACTCACACATCAAGTTGCTCACCCCATACAGCCACTCACACACCCCCTCTTACTCATACAGCTTCTAACACAGCCAGTCACTCACCTATATAGCTACTGACACACACACTCCCTCACTTACCCATACAGTCACTGACACTGCCAGGCACTCACCCATAGAGCCACTGACATAGCCAGTTACTCACCCATGCACCTTCTCGCACATCAACTCCCTCACCCACACATGCCCTCACACACCCACTCAACCATACAGGCACTTACACTCCCACACAGGCACGCACACAGTCACTTATCTACCCACTCACTCATCCATACAGCCATTCACACAGTAACTCACTCACCCATACATTCCCTCCTGCACCCTCTCACTCACCCATAAACAATGGCTATATAAAATACAGTAATATGTATTAAAACATGCGTATAACATGAAATCATTTATGGGTACTTAAATTAATATATAATATCAGCATGCTGGTTTCGTGAATTTCCCGCGGTACCGGAAAATATATGTTGGAACAGTTCGAGAAGGATCCGCGAATATCAAAAACATTTTTTTTTTTAATTCAGCAACTTATGCACATTTTGAGAAGATTTTGCGAATGTAAAAAAGAAATGCAGGGAATCTTCCATATTTCAAGCAACTGCACCAATAAACTCAGGAAACATGTTGTGGTGCAAAAAACAAAAGTATCTAAAACACCCTTTATAGGCATTGTAAAGCCTTATAATGTGGACACACATGAGAGGCCTAAATTAGAAAAATGTGTTCTACTATTAGGTGTCCCTTTTTTACATTATATTTTTTAAAACATCTTGCTCTAAATGTATCCATTTTTATTGTTTACTCATTTATGTGTATTTATCCATCAACATTTTTAAGAAAAGCGTCAGGTGAGGTTCTACTAAGGCCCAGTCAATCACACAGCTGCTGACACAGACACTCACTCGCACATCCACTCAGCCACTCTCACATCCACTGACAGACCCACGCAGCCACTCACACCCATACTCACACAACCATAGAGTAACTCACAATCGCACAAAACCACTCACACACCCACACACACCCAAATGCCTTCACACACACCCACATAACCACTCACACACCCACATGCAGAGCCATGCAGCTCGTCACACACCCATTCACGACCTATACAGCCACACACACACCCACTGTAAAAGGTTACAAGTTACAGTTAGGAAATAAAAATAAAAAAAACCTTAGAAATTCACTGAAAAAAACAAAGGTTACAAGGATGTTATAATTAGGAAATATCATTTAAAAAAAAAAAACTTAGTCAGTTATAGTTACCTGAGCTAACTATAACTTACTCCCTGCAGTGCACTGCTTATTACCTCACATATTCCATCACTCATGACATGGTCAGTGGCATCATTGATGACATGCCAAATGACATCACTGATGACATCACTGATGACATCATCCAGTGAGTGTTAGTGTTTTGTAAACAGTTTTGAGACTTAAGATATATGCTAAACTACTACATAAGTTAAATTACTATTGTTTGTGTACTAGTAATTCCTCATACAATTTCTAATATATGTCATCTGAGTGGTTGGGTGCCTCACTGTATCAGTTTGTGAGTGGGTGTCTAAGTGGCTGTATATGTGTGTATGTGGGTGTGTGAGTGGTTGTTTGAGTGAGTCAGTGGCTGTGAGTGGCTGCAAGAGTGAGTGATTGGCTGCATGGTGTAGAGTGGAGTTGCATACAGTAGACTGAGGTAAAGTGTGGTATTGAGTGGGATAGCATACATTACAGTGCAGTTATGTTCTCTCAGTATTATAGAGTGTATTGGTGCACAGTGTATTGGCATACACTGGAGTGGCATAGACTGCAGTCTTGCACAGTGTTGAAACATATTTTTGAATATTGTTTAGTAAAATAGCATACAGTGCAGCAGCATACAATGGAGTAGGGTTGTGTGATGTGGCGTAAATTGGAACACAGTACACTGGAGTGGCATAGAGTCCACTTTGTGGTGCATATTTAAATATATTTAAAAAAATGAAAATACACTTTAGCACACTATATTTATAAAATATAGTGTATTACAATGTATTTCCATTCTTTTAACAGTTTTTTAATTTTGTTTTTGTACTCCATATTTAATAATATATATATATGGAGACTTATAAATATTTTTCTCTACCTATTACCACTTACTACAGTGGCAATAAGTATAGGAAAAATACCAAACCTAATACTTACCTAGATTGCAAGGCTAAAGCACAACGTCAGCAAACTCTACCAAAAAACAACACTGCTGCCGTTAACTGTTGTAAAGGCAGTCATCAGCCAATCACCTAATGATTTGCCCTAGCTGTGTACAGCAGCAACAGATATCACTAAGTTAACAAACCTTTAAACTTATTCAATACTTACTCTACTTACCTGCAATACCACACAAAATTATATGCGCAACCTACTAGGTAATGCAGCCAAGTTTCGTCAATTTCCGGCTGAAGGTTTTTGTGTTACGGGAAATACAAACGTCTATGTAAAATTAATTGGATTTTACATCCGTTTTAGGACCCCTTTTTTCTTTGCACCACCTTGACCAAACACTGCAAAATGTTCAGTCCTCCGACAATGAAACGGGTGTATCAGGTCTGCAAATTTTCGAGGACATTCGTCAAATGGGTGCAAAGTTATTAAGGGGCAAAAATCTAAAAACATCCCTATCTCTGGTGAGCCTAACTATAACTACAAAGTTGCTACTGACACTCTGTAAATATATATACTTCGGTTCCATTTGACGAATCTTCATGAATCTTTCCAAAAAATTGTTTATCCACCTCAGCTCCTTTCTGGACAGAGTGGGGATCCATCAAGTGAAGCCCAAGAAAAAGGGGGGGTTAACAAGCAATACAGAAAAGGCAGCTAACCAGAATCACACCATATTTGGTGGAAAGCTAGAACATTATTCAGAACAAGTGTTTTTTTGAGTGGAGTGATATATAGTGGCGTGGTGTCCACCTGAGTAGTCACAGTGGACTTACATTGAGTGGAGTATGGTACAGTGTACTGGTATAAAGTTATATAGCTTAAACTGGAGTGGTGGATATTGGAGTGGCGCACAACAGAATAGCGTACACTGGAGTGTGGTAGAGTTTAATAGGGTACAGTGGAGTTGCGTATAGTGGAGTACCATAGAGTGGATTGGCATACAGTGCAGTAGCGTATATAGTGGAGTAGTGTTCAGTCGAATAATGTTCAGTGTAGTAGGGTTAAGTCTTAAAATGTACAGTGGAGTGGCATATAGTTGGGTAACGTAGAGTACAGTGCCGTAGAGTGGAATAGGGTTAACTGTAGAAGCGTAGAGTGTAGTACAGTGGAGTGGCATTTAGTGGAGTGGGGCACCATGTAGTGTTGTAAAGTGTAATATCTTACAGAGGATTGTGGTAGAGTGCACTGGTGTATACTGCAGTTCAGTACAATGGAGGGCCATAGAGTGTAGTGGCGTACAGTGGAATACCACAGAGTGGAGTTACATACAGTAGAATATTGTGGAGAAGATTGCTGTACAGTGTAGTGGTGTATAGTGGAATGACATTTATTGCAGTGTTGTAGAGTGTAGCGGCATAACTTGAATCAGCATTTCTAGAGCGCGTGGTTACCCTGAGGCATCCCAGCGCTGGAAGCAGTCCAATCACGAACTCTGCGTAGTGTTTATGGTAACAAAAAGGTTTTTATGAGTTTTTGAAAGGTCAGATGGTTGGTCTCAGAACGAATATGAAGGGGGAGGCGGTACCACAACCTGGCGACATTATAGGAAAGGAATAACTTGAATATCATATAGTGGACTAGTGTACAGTGCAGTTGTGTTGAGTGGAGTGTGGTACACTGGAGTGGCGTAAAGTAAAATAGCATAGACTGGAGTGGCATAAAGTGGGGTGGCATGCAGTCAAGTGGCATACAGTTGAGTTGTCTACAGTGGACTGGGGTACAGTGTAATACTGTATAGTGCAGTAGCATACAGTGGAGGAGCATTCAATGGAGTGGCTGCAGTGGAGTAGCGTATACTGCAGTACTGTTGAGTGGACTTAAGTTTAGTTTAGTAGTTTTAAGTGTAGTGACGTAAGTTGAGTGGCATATTGTGGAGTAGCGTAGAGTACAGTGTCGTACAGTGGAATAGGGTTAACTGAAGAAACGTACACTGTAGTGATGTACAGTGGAGTGGAGTTTAATGGAGTGGCTTAGAATTTATTGTTGTAAAGTGTAATAGCATACAGTGGATTATGGTAGGGTGGAGTGGCGTACCCTGCATTTCAGTACAATGGACAGGTGTGTGGTGGAGTTGTGTGCAGTGAAATAGCGTAAACTGCAGTAGTGTACCATAAAGTGGGGCAAAGTGCAATAGCATAGAGTACAGTGGAGTTGCGTACAGTGGAATAGCATACAGTTGTGAGCTGTACAGTATATAGGCATAGAGTAAAGTGCCATACACGGGAGTGTAAACAGTCTAATAGTGTAGTGGCATATACTAGAGTGGCATACAGTGCCTAGCTTAGAGTGGAGTGGCGTAAAGTGAACTGTTATAGAGTGGAGTAGTGTACATTGAAGTGTGTAAATTCAATAAGATGTACCAGTAAAGCGAGTTGAAGCATGTCAATGTTATGTGGCCGAAACATATATTGTATAAATTTTACTTTTTAGTAGTATATGTAAATAGTGTAAGTAATGTTAAAGTTATAAGTTGAATAAAACGTAGTGAGGTAGTGTGCCACAGTACAGTCTCGGTATACCACGGTACATAAGGAAAAAATAGTGATTATGTGATTGGTTAATGGCTCTGTTTCCCAACAGTAAAAGTCAGCCATTAACTTTTATGACAATTTTGTATTGTTTTGCGGTCTGCATTTCACTGCTTTCTGTGTTAGGGTCTCATATATAGGTAAGCATTAGGTTTCATTGTTGTTCACTACCTATTACCACTTTACTTGAGTGGTAATAGGTGAACATTTTTGTTTATAATGTAATTTTTTTTTATAGCAGTCAGTGGTGAACTGCATTTTTTTAAGTAGCACAGTCATTTTTTATTAATTAAGGGGCTACTCTGTCCACTTTGTGGTGCACATTTAAATATATTAAAAAAAGAAAATACACTTTGACACACTTTATTCATAAAATATTGTGTATTGCAGTGTATTTCTATTCTTTTAACAGGTTTTTTTAAATGTTGTTTTTGTACTCCATATTTAACCCCTTGAGTGCTCATGACGGCTCCACGCCGTCATGAGTCACGGTAGGCGTGTGCTCACGACGGCGTGGAGCCGTCATGCCGCTGCCGCTCCGCCCACGCTGCACTAATTCCCCGCATGTGCGGGCGAATTAATGAGCGGGTTGGGTCATGACGGCACAACGCCGTCATGAGCACACGCCGCCCGTGACTCATGATGCCGTGGAGCCGTCATGAGCACCGAAGCACACCACCCACCTCCTAGCCCCCCGCGCCGCAGTGAAATTCGCGGCGCAGGGAAGGGGTTAAAAATAATATATAGACTTATAAATATTTTTCTCTACCTATTACCTCTTACTATAGTGACAATAGATATAAGAAAGATACCAAACTCAATTTTAACCTAGATTGCAAGGCGTAAAGCACAACATCAGCAAACTCAACCAAAAAACAACACGACTGCCTTTAACTGTTGTAAAGGCAGTCATCAGCCAATCACCTAATGACTTGCCCTCGCTGTGTGCAGCAGCAACAGATATCACTAAGTTACCAAACCTTTAAACTTATACAATACTTACCCTAATTACCTGCAATACTGCACAAAATTATATGCACAACCTACTAGATAATGCAGGCAAGTTTCGCCAGATTCCGGCTGAAGGTTTTTGCGCTCCGGGAAATACAAAAGTCTATGTAAAATCCATTGGATTTTACATCCGTTTTAGGACCCCTTTTTTCTTTGCACCCCCTTGACCAAACACTGCAACATTTTCAATCCTCCGACAATGAAAAGGGGGAACAGGTCTGAAAATTTTCGTGGACATTCACCAAATGGGTGCAAAGATATTAAGGGGCAAAAATCTAGAAACATCCATATCTCTGGTAACCCTAACTATAACTACAAAGTGGCTACTGACACTGTAAATATATATACTTTGGTTCCATTTGACGAATCTTCATGAAACTTTCCAAAAAACTGTTCATCCACCTCAGCTCCTTCCTGGACAGAGGGGGATCCATCAAGTAAAGCCCAAGAAAAAGAGGGAGCTAACAAGCAATTCAGAAAAAAAAGCTAACCAGAATTACACAGTATTTAGTGGAAAGGTAGAACTTTACTCAGAGCGAGTGTTTTTTGTGATTTGGTGAAAATCTGTTCAGCAGTTGTTGAGAAATTAATCTACGAAAATACAATGATCTCTGGACTGTTGGTCCCATTGATGTCCAGCGGTACCACAAATTAAAAAAATAGAGCATTCTGATTGGTCGAGAGAGCGTTTTTTTCTGTTGGTCTCGTGGAACGGGATCCGGGCCCACAGAACTGAGCAGACTGATTGGCTGGCCACAACACAAATAGAGATGTTGCAGCCAAAATTAGGCGACACTGGGACTCAGTCCCTGTGTCCTGAAACTTCGGAAAAGTTATGATATAATGCGGTGTCATGGGAGGTAATGGAGGGAGCCTCCCAAGCCCAAGAAATACATTAAAAAACAATTGCCTCCATGCTGAATACTGTAGGAGTACCACAGGACCTCTAAACAGACCCTCCAGGATTTCGCGATTTGCAGCGAAATTGGCACTTTTGTAAAAATGCCGCGATTTTTAGGTCTCGCCTACGCAGCGCGCATGCGCTGCATAGGAGACCTTTAGCAATCAATTAGCCTTTTCAGCCAAAAACCTGCACGCTTTGCATTGCCTTCAATGGCAACGCGTGCACGTTTGGCGGTTCCCTTGCGGGAGCGAGCTTTGAAACCATCTGTTTGTAATTAACAGATGGTTTCAAAGCTCGCTCCCGCAAGGGAAACCGGCGCAGGCCCCCTCCTCTCTCCCCTCCCCCTGCTGCCTCTTTTCAGCGCGAGGCGCGCGCGCTTGTTTTTAATTTCCAGTGAGTTCAGAAAATTTTCATTATTTGCAACTGCAACTTTAAGCGTAATCCCGTGCAATAAAAGCAGAGACCATGTGAAGTAAGGTCACGTGGTAACGCCACTTGACTGGGCTCTTAACGGGAGATGTTGTAATGTGTCCCATTGTACAGTGTGTGCAGTTTATATCATCCTCGGAAACGCTGCTTTTACCTGTACTCGAGATCTCTTTCACATGTAGTTTCGGGAATGTTCGCTAAAATTATTTACAAAGTTTCTGCAGTCTCTCCCGTAAACTAAAAGGGGTGCGAGGTTGAGGCACACGTGCACTATATTAAAATACACGCTCAACATACCGCAGTGGCGCCCCGTGTCCCCGCACCCTGTAGATATCGCCTCAGGGCCTCGGAAGGGACAGAGACAATTTATCGCTTCCTTCACGCCGTGAGCTGTTTTACCTGGAACTTCATTACCTCCTGCACCCCTGCAGCGGTCAGCGAAGCCATGTTTGGGTAGCCGCGGCCGTTGGTAAGGGGCGGGGCTAGGTGATTGACACCCGCGCGCGCAGCCATTGATTGACAGTATAATTCCATGGCGCAGGCTCTTGGAGTAATGCAGCTTTGCCATCTGCGTGCTGAGAATTGTATAACGTTACATTTCTGCGGTACAAAATACGCGTCACTGAAATTGATAGTTTTCACTGTAGCTGCCTTTTAGGCAATGTGCCACGACCTCCAGCCCCCTCGACTCCCCCCTCCCACCCCCCCCCGTTTTCAAAGTTCAACACCTGCAACTGACTCAGCGATCCTCATTTTGCCCCTATACAAAGCCTGCCTTCCCCACTGACTAATCTCAGAGAAACGTGAGGTACTTACTGTTACCTTCAGGAACCATTGGTCAGTGGTGGCTGCTGGAGAAACGTGACCCAAAACGTCTCACATACGTTTCAGTGACACGTGCAACTGAATATGCACTTCTCCTGAGGCGTGAGGTACCAATTATCTGGTTCAGTCAATAGTGCGGAACTGTTGAAAGCAAACATGATACTCATCAATTTCAGTGACACGTATTTTGTACCGCAGAAATGTTACGTTATACGATTCTCAGCATGAAGATGGCATGCAATAGGTCTCGCCTTTCATTAAGTTAAAGCCATTTGCTTTGCTATACAATACCATTAGCAAAGCAAATGGTTTTAACTTAATCAAAGGCGAGACCTATTGCATTTTCAATGCTTGTTACAAAAGTGCCCGCGAAATTGAAGGAATGCGTCTGGAATAGATTATTACCGTATGAAATACCACTTTGTGTGGTATTTCATATGATAATAATCTATGGTTTGTTTGTTTTCAGTTGGACAACCATCGTAATAAGCCACATAATATATTCTTTCCGTCACATGCCATGGTCTGGTCTGCAACTCTAGAGCTAAACAATATGCCCAGGCCCTTTTACCAGATCCTGTGAGCAGGCGCTATCGCAGCAGCTGCTTCTTTATTTGTAAAATGCAGAGAAATTAACAGTCCCACAGCAGTGGGGGAGGGGGTGCTGTTTCTCTGTGCCCCCTCCGCTTCACTTGCACCAGCACATCCTGTTTTGTGGCACGGCGAGCCACAAAGTAATTTATCTAATGAGGGGGTGCACACAGCTGCTTAAGAATCAGAAGCCACAGGAAACGGACCGTCTGCATAGAAAAGACTTTGAAAATGTCCTCAGCGAGGGCACTCACCGAAGAATCATCCCCTCTCAGCACAACTCCGGTCTCTTTGTCTTGTATTTCATGGTTGCTGCTCTGGCTTCAAACTTACTGGCATGTGACTTTTCTTTCTTCCGCATAGTTCAGAGGTTCATCAGTGAAGATAAATTGCCTCATTTGATGTTCTATAGCCCACCTGGAACAGGAAAAACGTCTACGATCCTTGCCTGTGCCAAGCAACTCTACAAAGACAAGGAGTACAACTCTGTGGTTCTGGAGAAATGTTTTGAGACCCAGAATGAATTGGTATTGATTTTGAAGTGTGTGTTGTTTCTGGAGATATTAAAGCTTTTTTATAGTATTGTAGATACTAGATATCATTTGTTGGAAGATTACAGCTACTTGGTTTTGGTGGTATTAAATATGTCTGCATCGGTACAACTGTGGATATGTGTAGTTGAGATGTTCCATCTGGAAAGAGTAAAGTACTGCTTTAGAGCTGCAATATTTCATCTCTTAAAAATCAATGGCTTATTAGAGGAAATGAACATTACTACCATGAATGACCCTGCCCTCTTACGTTGGAGATCTAGGGTTTAATTTTTGGGAAGCATTACAGATTTGTGCCACCTTGCCTACAGAAGGTCTTGCTTACTGAAAATCGGCTATTGGCTTGCAAATTTTAAAAGCCCCATTGCGCAGTGAGGTAATAAACCCAGTGAGAGGTACATGAGGCAAGGATTGTGGAGATCTGTGTGCCACAAGTGGTTCACCGGATGAAACAAGAATGAGTAGGCACAGAATGACATCAGTGAGGTTAGAGGAAGATGAGCACTCTAACATGGCTGTACCAGCGTGGTAAGAAAGAAGCTGAGATCCAGAAGTACACAAGAGATGCCCTGTTTGTAGTCAATGGTGGCCCGGTCATGTGGTACGAACAGTGAGAGCTAGGGACACTTGTAGTGCTTGCTTGCTGGCGTTTTTTGAGGAGGCCCACTAGAGGGGCTACCTAGGGCCTACCTTAGGGGTGACATATGTAATGAAAAGGAAGGTTTGGGCCTGGCATGTAGGGTAACTTGCCAGGTCGAAATGGCGGTTTGAAACTGCAAGATGTTACGTTTATTTGTCCAGGACTCAGGGTTTATTTTAAAGAGAGCTGAGGGTAACCCATTTCGGCTGGGGCCCTGTTTGTTCAGCTTTTCATTATGTCTGTAATGCGGCATGCTCTTTCGTCTGCTGACCCCTTGTAACCGTTGGTTGTCTCCGGGCCTGGTCATGATTGGGTCAGATCTTGTTCCATGCCTATTTTCACTGCTTCGTGTGCTTTGGTCATCTTTATTATCCTTTGAGTCAGACAACTTATGTGATTTTATCTGGGGACTCAGATTGGTGGGGGTATATGTTCTGCTACTTTCTGCATTGCCCCAGTCATCAGGGTTTTCTCCTGTCTGTCAGGATAGCAGATAACACAAGTCACTAACCTTCTGGAACAAACCAGCAGGGGCGATGCTATGTTTCCCCCTCCCCCCAGCGCAGGCCCACAGAGGGATGAGATAATAACTCCCCTGCAAGACCGCCCACAGGGACCCAGCTGTGCTGCATTTAGGCTTGCAAGAGTGTCTTAGACTCTCGCGGGCACGCCAGTTTAAAAGTAGAGAGTTATGATTGGCCCTGGGATCTTTATTTCCCTTGGGCCATATCGCTGCTGCGGAAGTCAGAGTCCTGCAAGTTCTCTGATTAGCTGCCAGCAATATGCAAAAAATGTTGTTGCCAGCCATTACAGGACTCGTTGACTTAGCATAGCAAACAAATACTCTCAGACACTTTAAATTTAAATATGCCTATTTGAAAGTGGAATACTCTGCTAAAACAGTTTCCATTGATTTAAGACTGAAGAGGAATGATTACGAGTAAAATAAAGTGCTGCAATAATGCCGCTAAATTTCAATTTTTGTGCCGCTAAATTTCAATTTTTGTGCCGCTAAATTTGCAAATCTATGCCGCAATATCCTAGGGGTCTGTCTAAAAAAAAAAACACCCACCATCCTCTGGGCACAAGTCACAGAGAGCACACTCCCTCTTAACAACCACGACCCCTTTATTCACAGTCTTTACACTGTTCTGAATCATTTGCGTATAGCCGACCTCTTGTGGGGAACCAGCCACACTCGAGTGGGCCAGTACCTGCTAGCTGTGCACGGACTTCACCCTGGCAGAACCCCTCATGGAGAGCACACTCCCTATAGGCACCCAATCCCCTTTAGGTGGCTAAGCCCCAACTACACACAGCCTTAGCTCTGTATCAAACCCTTTATGGGTAGCCAACCTTTTGACCAACTGCTGTACACAGTCTTCCCCTCTTTGCAGAACCCTTCACAGAGTGCCCTCTTCCTCAAGACGTACGAGCCACATTAGGTGGTGAAGCACCTTCTGTGCACTTCACCCGGTACTGAATCTTACACGGATTTGTGACCGTTCGTGTTCTACAAACCAAACATGGTTGGCCTAGTATTTGCTGCACATGGCCTTTGCATTCAGCACCACCCCTCACGGCGACCCAATCCCTCCGGACACTCATTTCTCACTAGGTGGCCATGCCCCTACTACGCACAGCTTTTGCTCTGTACCGAACCATTTTCAGGTGCATGCTTTGTAGCCAGTGAAACTGATACGGGTGGGCAAACCCCTGATAAGCACGGTCCTTGCCGTATGCACAACTCCTCACAGAGAGCCCACTCTCTCCAGTCAGTGAAGCCCAATTAGCAATTAGGACCTCCTAATTATGCACAGTCTTCTCAATGTACCAAACCCTTTGCCAATAGCCAACCTCTTGTGGGCAAACAACCACACACAGGTTGCACAATCAATCAATCAGGGAATTGTAAGCGCGCTACTTACCCGTGGGGGTCTCAAGGCGCTGAGGGGGGGCGGGTCCGCAGATCTGTTTAGCCGAAGACTCTTCACAAACAGCCCTCTACCTCCAGACACAAAATCTCCCATTAGGTGGTGAAGTTCCTACTGCGCGCAGTCTTTGCCTTGTACCAAACCCTATGTGAATACTTTTTCTCTTGGGGGCTACGAAGCTCACACAGGTGGCCTAGTAACTGCTGCACATGGTCTTTGCCTTGGTCTCCACCCATCATGGAGAGCCCGCCATGCCCAGACACTCAATTCCCTATAGGGGACTAAGCAACTAGTACGGACTGTCTTTGCCCTATACCAAACAGTTTGCAGGTGCCTGTTCTGTGATGGCCATTGAAGCAGCTACAGTTTGTCTTAGGACTATGCACAGCTCTCCACAGAAAGCCTACTCCCTCTAGACTCCGAAGCCCAATTAGTCGTCGCTGCTTTGTACAAAACTCTTTGCGGATAGCCGACCTCTTGTGAGAAACCAACCACACGTATGGACTAGCCCCTTCTGCATACAGTATTTGTCCTTTGCACAACCCTTCACGGAAAGCCCACTCTCACCAGGCATCCAAGCCCCATTAGGTATCCAAGCCCCTAATACAAACAGTCTTCACTCTTTACCGAACCCTTCTCAGGTAGTCGACCTCTAGTGAGCAACTAACCTGACATGGGTTGGCAAATTGCTACTGTGAGCGGTCTTTGCTCATATGCAGAACTCTTGATGGAGAGCACTCTCCCTTTAGACAGTGATGCTGTCTTAGGTGGTTAATTCCTTTGAACATACAGTGTTTGCCCTATCCAAAATTCTTTGTGGGTAGCCGAGCTCTTGTGAGTAACCAACAACACATGGATGGGTACGTGTCTTTTGTGTATGGTTATCACCGTATGCACAACCCCTTACAGAGAGAACATTACCTCCAGAAAACTTCACACAGACTTTGTCTTATGCACGGACAGGTGTTAAGAGGGAGTGTGGTCTCTGTGACTTGTGCCCAGAGGATGGTGGGTGTTTTTTTTCTTCAGAGGTCCTCTGGTACACCTACAGGATTCAGCAGTTCTCTTCCTCTAGACACATAAGCAGCCCAAGAGGCAACTCCTTACTACCCACAGCCTTCGCTGTCTACCACAACATTTGCAGATAGGTAACCACTTGTGGGCGACCTATACGACATAGGTGGTCAAGCCCTCATGTGCATTATTTGCTGCTATGTATAATCCCTCATGGAGAGTACACTTCCTGCAGACACCCTAGCTTCCTTAGGTGGTGAAGTCCCAATGCACAGCTTTTGCCCTGTACTGGCCTTTTTGCTGGTACCTGAGGTGTTGTGGTTAACCCATTACAGACAGGTGGGCAAGTATGTCTGCACACAGTTTTTACCCTGTGTACAACTCTTTAGCCCACTCCCCCCAGACACTCAAACCCCATTAGATGGCCAGACCTCTACTATGTACGGTGTGTACTCTGTGTCGAACCCGTTAGAAATAGTTGATCTCTTGTGGTCAATCAGCCAGACATGGGTGGGCAAGACACAGGTTTCACCCTGTGCACAACCTTTCACAGACAGGCCACTTGTTTCACACTTCCGTGCCTACTTAAATGGTGAAGCACCTACTAACACCATTCTTTGCCCAGTACTAAACCCCTTGCAGATAGACGACCTTTTGTGGGAAATCAACCATACATGGGTGGCAAAGCATGCCTTGTGCATGGTGTTCATTATGTGCAGAAACCCCTCACAGAGAGCCACTTCCTCCAGACAGTGAAGCCCCATTAAATGGCCAAGTTCCTATTATGCACAGTCTTCAGCCTCTACTGTACTTTTTGTTTTGGATTGTTGACATCTTGTGAACAATCAACCACACACAGGTGGGCTGGTATCTTACGCACAGTCTTTACTTTGTGCACAACTCCTCACAAAGAGCCCACTCTCTTAAGACACACAATCCCCTTTAGAAGGCCAAACCCCTACTACACACATTCTTCACTGTGCTGAACACACACACACACAAATGCGCACACACACACACACACACACACACACCCTTGTAAAGCTACTTAAACTAATAGAAGCAAGTGGCTGTAAAGCTCCAGTATGTTCCTGGAGTCTGCTTTGTGTCTATTACAACAGTATGCACTTATAGAGCGGAATGTTCTACTAGATTTATATTCTATCACATAGTAGCTCCTAACAAACATTGAAGCCCAACTCTCTTTTTCAAAGGCCTCATTTTTCACTAGGAGTAAATTACACAACAGTTGGCCTTTTATGCCTTTTATGGCCAGTACGTGCTACTACGGTACACTATAAGGAAATATGAGTACATTTGTTTATCATTAAGCAGAATTTTCTTATATATTTGTAGCTTACAGTACCATGCTATTGCAGCTATTGAAGTGCAAATCTATTATTGTAAATGTTTGCATTTTGCTTACAATTTATAACAGTAAACTTAACTTTTAATGTTATTTATAGATTGCTATGGTAGACTATAAGAGTATAGTAGAATAAACAGACAGACATGACAAACAACATAATTCTTTTCTGCTTTTAAACCAATAAAGGCAGTTCTAAAAATAACCTTTTTCTGTTTTTAAATATTTTGGGAGGTTTTTTATATTTTTTGGGGATTCAACTTGGACGAATTAGGGCATCTGTTAGCATCGATGATCAGACACCAACTTGTCTCTAATAGACAAACCTTGTTCACCCACCATTAGTGTCTTCATGCACTTGCTGCCGTCGATGACCATACGGAAGTATGCAGGACTTTCATTACCCTGCCTCTAGAGTACTCAACATGGTACAGCATCTCCAGGTAGGAGAGAGGGTCCAGCTGAAGATGTAGACGCCTCCCCCTTATCGCATTTTCACTCAGCACAAACTAGGTCCCTGGGATGCCATACCTTTAAATGTTTTTAATGTCTGAAGTACTTTAGTTAAAGTGATGTTATAGGTAGGTATAGAAAAAAGACCTTAACTTACGTAAAAAAACAGAGGTTAAAGGAATGTTATAGCTATGTGACAATGTCAGATATAACGTAACTTTTTAAACCCAAAATACACTGAAATCGACTGTTATATTTCAGCAAGCTAGGTATAACTTGTGCCCCACCATCCACTGCTTATGACCCCAAATATTACATCACTCATGACATGTTCAATTACATCATTGATTACATTACTGAGGACATCTCAAAGGATATTATTATTATTATAATTATTATTATTAGAGACTCCTAATGAGCACAGCTACCCCAAGGGGGTTCTCAGCACATGGCAGAAAGGGAGTAGGCAGATTAAAAAAGTCAGGTTTTCAAGCCCTTGCGAAAAGCAAGGAAAGACTCACAGTTCCTCAGAGAGTCTGGAAGAGAGTTCCAAAGTTTTGGCCCTAGATATGCAAAAGAGCATCCTTTCATGCAGGACAGACGGAACCTTGGTACTGTGAACAAGGCCTGTTGTGAAGATCTGAGATTGTGAAGGATTGTAAGGGAGTACCAGATCCTGAATGTAGTTAGGTCCAACTCCAGCTTTCGCCTTAAACATATAGCAAAATGCTTTACATTTTATGTGATTTGTGATCGTAAGCCAGTACAGCTCATGAAAGAAATTCGAGACTAAGGCAAATTTGGGACACCGATAAAGAAGCCTGGCAGAAAAGTTCTGCACTAGCTGCAGGCAACGGGTGGTAGTTTTATCTGCTCCCAAATACAGCACGTTGCTGTAATCAAGCCTGGAGATAAGAGCTTGGATCACCATCCTTTGCGCAGAAACAAGGATCAACCAAAGAATCTTTTTAATCTACTTGAGCACTGCAAAGCAGGTGGACGTCACTTTAGCCACTTGCAGCTTCAAGGATAACGAATCATCCACAAGGAAGCCCAGGTTCTTAACCTTTGAAGATGGCAGAGGCAAAGCACCTAAGGAAGCAGGCCAAGGTAGTGGGCCCCAGAGAGTGGGGTTCTTGCCCAGAATCATGACTTCAGTTTTATCCTCATTGAGCTTAAGTAGATTCATATACATCCAAGAGGCGATACGACTCAAGCCCAAACAGGTCAGAAGACCCATGATTCTGAGCAGATGACAAAGTAAAGATGATCTAAGTGTGATCTGCTCAAGAAAAAAGGGACAGACCGCTGCTCTCTACCTGCCAAAGGGCGGATGTAGATGTTAAATAACATACGGCTCAACACAGAGCCCTGCGGAACTCCAGAAGAAAGTGCTTGTGACTTGGACCAGGCAGTGGAAGAGAAAACCTGTAAAGACTGATCTTTAAGAAAAGATAGTCACCACACCAAAGCCAAGCCATCAAGACCAAGTGCCATCAGTCTTTCCATTTGAATAGAGTGAGACACAGAGTAAAAGGCAGTGCTAAGATCTAACAAGATGAGCGCAGCTGTTTGTCCCTCATCCAAGTGCTGCCTTAGAAGTTCAGTTACCCCCAGAAGGGTGAATTCAGTAGAATTTCCAGCCCTAAATCAAGACTGAGAAGGGTGAAGAAAATTCTTAGCTTCCACAAAAGAAGTCAACTGGCTGTTAACATGTTTCTCCAGAATCTTAGAGAAAATGGGCAACAGAGAAATAGACCGGATATTAGACAGATTAGCTGGGTCCTGGTTAGCTTTTTTTTTAAAAGAGGAAGGACCATAGCATGTTTCCGCTCCTGAGGGACAACCCCTTCACAAAGGGAGGCATTAAGAAGATCCATAATCATTAATACTGGCTGAGCATGCATGTGGTAAAGGATCCAGCGGGAAACCATACTTAAAGCACTGAAGAATAAATTTAAAAGATGTAATGTCCAAAGGGGACCATGTATTAAGTTTAGGTGGTTGACTGTAGGTGATCCAAGAGCCTTGGCAAGTAACAAGGGAGAAATTCTGAGTGTCAGAAATTGCAACAGTATCGTTCAGTTGTAATCCCTGTACATAGTCACAAGTCAATTGAGAGTGAATCTTTTCCACTTTTTGAATAAAGAAAAGAGCAAGCTCCTCACATTGGATTTGAGAAAGCGGAAGAGAGGAAGGCAAATTACTAAGGTCAGATCATTCCTTCACCACCGTAATATGCATTTTAGAGCAATTTTGAACGCTTATAAAAAGTGAATTGAGCAATTTAGAGAGTCCATGAAATTCTTTTAATGCTGCTCTGTAATTAGTTTTGGTGTCCTCTGTATAAGACTTTCTCCAAAGCCTTTCCAGAACCTTACATTGTTTCTTCTCAAGTTTTCAAAAAAACCAGGAAGCTTTAGGCAAAGAACGGCCTAAGCGTTCTACCTTGACGGGTAAACTTTCTTCCATGGCCTCCATAATCCAGCAATGAATCTGGTCATGATCCAAGACCGACAGTTGTTTTATGCCCGGCCTGGTGCAATAAAGTAGTTTGTTAAAAACCGGAACATTCAGCTTGGTCCAGATCCATATTCTAGCCATATCACCCTTTCCGAAAGCATACTGCATTTCATCTTTGTTGTATGCAGAGAGTCATTATGGAATTCCCTGGAACAGCCATTAAATGTGCTGCGTTTCCAGAAAATCAGCAGTCCAAGGTCTATGAAAGTACTCATTGGGGACCTTTTCTTTCTGTAATTGCCATATCATTGGGAAACTATTTTAATGTAGCCTTAAAGCCCGCCGTAGCGGGCTATACCGGCTATTAAAGGCCCACTCCAGCGTTAAAGGCCCGAGCCAAAGGCGAGGGCCTTTAACAAGGGAGCAGGACTTTAATAGCCGGTATAGCCCAGCTACGAAGGGCTATAAGGCTATTAGAACATTCTGCCATTAGAGGGCAGAATGTTCTAACAAATAAACAAAGGCCTCTCGGAGCCCGAGGGGGTTTAAATCCCCTCTAGCTCCGAGAGGCCTTTGTTCACAGCAATAGCTGTGAACAAAAGCAACATTGGAATGTTGCTCTGCGGGCCTTTACCGGCCCGTAGAAGCTCGGAGCACTCCATTGTATTCAATTAGTGCTCCACATTCCAATGTTCTAATATATGTGATAACTTGGCTGTGAGTTTTCCTGTATCTTAGCCCCTGTGTAGAGTTGACTATGGGTCCGCATCTTCAAGAGGTTTCATGGCTGACAATGGGGTCAGGCAATGACAGATAAAGTTAGGTCAACACATGGGGTCCACAGCACAACCTGGCCATGGTCTTGCAAGGGTTGTATGGCATTTATTTGTGCCAAGGACGTTCTTCTGAGGAAAAGGTATTCAGGGGCACCTTGGCAATCCCAGTAACAAGTCTTGCCTGTTGTCCCTGCAACCTCAGAAACTAAATTCTACTGGGAGCTCACTGAAAAGCCAATAACCTCCATTTGACCTCTAATATTAAGTGGGCAGCGAGTTGAAACGCTCAAGGCTTACTCGTAAAGAGTGGAGTAGGTTTACAAAGGTAGGTACTCTGAACACTCAAATGACTTCAATCATTATATTATCCAGTCAGTGTTATATATTTCCATAAGAGATGCAGTGTATTTACATTATAGCCTTATAGCCCGCTGCCGAGGGCTATACCAGTTGTTAAAGGCCCTGATCCCGAGGCCCGAGCCGCAGGCGAGGGCCTATAACGAGGGAGAGGGCCTTTAACAACTGGTATAGCCTGAGGCAGAAGGGCTATAAGGCTATTAGAACATTCCACCCACTAAGGGTAGAATGTTCTAAATTAAAAATGGAGAAACAAAAAGACAAACATTGGAATGTTGGAGTGCTGGGCTTATACCAGCCATTATAAGCCCAGAGCTACTCCATTGTCTTCAATGGAGCTCCCAACATTTCAATGTTCTAATATTAGAATAAATACTTTAGAGATTTACAATACCAGCATAATTAATTATGGGCCTGAGGTACGAAATTTCCAGTCACAAAAAGTGGTAGCAAATTTGCTCGTCAACTTTTCACAAATGAAAAGGAATATTTTGAACCAACCTATGTACAAAAAGGTTGGTTCACAAAATTCCAAATCATAGTCGGTCACAAATTGTTACTAGCTGCAGTTGGATGCCATTACAGGGATGCTGGTCTGCAGTGGGTCAGCAGACCCCAATGTCTGTGATCACTTTTTAAATAAAGTCAGCTTTTTTAAAAAAAACTGCCCATTTTCCTTAAAAGAGGCTGCATTAATAAGGAAAATAAATTTTTCCCTTTGTTTTGGAGTTGACAGTGCTCCTGTGGACACTGCTTATTCCACAACAAGCTTGTTTTTTTAACTTTTGCAAATATTTTCCTTAGCAGTCCTTCTCATTTGCGATTGGGTTAACACGTCCCTCGAAGTGCCAGTAGAATTTCAATGTTTTGGGACCAGATGTTAATAGCAAAACATTGAAACATACTTTAAAAAATCACAATATGGACGAGACACCTTAAATGTACCCTTTCCAAATAGAAATATGTTATTGGTTTTTAATCCCATTTTGCTGTTTCGTACCATGCTAATGATGTATTATTTTACATTCTTCCATGGGGCAGTTGGAGCAGTCAAAATGAGTTCAGAAACCTATCTTGGATTAAGAGGCACCTTAATACTATACATAACAAAGTCTTGTACAAGACTCATCTAAAATCAGAAGTGATGTTGAGAGCCTTTGAAAAGGTACTTATTTGGTTTAGCGTCAAAACTGAAGGAAGAAACAGATGAAACATTTAACCGCTTAGCTGCTTCGAACGTTCCGTGCCAGTGCGGAACGTTCTATTAAGCGGGCGGGGCCGCGTCGGCCAACGGACGTGCGCAGCACTACCGAGGTAGTGCTCGCGACGGCCGTTGGCCGACGCACGCAGCGAAAGGGTTAAAGGAAAGAGGCAGAAACAAAGTGTGCTAAAGAGACAAGAAAAAAGATCAGAGCAGGAGGCAGACTTTGAGTAGAGCGGAGAGCAGGAAAAGGAATGCTCAGGAAGGACCTCAAGACCTGGCTCTTCGAATGATCCTCCACCTGGTCCGACCAGCATCCCCCTCCCCAGCACCTTGAGGCCCTCACGGGTGATAGCCGCGCTATACAAATCCCTGATTGATTGATTGATTGAATCCAATCAGGAAGGGAGATACTTGATCCAGAAATTGAGATGCAAACATCAACATGATCTCAGGATCTGGAGATGAGAGGTTTTCAGTTTCTTGTGAGTATAAAATGAGCGTGACTTTGCATCTCTTCTGGAAGGAGGCTGCTCCAGAGAAGGGTTGAGAGATGCTTGATTGTGTTTCTTCAAATTCACACTTAAGGTTTTTTTGTTCCTAAATTTCTCCTGCCCTCTGACATTTCATGGCAGAATGTAAATGTTCAAGTTGTGCGAGGAGAGTGGCTTTGACATTTATGTGGGACAGTTGAAATTTGATTTTGGCTTCTTCCCCTTTCTTTCTGTACGTTTTTAAACAATTAATTGATTATCAGAAGGAGAACATGATGGTGAATACAAATAATTTCTGGACTGAATTGGACTAGAACCGTTGATAATTCATCAGTTTCACACAGCAGCATACAGGGAAGAGGATTCACTTGCACTCCCTTCATGTATACTGAAGCATCATGCAGAAATATCTAACATAGAATCACCTATTATACAGTTGCCATACGCTTAATCAACCCTTCTATTTTTTTTTTTTTGGCTTGGCTGTGAGAAATTTTATTTTCAGTGACATCATTGAGTGACATTAATCATTTTGTAGTTTCAAGAACTTGCAACATTCGTGTTTTATTTCAATTTGTTTTTGGCAACATTCTCTTATTTATGCACAGCAAATTCTTCAGTTTCAATGATAATTTGCAGTGTTTTTGTATAGCAATATATTTTACTTGAAAATAACAACAAAAAGAAAACATGCCGTTTTTTTCTCCTGCATTTTTGGTAATTTTCTTCAAAAACCCTGATTTTAATGAATTTGTGTGCTGCTGGCAGCCAAACCTAGGGTTTGCTTGGGGGATTATCTAATAGCAAGCAACGAAGCGACGCAAAGCACTGCGCCAATTTACTTACCATTAAAAGCCCGAAGACGCAGTGCAAAATTGAGCAGCATCACTGGAGCGCCTGTGCAGCCATTAGTAAATAACGGCCATTGTGTTAATCAGAACTTTTTCTGTTACAGACAAAGAGGGCTTCTGCCCCCCTGAAGATGATAACATAAGGTGTACCTTCCCGTTAGAGCCTGATGAGTGCCTAAGTGACGGCAGCTGTCCTGAAGAGAAAAAGTGCTGCGGGGCCTGCGCAAAAAAGTGCACCACACCTCAGCGAGGTATGTGGGTAATCTCCTGGTCCATTACATACCATAATGTAATCCTATATAAGAGTTCAAGGGTTCATAACTCACAGGTGAAACCAATCACATACAAGATAAACCAACCATATGAATCAAAGCAAGCACAGCCAGAAGCCACATAGGGATTGTGCCTTATGATATATCAACTAGGTTTTATGTATTCAGCAGGTAGCTTTCTATCAGAAACGTTGTACATAGCATCAAAAACACTCTAATGGTACATTGGCAATTTGGCCAAACACATATAACTGGCTGGAGATGTAGAAAGGGACATAAAGTCTGACAATGCATGCATATACATAAATTAAAATACTTGCACATTAAATTCTTCTGGGTTCCTCGGACCGGCCAAGGATGAGAAGACAGGCTGAAGGCCTGTTTGTGGGTGGTAGTTGTGAGCCAATGAGGGGAGGTCTACCTGATGTTGGATGGGAGAACATACACCCTACACAACACAGAGATACTACTGGGACTGCCCTGAGCGGCATAGATCCCCCTTTATTTATACTCTCGGTGGCGCCCGCCCGGAGGTGTGCGTGCTTCTTACATCACCCACTGTGTAGTGCTCAGGTGGCTTACTAAGTGAGTTTACAGTCAATATCAGCGTGAGCTGTGCAGGAGCTGAGCCTTACACTGTCTTAACAGAATTTAAGTTTTGTAAGCCCTTGTTTCAGGAACAGCCATCCAGCTTGATGTCAGTAGGGTTGGGAAGATGTAGCAAAGTCTCTGACTTTCTCGAATGGGGGAAATTGGGGCGCGCAGAGAAGGTCATCATTGCCTGCAGCCTGTACAGAGTCTGCTCAGTGCAAGTGTTTTGATCAGGGCAGTGGCTGAGTGGGAAGGAGGCTAAGTGTGGATTTTGTTTTATTCAATGCTTGCATTGTCGTGTTGGTGCCTGCAGTTGGTAGGAGCTGCATCCTCAGGTTAAAGGGACTCAGGCTTTCCTAGTGGAAGGAGATGTGGGAGGGTGTCAAGAGGAAGAGAATAGATGCAAGACTAGTGGCCAGAGTCATACATGGGGAGAAGCAGTATATCTTTTTTATTGGAAAGTGAACATTACATTTCATAAGAGCAGGAATTAAAAAAACTATTTTCATTATATATTGTACAGGGGATTAAATATGTTAACAAACAGTTCAGAGAACAAACGTTCATCAGTAGTCTATCTTTAGATTCACTCTTTGAGCTGACACCAACGCTTCTCAAATCTTTTCCAAAAACCATTTTCTTACGGTGAATTTCTTCCAGTTCCAGTGTCTTCTGCATTGTCTCTTCCCATTCGTCAAACGTGGGGGTGGCTGACAATCTATTTTTGTGCTGTTAAAGATCTAGCTAATAATGAGGTGAAGTACAGTGCCATGTCTATTTTAGTCCCTTATTGAAACAATCACATAGAAGGGGGACCCTGAACTGATACCTAGGCAGGGGAGCAGGGGAAAACGTCAATATCAATCAACACAATCCCACTGCCTGAAAATGATTTATAAATGAGCTAAACATCAAGGATCAAAGGAAGGGAAAATAAATGATCCCATCCCCATAAGGCATAACACAGTGGGCAGAAGAGAAAAGGGAAAACTGTATAACTAAACCATGTAACAATTGTTTTGGGACATATGTCTTAAGTTTATTATGCAAGTTAATAATATACCAGAATATCAAAATTACATGAATAAATATTACAATAAATACAATAACAGAAAATCGATACACAATTGTACATACTAATGATGCCCAGGCGCAAAAACACACAGGTCAAATACACCATACTACCAACTAACCATGCAATCCATTCAGAACTGTACTCATTCACTCACACAACACACTGCACAATGGCACCCCCCACTACATCAGACAAAATGACCTCAACAAGAGATGGTCCAAAGTATAATACAAATAACTTCATGCAGGAACCATTACTGTTGTTTCATTAAAGACAATTTCAACGGTTTAACAATTTTTATCCAATAGGTGGTTGATGCATATTTTTTAAGAACTTCTATGCAGACAAAATGGAAGCATAAGATAATGATTATAATGAGGAGGTCTTGCTGATCAGTTGGGGACCTGCGCCGATGCGCGTTTCGGTGGAAGACCCAAGGTACGGGTCACACCTTCTTCAGGGCGCTAAGACGTAATGATGCAGAGGCTGCAGGCACCTGGGAAACCTGGGCTAGTATAAGCTCGAAGCATGAAGTTATTTGTATTATACTTTGGACCATCTCTTGTTGAGGTTATTGTGTCTGATGTAGTGGGGTGCCATTGTGCAGAGTGTTGTGTGAGTGAATGAGTACAGTTCTGAATGGATTGCATGGTTAGTTGGTAGTATTGTGTATTTGACCCTTGTGTTTTTGCGCCTGGGCATCATAAGTATGTACAATTGTTTATCGATTTTCTGTTATTGTATTTATTGTAATATTTATTCATGTAATTTTGATATTCTGGTATATTATTAACTTGCATAATGAACTTAAGGCATATGTCCCAAAACAATTGTTACATGGTTTAGTTATACAGTTTTCTCTTTTCTCTTCTGCACACTGTGTTATGCCTTATGGGGATGGGATCATTTATTTTCCCCTCCTTTGATCCTTGACGTTTAGCTCATTTATAAATAATTTTCAGGCAGTGGGATTGTGTTTGATTGATATTTAGTCCCTTAGCCTAGGCTCAGCAAGCCCAACAAGCTACACAGGCGTCTGGGGCCAAAACATATTCTCCCTTTTCCTGCAGCCCTTTTACACACAGACTACCAAAAGGGCTTGATTGTACTGCAGTCCATAACATATGTTTCCAATTCCTAATCTCATTAAAACATCTTGTGCAGGTGGATGGAATAAGTTCTTTAAATGTTTACCATGGTCTGGAGTTGCGCACAGCTCATATATTGAAAAATACTGAATACGACGGAGGTTAGAAAAAAACATTTCTTTGATTATTCTCGCCCATTCTCCCTTGAAAAACTGATAGCCTAGATCCAGTTCCCAACTGCTTTGATCATCTGACATCCAAGGCTACAAATGTATTCTAAACTTGTGCCTTGTAATTTGTACTAGGTGGGCGACGGACTGTCTCTCTAAAGACGTCTGCCCTCTCACTAACCTGTGTGCCCGAAAAAATAATGTTTGAGGCATGTGTGGCTCTAGATACACATGGTGTGCATAATCCTGTCATCTAGTGTTGGGCTCGTATGTGTGCAAGGTTTCTTCTAAGAAAGTCTTTCAAGTCACAAGGTACTTTGACTCCTCCTTTCAGTGGTAATGTGCATAGTCATCAACTCCATTGTTAAATTGTTTTTTTTGCCGTCGGGTTCGGACATCTGCTCTCATGCTCCACTTTGACACCGTCATGCTGCATTTTTCTCCGTTCATACCTTCTCTACGTCTGTATTGTTTTTGATTGCGGTCCTCACTCTCTCTCTCTTCCGTTACTTTGGGGCCTTACTTTCCTACTTAGGCATATCCCCCCACCATGTCCAAATGGTGTTGGAATGCACACTCTTGTTTCTGTCCTTTGTGTCATGCTAAATACCCTTGCACCTGTTTCCACCAGGCCTGCAATCTGTGCCTCCCCCCTGAACACGACAAGGCCAATTACGAGGCTTGCTGCTCCTTCATGGGTGAATAAGACTTTGCGTGACCATCGGGCTTGACGTCTCGAAATGTTTTGAAGGAGCGCGGATGACACACCAGACCTCTTTGGCCCGAGGACATCGAGATGGAACATCATGCACAGGTGTCGGCTGTATACGAAGGGACTTTCTCCCCAGACAACTGGTCTGAGACAACTCAGAACTAGAGGTCCAAGATCTCCCTCTTGCGCAATCAGCAACTCACCATCAACCCCAGCAACCACCACAAAGGGTCACCTACCCATTCCTGAACAAACAAAGCAGTTTGCATGGCCACCCCTGCCTTAAGGCTATGGTCGGCACGACCGTCGCCTTTGGAAATGCCCAGCTCTGGGTCTGCGCCGCAGAAAACAACAAAGACAACTCCTTTTGAGCCCACCACTTCCGCTATGGAATAAAGTCAGAGCTGAAAACTTTGGCATCAAAGCACAAGCCTTTGTCGGTGCCAAAACGTTTGGAGCCAAGATCATCGGCGCACAGCAGACCCGCTCATGGATTGGGGTGCCTGTAACCCTTGTTTCAAAGACTGCAGGAGGAAATAGATACCCGGCAGAAACATTCAATGAACCACCCAGGAACAGGCTGGATAATTGCTCACCCTCAACAAACGGTTTTCCAATCTTCCAAAGGCAGCAATCTTTTGAAGAAGTTTTGGTCATACCAACTCATCCTAAAGAGAAAAAGAAAATGGTCACGGTAACAAGCCCTTCAGAGACTAGCCCACCACCTCTGCCAGCTGCACATAATTTTCCCTTACTACCTGCTTCGCCAGCTGACCCTACACCACACTCACCTGAAGGGGCACTCCATTCACATATAAGAGGACAAGACAAAGGGGACACTTTTGATATCCATCACAAAATGACCCCTGGGATACATATGACAAGGACCCACCAGTGGATACAGAACTTAATCTATATCCCGCTAAGCCATCCCCCCCAGATGACACTACAACTTATCATGACGTCATTGGTAGGGCTGCTGCCTTCTACAAGGTACAGTTATACAAGAATCCATTGGAGGAAGACTTCCTCTTTGAAGCGCATTCCTCTACACAGCGTTCCACCCAATACCTACCAATGCTAAAGGGTGTGTTCCGCCACACCCCAGATATATTCAATGACCCAGTAAGATCTAGGATTATAACACTATGGGTAGACAAGAAATAAAAAGCATCTACTAATGATCTGCTCTACATACAAGGTCAAATTCCTCCAAACTCTAAAGTGGTAGCAACCGCATGCAAAAAAACGAGCTCTCAAACAACTGGTGATGCCCCTCAATCAGATAAAGAGAGTAAGAGGATATATTTCACAGGAAGGAGGTTGGGTGCACAATCAGCCAATTCTTGGCATATTGCTAGTTCTATTGGCCTTCCCTCAAGATATGATCAGACCCACTAAGACAACATGGAAGAACTCCTCCAATACCTCCCAGAAGAGCGCAAAAAAGAGGCAACCAAATAGCCTCTGAGGGAAAGTTAATTTCCAATACAACCATATGTTGTGCCCTAGACTCTGCAGACACTGCAGCTAGTGGTGTAAACTTCACTGTTTTATTGCGTAGACATGCTTGGCTTCGGGTCTCTGGTTTTAAATCGGAAGTCCAACAGAATCTGCTGGCTCCTCCCTTTCATGGGGAGCATTTGTTTGCCCTCAGGTACATACTTTATTGGAAAAGATACTGAAACATCCAAAGCCATGGGAGCACTGCAAACACCTTCCCAGCGTGGCTCATTTTGCCACTCATCCTACCATGGAGGGTCCAAAACAACATCTACTGAAACCTCCACTCAACACCATCGACAAGTACCGAGACTCCTATAGAGGTAACAACTCCAAAGGCAGAGGCAAACGTGGATTCACCAAACTATCTGCCACTACCACTAAGGCCTGACTTACCTCTCATTCACCCCGGTCACACAGCACCTGCCGGACAACGTCTACAAGGGTTCTTTCCCACCTGGCGGAACATCTCCTCTGACCAGTGGGTGTTGGATATCGTCTAACATGGTTATTGTCTGGAGCTCACTTCCATACCTCCCAACATTCCACCTCTCAAACACAAGCTCTTTCCACAGCACCAAACATTGCTCATGGAAGAAGTACTGGCACTCCTCAAAAAAGCAGCAATAGAGCCCACTAACGGGAGTCTACTTGCTATACTTCTAATTCCAAAAAAGGATAGGTCTCTATGACCAATATTAGAACTCAGACCTCTAAACAAGTACATTCTCTCAGAGCACTTTCTCATGGTGACTCTTCAAGAAGTCATCCCATTTTGGCAACTTCATGACAGCCTATTTCCATACTCTCATTCACCCTGCACATCGCCAATATCTCAGGTTTGTAATAAACTGCCAGCATTATCAGCTCAAAGTGCTACCCTTTGGGATCACTACCACACCTAGGGTCTTCACCAAATGTCTTGCGGTAGTTGCAGCTCACCTGCACAGACACGGCATACATATCTTTCCATACCTGGATGACTAGCTCATCAAAAGTGCAACTTGTCAAACTTTTTACCAAGACGGGCCACAAAAGAGTGACTAATTAACCTGAATGGTGTCTGACACCACAGGAATTGTTTAGAAGAACCCTCACACACCAACCTGGTTGGTGTCATGCTTCATCATTGGGTTCCTAGTCGGGTAGCCGAATGCTACCCAACTGTGCTTCAACACCTGATTACAGTGGAGCAGGTTTTTTGGTTGTTGAGTGGTGGCGTTGTTGGTGTGGTGACTATAAAAATACCTCTGGGAAACTCACTATACAATCTTTTATTCCCAGTGGCCCAGGGTATATTTAAAAACAAGGTGAGGTGAACAATATATTAGAACTACCATTAGGTGTCTAATTTATCATTAGGTCAACATGTTTCAGCTCTCCTAGAAAAATTAAGTGGAGCTTTCTTCAGGACCTCGTTATGTTGTGAATGAAGTGCAAAAGTGAGTGGTAAAAAATTTAACCACTAGTGTTGGGCATTTTTACACACTTGCTACAGCGTGTTTGTCATGCGTAGATGGACTAACCATGAGTAATGTTCCATCTGTGGTAAAATTCCTGTAGGGAAAGAAATCGACAAAACAAACCAACATATAACACATACAAATTGTTTGTTGATTACTGTCACAATCGTATTGATCATCCCCAAGTGGCAAGATAAACATTCAGTGTCACTCATACGTGCGAGACCATGCAAACAAACAATGGTTCAGATCGTCTCAAAGAACAGTGCATACTCGCCATAATGGAGACCATGCTTGCAGTGTAAGCGGCAGGTCAACTGTTCATGCTACGCCGAATATCACATGCAGTAGTAAAAAAGCGATGTATATTCGCCAAATAAACTAGCATGCTTGTGCTCAAGGTCAGTGGGCATGCTGAAGTGGAATGCTCAAAAAGAGCGTCGCGCTATGCTTGGTAGCGTATTTTAAGGTCTTCCTAAGCTAACATGATAACGGAAGTGCCGTAAAGCTAAACATTAAGCAAACGACCTGCGCATTACGCATGAATCATGGTAACATTAGTATTTACGTAATTCATGGCATTTCCATGGACATACGAATCCAGGGCGGGAGGGGCTCCTACTTGGTGCTCTAAAGGAAGGATTAAAAAGAAGAAGAATCGATGAAATAGATGTCTCGAGCAGGAGTGAGAAACTAGATTGAATAGCCACTATTTGGATCTGTGAGGAAAGATCTTACTTAGTCTCGGTGCTCCCCCGCGTCTTAACCTACTGCGGCGTCCGCTGGAACGAGATAATGTCGAGGGACTGGGAGGTGCAGAAATAGAAGCCGGGGCGGGAGCGCTGGTAAATGATTGAAGTGATTCAAGCACATTCCTGCTCGAGACATCTATTTCATCGATTCTTCTTCTTTTTAATCCTTCCTTTAGAGCACCAAGTAGGAGCCCCTCCCGCCCTGGATTCGTATGTCCATGGAAATGCCATGAATTACGTAAATACTAATGTTACCATGATTCATGCGTAATGCGCAGGTCGTTTGCTTAATGTTTAGCCTTACGGCACTTCCGTTATCATGTTAGCTTAGGAAGACCTTAAAATACGCTACCAAGCATAGCGCGACGCTCTTTTGAGCATTCCACTTCAGCATGCCCACTGACCTTGAGCACAAGCATGCTAGTTTATTTGGCGAATATACATCGCTTTTTACTACTGCATGTGATATTCGGCGTAGCATGAACAGTTGACCTGCCGCCTACACCGCAAGCATGGTCTCCATTATGGCGAGTATGCACTGTTCTTTGAGACGATCTGAACCATTGTTTGTTTGCATGGTCTCGCACGTATGAGTGACACTGAATGTTTATCTTGCCACTTGGGGATGATCAATACGATTGTGACAGTAATCAACAAACAATTTGTATGTGTTATATGTTGGTTTGTTTTGTCGATTTCTTTCCCTACAGGAATTTTACCACAGATGGAACATTACTCATGGTTAGTCCATCTACGCATCACAAACACGCTGTAGCAAGTGTGTAAAAATGCGCAACACTTGTGGTTAAATTTTTACCACTCACTTTTGCACTTCATTCACAACATAACGAGGTCCTGAAGAAAGCTCCACTTAATTTTTTCTAGGAGAGCTGAAACATGTTGACCTAATGATAAATTAGACACCTAATGGTAGTTCTAATATATTGTTCACCTCACCTTGTTTTTAAATATACCCTGGGCCACTGGGAATAAAAGATTGTATAGTGAGTTTCCCAGAGGTATTTTTATAGTCACCACACCAACAACGCCACCACTCAACAACCAAAAAACCTGCTCCACTGTAATCAGGTGTTGAAGCACAGTTGGGTAGCATTCGGCTACCCGACTGGGAACCCAATGATGAAGCATGACACCAACCAGGTTGGTGTGTGAGGGTTCTTCTAAACAATTCCTGTGGTGTCAGACACAATTCAGGTTAATTAGTCACTCTTTTGTGGCCCGTCTCAGTTGTTTTTTCGATTAATACTTTTGGGACAAAGAGGGCACACTCATAGTCCTGACTCTCTCTTTTGGTTTTCAAACTTTTTACCAACACACTCAGGTCACCATAAACCTAGTTCACGAGCTAGGTTTCACAATCTAAGCCTTAAAATCCCACCTCCAGCCCCTTCAAATCCAACCTTATCTAGGAGCAACTCAACTCAGAACTAGGAATAGCATACCCAAATACTGACAGGATACAATCATTCCAGGCACTCATTCCCCAATTTCAACCAGGTCAACAGGTAACAGTCAGGACAGTTATGCACCTCCTCGGTATGATGGCTTCATGTATCGCCATGGTACCTCATGCAAGACTAAACATGCGTCCGTTGCATGAATGTTTAGCGTACCAATGGACTCAAGAAGAAGGTCAATGGGAAGATCTTGTTTTGGTAGGCCATCAAGCTTGCCACTCTCTGCAGTGGTGGAACACCAACAACCTGCTCAAAGGATGACCTTTCCTAGACCCAGTTTTGCAGAGGACCATAACAATGGACTTCTCCCTGACAGGATGGGGAGCACATTTATTGGACCTAACTGTCCAGGGCGAGTGGACACCCAATCAGCGAAGTCTTCTCAAATCACCTAGAGCTGCTGGCTGTTCACCTAGCCCTGAAAACCTTCCTTCCTCACCTGATTGACAGGGTATTCCGCATCAAAACAGGCAAGATGAGAACCATGTACTATCTCCAAAAGCAAGAGGACACCAAATCCCCCCAGCTTTCTCACTTTCGCACAGACCATTTGTAGGTGGTCCCTCAAACAATATTCACCTGTTAGCGAAGTACCTACAAGGAGTGGACAACAACTTTGCAGATCTCCTCGGCAGGAGGGCCACCAAGTTCACGAGTGGGAATTCCACCCGCAAGTCCTCCTCCAATACTTCCAACATTGGGGAGTACCACAAATTGCCCTCTTCACCACAGCAGAAAATGCCAAATGGCCAAATGTCGGATTCAGGTTCCCACTGTCCAAGGGCAACATACTATGGAGGAGTTGGTCAGGGATATTTGCTTATGCTTTTCTGCCTCACCCACTGCTTCAGTTTGTAGTTCACAAAGTTCGAAAGACATCTCTCACCCTCATCCTAGGGGTTCCCTTATGGGCACAACAACTGTGGTTCACCACACACCTCAAACTATTGGTAGTTCCCCACAAACTCCCCAACAGGCAGTACCTTCTCACGCAGAACCATAGAGAAATCAGACACCCGACCCCTGACCCTTCAACTTTATGATCTGGATCCTGAAATCCTAGAGTTTGGTTATCTCATTCTCCCACTGGAATGTAGCGCACAGGCCTACTACTCAGGCCTGCTACGCTGCTAAATAGAAAAGATTTGTTCACTACTGTCGCTCCAAACACATCGATCCTTTATCAGCCAAAACAGGCAACATGCTTCCCTATTCAGAATCCCAGTCATTAAAGCCTTAATGGAAGGTCTTAAAAGACTCAGTCCTCCTTGGATGCCATGCGCTCCGACATAGAATCTTAAAATTGTATTTACAATACTAATGGGCCCTCCATTTGAGCCCCTCCAATTTCTGTCCTGGAAGGTGACATTCCTAGTCGCTATCACTTTTCTTAGACGTGTCAATGAGCTTCAGGTACTAACTTTGGAAGAATCCTTCTACCAAATACACAGGGATAGGGCTGTACTCCGGACCATCCCCAAATTTCTCCCAAAGGTGGTGTCTCAGTTCTACCTAAATCAGTCCATTGAACTTTGTGTTTTTTTTTGCTCAACCTGACTCAGTTGCGAACGGGCTCTACATACATTAGATGTAAAATGAGTTTATGTATTACACTGACAGGAGTAAAACATTCAGGAAAACACAACAACATTTTGTTGCTTTCTCCAAACCTCACAAAGGAAGAGCCCTTTCTAAATCAGGCATTGCAAGATGGATTGTAAAATGCATCCAAACATGCTAGGCTAAAGCTAAAATGACTTTACCCATTCATCCTAAAAATCCACTCCACTTGTAGAAAAGGGGCTTCAGTGCCCTTCTAGGGAGTATTCCTATAGCTGATATATGTAAAGCAACTACATGGTCTACACCACATACCTTTACAAAACATTACTGTGTAGATGTTCTGGCTCGTCAAAAAGCTAACATCGGCCAAGCAGTTCTACGTACACTATTTCAAACAGCTCTAACTCCCACACGCTAGCCACCGCTTATAAAGGAGAACTGCTTTATTGTCTATTCACAGCATGTATGAGCATGTGGATCTACAACCACACATGCCTCGAACGGAAAATTTTACTTACCCATTAAGCATCTGTTTGTGACATGTAGTGCAGCAGATCCACATGCACCCCCCCTCCTCGAATGACTGTGCTAGTTACAATTGCTTTCATTCTTTTGACACTACTTTCACATGGACATCTTATGTCCTATGCTTTGCTTCATATTCCATCCTGACTCGCCATGTGGAAAAACAATTACCACTGAAAGGAGGAGTCACAGTACTTTGTGATTCGAAAGAGTTTCTTAGAAGAAAAACAACTTGCACACATCTGAGCTCAACACTAGATGGCAGGATTATGCACAGCATCTGAATTTACAGCACCACAAGCCACCAACAGATGCTTACTGGGTAAGTAACATTTTCCTTCTTAACTGCAGGTACTTGAAGACACTACTTGTGAAATGAATATTAGACTTTTGTTGAACTTCTTCAAACATCATGAAACTTTCTTGATTCTGTAATTGTTTTAAGTTCCTGTACACCACTTTCGGCCCATTCTGGTATCATTTTAGACAATTCTTCAGGGAATTCAGATTTGCCTTTTCTTGGGCTATATGTTTTAGCTCTTCTAATCCATGAAAGCATATATCTGGCATATGAGCATTATATTGTATTGAAATATTCATTTCCGGTACCACGAGTCATTGCAGTATCTGAGATAAGGCAGCTAAGTAATATATATCTAAGCTGGGAAGGATCCAACTACCTTTCTCCTACAGTAGGCAAGGTTTTTCCTTGCAATTCATGGTCGTTCACTTCCCCACATAAATAAAGAAAACAAGCATTTAAAAAAAACAAATGTGTTTATGTAACATGAGAGTGTCTGAAACAAACCATTTTGATTATATGGATTCTCCCGTCTATTGAGAGGGGAATATGAGAGCACTTTTCAAAATCATTTTTTAGTTTAGCCAGTAACCTATCATCGTTTAAGCATGAAATGTCACCTGGTCATGCTCAGACAAGAATTTCATTACAAGACCGCAGGCTACCATTATGCAGTTATCTTTCAATTGTCACTTCAAGCAGCTCCTTTAATGAACCTTGCACAAAAAACTCTAAAACCAGAACACAGGATAGGCTATAAATCATCCCCACATAGAATGTCCATCCTCTTTTAAATTCTGATTCAGCCAGATAAGTACCATAAGTTTTAATTCTTGTATGCTTACAATATTTATAAGCTTGCAGTATATAGGTTATAACTGATTTGATAGTAGTTCTTCTTGGTTTATCAGT
Source organism: Calotriton arnoldi (assembly GCA_963921515.1). NCBI lineage: Eukaryota > Metazoa > Chordata > Amphibia > Caudata > Salamandridae > Calotriton > Calotriton arnoldi. The sequence goes on along the minus strand of CAWUFW010002813.1, from coordinate 214,497 downwards.
TAGTAAACTTACTTCTAATTTTCAGAAGCAGGATTTTAATTAGATTAGTAAGTTATATTGCGTTTGTAATATATTTGATTTGGAGTTTAAGAGGACAGTATGATTTTGTAGAATCATTCCCTTTATGTTTTAATGTTTTTTTAGAATAAGAACTGTAGTGTTTGTTTCCTTAGCGTATTCGAGACATAGCGGTTTGGGATCGGCTTCGGCCTACGTTAGTTGAAGTGGCGTTGTGTGTCTCGTGCTTCACTGAGCGATGCGCGCTGCACATATGCCATGGTCATTTCCCTTTCCTTGGTTGTAGGCTGCGAGCGCAGCTGCTGTTCAGGAGTGCTGAACCTCTGTAGCCATGAGCGTAGCTGACGGAAAGCTAATTGAAAGGGGAATTAGGTTATTGCGTGATATAGCCACCATTTTTAGTGGGTCGAAGTGAATGAAATGGACATATTTTACGTGATTAATCTATTGGAAGGCGGCAATTCGCGCAGTGGTTTGTAGATTAAACTGTTGCAATTAGAGTGGTTGTGAGAAAAGCAGGTTGAGTAAAGGAAAGCAAGTATTGCAGTAGTTTGGTAGTTGAAAGGATTGGTGTTTAGGAAGAAAAGAGAAATTATATTTCTTTATTGGCATGATGACTTCAGAGCCGGAAATCACTGGTCAGGGGGTTGAAGGGAGGTTGAATGAGGAAAGTGAGGAAGATTGCAAAGCAAGAGATGAAGACGCACATGAGAGAGACAATTGAATTGTCAATGTTGAGGTAAAGAAAAGAGTTGGGGTCTGAGGATGAGTACTGGTCAGTTTCGGAGGATGATGGAAACATAGGAAAAGGAGGTAAAAGAAAACAAAAGACCAGACACATTGAGGGGTCTTTTTTAACTAAATCAGGGAAGGATAGTTTGAATACAATGAAGAGAAGAGGTGTCCTTGGTGGCACGCATGGAGATGGTGTCCTTAGCAGCACGCATGGTAAAGAATTCCGTACCGGCTTGCATGGTGTAGGTGTCTGGGCAGAAAGAGATTAAACGAGAATTTCAATTATAGAGATTTGTGCCTAAAACAAATTTAAGTAAAGATTTGGATGAACACATCTTATATTTGAATGAGGAGGAGGATTTTGATTTCATAGTGGAGTGTTATGGAGGTGTTGACAGAAAGGAGGTGTTGGTCGACCCCTTGGGGGAACTTATGCTCTCACCTTATAATATTCCTCATCAAAGAAGTGGTGAATGGTGGTCCATGGAACATGTTACAAAGTTCATAAAGGAGTGGATAAAGAAACCTTTGGAAAAGGAAGTGAGTAGAGTACTTAGGGCTGAATGTGCTAGGCCACTAATTGAGGGCAAGATTTGCAATACACTAAATCTGGACCCTGAGAATATTACTTTCTTGTTCTGTTTGGGAAGAGATCCTCATAAAGGTCTTGAACGCTCATTTACACAGTGTCAGGACACGGTTTTAGACATGCTAGATCCCTTAGCACGTATTTTGGATATGTCAAATGAAGCGCATGTGCATCAGACTCCAATTGATTTAGAACTATTGCAGGGATGGAGTCAAAGGGTTCTAGTGATGTTAGGTAATGCCAACACAGGTATCTTAGCGGAATATAGAGAGGCCATTCTTGTGAAAATAAATCCCAAATTAGGGGATTTGGCTGAGAGAGAGAGAGTTCAGCAAATTTGAAGGGTTTTCCCGCAAATATCGTCCAAAACCATCTCCTACGCTGATGACACCCAGCTCATCCTCTCCCTCACCAAGGAACCCGACATCACCAGGCACAACTTCCAAGACGGGATGAATGCCGTCGCAACCTGGATGAAGAACAGCTTCCTGAAACTCAACTCGGAGAAAACAGAAGTCCTCATCCTCGTCTCCACCCCCTCCGTATGGGACGACACCTGGTGGCCCCCTGCCTTCGGAAACGCACCCACCCCAAAGGACCATGCAAGCAACCTCGGCATCATACTGGATTCATCGCTCACTATGAATCGCCAGATCAACGCCTTCTCCTCCACATGCTTCAACACCCTCAGCATACTTCGTAAGAAATTCAAGTGGATCCCCCCCGACTCCAGGAAAACGGTCACTCACGCACTTGTCACCTGCAAACTGGACTACGGCAACGCCCTCTACGCCAGAATCAACAAAAGACTCCTCCGCAAACTCCAGACTGTCCAGAACACTGCAGCCAGACTAATCCTCGATATCCCATGGCACAACCACATCACCTAACACCTCTGCGACCTCCACTGACTCCACTTCGAAAGAAGAATAACTTTCAAGCTGCTCACGCACGCCTGCAAGGCCCTCAACAACATCGGACCTCAATACCTCAACAACCTCAAGTAACCTCTGCTCAGCTGACCTCTGCCTAGCCACCATCCCACGTTTCTACAAGACCAGAGCGGATGGAAGTCCTTCTCCTACCTCGCAGCCAAGACCTGGAACGATCTCCCCCTTCACCTCTGGCAAAGCCAGACACTGCACCAATTCAGGAAAGACCTCAACACCTAGCTCTTCGAATGAACCCAACGGAGCTGCTCACACCCACCCCTCAGCGCCTTGAGACCCTAACGGGTGAGTAGTGCACTCTACAAAACCCGAATTGATTGATTGATTGACTCTTTGGAGAAGGAATGGTAAAGAGTATTGGGAAGTACATTTCTACTTTCATGGCTTTGGACAAAGCCCAGTTTAACATGAGGAAAAGTTTTGGGGGGGGAGTCTTTTTAGACAAGCCAGAAGAAGTGGACAATCTGCCGGCCAAAGATTTCAAAGGCCCCAATATCAGAATCGAGGATTTGGAAGGGGATTTCAGGCCTTACCAAGTTTCTATCCAAACAAAGGAAGATCTGAAAGAGGAAAAGTTGGTAGAGGCAGAGGACAGACTTCTTCAACCTTCCAAGGAGAGTGCAGTGGATATTTTTGTTTTTTTCCCAGGCAGAGTGGGTGGTCATCTGAGGTTTTCTGTAAAAGAATAGAAGAAGATAACTCAAGATCAATGGGGTTTACAAGCAGCACAGGGATTCGAAATAGAATTTGAAGAGGTATCATTACAGGCGAAAAGGGCCAATTACAATAAAAAATGTCAAAAGAACAGGAAAAGGTAGTGGATTCAGAAATAGAATCTTTGATTTTGAAAGGTCCAATACAGCCAGTGTAGAAAGGTGTGAAGAAGTTTTCAGGCACTCTTTTCTTAGTAGAAAAGAAGGACAAAGGGTGGAGGCCGATGATAAATCTTTGAGATTTGTACAGGTTTATAGTTTAAAGACATTTCAAGGTGGAGGGAATCCATCATTTAAGGGATATTGTGTTGCAAAACGACTGGTTAGTGAATTTAGATCTGAAGGATGCTTACTTTTCAATCCAAATGGGGAGAAGAAGCCAGGCATTTCTACAGCGCGTGCCTTCTACATACGGCCCAAACTGGGTTCAGAGCCTCCTACAGCGCCGAGTCAGCTCTAGTGGAAGTTTCCGAAGCCATTCGGGAATGCTTGGATTCTGGCGGAAGGGCAGCTCTGATCTTGCTGGACCTCTCGGCAGCATACAATACCGTTCCCCACGCTATGCTGCTAGCCCGACTTGCTGATATAGGTATCTCAGGTACTGCTTGGAGCTGGCTGAAATCATTCTTAGAGGGCCGGTCGCAACAGGTTTGTCTCCCCCCCGTTTGCTTCCTCTCTGCAGAGGGTGTCTACAGGGGTTCCGCAGGGGTCCTCCCTGAGCCCCCTTCTTTTTAACATCTATGTTACTCCCTTGGTTCAATTGGCTGAGGATCTGGGGGCCAAAATTATTGCATATGCCGATGATACCCAGCTCTGGTTTACCTGGCGAACATCTGAGTGTGCCACCTCTTCTGCAAAAAACTGTCTGACAGCATTCTTTAATTGGCTGTCCGCTTCTCAGTTAAAATGTAATGAAGACAAATCAGAAATCCTCCTTTATGGAAGTTTCCCCCCTCAGTTTAGGGACGCTCTTTGGCCGGTTGACTATCTGTCACCCGCCTCAACGGGGCAACCCGCCAAGAATCTGGGGATCTGGTTTGAAGAGAATCTCTCCTTTTCCACGCAGATCAAGTGGCTCGCCGGGAACTGTTTCGGAATCCTTAAATCCCTTAGGAAATTTCTCCCACTCCTTCCTAGAGCAGCTAAAGAAACGGTTACCCGGGCCCTGATTCTTTCGCGTTTAGATTATGCCAACGTTTTGTACGTTGGCATACCGGGCTACTTGCTTAACAAACTGCAGGTAGTCCAGAATGCGACTGCCAGGCATCTGTTTAACATACCAATCAGAAGCAGTGTAAGACAGCATCTGCTCTCACTCCACTGGCTGCCTGTAACCGAGCGAGTTAAGTTTAAAGCTCTGGTTATGGCACATCGTGCCCTATATGATTCTGGCCCAATCTACTTGCGGAAACGCTTTATGTTCTATACTCCAACCAGACATCTGCGCTCTGCCTCTCAACTCTTAGCCCATGTTCCTCGCTTTCATTTGCAAAGGATGGGCGGCAGTTCCCTTGCTCTTAAGGCCGCTCTGGCCTGGAATTCACTTCCTTTTGCCCTCCGTTGCATCCAGGACCCCTCCATTTTTAAAAACAGTTTGAAAACATACCTTTTTATTTAATCTATTTCCCTTCCCCCCTTAAGGTTCGCGCCAGGACACTCCCTGGAGTATCTGCGCGCGCTACAAATTCCATTAACATAACATAACATAACATTTCTTCAGTTCAGATGGAGGAAGCAGTTGTATCAGTTTCTTTATTTCCTGTATGGTATTTCATCAGCACCATGGTGCTTTACAAAGGTTTTAAGAGTGGTTGTTGCACATTTGAGGGAGAGATGAGTACAGCTTATATAACATCCGGACGATATATTGATAATGTCTCAGGAAGAGTTGGAGAGGAATCTATTGTTGGTAAAAAAAATTGTTGGAGACTTTAAGGTTCTTAGTGAACATGGAGAAATCGGTCTTGTGTCCTTGCCAGCAGATAGAATTCTTTGGTTTCTTTATAGATTCGGTAGAGGCTGTGTTGCAGTTACCGGGGAAGAAAGTGATGATGATAAAGTAAGAATTGGGTCAGGTTTTAAAGAAAACCATGAAAGGTTTGCTTCCATCATTGATCCCAGCCATATTCTTAGGGCTGTTACATTATCGAGCCTTACAGAGGGTGAAAGCAGATGCCTTACGTCAGGGACTCTGGTATGGGGACAATGGGCAGTTGAGTCAGGAAGCGAGGGAAGAGTGACAATGGTGGTTGGACAATATGGAATGGCCGGGCAATTTTTGGCTGTGCACCAGAGTTTGTATTAGCGAGAGATGCCAACCTGGTGGGCTGGGAAGCGAGATTAGGAGAAAATCAGACAGGAGGGAGTTCGTCAGAATTGAAGAGACAACAGCATATAAATTGTCTGGAAATGACAGCAGGGTTGTATACATTGAAGAGTTTCAGGACAATATTAAAAGGCCATTCTGTTCTTATGAAGATGAACAGTGTGCCAGCTGTGGCATATATAAACAGATTAGGTGGAATGAGAGCAAATGAATGAATGAAAATAATCTTATAAAGCGTGCACATACCCGGGGGTGTCATAGCGCTAAAGGAGAGAGCAAGAAAAGAGAAGGAGAGGCGGCAAATAGAACACTGTAAGGTCGGTAGGAACGAACCTGGTACATACGGCAGCCTATTCTACTACTTTCCTGAACAGCCAAGTTTTCAACTGCTTCCTAAATTGCATCAGGGAGGCTTGCCCTCGCAGCGAGAGAGGGAGTAGGTTCCACCATTTACCTGCACATATGGAGAAAGCCCTACCCCCCCATCTAGCTTTTTTAAATCTGGAAGTGTTAACAAAGCGTAGAGAGCTGGCTCTAAGGTTTTTACTTGGCAAATACCAAGAGAAACGCTCTTGTAGGTACTTTGGACCAGTCAGATAAAGGGCCTTGTGAACCATGCACATGGCCTTGAAGATAATCCTTTTCTGTACTGGGAGCCAGTGAGGATTTTGTAAATTTAAATTCAGGAATTTTTAGAAGTACTCTTGCCGCTGCTTTTCGCAAAGCCTGCATCTTCCGTATAACACACTTCTGACCACCCAGATACAAGGCATTACAGTAATCAAGCTTAGAGAAAACAAGAGCTGATTTAACTGTCTTCTGAAGGTCATGAGGGATAAATGGGAAGATTTTTTTTAGAATCTTCAACACCAAAAAACCAGAAGAGGTTATAGAATTTATCTGCTTCGAAAAGGATAGTTTGGTGTCAAAGATTTCGAACCTTCTGGGCAGGAGTGGGTAATGTGCCTAGGCTTAGTGGCCGCCATGAGTCGTTCTAGAAAAAGGTTTCCTTTACAAAAAGCAGCACTTCCATTTTGTCTGTGTTCAATTTCAAACAATTACTCTGGATCCACAATGCCACTTGGGTCATGCAGTTGTTGAAATTTCTAGCCTCTTTATTCACATCCGATGAGATGGAAACCACTATCTGTGTATACTCAGCATTGGAGAACACAGCTAATCCCTGACCTTGAATGAGCTTGATAAGGGGGCTAACATACACATTAAACAGTGTGGGGCTGAGGGAGGACCCCTGAGGAACACAACAGGGTAATGAGAAGGATGTTGAACTCGCTTCCCCTATCACCACTCGTTGCTGCCTATTGCTCAAGAATGAACTTAGCAAAGTCAAAGCTGAGTTTCTAAACCCAAGCTGATGAAAACGCTTTATGAGGAGTGAGTGGTGGACAGTGTCAAAGGTGGCAGAAAGATCTAATAAGATCAGTGCCGCTTTCCCACCCTTATCAACTACCACTCTAACTTCCTCTGCTACAAGGGCCGACTCGGTACAGTGGTTTGCTCTAAAACCATACTGTGAAGGGTCGAGCAAAGAGTTAGCATCCAGAAACGCTAGGACATCCTCATGCTTCTCTCAAGAATTTTAGCTGGGAAGGTAGATGGGATATAGGCCTATAACTCTCTGCCTTCATTGGGTCCATGGAAGGTTTCTTTATTAGTGGCAGAATGGAGGCCCCCTTCCATATATCTGGAAAATACCCTGAACTCAGTATCTCCTTAGAAATTTCCATAAGCGGGCCAGCAGCCACCTTAGCAATTTTTTGAGAACCAGTGGTGGACAGGGATCTGATGGAGCCCCGGATCTGATAAGATCAATGAACTTAATAACTTTCTCCTTAGTGAAAGTGGAGAAACCATTAAATTGAGGAGGTTCTGAAGAAGTAACAATATCTTGCAGGTCAGACTCCTTCATGTGCATTGAAAAATCGTCAACGCCGGATGGGTTAAGGGAAGGCGAAAAATCTTGATAGATAGAGCTAACTTTAGACTGGAAAAAGATTGCCAGCGTATTACAAAATGCCTCATCCGGACTACCAGAGCACCCAGTGTTCGGTTTAGACAGGGAATTAATAGTTTTAAAAAGTTCTCTACTTGAGTTTTTTGCCGTGCTTATGCTTTCGGATTTTTTTTTTATTTTAGCAGATTTTATTTGGCCCTTGTATTGCCTCAGTAGTTCTTGATATTTGACCCTCTCGATTATACAATATTCTTTTCTCCATCCGCGCTCTTGCATTCGGCATTTCCCTTGTAAGGCCTTAAGCTCCGATGAATACCAGGGAGCAGACGGGTACTTTCTATAGCTTTTAACTGTCTTTTCTGGCACCAATCTTTGTGCAGCTGAGTTAAGCCACTGAGTATAGGTCACTGCTGCATTATTTGGATTGCCACAAAAGACCGGATAGGTATTGGAGAGTATGTCCCTCAGTTCTTCAACATTCAACTTTTTCCAAGGCCTGTAGATAATGCTTCTAAGTTTGTTGCTATCTGTAGCATTATGAGAGGAGAAGCCAAGAATAAAAAAAATAGCCTTATGATCCGACCATACTACTGGTAGGACCTTCTCAATTTTTAACTCCCTATTATTAGTGAATATTCCGTCCAGAGTATGGTTGACAAGGTGGGTTGACTCTGTTATCATCTGATTTAAGTTAAAACTCTTAAGAGTATCAACTAAACTGTTAGTGTCTGAATTATTCTGTAGCTCCAAATGAAAGTTAAAATCGCCTACTAACGTAAAACTGGGGTAATTTATACAGGGTTCCATAAAATCCTGTATTCCATGAATAAAATTAGCCTTTGAGCCTGGCGGGCGATAAATCAGTAGGCCCTGGAAGGTAGCTTTATTATCCAGTTTTAAGGAGAAGTCAAGCGCCTCACAATCCAGATGGAGTATTGGCTGAAAATTAGCCTTTATCGAATTGCGAAACACAATCGCAACCCCACCCCCTTTTTTGCCTATTCTATCCAGGCGCTCGATGTTGTAGCGAATGGGAATCGCAATATTCAGATCAGGGTCTGAGGAATTGTCAGCCCAAGTTTCCATAAGAAACACTATATCTGGATTGTATTGCTTCATAAAATCAGCAAACTCATATTTGTTTTTTATCAAAGATCTTGTATTAAGAAGCACACATAAGACCTCCCTCCTTGACTCCTGCCTTTCCACTTTTCTTATTGGGGCTTCTCTAGATTTCCTAGGACCCTGTTGCTCTCTGAAGGTCTCTTTGAGATCGAATTTGCAGTTTTGACATTTAGTACAATTTGACTCTGGGGATAGAGAGAGAGGACGACAGTGGGGTAGCTTACCCTTTTTCTGAATTAATAGAAGCTCATCTCTCCTGTATTTGATCCGTTGAGCAGGGGTTCTTGCGCCTGGCGCCGTCCAGGTGTGGACAGGCGCAGACGGGCTTGCCTTTGGCGCGCTGCACGCCCGGGTTTCCATACTCAGTTTATCCTAGGTTGTCCGGAAATCCTTCCAGGTGCCCAGAGCAACTAGACCGCTAACCGCAGGAAAATGGCGGCGGTCTAACCTGGAAGGAGAAAGAGCCATACCCCACACTCTCTCCGCACAAACGGGACAGGAAACCCCGCGGCGGACCGGAGAGTCGGGAGGCCCCTTGGTGAGATGAAATAAGGTAAAAAACTAAAAATAGAAGAGTGGGGGTAGACCACTCTATACTCCCATAAAACGGTAGCAGTATGAAAATATTAAAAGGGTTCACTAGTGAAAAGTTAAAATGCACAATTAAATAAAGCGTCGTAACGCCGACCAAACAGCTCTCATTAGAAACAATGCGCTTAAAATACACAGGCGGCACCCTACAGACTTTTATGTCAGCTGGACAAGTGGTTGTCGGATTTGGCCCAACAGCTTTGGTACTGCTGCATAGAACACAAGATTTGTGTAAAAGGGGAGTACTTGCCAGGACAGATGAACAAGAATGCAGATTGGAACTCTCGCAATCTGATGGATTTCAGCGACTGGAAGTTGTGTCCAGAGGTCTTTGACAGGATAAGGAATGTGTGGGGTCCAATAGTAGTGAATCTTTTTGCAAGCAGGTTAATGTTTCAGGTGGACATGTATGTGAATTAGGAGCTGGACCCAGGAGCTTGGGCGGTGAATGCATTCCAACAGAGTTGGAAGGAGTTGAGAGCTTCTGCATTTCCTCCTTTTGCCATGATACAGAGAGCATTTTTGAAGTTACGAAAGGAGAGACGTTGTCTGGTTCTAGTGCCTCCATTCAGGGTTTCGCAAGCATGGTTCCCAACACTTTTGGAGTTGGTTTGCAGTTGGTTTGCGAGGGGCCATTTTTGATTTCAGCAGAGGAAGGTTTGCTGATAAATGGAGAAGGAGAAGAATATCCTTTGGTGCAGAGCAAAGTGTTGAACCTTCTTGTTTGGAAGGTTTCAGGGGATCTGGCTGTGTTGAGGGACTTTCGAGCAAGGCTTTTGAATTGCTTGAATAATCTTGGGTGCCAGGAACAAGACGCAGATACAAGGGAACTTAGAGAGTATGCATATGTTGATGAATGGAAAGGAATTTTGATCCCATGGAGGCTCATGTGGCAGAAGTGGTAAATTGTTTGTGGAACAGTTTGACAAAGGTTTAAGTTATAGGACGTTGAATTGCTATAGATCAGCAATTTCTTCAGGTCATACACAGATGGTGGAAGAGCTGTAGGACGAGATATAATGGTTTCTAGTGTTATAAAGAGTATGAAACTGAGAAGGACGCCTAAGACGAAATATGAGTTTCTCTGGGATGTTAATCTTATTCTGGATTTCTTTCAATCTTGGCCTGGGAATAGGTATTTAGATTTAAGGAGAATCTCAGTAAAGTTGTCTACTGTTTCTCAGAGTCATTTCCTGCAGAAGGGTTTCGGATGTGAAGGCTTTGGATGAAAACAGGAAAGTGTATGGTCCAGATGGAGTTTATTTTGAAATTTGCAAAAATTTGCAAAAGAACAAAAACTTTGTCAGAACTGATTTTGTATCCTAGATATGATGACTGTAAGAGGTTGTGTGATGGATTGTTGGATGAATTATGAGTGTAAAATAATAGAACAGAGGAAAGATGGGGAGAATCAATTGTTGTTGTCCCATGTAAAGTTATTTGGAGTGGTAAGTACAGCTTCTATAGCAAGATGGATCAAGTGGAGCATGAGACAAGCAGGTATTGATGGGAATAAATTTAAAGCATGTTCAACGAGATGGTATATGTCAAATGTGGTGTTGAAGGGCTTTCAACATGCATAATGGTAGCCTCTGGTCTTGTAATGAAATGGTGATTCTCCAAATGAAATGAAATGAGAATCAAGATTTTATTAAAGACTCAGAGGATAGCATTATCCCACCCTCCTCTCCGTTAAAAAGAAAAAGGGGAACATGAGGAGGAAAGAGAGAGGACAGTAAGAATGTCATTTATTATTTTCTTCTTTGCAGATTGTGTGTTGGAGAATTAAATGCATTCTGATTTTTCATGTGGACTTGGGGTATTAAATGCTGTTTGATTTATTCGTTTCCAGGAACAAATTAACAGAAGGACAGAAAGGACGTCGTTTTGAGAAGTTTGGAAAATTATTTTTGGAAAGATTGGTTGGAGACGTGTTTTTGGAGAAGAGTGGACTTGCTTTCTTGGATTTAAAAGAGGATGGGCATTCTATGTGGGGATGATTTATAGCCAATCCTGCGTTCTGGTTCTAGAGTTTTTATGTAAGGTTCTTTAAAGGAGCGGCTTGAAGTGGCAATTAAAAGAAATATGCATAATGTTAGCCTCCAAGTCTTCAATGAATTCTTGATTGTCATTTCATTTCATTTGGAGAATCGCCATTCCCAAGCATCTGATAGGGCATAAAGTTACCACACTGTGATGTATAACGATGCGAATACGTTGGATAAATAATATATTTAGTCTTTCTGTTTTTGTCTTGTTACAGCATATGATCCTGTACTGGATGGCACCGTTAAACTCGTTGGTAAAGAGGGGGAGAATCAAGCTTATTTATCTCAAATGTATAATTCCTGAAGCTGCACCAGTGATTCTGTTCACAAGACCTTCCCAGACGACACTGCTTTGCCAGCTTGGGGGAACGCGTCACAGGTGTGGCGCGGAGGGGGGCTTGTCATAGGTGTGACATGGGAGGGTATGGAACTTGTGCTTACAGTTGCCTGCTTAGAGCATCTCTTCGGGTAGAGGAGAAAATGCTTAGAATTGCAAAACGCTCACATTTATATGTGGTATTCCAGGACAGACCGGGAGGGGTGTTTTTGGTCATGTGTGCTTACATTTACCACAGCATGTTTGTGCTGCTCACCATTGTCTTTCTTCACATCCCATTATTTCTCTGTTGCATTGTTTATTGTTGTGTAAAAAATGACATGTGCAAGCCTTATTCTTCCTACAAAGAAAGTCTCCTTTCAGACGCCAGTTACATCCACCATTCGGGGCTGGCGCTAATGAGGGGTGCTAGGATCCGTTTGTAGTGAGAAGACATAATATGCCCCCAGGTCCAGGGCACAAAAATATTCGCACTCCAGGAATGTGCTTGCAAATCAAAGTTTATTTCAGGCAACACATTTCGACTTTGCTGTCTTTTTCACAGCCTGAGTTGCTCGAGTATTCATCCAACATAAATGGAATGTGAATACAATGAACATAGAAAGCAGACATCTCATCCTGATTCACCCATAGACATCATGACAAACCCTTTCTATGGGTTTGAAAGACATACTGGGGCTGATTCACAGAACTAATCTGAGATAAAATCCTAAACTTACTACTTTTGGTATTCACAAAATCCATTCAGTAGTAGTAAAGTTAGGAATCTTAACTTTACTACTACTAAATGCCTTCTGTGAATACCGAAAGCAGTAAGTTTAGGATTTTATCTCAGTTTAGTAATAGTAAAGTTAGGACTCCTAACTTTACTACTAGTAAATGCCTTCTGTGAATACCGAAAGCAGTAAGTTTAGGATTTTATCTCAGTTTAGTAATAGTAAAGTTAGGACTCCTAACTTTACTACTAGTAAATGCCTTCTGTGAATACCAAAAGTAGTAAGTTTAGGATTTTATCTCAGTTTAGTAATAGTAAAGTTAGGACTCCTAACTTTACTACTAGTAAATGCCTTCTGTGAATACCAAAAGTAGTAAGTTTAGGATTTTATCTCAGTTTAGTAATAGTAAAGTTAGGACTCCTAACTTTACTACTAGTAAATGCCTTCTGTGAATACCGAAAGCAGTAAGTTTAGGATTTTATCTCAGTTTAGTAATAGTAAAGTTAGGACTCCTAACTTTACTACTAGTAAATGCCTTCTGTGAATACCGAAAGCAGTAAGTTTAGGATTTTATCTCAGTTTAGTAATAGTAAAGTTAGGACTCCTAACTTTACTACTAGTAAATGCCTTCTGTGAATACCGAAAGCAGTAAGTTTAGGATTTTATCTCAGTTTAGTAATAGTAAAGTTAGGAGTCCTAACTTTACTACTAGTAAATGCCTTCTGTGAATACCGAAAGCAGTAAGTTTAGGATTTTATCTCAGTTTAGTAATAGTAAAGTTAGGACTCCTAACTTTACTACTACTAAATGCCTTCTGTGAATACCGAAAGCAGTAAGTTTAGGATTTTATCTCAGTTTAGTAGTAGCAAAGTTAGGACTCCTAACTTTACTACTAGTAAATGCCTTCTGTGAATACCGAAAGCAGTAAGTTTAGGATTTTATCTCAGTTTAGTAATAGTAAAGTTAGGACTCCTAACTTTACTACTAGTAAATGCCTTCTGTGAATACCGAAAGCAGTAAGTTTAGGATTTTATCTCAGTTTAGTAATAGTAAAGTTAGGAGTCCTAACTTTACTACTAGTAAATGCCTTCTGTGAATACCGAAAGCAGTAAGTTTAGGATTTTATCTCAGTTTAGTAATAGTAAAGTTAGGAGTCCTAACTTTACTACTAGTAAATGCCTTCTGTGAATACCGAAAGTAGTAAGTTTAGGATTTTATCTCAGTTTAGTAATAGTAAAGTTAGGACTCCTAACTTTACTACTAGTAAATGCCTTCTGTGAATACCGAAAGCAGTAAGTTTAGGATTTTATCTCAGTTTAGTAATAGTAAAGTTAGGACTCCTAACTTTACTACTAGTAAATGCCTTCTGTGAATACCGAAAGCAGTAAGTTTAGGATTTTATCTCAGTTTAGTAATAGTAAAGTTAGGACTCCTAACTTTACTACTAGTAAATGCCTTCTGTGAATACCGAAAGCAGTAAGTTTAGGATTTTATCTCAGTTTAGTAATAGTAAAGTTAGGACTCCTAACTTTACTACTAGTAAATGCCTTCTGTGAATACCGAAAGCAGTAAGTTTAGGATTTTATCTCAGTTTAGTAATAGTAAAGTTAGGAGTCCTAACTTTACTACTAGTAAATGCCTTCTGTGAATACCGAAAGCAGTAAGTTTAGGATTTTATCTCAGTTTAGTAATAGTAAAGTTAGGACTCCTAACTTTACTACTAGTAAATGCCTTCTGTGAATACCAAAAGTAGTAAGTTTAGGATTTTATCTCAGTTTAGTAATAGTAAAGTTAGGACTCCTAACTTTACTACTAGTAAATGCCTTCTGTGAATACCGAAAGCAGTAAGTTTAGGATTTTATCTCAGTTTAGTAATAGTAAAGTTAGGACTCCTAACTTTACTACTAGTAAATGCCTTCTGTGAATACCGAAAGCAGTAAGTTTAGGATTTTATCTCAGTTTAGTAATAGTAAAGTTAGGAGTCCTAACTTTACTACTAGTAAATGCCTTCTGTGAATACCGAAAGCAGTAAGTTTAGGATTTTATCTCAGTTTAGTAATAGTAAAGTTAGGACTCCTAACTTTACTACTAGTAAATGCCTTCTGTGAATACCAAAAGTAGTAAGTTTAGGATTTTATCTCAGTTTAGTAATAGTAAAGTTAGGACTCCTAACTTTACTACTAGTAAATGCCTTCTGTGAATACCGAAAGCAGTAAGTTTAGGATTTTATCTCAGTTTAGTAATAGTAAAGTTAGGACTCCTAACTTTACTACTAGTAAATGCCTTCTGTGAATACCAAAAGTAGTAAGTTTAGGATTTTATCTCAGTTTAGTAATAGTAAAGTTAGGACTCCTAACTTTACTACTAGTAAATGCCTTCTGTGAATACCAAAAGTAGTAAGTTTAGGATTTTATCTCAGTTTAGTAGTAGTAAAGTTAGGACTCCTAACTTTACTACTACTAAATGCCTTCTGTGAATACCAAAAGTAGTAAGTTTAGGATTTTATCTCAGTTTAGTAATAGTAAAGTTAGGACTCCTAACTTTACTACTAGTAAATGCCTTCTGTGAATACCGAAAGCAGTAAGTTTAGGATTTTATCTCAGTTTAGTAATAGTAAAGTTAGGACTCCTAACTTTACTACTAGTAAATGCCTTCTGTGAATACCGAAAGCAGTAAGTTTAGGATTTTATCTCAGTTTAGTAGTAGCAAAGTTAGGACTCCTAACTTTACTACTACTGAATGCCTTCTGTGAATACCAAAAGTAGTAAGTTTAGGATTTTATCTCAGTTTAGTAGTAGTAAAGTTAGGACTCCTAACTTTACTACTAGTAAATGCCTTCTGTGAATACCGAAAGCAGTAAGTTTAGGATTTTATCTCAGTTTAGTAATAGTAAAGTTAGGACTCCTAACTTTACTACTAGTAAATGCCTTCTGTGAATACCAAAAGTAGTAAGTTTAGGATTTTATCTCAGTTTAGTAGTAGTAAAGTTAGGACTCCTAACTTTACTACTACTAAATGCCTTCTGTGAATACCAAAAGTAGTAAGTTTAGGATTTTATCTCAGTTTAGTAATAGTAAAGTTAGGACTCCTAACTTTACTACTAGTAAATGCCTTCTGTGAATACCGAAAGCAGTAAGTTTAGGATTTTATCTCAGTTTAGTAATAGTAAAGTTAGGACTCCTAACTTTACTACTAGTAAATGCCTTCTGTGAATACCGAAAGCAGTAAGTTTAGGATTTTATCTCAGTTTAGTAGTAGCAAAGTTAGGACTCCTAACTTTACTACTAGTAAATGCCTTCTGTGAATACCGAAAGCAGTAAGTTTAGGATTTTATCTCAGTTTAGTAGTAGCAAAGTTAGGACTCCTAACTTTACTACTAGTAAATGCCTTCTGTGAATACCGAAAGCAGTAAGTTTAGGATTTTATCTCAGTTTAGTAATAGTAAAGTTAGGACTCCTAACTTTACTACTAGTAAATGCCTTCTGTGAATACCGAAAGCAGTAAGTTTAGGATTTTATCTCAGTTTAGTAGTAGCAAAGTTAGGACTCCTAACTTTACTACTAGTAAATGCCTTCTGTGAATACCAAAAGCAGTAAGTTTAGGATTTTATCTCAGTTTAGTAATAGTAAAGTTAGGACTCCTAACTTTACTACTAGTAAATGCCTTCTGTGAATACCAAAAGTAGTAAGTTTAGGATTTTATCTCAGTTTAGTAATAGTAAAGTTAGGACTCCTAACTTTACTACTAGTAAATGCCTTCTGTGAATACCGAAAGCAGTAAGTTTAGGATTTTATCTCAGTTTAGTAATAGTAAAGTTAGGACTCCTAACTTTACTACTAGTAAATGCCTTCTGTGAATACCAAAAGTAGTAAGTTTAGGATTTTATCTCAGTTTAGTAGTAGTAAAGTTAGGACTCCTAACTTTACTACTACTAAATGCCTTCTGTGAATACCAAAAGTAGTAAGTTTAGGATTTTATCTCAGTTTAGTAATAGTAAAGTTAGGACTCCTAACTTTACTACTAGTAAATGCCTTCTGTGAATACCGAAAGCAGTAAGTTTAGGATTTTATCTCAGTTTAGTAATAGTAAAGTTAGGACTCCTAACTTTACTACTAGTAAATGCCTTCTGTGAATACCGAAAGCAGTAAGTTTAGGATTTTATCTCAGTTTAGTAGTAGCAAAGTTAGGACTCCTAACTTTACTACTACTGAATGCCTTCTGTGAATACCAAAAGTAGTAAGTTTAGGATTTTATCTCAGTTTAGTAGTAGTAAAGTTAGGACTCCTAACTTTACTACTAGTAAATGCCTTCTGTGAATACCAAAAGTAGTAAGTTTAGGATTTTATCTCAGATTAGTTCTGTGAATCGGCCCCACTGTTGTCAGATGATGCGAGGCTCAAAATACAATTTTGCCAATTTCATTGCATGTGTTGTATTACACATCAATTTAATGAGGAATGCACATGTAAACATTATAGAAAACATCATTAAAAATCACTCATCGGGCATGTAACTAGCGATATATCCTGCATGCAAATACATCTATGGAACAGAGGCATGCAAATTAGAAAAACAAATTGAAGAAATTATAGGAAGATATAACAATGTGGTATCAACACTTTGAATCTCATTCGCCAACCAAAGTCATTGAGTTCATGTCAAGTGACCATGCAAATTCATTCACAGCATAGCTTGTTACTATTAATACATTAATGAAACATCCTAGATGCAAGTAAATCCTTTCATCAGAGTTACGTGAATTGGAGGAATCAAATCAGATAAATGGTCCGAAACTATTACAGAAAGTCAGAGCCCCTTCAATACTTGTGCGTTAACCACAATCGCCACAGAAAAAACATGTCAAGTGATCAATAACCAATTCACTTTGCAGCCTGTTGCTATAAATACTATGCATCAGCCAAGTAACTATTTTGAACCTAAATACACCAAAAGAAAATAGAAAAAACATGACACAATACTTAGAGACATATGCATAATACCTCTACGACAACTTGATCGACCATCCACCAGGTGCCACAGACGCCCCCCAGAAACACCAGCCAGCCCACCATCTCCAACTGGACACCGATCACGGCCGAAGATACCGCCTCGACCATGAAAAGCATCCACTCGGGGCCCCCACGACCCCTGCCCCCCTCACATCTACCACAGAGCTGTGGCCGCCATCGCACCCGAAATACAACGCACCATCAACACCACCTTCAAAACAGGAACCTTTCCAGACGACTGGAAGCACGCAGAAGTCAGACCCCTGCTCAAGAAGTCCACAGCTGACCCCACCGACCTCAAGAACTATCGGCCCATCTCGCTCCTCCCCTTCGCAGCCAAAGTTGCAGAGAAAACAGTCAACAGGAAACCGACACGATTCATTGAAGAGAACGCTGTCCTCGACCCGTTCCAATCCGGATTCCGAAGCAACCACAGCACAGAGACCGCCCTACTCGCTGCCACAGATGACATCTGCACCCTCCTGGACCAAGGACACTCCGCAGCCCTCATCCTGCTCGACCTATCAGCGGCCTTCGACACCGTCTCCCACCGCACACTAGTCGCCAAACTACGCGACGCAGGCATACAAGGAACAGCCCTGGACTAGATCCGATCATTCCTCACCGGAAGAAGCCAAAGGATCAAACTCCCACCCTTCCTCTCCGACCCCACGAAAATCACCTGCAGAGTCCCACAGGGTTCATCACTGAGCCCCACCCTCTTCAACATCTACATGGCCCCCCTTGCAGCCATCGTCCGACAACACGGCCTCAACATCGTATCCTACGCCGACGACACTCAGCTCATCCTCTCCCTCACCAAAGACCCCACCACTGCCAAACTCAACTTCCAGAAAGGAATGCAAGACGTCGCAGTCTGGATGACCAACAGCTGCCTGAAGCTCAACGCCGAGAAGACAGAAGTCCTCGTCCTCGGTACCACCTCGTCTGCATGGGACAGCACCTGGTGGCCGACCGCCCTCGGAAGCCCACCTACCCCCCTCAGACCATGCCAAGAACCTCGGCATCGTACTCGACTCATCACTCACCATGAACCGACAGGTCAACGCCGTCACCTCCAGCTGCCTCACCCTCCGCATCCTCCGCAAGACCTTCAAGTGGATCCCCCCTGAGTCAAGGGAGACAGTCACCCACACACTCATCACCAGCAGACTGGACTATGGAAACGCACTCTACGCCGGCATCAACAAGTCCCTACTCTGCAAACTCCAGACAATACAGAACACCGCCGCCAGACTCGTCCTCGGCATCCCCCGACACGAACACATCAGCCAACACCTACAAAGTCTCCACTGGCTCCCCGTGGAGAAAAGAGTCACTTTCACAATCCTCACTCACACCTACAAATGCCTACACAACAACAGACCCAAATACCTCAACGACAGAAGCAACTTCCACGTACCCAAAAGAAACCTCCGATCTTCCAACCTCGCACTGGCCGAAGCCCCGCTCATCCACAGAGCCAGAGCAGGCGGAAGATCCTTCTCTCATATTGCAGCCAAGACCTGGAACCAGCTACCGGCAGACATCAGACGCGCCCCCTCCCTGAGCACCTTCTGGAAGACCCTCAAGACCTGGCTCTTCGGCTAAACAGATCTGCGCATGTGCCCCTTAAGTCTTGGTTTTAGAACATTAAAGTGTAATTGAGCAGCCTGTGGGCTGGCATGCTGCCAGCCCGGATTGATATACGTTGGGGTCCTAGGGACCGCCCAGTAATGTCGCGATAAAGCGCCACATTTTGAAGCAGCCCCGGGCGTGTCCAGTATCAGCCCTGTACTCCCGGGCCGCTTGTCCGTCATTTAAACCTTCCCTTTCCCACGTGTCACACGGTGACGAGTTTGGAAAGGGAGGGGTTACAGCCTTTTGCAAGATGCCTTGCAGGCCGTGAGAGTCCTGAGATGCCAGGGCAGGTCGCCAGCTGCTTCATTCTGGAAACAACTCTGGTCCCGTCTACACCGGCCAGACGGACCTGGAGACATTTCAGGACAAGACTGCTGGGTAACTTACCATCCTGTCTCTTCAGAAAGAACGGTCGTTCCTCTTGCTTTTCTTTCTCCATTTCTCTGCTCATTTTAAATCATTCACGCCACAGTTCACCCCTCCATTACTACCTCTCCCCCTCCTTTGCTCTCGCCATTCTCCTTCAGTTTCTATTTAATCCCTTTCTGTGCAGGAGGCGCAGCAGCAGGCAACGCATCTGGCATTTGGCAGCATTTTCAATTCTGAAGAGCAGAGAAGAAACAGACGATTTATTCAGCTCTCACTTCTCTATCTAGCAAGCATGTTGCCTCATTAAATGAGGCCACTTTATCTCTACACATAGAATGCAGGTCCGTATTCGATGTTTCTGAAGTGTAGTCATGTATCACAGACGCATGTTTTACAAGTTGCCTAATTGGACTGGGTAAATGACTGTTTTTCAGAAACATCAGATTTGTTTCTTCTCCATCTGGCCGAATTTAGAATGCTGCCTGCTAGCATGACCGCTGCTCTGTGCAGAGAGGCCAAGGATCGGATGTGCACGTAGTCATCACTAATAACACCTTTTTTGAGCCACTGACAGACATTATGAGACCCGTGCAGTGCCTGCAGCCTGAACTGCAGAGCTGGCTATCATGGCCCATTCTAAAAACATGGAGGTGACGCCGTCCAAAGTATGAACTAAAGTATTCTGCTACACGAAAAGAGCACAACAACACAGCATCTTGGAAATGGCCTACACTCTAGCGAATGTAGATTGAGTAAAACGTAAATTATAAACAGCAACTAAATCACAGACATGGATTGCCTTAACTATTTTCATTATCTGTTCAGAAATCGAGCAGTGTTTTTTGCCTGTTAAGTTCAGCACATGAATATAGGGCCCAACAGAGATTCATTTCAATATTAGGTTTGAATTACCAGCACACTTTTAAATCCTGCAGAGTGGCCACCACCAGAAGTGCTGGGTACAACGGCATATGGAGACCACAGTTTTTCCAATTCATAACACTGGTGTTGCGTGCAGTTTGTGCCATGAGATAGTTAGGAAGCAATGGAACCTGTTTATGAATACTGTGTTTGGTTTCAATCAATCAATCAATCACAGCATTTATAGAGCGCGCTACTCACCCGGGAGGGTCTCAAGGCGCTGGGGGAGGGGGTAAGTTACTGCTCGAACAGCCAGGTCTTGAGCTGCTTCCTGAAGGAGAGATGGTCCTGGGTTCGCCGAAGGTGAGTGGGGAGGGAGTTCCAGGTCTTGGCTGCCAGGTAGGAGAAGGATCTTCCTCCGGCGGTGGCTCTGCGGATGCGTGGTACGGTGGCGAGGGCGTGGCTGGTTGATCGTAGCTGGCGGGTGGGCGTGTAGAAGGTCATGCGGTCGTTGAGGTACTTGGGGCCCAGGTCGTGGAGGGCCTTGTGTGCGTGGGTGAGGAGTCTGAACGTGATTCTCTTGCTGACGGGGAGCCAGTGCAGGTCTTTCAGGTGTCCGGTGATGTGGCTGTGTCGGGGGATGTCCAGGATGAGTCGTGCGGAGGCGTTCTGGATGCGCTGGAGTCTTTTTTGAAGTTTGGCTGTGGTTCCGGCGTAGAGGGTGTTCCCATAGTCCAAAAGAAGTGGCAGGTAATTTGTGCATTGCTGCCCTGATATCTGTAAACTACCTTCTGTCTCTGTTTGCCAATGTCTGGAAGTGTTGAGCACTTTAATAATTCCCAAATGTTCGCTTCGATTGGTGACTAACAGTTGTGGTTTCAGTGTCACATAATACAGTTACTATTGCTCTTAATATACACAATCTAAGCTTGGCAAGGCACATGTTTTATCCCTGTAGCGTAGGTTGCACAAGCAAATACAATTGTGAATGCTCAGCTTACCTTTGAGTGTAATTTTCTTAGCATTAATACTCATAGAGAGTCTAACAGCCGGATCAAAACCTCCATTAGATGCCCACCCGTGACTAAACCTGCCACCAAAGTACCAGTCTCTCACAAAAATACAACTCCCTACCCAACCCAGAGATTACCCGTCCTAAATGTCACCTTCACATACTTCTCGCAGAATGCCCAACATCAGAAGTGCACCTGTTAACCAGTCCTACTTTTTCAGATAAAGATATAAAAGTGATGTGATATGTGGTTTAACTTTATCATAACTACGGGTGTGAAACCATTTATCATAGAAATTGTGCTGAAAATTGCACCAAAATTCACAATTTTTAAAAACTTTTCTCAAGGGGAGATCAGTTCTCCCTCATAAACGTCGAGCTCACTTGCTTTGTTCGCGCACAAAAATCCATTCATTGCTCTTACGCCTCACCATTCTCAAATTTCACCAGCTGCCACTAGGCTATATCTGTAAGGAAACTGTCCAGTTCTTGTGATCCCAGATCACAATCAAGTCATCAATAGATCTCGTCCAAAAGATTACATGTTTGGTCAAGTGTTCATTCTCATCCACCCATACATGTCGCTCCTCCCACCACCTCATGAAAATTCCAGCATAGCTCGGGACACATAGCAACTGCCCTTCCCTCTCTCGACCAATTGTCTATACCATCTGTCCTCAAACAGGAAAACGTTATTCTCCAGGCAAAACATTAGCATGTCAATCAACATCATAGAGTGCTCGTTCAAATTAATAGATTTTTCTCTGAAAAAATGCCTGCATGCCCGGATCTGACCTTTCTGTGATAGTTTATGACCATTTATCTCATTTGATTTTTCCAATTCACACGACTGATGAAAGGATATACTTGCATGTAGGAAGTTTCATTAATGTATTTATAGTCCCATTATTGGCAACACACCCCACCCACACCACAACAGAGTATGCATGCATAAATAAATACACAACACAACTTTTGTTTGGGAAAAATATTGCTGCAGGTTTATTCCATACAAAAGTATGCAATATGGTGGGTTATCTTACGGGCGATCCAAGGGCAGGCAGCTGTACCAACCTATGCTGCCCTGCCCGCCTGATGAGCCAAGCACTGTGGAGAAACCAATCAGCGCTACCCTTATGGGGGTGATCCCCTTACTGGATCACGTGACACATTGGTCCCTTATTACTCACGCCCCTTTCAGGGCGGAGCGTAGCAAGGCAAGCCCCCGGTTGTTCAGGCCCACAACCGCCCGAAGGACTAACGGGGCGCCGACGTAATTACTCCAGGACTCTCCCTGAGGCTCCTGGGATTGGCTCTGGCACCCCTATTGTGCTCTTGCAGAGGTACCCTTCTGTACCCATATGCTTCCAGATCGCCCTGTAACTCCGCCTGCAACGAGAAAGAAAACATTACAACGTTCTATGTACTTCGCCTGCCAACCCCACGCCGGGTAAGCGGTAGGGTGGGAGACGGCGTGTCCGGCGCAAAGAGGACGCCAAGATGGCCGGGGGAGGCATAAATACCTCCCCACCTCCTCTGCGTGCCGGAAGTGACGCGTCTGGAAAGGGGACTCCTCCTCGAGTTCCGCAATATCATTGGGGGTGGGGAAGTGCCCAAATGGCACTAAAGGGGCCGCCCGTTAAGGGTGGCCCCCTGCGGGGGCCGCGGGCAGCCGCATAGTAACAAGCTGTGCTGTGAATACATTTGCATGGTCACTTGACCAGAATTCTACTGCGATGACTTTGGTTGATACATGAGATTAATGTGTTGATACCCCATTGTCATATCTTCCTTTAATTTCTTCATTTTGTTTTTCTAATTTGCATGCCTCTGTTTCACAGATGTATTTGCATGTAATGTATTTCTCTGGTCACATGACCGATGGGTGATTTTTAGTGATGCTTTCTATAATGTTTACATGTGCATTCCTCATAAATGTGATGTGTCCGCAGCACATGTGGCATGCTATTAAGAATTTATGATATTGCCAAAATTGTCTTTTGAGCCTCGCATTGCCTAACAACAGTATGTCTTTCAAACCCGTAGAAAGGGTATGTCATCACTGTCTATAGGTGCATCAGGACGAGATGTCCGTTTTCTATGTTGATTGTATTCACATTACATTTATGTTGGGTCAACACTTGAGCAATTCAGACTGTGAAAAAGACCACAAGGTCCCAATGTGTTGCACTAAATAAACTTTGATTTTCAAGCACATTCCTAGAGTGCAAATATTTTTGTGCCCTGGCCCTGGGGTCGCATTATTTCTTCGCTTTATTCTTCCTTTATTAAACGTTAACATATGTCGCAAACTGTAGCTTACACAATCTCCTACGCTGTTGAATGTGATGTCTAATCTCTTACTCAAGCCAGCATTCTTCTCTAGACAGCAATAAAATAAAGCTTTGTCTTTGTTAGTGACATGTTGTGTTCCGACTACTTGGTAAGCAAGAGAGAATCTCCTCTATTGTCACCACCTCAGAAGAGACCAACCTTAAACCCCCTTCAACAAATTCAACAGGTCTGTCTTTATCTAATACCCGGCTTCAAAGTGCTACACCTTGGTGTAGTCTTAGATGTCTATTTGTAACCCATTGATTTCCACTCCAGACAGAGACTGGCCTTAGGCCAATCAGCACTGATCCTGCGCCCCTGCTCCTCATGGGAACATCTCATCAACAACTGCCAGGCAAGGCCCCTCCAGAAGGAAACATGTAGCCCTAGACTGCTTTCAGTCTTGTGAGGCCTGTTCAGGAGGTATCACTTGGATCCTGTGGTACAAAAAGCAAGGGATCCACATCTGGGCATAGCCTTGGCACTTGGGGTGTTTCATCATGCACAGGTGATGGGAGGAATTCTTGCACAGTCTAGCCCACTTGCAATCCCTCTGGCTAGTATTCCGACTCATTGTTTTACTCCGACCATATCACCCTAAACAGAGGCCTGTCTTATGTAAATCAGTAACAACCCTGGGCCTCATATGAAAAGTTGAACTGTGAGATAAGGCTTCTTTATCCAAGGTGAACCTTTATATGTATCTGCACCTTCATATCCCTAACATACTGCTATACATACCCACGTGCTACCATCATTTACTGTCATCATGTGCCCAGGTACAGCATCCTATGCCTAGGTCCTTCTTACCACCTTATGCCCAGGAGCTACCACGTACCCACGTAATACCATCACATGCCATTTTTGGTGCAAATGGCAAGGTTCTGGTGCGATGTGGGCCAGTTGCAAAGAGCCCAAAAGCTTACATTTAAGCTCTCAAGAGCCACATCAAGGATCCAGGACCCAAGGGGGCACCTCTTGGGGGTCAGGATCTTGCTGGAGGCTGGTCCAGGAGCTGCTGTGTAGCCTATGTCCCTGAGGCTCAGATCAGGAGGCCAGCAGACTAGCCCTTTGAGTCACCCTGGGGCCCTGGGCTCAAGATGGAGTTGAAGGTCCAGTTCTTCTTCCCCAGGCTAGATACAGCAGGCAGGAGGTCAGCACAGCAAGGCAGCAGCTCCTTTAGAGTAGCAGTCCAGCAGTGTGATAGTCCTTTCATCAGCACAGCAGTCCTCCTTCCTAGCAGAGTGTCCACCGGTCCAGAAGTTTAAATAAGTTTAAATAAGTGGTGGTGTCTGTGGTCCTTCTTCTATACACTTGTGTCTTGGTTCTGGAAGGTGGGTGAAGCTTCTAGACAGTGTCTTTGAAGTGCATTCAGTTCTATACATCGCCTGGCTCCAAGCTGGCTGCAGGTGTGTTAGGCCCTTTTATGTGGAGGTATGACACTCTATTCAGGGTGAGGCTAGGCCTAGCTCCTCCCACCCATCCTTCCAGGATGGCCCATCCAGTCACACCTAAACTGCCATTTTGTGTTGCTGTTGAGGAGAAATACAGAAGGCCCAACTGGCAACTACACCCGGTCATGGGACCAGAGACAGGCTGCAAGTACCAAATGGTTAAGGCAAGAAAATGCCACTTTTCTAAAAGTGGCATTTTCAGTATTGCAATTTAACATATGACTTCACCATAAGTTTGGATTTAAAATTGTGGTTCCAGAGACACCAGGCTTGAAGGGTTTATTTATTTCCAAATGGAAATTACACTTATAGAATTTATTAAGGTAATCCTAATATTATTCTATGCGAGAGACAGGCCCTGCAGTAGTAAAACACAAATGAGAGTTTTTCACTACCAAAACATGTAAAATTTAAAAGTACATGTCCTGCCTTTCAAATACATTGCACCCTGCCCTCTGGGTTGTCTAGGGCCTCCCTTAGGGGTAAGGGTAAGGGAAAGATTGGGCCTGGCAAAACGTTTATTTTGGCAGGTCGACATGGCAAGGTAAACTGCACATACAGACTCTGCAGTGAGACATGAGCCATGGATAACGATCCACTTAAGTAGGTGACACAATCAGTGCTGCAGGCCCACTGGTAGCATTTAATTTACAGACCCTGGGCACATGTGTTGCACTGTACTAGGGACTTCTAAGTAAATTAAATACGTCAGTTGGGTATTAGCCAATGTTATCATGTTTAGAGGAGAGAGCACGTGCACTTTAGCACTGGTTAGGTGTGGTAAAGTACTCAGAGTCCTAAGACCAACAAAAACGAATTCAGCAAAAATTAGTAGAAGGAAGGCAAAGGTTTGTGGGCTTTCCAATACAACCCCCCTCCAGCCTAAAGTTAGAGTAGGACTAATCAATACCTTGATGGATTTCCCTGCTTATGCGATAGATCGTGGAAAGTGGCCCTCTCCTGCAGGGGCACTTTTCAGTTCTAAGCCTCTCTGAACTCAGTTGGATCTCTCTGTATATACTCTCCTGAGCCACTGAACTGACCCATGGGGAACCCTTCTCACCTGTGGACCCCATCTGTGCATCACCTAACCTTAACTTGCTGACAGGTGCATCCCAGTAGGCAGACGGTACCACCATGGCCAACAAAGTAATGTGGCCCATTCCACCCCTGAAATCAGACTTCTGTCCCCAACACAAGGAAAACTCTGCCCATAAGGACAGAAACCAACAGACGCCACTGAGAGCTGTCAGTGGTAGGAGCCAGGCCCTGGGCCATACGCTCCTAGGTAGCGGCCCTTAGCGGGGCTATTGGGTAGGCCTCTCCTCCAGCCTTGGGGCTGGCAAGGAGTACCCTATGGGCTTCTGAGAATTCTCTGAGGTGTCCCAGAGTCGGAGGGCAGTAGCCCCAGGTGCTTTCACCTCTACTTCCACCCTACCTCCCACCAGTTCGGGGTGGTATCTTGACACTGGAAAATCAACCCACGATCTGTACCCTGAGGCTGAACATGGAACAGGGGAGAGCCTTCCCTCACCCTGTCCCTCCATCTGGGCTCCTGTACCTTCTGCTTGGGAGTGGTACTCCCAGAAAACTGAACTGTCAGGGAGCTCATGGCAACCGCACCTCTCAATTCTCCTGACACCGGGGGCAACTATTCCCGCAAAATGCAGTCTGTGGACATCGGGGGACTAACTGTGACCCTCCTCTGGGTCACTGCCCCACCCCAATCCAGGTATGCCAGGGCCGTAGGTCGGAAGAAGTCCTGCCCATGGGCCTGAGCTACCTTACACACCTTGCTGGTATACTGCTCTGGGGTAACTACCCTTTCCACTTCTACGGTCTGGCTAACCCCGGTGTCCCTGAGAGCACTGACTGGGACCCCATTTACTTTCACCTGATGAAAGTGGCTGCTCCCATCCTCAGGGATCACAAGCTCACCCTCTGAGTCTATCTCCCAACCAAGGGAGAGCATGGCTTGGTATAGGACCTGCCCAAGGAGAATACTTACCAGGGCTGGACTGGGAACATAAAATGGCCCTGCAAAAATTATAAATTCAGCCCCCATGTGCAGATTTGCTAATGCGTGCTAGAACCAGAGCAACTCTTTCAGGTTGCCGCCGGGAGTGCGTAACGGACACCAACACTCCTGTAGGCCGAAACCAGACTCCAAGTGTCAAAACCGGCCTCCTGGGGCTCCAGCCTCCCGGGGATTGCTGGCTTGCCCGGCTGGCCAGTACACCCATGCTACCTACCCCAAAGGCCATATTGCCCACCCCTGTAGAGGTTACACAAGTGGGTGTTTTTTTTGGAAAGTCAGACCCCCCTGCTTGTGTCCTAAGTGGGAGCACTCTAAGCAGTGGGGTTGGAACTGGGGTGCCCTGGGCCACCACCCACTAGAACCACTGGGACATTTCTGGCTCCTCTGCAAACTCCCCCTCACCCTGCTGGAGGGAACCTCAATCACCCGTCTTGGGGTCACTCCCAGGTACCTTCTTGGACATTCTGGTGCTGACCCAGAGGTCCGTTTCCTCAGCAAGCTTCCTGGGGTCAGTCAGCTTACTGTCAACTAGGTGCTGGTGGAACTCAGTAAAACAAATACTGAGCATGTGCTCTACTTGCTGGAGTAATCCACAAAATCTTCCCAGGACTAACAGCGGAGCTTCTGGCTGTCCCTGAACCTTTGGCGGTACTTTTAAGGGGTCAATCCAAACTTTGCAAGTAAAATTGCTTTCATGGGAGTGTACTCAATATGGTCTCCAACCATGTGATCAGGGACAGACTACGGCACCAAATGGCAAAAGGAAAAAAATGCCAACTTTCTAGAAATCAACAAGATGATGGATGGGGTGCTGAAACAAATCAACCACTCACCCGCAGTCAAGAGATCTGGGTTTAATCCATCCTTCTTTTGCACACTATGCCACCCCAGTTTGGACCCAGCCATATGCAAATCAGCCTTGACCCTGCTCCTCATGTGAGCATTTCCAGCTCGAACTGCCAGGCCAGGTCTTCCCTGGACCGGAAACAAGCATCCTGGGACCTGTCTCGGGGTAACACCTCTCATCAGCCAGGCTTGCTTGTATCCAGTGGCACTGCGAGCAAGGGACCCACATCTGGGCATACACTTGGCCACTTTGGGAGAACATAGCAAACACTGCAAAATGGTGGACAATGGCAGTTTCAGAACTGAAACTTAAAATCTGACTCCACCATAAGTTTGAATTTTAAATTGTGATCCCAGAGACACCAGACGTGAAGGGTTTATATCTTTCGAATTGGAAATTACACTTCTAAAATGTAAAAAGGTAATCCGAATGTTTTCTTATGCGAGAGATAGGCATTGCAGTTGAGAAAACACAACTTTGAGAATTTTTCACTACCAGGACATGAAACACTAAAAATACATGTGCTGCCATTTACATACATTGCCCCCTTCCCTCTGAGTTGTCCAGGGACTACCTTAGGGGTAATGTATATGCATAAAAAGGGAAAGTTTGGGCCTGGCAAAAAAAAAAAATGTGCAGGTCGATATGCCAGTGTAAACTGCACATATAGGCTCTGTAATGGCAGGCCCACGACATGGTTAAAGAGCTACTTAAATGGGTGGCACAGTCAGTGCTGCAGGCCCACTAGTAGCATTTAATTTATAGGCCTTAGACACATGTAGTGCACTGTACAAGGGACTTATAAGTAAATTAAATATGCCAATTGGGTATGAGCCAATGTTACCATGTTTAGAGGAGAGAGCATATGCACTTTAGCACTGGTTAGCAGTGGTACCGTTCTCAGAGTCCTATGGCACACAAAAAAGAAATTATGATAAGTAAGAAGAGGAAGGCAAAAGAATTGGGGTGTGGCCTTGCAGAATGGGCCATTTTACAATGTCTGTGAAGGCTTAATTGTCAGGGGCCAGGCTTTGCTTGGGTGATAGAACACAGATGGGCAGTGATTGCATGCAGCAACACTTAAGAAATATCAGCAGGTTATCAACCCTGGAAGCTTCCATGCAACTGTCCAGCTAGACATTTGCCTTCTGAAGTTACTGGTCCATCCAGGCCTAGATAAATCACATATTGGCTGTAGGTTTTTATTTTACCCATATAGATATTTCTATACAGCACACCAGCTGCATGTTTCTGTTCACCCACACTCTGGAGTGGGGCACACATTACACTGTACATTATAGCACTCTCATGATGCTGCCTTTATAGTCACAGATCTCCAGGGCCATCTGTCAGATGGCAGGCAGTAGGGCATTGCTGCCTACCATGGGATGTGATGCATGCACAGGTTCTACCCACAATATTGGCCTCTTTTGCATAACCAAATGTTGCATCATTGCCACACCTGAAACATAAGCAGCAAATTGTGTCAGCAGTGTGTATACTTGTGTATTATGCAAGTGGTTTATTTAAAATCAGTGTTGGGGGGTAAGCCCCTTCCAGGCATGTGAGAGAGTTGTACAAGGCACTTTTACTTTGTGCTATGTGCAACATACACTGTTCCAGTCTTGAGGGAATCAGCAGCACCATTCATTATGTTGGCAATAAACAGGGTCACAATGGTTTGTATGGGTGCCGTTACCAAGTGTAAAGCTTTGTTTTGGCACCACCATTTCTGAGCTTCATTTTCAAATGGGGGCAATAGGAAGGAATGTTCAACTTGGTGGTCCTGGGACTGTAGAATGAGAGAGTTCCACATCACTGCACAGGTTCACAACATGTCCATGCACCTGTGTTTGCTGAAATTGCGCTGTGTGAAGGACATGCCAGGAAACACAGAGCAGCGGCTTCCACTTCTTGTATCTGATCTGAACCGTGCACAGTTCATGCCCTAACCCATGGATGTTCTTAATTAATGCATATGATGCGGGTTCCAGCAAAGCCTCTTCTGAGCTGCTCGTGCACACTCAATATGTTCATGATGTAACCCCTGATCCTTCTGTAAATCACCCGTATGTTTCAGCAAGTTAACTATAACTTGCACCACGCCATGCACTGCTTATGACCTCAAATATTACATCACTCATGACATCTCAAAGGATATCACCCTTTCTTAAAGCATACTGCATTTCATCTTTTTGTACGCAGAGTCACTCTGGAATTAATTCAGTGTAATCTTGTACAGTTGATTATTTGTTATTCATAGAAGCGAATTATACATTTAGAAATAAACAAATTTTGGCTATTTAGCCAATACAGGGAGTGAAGCATGGAGGGAAGTGCAGTCCGTGTCCCTGGACCAGTCATTAATGTGCTGCATGTCCTAACTCCACCACAGAGGAAGACGTAGATGTAAACTATCAGCAGTCCAAGGTCTATGAAAGTACTCATTGAGGACCTTTTTTTTCTGTAATTGCCATATCATTGGGAAACTATTTTAATATATGTGATAACTTGGCTGTGAGTTTTCCTGTATCTTAGCCCCTGTGTAGAGTTGACTATGGTCCGCATCCTCAAGAGGTTTCATGGCTGACAATGGGGTCAGGCAATGATAGATAAAGTTAGGTCAACACGTGGGGTCCACAGCACAACCTAGCAATGGTCTTGCAAGGGTTGTATGGCATTTAGCTTTCCATTAGTATTATTTGTGCCAAGGACGTTCTTCTGAGCGAAAGGTATTCAGGGGCACCTTGGCAATCCCAGTAACAAGTCTTGCCTGTTGTCCCTGCAACCTCAGAAACTAGTTTCTACTGGGAGCTCACTGAAAAGCCAATAACCTCCATTTGGCCTTTAATATTAAGTGGGCAGTGAGTTGAAACACTCAAGGCTTACTCGTAAAGAGTGGAGTAGGTTTACAAAGGTAGGTACTCTGAACACTCAAATGACTTCAATCATTATATTATCCAGTCAGTGTGATATATTTCCATAAGAGATGCAGTGTTTGTACACTATTAGAATAAATACTTTAGAGATATGCAATACCTGCTTAATTAATTGATATACATCATTTCCATTTGCAAAAAGTAGTCGCAAATTCGACTTCTATAAATAAAAAGGAATTTTTCGAACCAACCTATGTATAAATAGTTTAGTTTACAAAATTCCAAACTATGGTGGGTCACAAATTGTGACTTGCTACTATTGGATGCCATTACAGGGATGCTGGCCTTTGGGGTCAGTAGACCCTTATGTCAGGGATCTCATTTTAAATAAAGTCAGTTTATGTTTTTAAAAAGAGACGTCAATTTTCCTTTAAAGAGGCTGCATTTAAAAAGAAAATATCTTTTTTTTGTTTGTTTGTTTGAATGTTGGCAGTGCTCCCATGGACAGCTGCCTACTCTACAACAAGCTTTTCTATCTATCGCAAACATTTTCCTTAGCACTTCTTCTCATTTGTGATTGGGTTAGCACGTTGTTAGAAACTGGGTATCTTGTTGTCAGAGTATGCACCCTGTACAAGCAGGAACCACAATCCTAGTCAGATACACACTTAGTGATTACCTGTGCTCACCCTCTGGTTTGTTGGCACAGAGCAGCCAGGTCAACCAAAAGAGGCAATGTGTAAAGTATTTATGCAACACACACACACACACAGTGACACAATGAATACACCACAAAAAGACTCAATACAGGTTTCGAAAAATAGATTATTATATTCTGAAAAAAACAACAAAAATCCAATGTATAGAAGTTGAGATAATTAGTTTTAAAGGAATATTTGCATTATAGCGCTTAGAAGCAAATAGCGCTAAAAACGGGTTATCTGGTCACACTGGACCTGGTCACAGTCAAAGTTCAGGCCAACTACAGGACCCGTGCATGCCCCAGTGAACAAAGTACCTTTACTGGTCTAAACAGTGAGATGCGTGAATGCGGGTCCCGCAGTCGAGGGATGCATCGATCTTCTCCACGCATTGATGGCGATGTGTTGGTTCCGTAGATGTAGCTGTCACCCACCCCAAACGTGTATTGGAGACAGGCTGTCCGGCGCACAGAGCAGTAAGTGCAGACAAATGTCCACTTTCTAAAAGTGGCATTTTCTAAAAGAGTTATGTTAAATCTAACTTCACCAGTAAGGAGGATTTATCATCACCATTACAAAGAGAGGAAACATGAAAAAGGCACTCCTCTCTGATCAGGAATTACAGCTTAAAAGTGTATTAAGGATTTCCCAGTGCTAACCTATGAGAGGGGTAGGCCTCACAGTAGTGAAAAATTAATTTAGCTGTTTGGCATTACCAGGAAATGCAAAACATAACAGTACATGTCCTACTTTTACTTGCATAGCACCCTGCCCTTAGGGCTTCCTGGGGCATATCTTAGGAGTGAACTATATGTAATAAAAGGGAAGTTAGGCTATGCAAGTAGTTTTAAATGCCAAGTCGAAGTGGCAGTATACTGCAGACACAGGCCTTGCAGTGGCAGGCATGAGCCAGGATTGAAAGGCTACTTTTTTGAGTGGGATTTACAAATAATTTAAATATGTCAATCAGGTATACACCACTTACACACATGTTTAGGGACTAAGCACATGCACCTTAGCACTGATCAGCAGTGGGAAAGTGCTCAGAGTCCTAAAGCCAACAAAAAGATTCAGCAAAACCAGGAGGTAAAAGCAAAACAATTGAGGGAAGACCATCCTAAAGATGCCAGGTCTAACACATGTCCCCTCAGCTGAAAGTGAGGAGATCTACCCAGTCTCTTGGGAGTGCTCTTCACTAAGGTGGAAAAACCTGGATAGACCATCAGCACTGGAGTGGTCTACCCCTGGTCTGTGTTTCACTCTGAAGTCCACACTCTGCAGGGAAATGGACCACCTCAACAGTTTTGTATTCCTACCCCTCATTTGCATGAGCCACCTGAGGGGTCTGTGGTCCATCTAAATCAGGAAGTGAGTGCCAAACAGGTGTGGCCTCAGCTTCTTAAGTGCCCAAACCACTGCATCAGCTTCCCTCTCAATAGCACTCCACCTTGGATCTATGGCGAGGAACCTCCTGGGGATGAAGGCTACAGGTGGGTCTAGACCCTCCTCAATAAGTTGAGATAGTACTGCCTCTATGTAATGCTCTGAGGCATCTGTATGAATGATAAACGTCTTGGAAAAGTCAGAAGCCCTGAGCACAGGAACTGTGCACATGGCTTGCTTCAGGGAGTCAAATGCACTTTGGCATGCCGCTGTCCAAATTTCATTCCTTGGCTGCTTCTTCAAAGTCATCTCAGTCAAGGGGGCAAGAATAGTGCTGTATCCCTTGATGAACCTCCTACAGTACCTAGTGAGGACCAATAATGCTCTGATCTCAGTCTGGGTTTTGGGGGACAGCATAGCCATGGTGGTTTCTATCTTGACCTGTAGGGGTTGCACCTTCTCCCTGCCCACCAGGTTCAACACAGACCCCTGCCCTATCTGGCAATTACTTGCCTTGATAGTCAGGCCTGCCAGTGGAAGAGCCGGAAGCACTTCCTCGAGCTGAAAAAGGTGTTCCTTCTAGCTGCTACTAAAGACAGTTATGTCATCCAGATAGGCAGCACAGAAGGCCTCCATACTAGCAAGGACCTGGTTCACCAGCCTCTGGAAGGTGGCAGGGGCACTTTCCATTGCAAAGGGCATCATCCTAAACTGATAGTGGCCTTCTGGAGTGGAAAAGGCTGACCTCTCCTTTTCTCCCTCTGTTACTGTGATCTGCCAGTACCCTGATGTAAAATCAAAGGTACCTAAGTACTGGGCAGCCCTTAACCGGTCAATCAGCTCATCGGCCCGGGGAATGGGGTGAGCATCTGTCTTAGTCACTGAATTAAGCCTTCTGTAATCCACACTGAACCTAAATTCAGGTGTGGTGCCTGGTGGGGCAGCTTTTGGTACCAAAACCACAGGTCTGGACCAGGGGCTACTGGTGGGTTCTATGAATCAATCACTCAATCAAAATTTGTATAGCGCAGCTGCTTCACCCGTGAGGGTCTTGAGGTGCTCTGGTGTAAGGCTGTGGAATCACACTGCCTATTCCTATTGTTTGAACATCTGTGTCTTGAGGTCCTTCCTGAACTGTTGGAGCGATGTTGAGGCTCTGAGGTTCAGGGGAAGGGTGTTCCAGATCTTAGCCGCCAGTTGGGAGAGGGAGCTGCCTCCGCTGTTTGCCCGGCAGATGTGCTGGGTAGCTGCTAGGGAGAGGGATCTGGAACCTGGTAGGTTGGTGTAAATTCACTCATTTGTTGAGGTACACCAGTCCTTCATTGTGTAGTGCCTTATAAACATTGGTGAGCTGCTTGAACTGGTATCTCTTCGCATCTGGTAGCCAATGAAGTTTCCTGAAGTGAGGGGTGATGTACGTCTGTCTGGGGAGGTCAAGGATGAGTCTGGCTGCTGTGTTCTGGATGGTCTGGAGTTTTTTCATGAGTTGAGTGGTGATTCCTACATCAAGGGAGTTTCCGTAGTCGAGTTACAGTTCGCCTGGTGTTGGGTGGGAGCCAGCTGAAGACATTCCTAAGCATTCGGAGGGTGAGGAAGCAAGCGGAGGAGACGGAGCTGACCTGCTTCTTCATGGATGTCGAGGATGATGCCAAAGTTGCAGGCATGTTCGGTGAGTTTGAGGGTAGCTCCTAGCTCAGGTGGCCACTATTCGTTGTTCCATAGGGTGTGTGTGGTATCCTGCTCTCTTCTCTGTCTAGTCCTTTCTCTGTGTTCTGTACTCTGCTGCTCTGCCAGTTTAAGTGATGTCACAGAATGTTCCCTGTGTGTATGTTTGAGTGGAATTGTCAGTTGCTGTTTGTGGGCTGAGCAGTAGGGATGCTGCTCCCGGTGGGGCTGATTCTCCTGATACTACTTTCAATATTACTACAACCTTCTTATCCTCAAATGTTCCTGTCCTGTTGAACTTAAGAATAAATCTGCCATTTGGATACAACTACATCTCAGCCTACCTCCTTTCTTGCATTCCACAGTGTCCTTGCCTTTGCCGAAGATGGGCAGTTCTGTCTTGCCTGTGTTGAGTTTGAGACAGTTATTCATCCAGACGGCCACATCCTTCATGCAACTTTGGAACCTGTCTTTGATGGTCATTTGTCAGGGAGACAATGAGTTGGGTGTCGTTGGTGTATGAGATGATGTTGAGTCCATGGCTCCTGACGAGGTTGGGTAGGGGTGTAATGTAAACATTGAAGAGAGTAGGGCTGAGGGATGAACCTTGAGGTACACCGTAGGTGACGTTCTTAGGAAGCGAGGAGTAGGGAGGCATGATGATCTTCTGCAATCTTTCTGTGAGGTAGGATGCAATCCACTTGAGGACTGCTCCTTGAATTCTAATCTGGTGGAGTCTGTTGATCAGTGTGTGGTGGGATACGGTTTCGAAGGCTGCTGAGAGGTCAAGGAGGATGAAGGCTGCTGTTTATTCATGGTCTTGCAGAATTCTGATGTCTTCCATAGCTGCGACTAGAACTGTCTCAGGCTGTGGTTTGTTCTGAAGTCGGCTCCGGAAGTCCAGAAGGTTGTGGGTCTCCAGATGTCTGTTTAACTGGATTTGGATAGCTTTCTCGATGAACTTGGCTGGGAAGGGGAGAAGGGAGATGGGTTGGTAGTTCTTGGGTTCTCCTGGGTCCACAGATGGTTTCTATCACCCCCACCTCCAGCATTTTAGACGCATCAGCCTAAATGCTGAACCACACCTAATCTGTCAACCTGTAAGATGTATTCTCAACAGGGAGGTTGTCCCCTGTGTCCACATCATGGGTACACAGGTGGGTAGTCCCAGGGATAAGGGAGAACAGAGAGGAGTACTTTCCCAAAACTTGGTGGCAGTCTCTCTGTTGTTCAGGAGTTAGAGTGGGGGAAAGGATTACTCCCTCCACAGACCCATTTATTTTCCTTACAGGCAAGAGGTCAGGGAGAGGTTCACTCTCCTCTTCCTCCTCACCATCTGTCATCAGCAGCATGGTGACCTCAGACCTCACAAAATGGGGTTTGAGGCATTTGGCATACAGCACCCTGTGGGTTGCCTAGGGGTCTTGAGATCCCCCAGGTAGGTGGTCTCATCCTTTTTCTCAGTCACATCATAGGGCCCATTCCAGTGGTCCTGGAGGGCCCTGCACTCCACAGGCTCAATCACCCACACCTTCTGCCCAGGCTGCAAGTCCACAGGGGTAGAATTATTGTCATAACACTCCTTCATGATAGCTTGGATGACTTCTAAGTTGCTCGATGCTTGGTTCCATAATTTAGCCACTTGGATCCTGAAGGGCAGCATGTAGCTTACCACGTCCTGGGGACGTTTCCTGGGAGATTGCTCTCAGTCTTCCTTGACCAAACTCAGAGGTCCTCTAACGGTGCCCAAACAGAAGCTCAAAAGGGCTGAAGCCCACTCCCATCAGTGGTACCTCCTTGTAGGTAAAAAAACATGCATGGTAAGAGGATGTCCCACGTATTCCTCAAAGTCGCATGTAGACCTCTAATCATGCTTTTAGGGTATTGTTGAACCTCTCAACAAGCCCATTGTACTGGGGGTGGTAAGGAGAAGAGAACTTGTAGGTTACCCCACATTCCTTCCACTTTGAGTGCGTGTTGCAGACAGGAAGTTTGTGCCCCTGTCAGACGCAACTTGCTTGGGGAACTCCATCCGGGTAAAAATCCCCATCAGGGCCTTTCCCACTGCAGGTGTAGTCATGGTTCTCAGAGGGATTGCCTCTGGGTACCTAGTGGCATGATCTGCCAGAACCAGGATGAACCTGTTGCCTGAAGCAGCCTGGGTATCCATCGGTCCTACAATGTCGATGCCCACCCTCTCAAAGGGTGTGCCAATGACTGGTAATGGGTTAAGTGGGGTCTTAAGCCTCTGCCCTGTCTTCCCACTAAGCGATACCAAAGGGGATGATGGACGGAGCGTTAGAGCAAATCAAACACTCACCTCCAGTCAACTGATCTGGGTTTAATCCATCATCATCATCACCGGTCCCAGGATGCTTGTTTCCGGTCCAGGGAAGACATGGCTTGGCAGTTCGGGCTGGACTGTTCCCATGAGGCACAGGGTCAGACTGATTTGCATATGGCCATGTCTGAACTGGGGTGGTGGAGTGAGCTAAAGAATGATGTTGGATTAAACCCAGATCAGTTGACTGGGGGTGAGTGTTTGATTTGCTCTAACGCTCCGTCCATCATCCCCTTTGGTATCGCTTTGTTTGCCCTAAGTTGCAGGGTATGCCCAGACGTGGGTCCCTTGCTCACTTTGCCACTGGATTCAAGATAGCCTGGCTGATGAGGGTTTTGAACCCGAAACCGGTCCCAGGATGCTTGTTTCCGGTCCAGGGAAGACATGGCTTGGCAGTTCGGCGCTGGACTGTTCCCATGAGGCACAGGGTCAGACTGATTTGCATATGGCCATGTCTGAACTGGGGTGGTGGAGTGAGCTAAAGAATGATGATGGATTAAACCCAGATCAGTTGACTGGGGGTGAGTGTTTGATTTGCTCTAACGCTCCGTCCATCATCCCCTTTGGTATCGCTTTGTTCGCCCTACGTTGGCAGGGTATGCCCAGACGTGGGTCCCTTGCTCACTTTGCCACTGGATTCAAGATAGCCTGGCTGATGAGGGTTTTGAACCCGAAACCGGTCCCAGGATGCTTGTTTCCGGTCCAGGGAAGACATGGCTTGGCAGTTCGGCGCTGGACTGTTCCCATGAGGCACAGGGTCAGACTGATTTGCATATGGCCATGTCTGAACTGGGGTGGTGGAGTGAGCTAAAGAATGATGATGGATTAAACCCAGATCAGTTGACTGGGGGTGAGTGTTTGATTTGCTCTAACGCTCCGTCCATCATCCCCTTTGGTATCGCTTTGTTCGCCCTAAGTTGCCAGGGTATGCCCAGACGTGGGTCCCTTGCTCACTTTGCCACTGGATTCAAAATAGCCTGGCTGATGAGGGTTTTGAACCCGAAACCGGTCCCAGGATGCTTGTTTCCGGTCCAGGGAAGACATGGCTTGGCAGTTCGGCGCTGGACTGTTCCCATGAGGCACAGGGTCAGACTGATTTGCATATGGCCATGTCTGAACTGGGGTGGTGGAGTGAGCTAAAGAATGATGATGGATTAAACCCAGATCAGTTGACTGGGGGTGAGTGTTTGATTTGCTCTAACGCTCCGTCCATCATCCCCTTTGGTATCGCTTTGTTCGCCCTAAGTTGGCAGGGTATGCCCAGACGTGGGTCCCTTGCTCACTTTGCCACTGGATTCAAGATAGCCTGGCTGATGAGGGTTTTGAACCCGAAATCGGTCCCAGGATGCTTGTTTCCGGTCCAGGGAAGACATGGCTTGGCAGTTCGGGCTGGACTGTTCCCATGAGGCACAGGGTCAGACTGATTTGCATATGGCCATGTCTGAACTGGGGTGGTGGAGTGAGCTAAAGAATGATTTTGGATTAAACCCAGATCAGTTGACTGGGGGTGAGTGTTTGATTTGCTCTAACGCTCCGTCCATCATCCCCTTTGGTATCGCTTTGTTCGCCCTAAGTTGGCAGGGTATGCCCAGACGTGGGTCCCTTGCTCACTTTGCCACTGGATTCAAGATAGCCTGGCTGATGAGGGTTTTGAACCCAAAACAGGTCCCAGGATCCTTGTTTCCGGTCCAGGGAAGACATGGCTTGGCAGTTCGGGCTGGACTGTTCCCATGAGGCACAGGGTCAGACTGATTTGCATATGGCCATGTCTGAACTGGGGTGGTGGAGTGAGCTAAAGAATGATGATGGATTAAACCCAGATCAGTTGACTGGGGGTGAGTGTTTGATTTGCTCTAACGCTCCGTCCATCATCCCCTTTGGTATCGCTTTGTTCGCCCTAAGTTGGCAGGGTATGCCCAGACGTGGGTCCCTTGCTCACTTTGCCACTGGATTCAAGATAGCCTGGCTGATGAGGGTTTTGAACCCGAAACCGGTCCCAGGATGCTTGTTTCCGGTCCAGGGAAGACATGGCTTGGCAGTTCGGGCTGGACTGTTCCCATGAGGCACAGGGTCAGACTGATTTGCATATGGCCATGTCTGAACTGGGGTGGTGGAGTGAGCTAAAGAATGATGATGGATTAAACCCAGATCAGTTGACTGGGGGTGAGTGTTTGATTTGCTCTAACGCTCCGTCCATCATCCCCTTTGGTATCGCTTTGTTCGCCCTAAGTTGGCAGGGTATGCCCAGACGTGGGTCCCTTGCTCACTTTGCCACTGGATTCAAGATAGCCTGGCTGATGAGGGTTTTGAACCCGAAACCGGTCCCAGGATGCTTGTTTCCGGTCCAGGGAAGACATGGCTTGGCAGTTCGGGCTGGACTGTTCCCATGAGGCACAGGGTCAGACTGATTTGCATATGGCCATGTCTGAACTGGGGTGGTGGAGTGAGCTAAAGAATGATGATGGATTAAACCCAGATCAGTTGACTGGGGGTGAGTGTTTGATTTGCTCTAACGCTCCGTCCATCATCCCCTTTGGTATCGCTTTGTTTGCCCTAAGTTGGCAGGGTATGCCCAGACGTGGGTCCCTTGCTCACTTTGTCACTGGATTCAAGATAGCCTGGCTGATGAGGGTTTTGAACCCGAAACCGGTCCCAGGATGCTTGTTTCCGGTCCAGGGAAGACATGGCTTGGCAGTTCGGGCTGGACTGTTCCCATGAGGCACAGGGTCAGACTGATTTGCATATGGCCATGTCTGAACTGGGGTGGTGGAGTGAGCTAAAGAATGATGATGGATTAAACCCAGATCAGTTGACTGGGGGTGAGTGTTTGATTTGCTCTAACGCTCCGTCCATCATCCCCTTTGGTATCGCTTTGTTCGCCCTAAGTTGGCAGGGTATGCCCAGACGTGGGTCCCTTGCTCACTTTGCCACTGGATTCAAGATAGCCTGGCTGATGAGGGTTTTGAACCCGAAACCGGTCCCAGGATGCTTGTTTCCGGTCCAGGGAAGACATGGCTTGGCAGTTCGGGCTGGACTGTTCCCATGAGGCACAGGGTCAGACTGATTTGCATATGGCCATGTCTGAACTGGGGTGGTGGAGTGAGCTAAAGAATGATGATG
Organism: Calotriton arnoldi; assembly: GCA_963921515.1. NCBI lineage: Eukaryota > Metazoa > Chordata > Amphibia > Caudata > Salamandridae > Calotriton > Calotriton arnoldi. Next base: position 174,720 of record CAWUFW010002813.1, on the reverse strand, counting down.
GATTAAACCCAGATCAGTTGACTGGGGGTGAGTGTTTGATTTGCTCTAACGCTCCGTCCATCATCCCCTTTGGTATCGCTTTGTTCGCCCTAAGTTGGCAGGGTATGCCCAGACGTGGGTCCCTTGCTCACTTTGCCACTGGATTCAAGATAGCCTGGCTGATGAGGGTTTTGAACCCGAAACCGGTCCCAGGATGCTTGTTTCCGGTCCAGGGAAGACATGGCTTGGCAGTTCGGGCTGGACTGTTCCCATGAGGCACAGGGTCAGACTGATTTGCATATGGCCATGTCTGAACTGGGGTGGTGGAGTGAGCTAAAGAATGATGATGGATTAAACCCAGATCAGTTGACTGGGGGTGAGTGTTTGATTTGCTCTAACGCTCCATCCATCATCCCCTTTGGTATCGCTTTGTTCGCCCTAAGTTGGCAGGGTATGCCCAGACGTGGGTCCCTTGCTCACTTTGCCACCGGATTCAAGATAGCCTGGCTGATGAGGGTTTTGAAACCGAAACCGGTCCCAGGATGCTTGTTTCCGGTCCAGGGAAGACATGGCTTGGCAGTTCGGGCTGGACTGTTCCCATGAGGCACAGGGTCAGACTGATTTGCATATGGCCATGTCTGAACTGGGGTGGTGGAGTGAGCTAAAGAATGATGATGGATTAAACCCAGATCAGTTGACTGGGGGTGAGTGTTTGATTTGCTCTAACGCTCCGTCCATCATCCCCTTTGGTATCGCTGTCTTCCCACTAGCCTGGCAGGTCACAGAAATCCTACAGAATGTATCTGAGGAAGTCTTGAGCCTGGGCCAATAAACGTGTGGGACAAGCTTAACAAAGGTCTTGTCTTGTCCAAGGTGTCCTGCCAGGGAAATTTCATGAGCCAGCTCCAGTAGGAAGGTCTTGTAGTATTGGGGACCACTAGAGCCCTTGTTGTCCCATGCGAAGGAACATTAGGCTCACTTTAAAGGAATCTGACCTCCCAGTAAATGCGGTGAATACAAGAGGCATCACCTGCTGCTTGGGCTCCAGCCTGCTGCCTCATGCCCTCAAGGGTAGGACACTCTCTCTGTGCCCTACAAAATCCCTTCTCTGTGGGCCTTTCTTCTACATGCCATCCAGCAATGGCAGGCAGGTCACCAAGGGGAGCAATGCCCTCCTCAGTGGGCTCCAGGGTGGCCACCACAGGTGCCCCATCCACCATACTTGGAGTATATTCAGGGGCTGGTTTCCAATTCCCCCTGCCTTTCTGCTTCCTATCAGCTGGCTTGGCCATTGTTCCAGACTTCAGCTCTTTTTGACTCCCATCCTGGGCAGCCATGGACCTTGTCGTAGCACAGATCCAATCAGGTAATTCTATTATCTCCACATGAGCCTTGAGCTCCACTTCTTTCCAGTTAGTATGCTCAAGGTCATTACCCAACAAATAGACAACAGGCATGGCAGGGCTCGCTGCAACTTTCAGAAGACCTGACCCCCTCAACCCCGCACTTAAACGGTACCAAGGCCACTGGATAGCGACCCTCTCTGTTATCATCCACCACAGCCTGGCTGAATGCATAGTAATTACCTGCTCTGGGGAAACCAGCTGACAACTTACCATAGTCACACTGGCTCCTGTAACCCTCAGAGACTGTACCCCTTGCCCGTTCAGGGTGCTTTATTGCCAATAATTTGCAGTATTTGAGGGCACATGTATCTTAGGAACCATCTCACTATCACCCAGTATAACTGGGGTAGCCCCATTAACTGGGACCAACTCTTCCCCCAGCCCCATACTAGCTAACCCTGGATGTTTTCCTCCAGTGGGAGATGGTGCCCTTTTTGGACAACTTGGATACCCCTTGTAGTGTCCATACTCGAAGTACTCATAGCACTTAATGGACTTGGGCTGCTGACTTTTGTCAGGGTAGTTTTTCTTCTGGTGGCCAGATGGGAATGAGAACCAGACCCTTTCCCTTGGGAGTTGTTTTGGGGGCGTATGGAGAACTCTGTCCTTTTATCTCCCCCCTTCTTCTATTAGGAACCCTGACCACCCTTTTCAGATGCTTTCTTGGACACTCTGGTGCTGACACAGATGTCCACCGCCCTGCTAACTTACTGGTGGTCAGTAAGCTTACTAACCACTAGATGTTGGTGCAGCTCTGTAAAGCAAATATCAAGCATGTGCTCCTTTAAAATTAAGCTATACAGCCCTCAATAGTCATGTACATTGCTGACCTCACCCAACCCTTCAGTGCCTTTATAGCATAGTCAAAGTAATCAACCCATCTCTGTGTGGATAGGCTTGTGGCTGACCACAAATTGTTGTCTGTACTTTTCAGGGGTCAGTCCAAACTTACTTGTTAGGATGGCTTTCATTGGAGTGTAGCATGTCTGATCTCTCACCTCTAGTGTAAGAAGAGTGTCCTTCCCCTACTGTGGGCATGTTCTTCCATAGACTACAATCCCATATCTCCTCTGGGACCTTGTGCACTCTTAGAGCCATTTCATAGTCTGCAAATCACTTGTCCACGTCATCCCCAACCACATAACTGAGTACCACATCTTTGGGTATTCTGAAGACACTGCAGGTATGCTGCCACCATTAATGTTGCTGGACCCCACTTTTAGGTCTCCAGCTCTCTGAGGTTAAGCTCATGAGCCATCTTCCTTTCCTCCATGGCCAGCTTCTTCCCGCTAAGGCCTGCCTTTTCTCAGCCAAATCAAGTTTCTGCTCCTTCTCTAGCTTAGCAAGCTCCAGTTTGAGTTTCCTTTCCACCCTCCTGTCTGGCATCTCTTCTGGGGACATGTTCTTGGAGGAGACACTGCTCCTTGCTGGGGGAACCACTATTCCTTCAGGTCGTTGGCTTCTTCCTCAAAAAGTGGTAAATCCACATCGGAATTTAAACTCAGGCCATCCTCCTCCTCTGTGATATCTTGCTCCTCCTCCCCAGGGTTGTCAGCCCCCGCAACCTGGGTCTCTTCCAAGGCTCTTAAAGCTTTCTGGAACTCCATCTTCCTGGTGAGTCCTTTGATGGAAATTTGAAATCCCTTACAGAACCCCTTCAGCTGGTTCCCATTGTAGGGTTCTAACTTAGCCATCTCAAAATCAGTTGCTGCAGGTACTACTTCTCCAGTTTGGGACATGGTTTAGCAGAAAAAAGCAAAAGGCCAATTAGGGAGAATTGAAAAAGGTTCGGAATGATCTCAGTACAGAGTTCTAGTGAACAATGCATTACTATATGGTATTGCAGAAACACAAGTCCTATCCTCATTGATGACTTAGAGATTACCTGTGCTCACCCTCTGGTAGCTTGGCACAGAGCAGTCAGGCTAATCTAAAGAGGCAATGTAGGGTGTTGAGTGGGTATGGGCGACTGAGGGCTTCGGTCAGAGTCAATGGTAGAAATTCAGAGAGCTTACCAATTTGACACAGCACACAACAGGGATGTTCCCTTTCCCCTCACTTATTTGCGCTCTTCATGGAGACTTTTGCTCAGAGAGTACTGGACGATCCAGAAGTGACAGGTATATGCTTTGGCGGAGAGGAGCACCTCATCACGCTATTTGCAGACAATGTTATTGTCTCTCTGGATAACCCCCAGGAGGCCCTTCCGAGCTTCCTTGGGGAGGTCGAGCGGTTTCAGGTTTCCTGATTAATATCGCCAAGTCACAGGCACTAAGCCTGACGGCTTCGCAGGCCACACAGGAGCACCTCACATGGGCTCTTTCCATTCACTGGGAAAGGGACATCTCATACCTGGGTATTCAACTTGCACCGACCATTCCAGAGATCGCAAACCTTAACTACCAGGAGTTAGTAGATAGAGTGAGATCTGATCTAGCCCGTTGGCAGCCATACACGATATCGTGGCTAGGATGAGTAGAGGCATTGAAGATGACAGCCCTTCCTAGAATTCTATACATATACAGAGGTCCTGGCAGAGATCGATATACACTTTAACACTCAGCTCCCTAGATTTGCTTCATATGTAGTATTAGGCCTTCCGTATCCGCTGACCTACCCACTCAGATCCAGGAGGGGCAGACACATTACATTGGCCTTGAGGGCGGTGCACCAATCAATACTGGCCCTATGGGGTTTGCACAGGGTCCCGACTAGACTGTCTTGGATACACCATCTTTGGCATCTGCTGGGGATGGATAGACTCTCATCAATGCTTAAGACACAAGGGGACACATTAAGGGAGACCTGGCAACCATTCATAACACTTCTCTCTCAGGAATTCGCCACGCTCACCTGCCCTAGATATCTAAAACTGCTGTGCTTGACGGAGCTACCCACCCAAACCCGTTCAGAAGGATTTAGAAAAGGCCACAGACAGCGATCCTATGGTGACAATATCAGTTTTACGGGCACCCGGGGTGTAAGGGCGATGTATGGGGGGTTGAGGGGAAGTTCCAAGTTAAATGTTTCATAAATAGCTGAAGATGGCTGAATGTTGATGCCATAACAGCAGACGACTAGCTCTCTTCCTATGCTTTTTTCTGCAACAATAAAAACAAATTTAAACATAAAGAGGCAATGTGTAAAGTATTTGTGCAACACACACAGTTACACAATGAATACACTACAAAAAGACTCCACACAGGTTTAGAAAAATAGATTAATATACACTGAACAAAACAAGACTAAAATGACAAAAATCCAATGTATGGAAGTTGAGATATTGAGTTTTAAAGGAATAAATGCAGTGTAGTGCTTAGAAGCAAATAACACTAAAAATGGGTTATCTGGTAACGCTGGACCAGGGCAAAGTCAAAGTTCAGGCCAACTACAATAGAGTGCCGGACAGCTACAGGACCCACACAGACCCTGGTGAACAAAATACCTTTACTGGTCGCAACAGAAAGATGCATCATGAGATGTGTCGATGCGGGTCCCGCAGTTGAGGGATGTGTCTGTTACTTGAACAAGAAATACCTTGAAAAAAAAAGAGGCATTTGGCAAAATAGGAACAGTTTGTTTAATTAAACAATGCAGCCAAGAGAACAGTTACAGGAATAGAGTTTGAGGACAGTCTCAACTTACAATCGATCTGAGATGGGTTTATATTCAATTTTCTGAATGACATAAATGATTCCGGCAATCCTTCTATGGTAAGGAATGTAAGTTGCTGCCTTTGAAGTTGTAAATAATTTATTTGATGGGGAATTCAGGTGGGCCTCTGCCTTGCGTGGGTACAATGCGGCCAGTGGGTAACGTGTCCAGATGTCCGACATAGGGAGCGCTTGATCACTGCGTGTACTGTGTGTGCTGTGTCCTGATTGGCTATATGCTCCTAACTTATGTGACATCTGACTTTATGGTGTTTTAGAAGCGCATGTCCCCCTCCGGCCATGTGTGCTTTATTGGGGCCAATCTCCCCGGACCATTGTGGTGTTGCTGCGCCTATCTGTGGGAGTGCTCCGGGATTTTCTGTTTATGTGTTTGTCAACTAGCTATGTGTCGCCCTCACTTGTGACATGTCAATCAGTGACCTTAGATCTAGGCCTCAGCCTGCCTGACTACGTATTTCTGAGTCAAGGCTGACATGGAGTTCACAACAGGCGAAATTGTTAATAAAGATGCGATCTCATTTTGATACATAAGTGTATCTTTCTTCATATTGACATAAACTCTCTCAATCTTAACTTTCCCTCTCTAGTTGAATTGTCAAATGCACTATTTAACCCAGTGATACTCAAAGTGCAGCACGGGGGCCGCCTGCGGCCCCCTTGATGTCTGCATGCCCCCCCCCCCTTCCGGTGAACCGCAACACAAGCTGCTATTCAGTTGCTGAGCACTAATATTTAGGAAAATCCCTGACCCACTCAGACCCCCTACTGCCACCCTGCTGGCATCAGTGTGGCCCTCGGCCACAGTCCAGACTGTACTTTGTGGCCGCTGGGCCAATGTTTGTGAGTACCCATGATCTAACCCATAATTCGTGACAGTTACTTTATTAGGGGCTTGTTGTTCTTTAAGCTCACATTTGACAATTATTACTTTCCTATTTACTTGCATTCTACCCAGTTTGAGGACTGTGTTTTTACAGCAAGAAATCCCCAATTGTACTTATCCAAACAAAAACAGGAACACAATGAAAACTGACAACAATGATGTGCACAGACAGGAGATCCACTGAGGGAGCCAGGAGAAGGAATTCAAGAACCACTCCTGCTCAGGGGCACCTCACGCATGACTCTAAATTGTAAATGGAAGGCAAAAGAAAATGTCCCATTTTTCATGTCATTCATTGGGATAAATGTGCAGCAGGACGCACCAATCTTGGCATACACCTCTCCCTCCATTGTGGCCATTAAATCTAACACATATCGATGCTGCATCACTATGAGGTGGATTGCTCTCAGTTATTCTTTGATTGAATTAAGGCAGAGCTCAGTGCTGTTCATCATTGTAAGCTTCTTCCACTTGGTTATTTGTTACCAGCGTGTGTTCATTTTTGTCTGTACTGTGAAGAAGAGTATATTCTCTCCTGCCAATACGTGTGTGTCTGTGAATAGTCTGAATTCTTCTGGAATTTCTATATACTGAGCCCAGCCAAAATAATCAACAGTTCTTTTTTCACAAGCCTGATGCAGCAATGTTGTCTTCTTCCATAGCAGGTGCTCGTACAAATCCGATAGTTCTTCTCCGGGAAAGACCAGAGTCGGGGTGTATATGGTGACCAGGGAACAGAGTCTGTGCCATCTGGTGATGAGCTGAGTGTAGGCAAACTCACCTCAATGCCAGTAAAAATCCATCAGTGCGGAGGTGCCCTATTGCATATCCGGAATGTGCACAATCGTGCCTCAGTTCTCATGCGTGCCCAGTGGAAGCGTTCCTTCACCTCTGAAACACAAGAAATATAGTGTGGGCTGCGTCTTTCAACCTACAGGTGAGTGGGACTGTGTGAGGAGGGGGCGTGTTGCTGTTAAGTGTTGTTGATGGTTGCAGCATGTCCCAAGATCATGTGTGTGTATCTCTCAGTTCCTAGCATGCGGTGTGCAATGTGACCCTAGCTGGTGGCACCAGATATCTCGACTCTGCCCTTTCTCAAGAGGCTTCTTTTGGGCTAGCTTTGGGCTTCTTTTGTTGGATTTTGGGGGTTTTCCTAGGTCTTGCGTGATCTGCAACCTCATTTATCATAAGGCGGAGGAGGTCGGCAATGTTCTGTGCCTTCTTGTGGTATCTGAGGTCAGGGCCTACTGCTTTTTCCAGATGGTGCATGTGAGACTTGGTGCATTGGTTAGTTGCTAGGCCTGCTATGGAGATGAGCGCATTCAGAGTTCTACTCTCACCTGGATCTGTGGTGGACACTGGGGATCCCCCCTCTTCCGGGCACCCCTCTCCCTCAGACCACATACTGCTTCCTTTCAGTGCATTTGGACCTGCTGACCCTCACATGTGGCTAGGGGCTTCTGACGAGCGGGCATGCTTTTGTCGCTATTTTGAAGGGGTATGACACAGTGGTCAGACTTTGGAAATTGGAAAAACTTGAGAAAAAAGAGAAACTTAAAGACCCTGGGGCTAAGGCCAAAAAACTTTTGTTGAAGTCTGCTGAGTAATTATGATGAACCGGGACTACCCCAACAATTCTGGGACACCTGGCTACTCTGATGAACCCTCCCCCCACCTAAGGGCTTGGACTTGACATTATGTGGATGCCTTGCTGCTTATTGGTTCTTGTGTCTGTGCTGTAGAAGTTGTGGGGCCTCACTATTTAAGGTGCACGGGAATCCTGGTTCCCACCACAGGAGGAAAGCTTCATTTTAGAACTGAAAGGGGGGTCTTCAGTTGGTGGAGATCTCTGGTCTTTGGAAGTGCTGTTGGGGCTACACACCACAAAGGAAACATCGGTCCCGTGCCGGATGCCTGAGAATGGGGACCTTTCTACCTCATAATAGGAACCTGTCCCTATTAAGTTTTTGGACGCGAAGACTTGGGTGTCTGCTTTTTAAATAGTTTATTTTGGAGCCACCCCGTCCTCTTGTCAGACTGTCCGCCCCTGGGGATCATTTGCAGAGTGGGGCCTGGGCTCCTGGAGGTGCCTTTGATGGCGAACTTTAGTGAGGATACCTGGTTGACAGAGCTGATACAGCAGCCCTGAATCCCTCAATGCAAGTAAAAGCTTCGATTACCAACGTTGTCTCATTGGTCTTTCTTTTGGTCTGGTGCAAGTTTTGCAGATGTGGGTGGAGGGGTGCTACGTGTTCTAGGGGTTTGTTTTATTGCACATTTGTATTCTGTATTTGTGTGAAGGCATTACCTCCCCAGACAGTTACCCCCCCCCCCCCCACCGAAGTTACAGCCCCGGTCTCTGTTGGGCTGAGTTTCCTGTCTGTGGTTACTGCTTTCACATGTTTGTCCAACTACCTGGTCCCTGCTGAGAGGCTGCGGTAGCTGACGGACCTCCCTGTGGCTGAATGTAAGGTGCATTTGGGTTTCCCTGTACTTGGCTTTGTGGATGAACATTCGCAGGGTTTTGTGGTGGCTGGCCCTGGCTTATCAATCTGTGCTCATGGTATGTCTTTAACCGGCATCTGTCTACCAGGTGGCCCATCCTGTGGCACTAATAAAATTCCCTAAAGTCTAGTTTCTGCCAACCTTCCAGGCCTCTGCTGCCATAGCTAGGTTGAAACCCTCTGTGGTTTTGCGGTGGAGCTCCCTTTAAGAAAGGTGCCATATGCGTGCTCTCAGCCAACGCAGTCCCCTCGAGGTCGGTCTTTTTTTTTCAGTTTGTGTTGGACCAATTTAGCAGTGTCTCTCTGGGCCTGCTTTTGTTTCTCTCTATCCTTTTCTTGCTTTGTTTTGTGATAATGTAATATACATTTCTCAGCTTGTGTCTCCCGCCAGGGTTTGGTGACCAACCCAATCACACTGTCCAGTCCGCTTTGTATCTCGGTGGGCAGCCCCTTTTGGAGTATATTGTAAAAGAATGAAACTTGTGGGCCCATATCAGTCCACAGCTGTCCATATCCAGTTGTTTAAAAAAAAGTGTGACCTTTGATTTGGTAGAGCGACCAGAGAGCATTGTCTGTTAGGTTAGCCATTATAGTTTTTAACCAGACAGGCAGACTAATTTATGAAAACTTGCTTTAGAGTACTACTTAGTCTATTTTAATTACATATCCCTACACACTTTGTACACTATCACATTCATCTTATTTTTCCTGCGTCTTGGTTGGGTCAGGACAAGGCTGCCTTGGTCTCCTATTTCCTGATCAGCCCCTTTCCTAGGTTGAAGTATTGGCGAGGCTCGGATTCGTGCCAGAAGCCTCTCATCTAATTCTACCTCCGATTCTTCCTCGATCTTTGCCCTGTACCTACCCCCACTTTCCTTTTGTGGGGGGCACGCTGCTCTGTTTTCTCGCTGTGCTTCCTGGGTACGAGCTCTTTCTCTCTATCTCCATAGCTCGTGCCTTTCTTCCTCATGCAATATTCAGGACAATCTTTGATCAACTTTGTACAAAATACAGTTTGCAATAAATAACAGCACCATAACATCACATACACATTACATCAATCTCAACAAAAACTGACAGAGAAAAAATAATGGGCCTGGTTCACAAAGGTAAACTGAGATGAAATTCTAACTTTACGACTTTCGGTATTCACAAAGGGCATATACGAGTAGCAAAGTTAGACTTTTGTCTCAGTTTAACTTAAGTTTTGGTCTTTAGTTTAACTGAGACCAAAAGTTTAGTCTCAGTTAAACTTAAAACCAAAATTTAAGTTAAACTGAGACAAAAGTCTAACTTTACTACTCGTAAATGCCCATTCTGAATACCGAAAGTCGTAAAGTTAGACTTTCGTATCAGTTTACCTTTGTGAATTGGGGTCAATGACTTTGTCAAAAATCTCTTAGCCAGCTCTTAGGGCATGCCATCCTGTGACCAGGGGAAACTCTGCACGGTACATGGAACTAAGTGAGCCTGATAGTCTGCCAATATTAACTCCGGGACAAAGGTAATAGCAATAGTTAGTAGAAAAAAGGGAATAACTCGAGAACCACAGGCCCATCTTGGCCACACACAAGTTACAGCTAGTTTCCCAGATCCAAATTTTTTCCCCTAAATGTCCTATTCGTACCCTGTATCACACCCAGGGGCCCAGCGTACCATCTCTATGATGCCAAGCGGCCAACTCCTCTCACTCCTTTCAGATACAAAAGGTTTTAAGAAACCGGTGCCACTGAGAAACTTTTTTAGACAAAAAAATACGATTTAGGTGCAAACTCCACCCAATCAGGATAGCTTTATCACAGAAACAGGGTCCTGGGAGCCATAAAGGGCTATAACATAAATATTCACCTTCCCTCGTGTGCTGATTATCGAAAAAAGGTGACTTTTGCGGGATTGCCTCCAAGGCCGCCTTACGATTACTCAGCTGGGACATATAAAATAAGTAAAATGCCAGATTCTGTCAGTGGCAGGGTGCCCAGGTTATCTTTTTACTCTTTTCCCTAGTTTGCCACACGCCAAATGCTTTACTATGGTTCTGATGTTGTCTCTTACCCTCTGTGACGGCTGCTTCAGGACGGACCTCCACCCCGTGAATTCAGCAGAACGTCCAATCAATTGCGGTGTCTCCTCACCGTCCTTGCTGCGTAAATGTGAATCCATCCGGGCTTGGTCTCCTTCCTATGGCTGCAGTCAGGTTCGAGGTACCAATCAGCTCCAATGGTGGCTCGCCAAAATGTTGCTTGAACGTGAAATACATTGAGAAACAAATGACAAGAGGCGTGTGGCAAAGCAGGAACAGTTAATTTAATTAAAAGGGTCTGAGGATTGTCTCAATCGATCTGAAATGAGTTTATATACAATTCATTGAGTGCCATAAATGGTTCCAGCAATCCTTGTATGGTAAGAAATGTGATTTGCTGCCTTTGGAGTGGTAAAGTAATTTATTCGATGGGGAATCCAGGTGGGCCTCAACTTTGCGTGGACACAATGCGTCCAGTGGGGAACGTGTCCAGATGTCCGGCATGGGGAGTAAGTGATCAATGCATGTACTGTATGTGCTGTGTCCTGATTGGCTATATGTTCCTAACTTATTTGGCATCTGACTTTATGGTGTTTTGGGAGGGCGCATACACCTCTGGCCATGTGTGCTTTATTGGTGCCAGTCTCCTTGGACAATTGTGATGTCGCTGTACCTATCTGTGGGATGGATCTGGGATTTCCTATTTGTGCGTTTGTCTGCCGGCTACGTGTCGCCCCACCTGTGACATATCAATCAGTGACCTCAAGCCTTGGTCTAAGTATTTCTGAGTCAGGGTTGACGTGTATTTCACAACAGGTGAATTTGTTAATAAAGATGCAATCTTTGTTTTGATACCTAAATGTATCGTTATTCATATCAACATTGACTTTCTCAATATTAGCACATCGATCTTCTCCATGTGGTGATGGCGATACGTCGGTCCTGTATACGGGTGCCAGGGTTGATAGGCATCAAGCAATGTGCCTGGTTTCTCCACGTAGTCAAGGTGATACGTTGATTTCACCAAGGTGCAGCAGTGGCGATACGCTGCACGAAGCGTCGATCTTGGGAGGCAAAGCACTGCTTCCGATGCGATGCGCCGATTCGTACTCCCGCAACTGGATCGGTACGCTGGGTCTGCCACCCGCAGACAAGAGATGCGTCGAAATCCGTGTTGCAAGTATCTGGACCACTTCTAGTGAGCCAGGCAAAGGAGCAGGGTAGCGACTTTGATTTCCCTGAGTCTCAAACAACAGGAGGCAAGCCAACAAGCCCTTGGAGAGCACTTTGGAGGAAGGCATAGCCCAGCTCTCCTTCAGCAAAATCAGGGAACAACAGGCAGCAGGGCAACAAACAGAAAAGCAGACCTTTCATATCAGCAGTCCATTTTAGTCCTTTAAGCAGCACAGCAGCTCCTCTGGCAGAGTTTCAGATACAAGTCTAGTAATGGTTGATTTGAGAGGGTCAGAGGCCCTTTACTCATACCCAAAAGGGCCTTTGATTTGAGGGGTGACTGCAAAGCAGCTCTCTGAAGTGCAGAGCCCCCCCTTCTGTCCAGCCCTGTCTGCCAGGCTGTCTATGAGAGGGCAAATCAGCCCTTTGAGTGAGGACAGGACATTACCTATTCAAGTGAATTGTTAGCCCCTCTATTCCATCCTGCCCAGGCAAGGCCATCAGAATGCAGATGTATGTAGATGGGTACTCAGACACACCTATCCTTCCTGTGTTTATGGCTGTCTAGAGGGAATGCACAAAGTGTAGCTGTGACCCATCCCAGACATCTATTTGAGACAGGCACACAGAGCAGTAAGCGCAGAGAAATGACCATTTTCCAAAAATGGCATTTCTAAAAGAGTAATGTTAAATCCAGCTTCACCAGTAAGGAGGATGTATCATCACCATTCCAAAGATATGAAAAATGAAAAAACTACTCCTCTCTAATCAGGAATTACAATATAAAGTGTATTAAGGAATTCCCAATGCTAACCTATGAGAGGGGTAGGCCTCACCACAGAAATTAATTTGGCTGTTTGTCATTACTAGGACATGCAAAACATAACAGTACATGTCCTGCCTTTTACTTACATTGCATCCTGCCCTTAGGGCTACCTAGAGCCTACATTAGGGGTGACATATGTAATAAAACAGGAGTTTATGGGTTGTAAAGTAGTTTTAAATGCCAAGTCAAAGTGGCAGTAAACTGCATACACAGGTCTTGCAGTGACAGGCCTGAGACAGGTTTGAAAGGCTACTCTTGTGGGTGGCACAATCTGTGGTTCAGCCCACTAGTAGCATTTAACGCTCAGGCCTTTACAAGGGACTTACAAGTAAATTAAATATGTCAATCAGGTAGACACCAATTACACATGTTTAGGGAAAAAACACATGCACTTCACTGATCACTTTACCACAGCAGTGGTAAAGTGCTCGGAGTCCTAAGGCTAACAAAAAGATTCAGCAAAACGTGGAGGAAAAATGCAAAAAGATTGGGGGAAGACTACCCTAAGGATGCCAGGTCTAACACACGCCCTCTGTTGTGACAGTAGAATTTCAATGTTTTGGGACCGGATGTCGATTGCAAAACTTTGATGCATACTTTAACAAATCATGATCTGAATGAGATGCTCTAAGCGTGCCCCTTCCGAATAGCGATTTGTTATTGTTTACATTTTGCGATTTGCTAACATGCTAATGTATTAGTTTACATTCTTCTATCGGGCAGTTGTACCATTCGGAAGAACTTTAGAAACATATCTTGGATTCAGAGGCACCTTAATCCTATACATAACAAAGGCTCGTACTAGACTTACAACTAAAATCAGGAGAGATGTTGAGAGCCTTTGAAAAGGTACTCAATTGGTTCAGCGTCAAAGCTGAAGGAAGAAACAGATGAAACATTGAAAGAAAAGAGGCAAAAACATAGTGTGCTAAAAAGACAAGAATAAAGATTAGAGAAAGAAGCAGACTTTAGGTAGAGGAGAGAGCAGGGAAAAGAATCTGATCAGGAAGGGAGATAAATTCACCAGAAAGTGAGATGCAAAACATCACCATGATCTCAGGAGCTGGAGATGAGAGGTCTTCCGTTTTGTATGAATATAAAATGAGCGTGACTTTGCATCCCTTCTGGAAGGAACAACACAGGGAGGGGGCTGCTCCAGAGAAGGGTGGAGAGATGCTTGATTGTGTTCTGAGTTTCTTCAAATCCACACCTAATGTTTTTCTTTTCCAAAATTTCTTGTGGCCTCTGCAATTTTATGGCAGTGTAAATATTCAAGTTGTGCAAGGAGGGTCGCTTTGACAATTATGAGGGACAGTTGACATTTAGTTTTGGCTTCATACCCCTCTCTTTCTGTACCTATTTAAACAATACATTGATTATCAGAAGGCGAATATGAGAGTGAATACAAATAAAAATCATTTCTGGACTGCGTGGGACTAGAACCTTTGATACTTCCTCCGCTGCACACAGCAGCATACAGGGGAAAGGATTCACCTGCACTCCCTTCATAGATACTGAAGTATCATGCAGAAATATCTAACAGAATCATCTATTATACTCAGGTCAGACGCTTAATCAACCCGTCCATTTATTGTTTTGGTCTGGCTGTAAGATTTTTTAATTTTCAATTACATCATTGAGTGACATTAATCGTTTTGCAGTTTCAACAACTTTCAAACATTTATATTTTTTTCAGTTTGCTTTTTCGTAACAATCTCTTTTTGCAGGGTAACTTCTGCGACACGTTAATTTGCAGTAAAAGCAAAATACTTTGCTTGGAAAATGACAACAAAAAGAAAACATGCAGGTTTTTTCCTGCTTCAAATCCTATTCTTATAAAAAAAAATTCTGCCATTTGTTTTCTCAAAAACACTGATTTTAATGAATTTGCGTGCTGCTGACAGAGAAGCTGCGTTTTTTTGGGATTATTTAATAGGATGGCGCAAAGTGACGCAACACACTGTGTCAAACATTTTAAAACTCTGAAGACGCAATACAAAATAGAGCAGCGCCACTCGAGCGCCTTTGCAGCCATTAGTAAATAATTGACATTGTGGTTAATTGGAACTTTTTCTGTTACAGACAAACATGGCTTCTGTCCCCCTGAAAACAATGACAGAAACTGTACCTACCCATTAGAGCCCAACGACTGCCTAAGTGACGACAACTGTCCCGAAGAGGAAAGGTGCTGCGGGGCCTGCGCAAAAAAGTGCACCAAGCCTTATCAAGGTATGTGGGTAATCTCCTGGTCCATTACATATCATAATGTAATCCTATATAAGAGTTCAGGGTTTCATAACTCACAGGTGAAACCAAACACATACAAGATAAACCAACCATATGAATCAAAGCAAGCAAAGCCAGAAGCAAGATTGGGATTGTGCTTTGTAATTTATCAACTAAGTTGTATGTATTTAGCAGGTAGCTTTCAATGAGAAATGTTGTACATAGCATCAAAAACACTCTAATGGTACATTGGCAATTTGGCCAACCACATATAACTGCCTGGAGATGGAGAAAGAGACGTAAAGTCTGACAATGCATGCTAATTAAATACATGCCCTTTAACATTATTCTGGGTTCCTCGGACAGGCTGGCCAAGGATGAGAAGACAGGCTGAAGGCTTGTTTGCTGGTGGAAGTTGAGGGCCAATGAGGGGAGGTCTACCTGATGTTGGATGTGAGAACATACACCCTACACAACACAGACATACCATTGGGACTGCCCTGAGCGGCGTAGATCCCCTTTATTTATACCCTCGGCCGCGCCCGCCCAGAGGGGTGTGTGCTTCTTATCTCCGACTGTGTATCTCCCAGGTGGGTCACAACAGGAGTTTACAGTCAATATCAGTGTGAGCTGTGCAGGAGCTGAGCCTTAGACTGTCTTACCAGAATTTAGGTTTTTGTAAGCTCTTGTTTCAGGATCAGCCATCCAGCTTGGTGCCAGTAGGGGTGGGACATTGTGGTAAAGTGTCTCACTTTGTCGAACGGGGATATTGGGGCGCACCGAGAAGGACACCGTTGCCTGCAGCCTGTACAGAGTCTCATCAGTGCACATATTTGGATCAGGGCATTGGCTGTGTGGGAAGGAGGCTATGTGTGGATTTTGTTTTATTCAATGCTTGCATTGTCGCGTCGGTGGCTGCAGCTGACAGGAGCTGCATCCTCAGGTTAAAGGGACTCAGGCTTTCCTAGTGGAAGGAGATGTGGGAGGGTGTCAAGAGGAAGAGGATGAGTCCAGGAATAGCAGCGAGAATCATACGAAGCAGTAGATCTTTTTATATTGGGAAGTGAATTGATCTTACAGTGCATTTCATTAGAGCAGGAATAGAAAACCAATTTTCATTATATATTGTACAGGGGAATAAATGTGTTAAGTAACAGTTCAGACAACAAACATTCATCAGTAGTCCATCCTTAGATTCACTCTCTGATCTAACACCAACGCTTCTCAAATCGTTTGCATAAACCATTCTCTTATGGTCAATTCTTTCAAGTTCCAGTGTCTTCTTCATTTTCTGTTTCCATTCTTCAAATGTGGGGGCAGCTGTCGATCTCCATGTTTGTGCTGTGAAAGATCTAGCCACTGATGAGGTGAAATACACAGTCATGTTTATTTTAGACCCTTACACTAGGCTCCCCCTGCATGCCCAACATGCTACACAGGGTCCGGGGCTACAACACATTGTCCACTTACCCACAGCCATTTAAACACAGACTCCCAAAAGGGCCTAATGTTAACACAGTCCCATAACATATGCTTCCAGATCCTAATCTCATTGAAACATCTTGTGCAGGTAGATGGAAAAAGATCTGTAAATTTGTTAATCTGATTCGAAGTTACCTACAAATCATGTAATGAAACATACCGGATATGGCGGAGGTTAGAACTTAAGAGCAAATACATTATCATCTTCAATTGTCTTTTCTCTTTCTTTCTTGGAAAACTCATAGCCTAGATCCAATTTCCGAGCTGCCTTGAATATATTTTGATTTCCCACTTCCCAGGCTATGAATTTCTTCTAAACTCTTGCTATGCAACCTGTACTAGGCGGGCAACAGAATGTCTCCCTAAGGACTTCTGCCCTCTCACTAACCTGTCTGCCTGAAAAATAATTTCTCAACTGTAGGTACTTGAAGAAACTACTTTTGAAGTGAATATTACATTTTTGTCTAACTTCTTCTAACATCATTTTTGGCCCATTCTGGTATCATGGTACACAATCCTTCTGGGAATTCAGGTTTGCTCCATAGCGACAAGTCTTCCCTTCGGCTATATGTTTTAGCTCTTCTAAACCATAAAAGCAAATATCTGACAAATGAGTCTGAAATTCAGTATTTTTGTATTTTTCAGGATTCATAAATTTGCAAGTGCAGCCCTGTAAACAATACATCCCTGTCATTACCCTTACGAGGATTGTATTATATTGAAATATTAATTTCCAGTATCAAGAGTCATTGCAGTAGCTGAGATGAAGCCGCTAAGTAAGATAATTCTAAACTGGGAAAGATCCAACTCCTTTCTCCTACAGTAGGCAAGGTTTTTCCTTGCAGGCAGCTCATGGTCACTCACTTCCCCGCATCTATAAAGTTACCGATCATTTTTTAGAAACAAGTGAATTTATGTAACATTTGAGTGTTGATCCAAACCATTTTGATGATATGAAATCTATCTACTATTGAGAGGAATATGGGGGCACTTATAGAAATCCTTCTTTAGAGTAGCTCGTATTCTATCTTCATTTAAATGAGAAATGTCACCTGTTCATGTGGAAGTAGGTATTCCCAAGCATCTGATTGGGCATTACGTTACCACTCTGTGATGTTTAATGATGTGAATGCAACGATTTAATAATAAACATAGGGCCAGATGTACAAACGAACCAATTTGCGATTTCCTACTTGCAAATTTTTGTGATTCGCAATTAGGAAATCGGAAAATGGCATGTACGTACGGAAACAGGCAGGATTTTGCACTTCGGTAGCAAGTCTCTTTCCTAAATAGGCAATCTTAATTTGCAGTTACCTAATTGGTCGCAATTTGCGAATAACTCCATAAATTGTGACCACAGTCCAAAAAATAATTTTCTCCTCCCTTGATAAACTCCCCACCCTCCATTGCCGTCATCGAGTCCAACATGTACAGATGTTGCATCAACATAAGGTGGATGGCATATATTTCCCACCTAGTTATTTGTAACCAGCAGGCGTTTGCCTTCGTTTGCAAGGTGAAAAAGGGTATGGACCCTCCCGCGTTTCCTTGAGTTTCAGAAAACAGTCTAAATTCTTCTGGAATTTCCTTGTATTGAGCTCAACCAAAGTAATCAGCAGTTCTGTTTTCTCGAGCGTGATTCAAAAGAGTTGTTTTCTTCTGTAGCGGATGTTGGAACAACTCGGACAGATCTTCTCCATGGATGACCAGGATCGGGGTGTGTATGGTTACAAGGGTACAGAGGCCCCGCCAGCTGGATGTAGGCAAACGAGCAGCACTGACATTAGGTATCAATCAACACGAAGGTGCGCCATTGCAGGTCTGGTACGTGCAGTATTGCTCCACAACTTTCATTGTTGCCAAGTGGAGTTGTTCCTTTGCCTCTGGAACACAAAGAACAAAGTATATCTTCCTATACAGTTAGGGGTTGCCTCTTCCCCTCTAGCCATGTGTACCTATCTATCTTAGTGTCCATGATTTACTGACATGGGGTATCAATACTGGCATTCAACCCTTCCCTTCTAGACTCATTTTCCCTTGCATCATCGAGGTAAATGGCCCTGCACTGGAACTCCATATCTGGGGTCCACTTGTTATTAAAGAATACTGACCCAGATATGCTAAGGGCCATCCTGAAACCACAAATAGAGGTGGGAGCGGACAGGTTTTGTACACTGGTGCAATGGTCTTGCTATCTCCAAGAACCTGGATAATCTTGGGACCAAACAGTTTCCTCCCCTATTATGCCCCACCTGCGCATCCTGTCAATCTCAGTTTGAATGTCGCTGTGCTCAGGTGTAACGCTGGGGAGTTGATTTCATACCGAGTGATGTTTACCACCACTCAATGGGGTTCTACTCTACTGGGTTGTATCTTGGCCTTAATCCTACATAGGTACAGGTGGATGAGACATTTTGCCTTTTCCGGTGCTATTTTTTGATAGGTAAAGTCAGTCTGCACACGTGGGGTATCATGCTAGCAGACATAGCATAACCTAGCCGATGTCTGGGCGCCCACGGGGGTCACGTGTTGGTACCAATTTTTGTGCAAGAGTGCACAGTGTGGTGCTTACATAATACTAGCATTTGGTTCATTATAAGTGAAGTGGGAAAGGTACCTACGTAAGCGCTGTAGAAATGTCGAGATGGGTCCATGTGACTAGGCAAATTTCTCGCTGTGCATAGATGCAGACACACCCATGCTAAGCAGATGATAAACAAAGGTGCAATACTATGCAGCTTTTGAAACATTGCAGGTCTTGGGATGGTGTCTGGAGGGGTCATCAGAGCTTTCTGGCGTCCAGGGGTGTCTTTGCTTGGCACAGTGTAAAGAGTCTGTTGTCAGAAGATTGTCTGTAAAAAAACAGACTGTGGTCTTTTTTGGCTTTAAACCTTGAGCCTCGTTGGAATTTCGGAGTTGCTACTGAAGACAGATGTTGGGCCACAGTAAAGATGGTGCACGTAGGGCTTGATTGCAGAGCTGTTGGTTAAGAGCTGTGGGTTGTAGGTTAGCTCTTAGAAAAACATGCATCATTATTCGGTCTTGGAAATTACTGTGCCTGTCTCTTTTTGAGGAATATTCAGTACGTTCATTTTTTCGTAACTTTTTAGTGGGGTACTGGAAGGTTCTCCCAGCTGGGGCGACATTTTTATGAGACGTCGAACATTTAGTCGTGGAACACCTGGGTTTTCCTTTTGTGGGTCATTTTGGTACTCCCCCTCTCCTTGACAGAGGTAGGTATTTTAGTGGGGTGATCTTCGTTGGTGCGTGTGTTACTCTTTTTACCTAACTAGTGTTTTATGGATGTTGTCAGCCCTCTAACAACCTACTTTTCCTAACATGTGTGTAGCTGAATGGTACCTTTTGACCTACACAGGCATGATGCGCCATGAACAGAAGGAGGTCGTGTTGTAATTTGGGGGTTGAGTGTTGTGGGAAATTGCAACGTGTCGTGATGTCATGTGCCCGAGTTCGGCCTGGTAGGAAATAGTGCCATTTTACAAGTACACGGTTCTTTCCTAAAGTTGCCTTCACTGTGTCACGTCGACTTTTGACATACATTAGCATTCGTGACATGTGGTTTAGTTTCTTGGAAATACTGACCTTGCTGACACAAAGAACTTTATGAGAACACTATCACACTTCCTTGGCATTGTGTACAAGGCCCACATGTGTGTTATACAAATGTGTTTGTTACTACATCCACATGGCGATAGCTATCTGTGGAATACAAACAATGGCAGCCTGATCACAATCTCGGCCAAAGCAAGGATGCCTTTTTCTATATTTAATCTTTTGTTTTCCAAGTATAATCAGAGGAGAGACTTCTGCTGAATTCAAGGGGGTCCCTGCATGCTAAAGCTTTGAGCACTTCTGTTTTACGTACCTAGTTTTACCTGTTTAAAGAGTTTATGTCGTGTTATTTTATGATTGCATGTGTTGTGTTCTGTGTAGTACTTTTTTGATCTAAAGTGATCGAAATAAAGTTTTTCTGAACTGAACTGAGCTGAAGCTTTCACCCAGCAGCTGACTGACATCTCTTTGAGGGGTGTCTAGTTCACAACGAAGTTGGGTTCCTACATTCTTACCCACCAGGTAAAGGGGTTAGATCATTCAGTAGGGGTTTGCTTGGCAGAAGATACATTTACACCCTAGACACGTAGGTTAGGGTTTGCATCGTAGGAGTACACTAAATAGTTATAATACTGTATATGAATGCATATATAAGTTGTCTAAGGAAGATGGTGGAGCTCTTCGTTTTATTCACCGTCTTGACTCTCATTATAACGTTTGTCTGCTTCTGTCTATTAGACATTGCAGCACATATTTTCTATACAAGAATCACTTTGTTTCAATAAATGTTGTAAAACGTTCCTTCGTGTATTCTTTGTATATTTCTCTAGGGGAAAGAGAGCACGAGTGTGTGAGTGAAAGCTTCTAGGTCTGTCGCCACGGTTCCTTAGGGAACTGAGTTGTCATGTTCAGTAGTTGCCAGAACTGTTCGCTCCCTGTCTAGGTTAGGGGGGCTAAAGGTAGCTCTGTGAGCTAGCTGGTCCAAGGCACAAAAATATCCTGCAGGGGTGCATGGACTCAGTCTGGCGCCATCGTAAGTTTATGTCGTCCACAAACGCACAGTTCCTACTGTTAGTGGAAACAACACAACACTGATGACACGTGTATGTCCCTCTGGTCCCTGCAAGTGGCGTGCAACTAGGTTTTTCCTAATGGAGTTGGGTGTTTTGGCCACACTCTTTTTCTGGAAGCTTTGTTTTTGGTATACTTTTGGGCTTCTTCCTGCAGGTCATTGGGTGCCTTCCTAAGGTCTCATGTAGTGTTTGTTCTAATGTGGCATACCTGTGAGTGTTGAGAAGCTGCTCTGTGGCCTCCGTGCGATTTGGATGTGGCAATGTCAGGGATCGAGCCTATTGCTTCCTTGGACTATGTATGTGAGGCCCTGTTTTATTTGAGTCGACAAGATGCATTGGGTGGTGTGAGCATACCAGTACACCTTGTGTGAGGGCTGCGATGGTCATCTATGGACCCCTTTCCTTCCTGCCATCTCCCTCTCACATGGATCCAGGATACTTTGGGCCAACTACCCTCAACGGGAATCAGGGACGGTCTACACTCTGTGACATGCAACTTCCGCTGCTTTGGAGGGACATGATCCGATGAGCTGACTTTGGCTGTTTTGGAAGTATTGGGGGAGAGGAGGAGGCAAGATCTCTTGCTTGTGAGAGGAGTCGGGTGCGTGGCTGGGACTTGTCGTTCTGTGGATAATGAACTGAGATGGCTGATTGCCCTGTTGAATCTCCCTACTGACTTGAACGCAAGTAAAAGCTTGAGTTTTCTCCTAATTTTGTCACTAGTCTCTATTGTTGTGCTAAACTGTCTGATGTGGGTATGAAGTGGATGTGTCATATTTGTGGGTTTAGGCTTGCTGCACATTTGGATCGGGCAAATTTGTAAAGATATTACCTCCCCTGACAGTCACCTATCCCTGCTGTGGCTGTGACCCCGGTGTTTGCAGGGCTGGGTTCTCTGCCTGCTGCGGTTGCCATGTGTTTGGCCAACCACCTGGTCCTTGTTGCGGCAGTGTGTTTGCTGACTGATTTCCTTGTAGCTGAATGTGGATGGGTATTTTGTGGGCATTGGCCCGAGCCTACTGATCTCTGCACATGATAAGCCTTCAGGTGGCATTGGTCGGCCGTGAGGCCCATTCAGTGACAGTAGTAGCACTCCCTGTTGTCTGGCTACTGCCAGCCTCCATGACCTCTGCTGTTGGGCCTGGGTGGAAACCCCCGGGGTTCAGCAGCAGAGCTCCATGCAAGACTGGTGCTTCTTGTACGCCTACGGCCAACGCAACCGCCTCGAGGGTGGTCTTCTTTAACTTATGTTGGACCAGCTAGCTGTGTCTCTTTGGGCTTGCTTTTGTTTTTACCTGTTTCTTTCTTTAGTAATGTAATATGTGAGCCTGTATTTCCAACCAAAGTTTGGTGTGTAGTCCTACTACACTATCTAGACCACTCTATTTCAGTGGGCAGTCCCTTCTTGAGGATGTTGTAGAAGAATGCAACCTGGGGGCCCGTGTCGATCCATGGCTGTCCTGTCTCTTGACCCCACCATTCTCTCATTCTCATGAGAAAGTTGGTCATGGGTTCCCCAGCTTTCATGCTATCTGCCATCAATCCTTCTATGTCTGGGCAGTCAGGGAATATTTCCCTAAGGGCGTCCAGATCTGGTGTCTAAATGAATTGAATGCTGCCCATCATGCTCGGTGTTGGTCAGCATGATGGTTGGGATGCGGGCTTGGGAAAACATCCCAACTATCTGCTGACCATTGGTCTGCTCTCCAATGAGGCTGCTGGGGAGATTCTTAATATCACCTATTGCTAGGTTTATCCCTGCTGTATTTATCTCAAAACATGAGATCCATTTTCCAGCCCTGTCCATCAATGGGCAGTTTAGTCTGACTCCTGAGCCCTTCCTTGTCCATCTGGGCCCATGGCACATAGATGGCCCATCCAACTTAGCATTCCCATCTTCTCAGGCCTTCCTGCATGTAGGGGAAGTTCCACCTGAGATCTCCCCCTGCATGCCGAATGCAGCCTTCCGTGATGGCCATGTCCTCTGGTTCAAAGGATGCCTTCGTCTAGTCAGGGCTATCATACTGGCCCTCCCTTTCGGTCCAGCGGGCTAGCAGGTGGCAGAATGTTCGCGCAAAGACCTTGCCTTCTTCTTTCACCACTATCTCTCGAGGGGTCAGTTTGTATGACCGGCGTGTTTGAGTGAGAGGCAGACGTCCCTGTCTCTCCTCTCCTAGTGCGCGTGCAGAGGTGCCATTCTGCTTCTCCTCTGTCTTAATTTAGTTTGGGCTAAGCTACCATGATCTCTTTTTCTTGGTCGGCTTCTCTCCTACGCTGACAAACTGGTGGTGTTCTTGTTTCCAATAGGTGCCTCTCCTCTAATTCTGTTCTGGGCTCCTCTTCAGGTGGAACCTAGGACCTATCTCGGCTCACCTCCGGGGGAAGGTGTATCTTTCGCTGTGCTTTCCATTCAAGAGCTCTTTCTCTCTCCATTCTCAACCTCGAATCTCTTTTAATTCCCACCTAGGCTGCCTCCTTCTCTCGGTGCTGTGCGCAGTACTTCTTGGTAGGAACTTTGTAGAAAAACATACTTATTTACTCATTCAAGAACTAATCAGTGGATATAAGTTGGCAAAACGACAATTCAGAATGATTTAAATAACATGTCCATCTCCCTTTTATAACATTTCTACAAAAATGTCAAAGGATCCCTTTTGATTTCAACTTGTATCTTTTGGTTGTAAAAAACCATGAGAAAAGTTCTAAAAGATCATCATGGGTTTCCTCAAAACGCAAATCATCCAAGTAGGTTAATGAAAATCTACTAAAGGGCCTTTTTGATATAATCAAGAATGACACAACATTTATGTATGCTTGAGAGTTTAAAAAAAAAGCTAAGTGCCACCTTGTGACAGATAATACCTTGAGACAGAAAGAGTAGGTGCAATGTCAATGGCCTAATATCATTATAAAATCTACAAAACAATACAAAATGCGTTGTTGTCTGTCTTGCTTGGCCATTACCCGGGCATCAAGGTAAATTCTGCTGCCATGTTAGTGACTTCAGTAAAACAACTAATTGTTGGATCATCTTGAGGCGAAGTCTGGTTAACAAGAATCTGTCATAGGTGTTCTTCACCTCGATCGAATAACCCTGTAACCCCTCTTGATTTATATCCACACAGTATCTAGCCACTGTAGATTTCTTTTTCTCTTGTGATTCCCTAAGGGCTACCCTTTTTTCCAACAGAATTTATTTAATTTCTTTTTTACTAAAATGTATACCATCTTTAGTAACAAAGATCTTATGTATTGAAGCCAAGGTATTTTTCTAGAGTTTTCCAATCCCAAGCAATCCTTAATGATTTCCCTTTTAAACTGTACACCCTGTTTTGCCCAAACACTATACCATTTTGTTAATGTACTAAGGTCAATGGGATCCTCCATAAACTCTAGTCCCAGTTCTTTTTGAGCAATAAATGCTGGCATTGATTAAGCACTGTCAAAAGCCTACATAAATAGGTATTTTCTTGCAGCTGGAAGAGTTTAGTCTTTTCTCCACCCCATACTGGGGAACTGTAAAGAGCCACTGGGAGACATTTATATCAATAAAGTTTAGTGATCTCTCTCAAAGGTTTATTTTCAACTTTTTTGGCAAAGCTGGATATTGCCAAAATAGCTCTTATGAATTTTAAATTGGCTGATTTCAGGTGAGGGGACAAATCCCTTTCTGGGAAAAAACTATTCCCAAATAACTAAACGTGTTCACCTCCTCGAGCTTCTGGCCCTTTGCATAAAGACTGAAGGGCCGATTCCGATGCGGGCAGGAGCCCTTCTGCCCACATCGAATGTGCCGTTCGGATTCCTTTCTGACCAAGCCATTCTGATAGGCTCGGTCGGAAAGGAATCCAACTCGGTTTTCCGGATGGCTTACGACGGGCTCGGAGAGCCCTTCCGCCATCCGGAAACCCTTCAGTACTCCCCTGGCTCTTTCTGGCAGAGGGAGTACAATGGCAGTTTCCGACTGCCTTTTTGTGCTGGTCTTTCCGGCACAAAAAGGCAGTGGGAAGCTGTCTTTGGGGGCCCCCAGCAGGGCCACCATGGGTGCGTGCCCACCTACAGTGCCTCCCTGCTGATCCCTGCACCTGGTGGCAGGCACCTTGAGGTGCCTGCCACAGGGTGCTGGGATGAACTGCACCCCTGCTCTTTCAATGAGAGCATGCATTCCGTTCGTAATGCATGCTCTCATTGAAAGGTATAGGCATGCGGCCATCCTACTTACAGGTCTGTAACTGATGACAGGAAGTCGTTCAGTTACAGTTTCTGACGTATATCGGACGAACTCCGGCCCTGAATGTCTATTTTGGGCTTTTCCCACATACCATGGTAACAGTCTTGGCTAAATTCAGCTTTAGATCTCTACTCTCCATGAAGATAATAAAATGTATTAGGCGCTGAAGGCCAATTGCTGTCCTGGATAGCAATACTGTGTCGTCTGCATAATGTAGAATCGGGGTGATCTGCGGGCCCACATTGGGGGCGTCTGCCTTAATGTTTTGCAGAAAGTTGTCCACACTATTTATATGCAATGAAAATAAGAATGGTGCGAGTACACACCCCTGCCTAATACCCCGGGTCACCCGAAAGCTACTTGATCTTTCCCCATTTTTCCCATAACGCACACAGGCAGTTAGGGAGGGATATAACTGGGAGAGATGGCTTACGATACTAATTGGAGCGCCCATGTCTATAAGCACCTGCCATAGCTTGGCATGATTCACCAAGTTGAAGGCACTAGACAAGTCAACAAAACATAACAAAACAATTGAAAAGGAGTGTCAATTGTGTCACAAAAATACATTTTTACTCTATTTCCAGCC
Organism: Calotriton arnoldi; assembly: GCA_963921515.1. NCBI lineage: Eukaryota > Metazoa > Chordata > Amphibia > Caudata > Salamandridae > Calotriton > Calotriton arnoldi. The sequence continues at coordinate 149,078 of CAWUFW010002813.1, read as the reverse complement.
AAGAATCAAGCAATAAATTGTCCAAAAACATATCAAATATGAATAATCCAATGGGATTTAATTTTCAGGAGTCTGGCAAATGTGTTCAGAATCCAACTTTTATTCATTTATGTTCAAGACAAAAATCTTTTTTTCAATCAGTCCAGCCAACGCGTTTCGTCCCTTAGGACTTTATCAGAGCTGTAAATTAAAAACATACATCACTCATGTGAGATATAAATTTACACCATGTTCCCATTATTACAGTATGTGCATAGCTATTTACAAAATATACCAAAAATACCTCAACATCCCAAGATTCCCTACATATGTACAACATACAACACCAATATATAGGGGTCGATTCCGATTCGGGCCGGAAAAAGCACCGACCGACTCGGAGCCGGAAAAATTACCGACCGACACGTACCAGTGGCGCCCGACACGCCAAGTACGATGCAAGCCGCGATAAATCCGACCGACACGTCAGGAAACCAAGCCGACCGACCGAGCCGCTCGGAAAATAGCAATCCGGCCGGAAAAACACGCGAATCCAACCGACCGACACGCACCCGGAACAAATCCGACCGAATCGTACCCGCCAACTCCAACCCGCAAAGTACGATGCAAGGCGCGAAAAACCCGACCGAGTCGGACGGAGGACAAGCCGTACGACCGACACGCATACAAAACCGAGCCGAAGCAACACAATACACCGCGACCGACGCGTACGCAGCATACAAAACTGCACAAACACAGCGTGAACGAAACGGAGAACACCGTACGAGACCAATGCAGGGTCCGACTCGGTCACAAGAACGTTTCCAACATACACAAACAGCACAAAGGAAAAATCACCCAAAAAAGGCCAAACAAGCAATTAGCAAGCCAATAAATACTGGGGGGGTGGGGACAGAGAACAAAGACACACCCACAACTCCACCTATATAAAGGACACAAATCACTACCATGAGCCTTTGCAAATGCCATTCCACTGCCAGCACCCAAGAGAAAGCAACCACACACCCACAGCTCACCCCTCACACAAGCCACACACCATCAGCACACCAACAAATACCTACCTCACATACACCCAGCAAAACACACACTCACACACCCTCACCTGCACACCAACACACACATCACTCACCATCACCACCCATCACCATGCCCCCAAGAAGAATCCCAAGTTCCTAGATTGTGAATTGGAAGTCCTGGTAGACGAGATCCTCAGGGTGGAGCCACAGCTGTTTGGCACTCTGGTCCAACAGACCCCCATGTCGCAGAAAACCAAGATGTGGGAGAGGATCATCAACAGGGTGAACGCCCAATCACCATGTCGGCGCACAAAGACGGACATCCAGAACAGGTGGTATGACGTGCGCAGGAGGGTACGGGACCTGCTGAAGATAGACTACATCAACAGCCAACATACCGGCAGTGGCCCTCCTGCCAAGCCAATATACCTCAGGCCCTGGGAGGAGAAGGTGCGGGCCATCCTTCCGCCAGTGAGCGTATATGGACTAGAGAACATCCCAGAGCCTGGTGAGTACACAACAAATGTACACAATAAACTGCCACAAAACACACACATCACTGTCAAGGGGAGAGTCAAACCATGCACACATAGCAATTACACAGCAACTAGAACAGAATCATCCCAAAATGTGTATGTCAGTCAGATAAACACAACACATGCCATCAAAAAAGTCACATCCAACTGTGCCAACACATGTACAAACACAACCACAACTACAGCTAGGCAGTGGCACAAATAGAACTAACACACACATCCACACATGTAGCCACCACAACAACACCAACACACAGTGAAGACCACTCAAAGGAAGGAATTCTGTGTATGCTGGCCAAGTCAGTGTAGCCAATAGCATCATGGGAGTCGCAGTCACACATATTGCCCCCCACAACTGTCCCATCAACACCACCCTGAACCATGCTCACATCACAGGGAGTGGAGAAGGACTCACAAGATGGCTGACACTGGCTACTGCTGTGGGGAGCACAAGGCCCTGCTGCCAACTGTGCACCAACAAACAGCAGGACACCACTGACTGACATCCTGAGAGACAACTTACACTCCCTGCAATGCAAGCACAGTTCCATGGTGGGATATCTGGCTGGCTGGGTGGGAAGGGGACTTGCAGCACTGACCATAGTCACCAGCACCTCCCCTCACACCCCCCAACACAAACTCCACAGTACCCACCTGGTAGAATGCAATGCCCTCCATCCTAACACAAGATCCCACAAAGCACCACCACCCTGGGTTATGTTGTGTGAAGCACAGGGACACTCTTGGGACTCTTAGCCAAACAACTGCCAGGACAACACTCCCAGCCATCCTGTCAGCACAGCCAGCCCACCCCACAGGGAAGCAGAGTCAAAAGGAAGGAAGCATGGGCATGCTGGGAAGGGGGTGGAGGCAATAGCATGATGGGAGTCGTAGTCACAGACATTGCTCAGCCTCACAACTGGCCCATCAACACCACCCTGAACCATGCTCACATCACAGGGAGTGGAGAAGGACTCACAAGATGGCTGACACTGGCTACTGCTGTGGGGAGCACAAGGCCCTGCTGCCAACTGTGCACCAACAAACAGCAGGACACCACTGACTGACATCCTGAGAGACAACTTACACTCCCTGCAATGCAAGCACGTTCCATGGTGGGATAACTGACTGGGTGGGTGGGTGGGTGGGAAGGAGGTCTGGCTGTCAACCAAACACAATCAATGCAGACCATGTTCACACCCCAGAGAATACATAGAAATGCCCAAATAATGCAGGACAATGTGCCACACCAATATCAACCCCTGACTGTGACGACTTAGGACAATACAATGTACAGGCCCGCACCCCGAGGCACAGTCACAACTGTCAGGTGTGTCAACCACTGATGCCTGCAGAAACATGACATACATTGTTTGTGTCTCCCAAAAACAGGTGATGATAGGGACACAGCAGCAGACGCTGAGGAGTCCCAGTCCCAGGCTCAAGAGGATGCCGAGCTCACTGGCGTCGTACAGCCTCTGTCCTCCTCGGACGATGAAGAACAACCTGGCACATCCGGTGCAAGTCAACATGCTGCACCAGCAGGACCACCAGCTGCAGCACCAGCAGGTCCACCAGCTGCACCCCTGCACCCACCCCTCCAACGACTGTCACCACGAATACCATCCCTGCCGACATGGACAGAATAAGGAACAACACCAGCGCAGTGACCCTGGACCAACCTGGGGCCATGGACACCACCACCACCACCACCCCCAAGGTGGACCAGGGTTATCTGTGCGTGCAACTGCACACACTGCACATGTCAGCAGGGGTGGTGGGAGGGGTGGGAGACAGAGGTCGCTGCTTGCAGACGTTGCTGGTGTGCATGAAGACCCACAACTGGTACGCATAGCTGATGCGTACCAGTCCAGCACCGGAGAGCTCAGCCAGGTAGTGGGGCTCCTCAGAGACATCAAACAGCAGCAGGCTGCCCATCATGCCCGCTTGGACTCCCACATGTCCCACGTGGAGTCACACATGTCACGTGTGGACTCCCACATGTCCCGCGTGGAGTCCAAGTGGGATGTACTACATGAGATGACGGCGGTGCACAGGGACATTTTACAATGCCTCCGCCAGATGAACAGCAACCAGTCCACACCTCCCTGTGTGCCAACAACATCTGGTACCGAACAAACTGCAACTGCCACAGGGAGGGAGGAGGACTCTGGCGGAGAGTCCCTGCACCGCAGCAGCCTGCACTTGAGGGCCCCCCAAGAAGAGGGGTCGTCCGAGGAGGGGAAAGTGAGAGGCTGATGGCCAAGCGCAACTCCCAGGAAGCCTGAACCTGTTCTGGATTTTCGCCTTTGTGCACAGACTGTTCACCCTGTTGATGGCAACACTACTCCCACACATTGCATGGGGAGTACAAGTTGGAACAATGTGTCAGACAACTGTGGCCCCGATACTGGGGATCCTGTCTACCTGGACTTTCAATTCATCTAGGAACTTGGGATTGCAAGATTCATGTACAGCACAATCCATCCTATGCACTATTATCACAGATGTATCACAATAAACACACTAATACACCATACTTGCCTCTGTCGTGATTCCAACGTGGGTGCTGTTATGGGGATGATGAACTGCAAAATTACACTGTGTATGCGAACTGCAACAGCAAGGACAACACAGGCATGTGAGTACAGGCAACGTGACACATATGAGGGAGACACACCACCAGGGCTACACAACACATACACACCTAGGCCATCTGACTCATTGCCTACACTGATGTTGCCAGGGAAGACGGTGCAATGCACAGACACCACACCCATTCCCAGTTGTAGTCAAGTAGCCCACAGGTGCAGTAAGCAAATGGCAGTCAAATGTGTGACCACAGACAACGCACATCACTAAGTGAAGCACAGGTTTATTACACAGTAGCAACATGCCGTAACCACTACAGATGCAAGGTAACCCCACCTGGTAGCGGGCACACAGTCAACAACTGTAGACAGAAGGAAGTCCATGGGTGTGGCGCACATCACCTGTAGGGACACAACAGCTACCAGCCTGGATGTGCAATCACGTCGTCGGTGGACACAGTTGACCAAACGAATCTGAAAGTACCCTGTGAAGGACAGAAATGACACACAGTCAAAAGCAATGCAGTACAGGACAGAACAGCAAAACTCATGCACAATACATGTTACAAGATACCCACCCAGAACCAAGTTAGCATGTCAACACTGTTGGGGAGTACAGCCCACCTGTCACCACACATCGCAACACACATCCTGTCAAGTAGCCCATGGACACACTCCAACAGCACCAGAGCACCACCCACACATCATGCCAACTCACATCATTCACATGACACCTCAGGATACTCACATTCAGCTAAAGAAGTTGGTGATGAGCTGTGTGCGGACATCACCATCACCATCATCATCATCATCGTCACTGGCATCGTGGTCCAGGCCAGGATCCTCCACAGGTGGCGGATGTTGGTCATCGTCATCCTGGATGAGAGGCAACTCCTTCCGCACTGCCAGGTTGTGGAGCATGCAGCAGACGATGATAATCTTGCACACTTTCGCAGGGGCATATGGGAGGGACCCTCCGGTCTTGTCCAGGCAGCGGAAGCGGCTCTTCAGGAGACCAAAGGTCCGCTCAATCACTCTCCTGGTCCGACCATGTGCCTCATTGTAGCGCATCTGGGCAGGTGTCACAGGGTTCCTGAGGGGTGTCAGCAACCACGGCATGTTGGGGTATCCCGAGTCACCTACGGACAGACAAGTGCACATCAGCTGACTTGGAAAAGTGGGCGGAATACTACAGATCAGATCACACACAATGGCACAAAGTCAGTACACACCGACAAGCCAGGCACGCTGGTTCTGCATCTGTGCCATCAACCTGGGGATGCGACTACTCCTCATCACAAAGGCATCGTGTGCTGAACCAGGGAAACGGGCACACACGTGTGTGATGGTCATGTCTGCAAGACACACCACCAGTGCATTGACCGAGTGGTAGTGCTTGCGGTTCCTGTAGGCCTGCTCCTGGGCCTGTGGTGGTACCAAAGCCACATGTGTCCCATCAATGGAGCCAATGACATGCGGCATCCTCCCCAGGGCATAAAAGTCACTCTTCACGTCAGTGAGTCGTCGCAGTCTAGGGAAATAGATGTACCGGTTCAGGAAGAGCAACATTGCCGCCAAGAAATCGCGGAGCACACGGCTGAACATGGTCTGTGACATCCCACCAGCAGACGCCACAGTATGTTGGAAGGTACCGGTGGCAAAGAAGTGTAGGGCTGCCATCACCTTCACCTTGGGGGTCAGCGCTGTAGGATACGGCCGGCCAGGCTGCAAATGTGGGGACAACTGCACTGCCAAATCCTCAATCAGCTGCCTGGTGAAGCGGTACCGTCGGATGCTGTCCCGTTCCACCATCGTTGCCAGGTCTGGGAATGGCCGATGGACAGCAGGAGCCCTGCAGTGCAGAGGAGAAGTAAGCAAGATCGTCAGTCACCCCACATATGCGGCATTGAACACACTCAAGATCCCAACATACATCATCATGAGGCACAACTACATGAAGTGTGCAGTACCGGAACGACATGTATGGTACATACATGGCCAACATCTGTCAACACGGTCCTACAGGTGGCATCAATTTGTCCCAGGTTGGCCCATTGGATATCATGATGCTGTGTCACAGTCACCCCCAGTGACATGTGAGGACAGATGTGCCCCAGGCACCACAGCTCAACGACAGGCACATTCCCAGGGACCCTGTAATGCCACATGGACACTGGCATCACCTGGAGTATCATGTGTACACCACAACAAAACAAACATGACCCCCACAGGTAGTGGCCACACTTGCCATGGCAGGAGAGCCATGGACGTCTGTGACACACACGCACAACATCAGAGTCCATGCACACACAACGTGGATGTGGAGACTGTCTCCCATTGTGCACATGAAATCAGAGACATTGTAAACACTACATGCACAAAGACTGTGGAGGGCCATCACTATTGTGCCACTGGGACACCCTGGCTCAAACATACCGTCCCACATGGGACTCACGGGGTATGTGACATGACATACACAAACACCACTGTGAAATGTGACCATGGCACATGCACAGATATGAACAGTTGCACATCACAGTGGTCACGTACACGTAACACCCAGGATCCTGTCCCCATTAACACGTGCACAGCCTGGGGGTGGCTGCCCACAGGTGACACCCACAGGACAACATGTACACCAACATACACACAATAGGAAATGCAGCCTTACATGCCTTATGATAAGGTTTGGACAGGCTGTCGTGATGTAGGTGTGCCCCTCACTCCCTGGGAGCTATCTGTGGCTGGCATATGTCCATCTGAGACAGGCATGCTGACATATGCCAGTCACATGTACAGTGATGCGTTGAACAGCAATGGACCGATCGGTGCCTCCGGCCGGCCCATTGCATTCAATGTATGCGGGTACGCGTTGTACCCCTGTGCGCGTTGAACAGCAATGGACCGATCGGTGCCTCCGGCCGGCCCATTGCTTTCAATGTGTGCGAGTACGCGTTAGTACCCCTGTGCGCGTTGAACAGCAATGGACCGATTCGGTGCCTCCGGCCGGCCCATTGCTTTCAATGTGTGCGGGTACGCGTTATACCCCTGTGCGCGTTGAACAGCAATGGACCGATCGGTGCCTCCGGCCGGCCCATTGCATTCAATGTGTGCGGGTGCAGCGTTGTACCCCTGTGCGCGTTGAACAGCAATGGACCGATCGGTGCCTCCGGCCGGCCCATTGCTTTCAATGTGCGCGGTACGCGTTGTACCCCTGTGCGCGTTGAACAGCAATGGACCGATCGGTGCCTCCGGCCGGCCCATTGCATTCAATGTGTGCGGGTACGCGTTGTACCCCTGTGCGCGTTGAACAGCAATGGACCGATCGGTGCCTCCGGCCGGCCCATTGCTTTCAATGTGTGCGAGTACGCGTTGTACCCCTGTGCGCGTTGAACAGCAATGGACCGATCGGTGCCTCCGGCCGGCCCATTGCATTCAATGTGTGCGGATGCGCGTTGTACCCCTGTGCGCGTTGAACAGCAATGGACCGATCGGTGCCTCCGGCCGGCCCATTGCTTTCAATGATGCGGGTACGCGTTGTACCCCTGTGCGCGTTGAACAGCAATGGACCGATCGGTGCCTCCGGCCGGCCCATTGCATTCAATGTGTGCGGGTACGCGTTGTACCCCTGTGCGCGTTGAACAGCAATGGACCGATCGGTGCCTCCGGCCGGCCCATTGCTTTCAATGTGTGCGGGTACGCGTTGTACCCCTGTGCGCGTTGAACAGCAATGGACCGATCGGTGCCTCCGGCTGGCCCATTGCATTCAATGTGTGCGGGTACGCGTTGTACCCCTGTGCGCGTTGTACCTCAATGGACCGATCGGTGCGCACCCATTGACAATGGGCTTGCCTGGCAACGGACGCGTTTTCGAATTTCGAGCGAGTCGGTTGCTGGAAAATCAGTTGGTCACCCACAACAATGTTGCAAAATCATGTATGTCATGAAGTTGAAGTTTTGAAGGATGCTGTGGGCGTGTTTTGGTGCTGCTATTCCATGGATTGGCCAGATTCAGAAGATGCAAACGACTTGGACCTATCACTTTGGACACAAGGGACAGTATCTGCCTCTCCAGCACATATATATTGCTGCATGTTCCCCTGAGAGCCCACTTGCCTGCACTACATGCTCCAGGACGACATCTGCCACTGCACTGCTGCTGTCTCTGCCCCTCTGGACCCTGCAATGGCACGTACTGTGGAGAGAGCCCCAGCCTTCAGCCTTGAGGAGAACCAGGCCCTGCTGGACAGCCTACTTCCACAGTACAGCAAGCTGTATGGGACACCAGGGGAGCAGGTGAGTGTTCTGTGCACTGCCTTTCTGAATGTGCATTTTGTCTGACTAGCAAGGCTGAGAGTCAGCACACCACTGGCTAGCAGGCTCACTGAGTAGTTGTCACCCCCATAGTGTGTAGTGACTTGCACTGGACAGGTATGGTGCAGTGACAGTGCTTCTGAACAGGGTTTTACTCCCCATGCAATGATACCATGTAGTGACTTCTGGAAAACTGTCCATGGGCAGCCGTGCACTGCCTGGGTACACCATGTGCCCCTGTGATTGCGACATGTATATGCAACTGTGTCATGCACGGATATGTTGCATGTGTAGTAATGGCCTTATCACTTTGTCATCCTGACAGGCTTCTGCCCATCGGAAGCATGAGATCTGGAAGGACATCGTCCGGGCTGTCCGGTCCGTGGGGGTCTACAAGCGCCGGATCCGCAACTGCCAAAAGAGGTGGCAGGACCTTCGGGGCTGGACCCGGAGGATTGCACGGGTCCAGCTGAAGCTGTCGCCTCCTCGCAGGAGGGGCGGAACACGGACCCTGACCCCACATGCTCAGGATCCTGGCGGTGGTCTTTCCAGACCTGGATGGGCAGCTGAAGGCCAGAGAGCAGCAAGGAGGGGTGAGTCAAAGACTGCACTGTGTACTCTGTCTAACATGCTATGTGCCCTCCTCGGGCCAGGTTGAACTGCCACAGTACAGCAGTCATGTTGTCCAGGAGCCATGTCCCTCTATTGTGCACTGCCCACTCCTCATCTGATACCCAGGTGTGGCCCTTACATGCAGGGAATTCTGTCACTTAGGACTGTGTCCTTGCAGTTTGCTTGACTCAAGGTGGGAGACAGCATCTGTTTCCCTGACTCTGTGGTGGGCATCATGGGTGGGTCCATTGCTTACACAATGCCTGTATTCTGACATGTATTCAGCGTGTTACTTTGATCTGTGGTCCAATTGCTGAGCTGATCCACCACATGTGGCTGGGGTACCTGGCACACACCCATGCTGCGGGTGGGAACAATGTTTGGGCCCCAGGAGTATGTATATGACGTGTGTCACACATACTTAGCCAGCTGCCTACAGTCCAGGGCTCATCCCTCATTCATGTGGGGCTGGACAGTCATGCCTACTCCAGGCCATGCAATACACTCTGTACTCCCACTCCCGTGTATCAGCGGACACATTGTGCACAGTGATTTGACCCCTCAGGTGTCTGCCTCTGTGTCAGTGTGCTGTGGATTAGTCGCCAGGACTGCTGTGGAGTTTCTTGGTAGGGGCTCAGCATGCCACTGGAGATGTGACCATAGGAGACGATACTTGTGTGACACATAGGTGTCTGATCAGCTGCCCATGCAGAATGGGGCATGTAAATGTGAAGTTCAGGCAGCTGTTCCCCATGCACAGCAGAGTGTGAGGGGCTCAGGTTCAGAGGGTAGTGTCACAGGTCTCCCATATGTCCAATAGGTATGACCTGGACAGATGAGGGTTAAGAGGATGTGTTGTGGGGGGATGTACATGTGCACTTGTGCAGCTCCAGGACTTGCATTCCCCATGACCTACTATTGTGACACAGTGCAGAGTGTTGTTGTCTGGCTGCAAAGTCATACATCACTGAGACAGTGATGTATGACTTTGCAGTCATGCCTCCGCCATGGCATGTGTCTACTGATTGGTGATCCTGCAGGGGAGTGACATGTGCTACATGCACACCATAGTGGCGCTGGCTATCAGGACATGGGTGCATCATGGTGTCTGTCGCTGGTATGCATCACATGCATTTCCTATTTGACTCTGGGCATCCCTTACATCCGTAAACCTGTACTGACTCAGTGGCAAGAGCTGTGATGTGTCCACACCGTGTCCTCTGCACTGTCCAACTACTGTGTACTTGGTGCATGTGTCAACACTGGGGTGTTGCAATCCAACAGACACCAGACAGATGGGTGCAAGGCCATCTGGGATGTGAGTGCCATGCTTGGCATCAGACTGACAATTGACTTCTCCTGTTCAATTAGTGCACTTTTAGCAATGTACAACTAATGATGCCAGGGCTTGCTCTGTGATGTGCTGTGCTCACAGTGGTGTGTGCGTTATGTGCAGGTGACTGATGTCTGTCTGTTTCCCCATTGTTTGCAGATACATCCACGGCCACGGAAGGGGACAGCTCCACGGACCAGGAGGAGCCGGAGAGCCAGACTGGGTCAGCAGCCGAGGAGTGGTCGGAGGGACCCAGTGGCACGGAGGGCGAGGGGAGCCACACCGAGGAGTCCTCAGCAGCATCCACCTCAGCTGAGGACCAGAGCAACTCGGAGGATGACTCCCTTGTGGAGGCGGGTGTCAGCAGCCACCACACCCCAGCTAGTGTTGCTGTCCCCGCCACCACCAGCACCACCACCGCCCTCCCATCGGCTCCCATTCCCCAGGTCCGTGGAGGCTCCCATGTCCGGGAGCGTGTCTCCTTTGGGCCAGGCACCGCACCCCTGCCCCTGTGTCCCCTGCTGCCCTGAGTGAGGAGTCTGTGTACCTCCTTCGCCAGCTCCATGTAGGGCAGACAGCCATGCTGAGTGTCCTCCATGCGCACACCGCGCTGTTGACTCAGCTGGTGTCGTTCATGGAGGGCATCTCATCGGGCATGTCTGACCTACAGAGGGGCAATAGGTCCATGGACTCCTCCCTGACGGCAGCAGTGTCCCTCCTCAAACGGTCCCTCACCCCTCCTGCCTCTGCTCCATCCACACTCCCCAGCACCTTACCCATCCCAGGCACACACACACTGGCACAGGCACACACCAGCACACACACATCCAGCACACTGACACACACGCCAATGACAAAACGCACACGCACGCACATTCAGGGGACTGAAGCCAGACTCACAGGGGATGGGGCCCTGGAACACACACACGCATCCACATGCACTGCGCAGTCCTCAGTTCCCTCTCCCTCCAAAGCACCCTCCCTTGCCTCACCTGCAACCCCAAAGTCACAGCAGCTCTTCCTCTGTGACCTCGGCCTCTTCCCCACCGATGAAGCTGCTCCAGCATCCCGGGGGAAGAGGAAGCCCACCCACACGGAGCAGAGTGCCCCTCGCCCCCGGACACCCTCCCCCAGGCGCAGACGGACTGAGGCCCCCACCCGCAAGTCCCCCGGAGTGCTAAGAGCAAGACCCCGCCACCGCCCTGCAGCTCAGGCACAAGGTCTCCGTCCTCCATCCCTCAGGCCCCCACTGCACAGGTGCCCCCACCACACCCTGCCCCAGGTTCCCCCACCCACAGATATACCATCCCCAAGATGCTCCGGCCTTCTCCCCTGCCACTTGCTCTCCCAGCACCACACCCCCGCTGCGCTTGTCTGTGCCACTGATGTGGTGAGGGTGTCCTCCCCCTCTGTCCAACCCACCTTGCCTGTTCCCCATTCTCCTCCCCTGGAGGTAGGCACTGCAGTGGAGTCCACTACCGCCCTGTCTGACTTGGGCACTGCAGTGGCGGACCTGTCCATCCCATCTGCAGGGTCCACTGCAGTTGTGCCGGCACCCACGACATCTGTGTCATGCCCCCAGTTGTGCCGGCACACACCATGTCAGACACCTCCACTGCAGTTGTCAGTGGCTCTCCAGCACCCACCACCCCTTCCCTGACTCCCCCTGGTGAGCCCTGATCCTGTCCCTGCGGTGCCTGGCCTGCCCCCGGTTGCCCCTCCTAGTGGATTGTCCCTGGTATTGTGCAGGCATGCGTAGGGTGACATCTGCCAGTGTCACCCTGTTTGAACTTTGACAATGGACTGGCCATTGGCCTTTGCTCTAATTTCTTCTGGACGTCGTTATCAAACAACACATATGCTGAATAAAGCAACTTTCTTTTCTCTAGTGCTCATGCTTCAGATGTACATGTTGTTGGTGCAGCTAACCATGCCCTTGCTGCAGTGATGGTGATATCTGGTCTCATGATTATGAAGTGTTACTGTGCAGGAACCCATGTGGTCCAGGGGGAATGTGTCCTATCATGTGGTGTATCCATGTCATCAATAGCAGCATCTGAGGGTGTCATGTGTTCAGTATTTGGCAATGGGTTTCCTACTTACATTGGCAATTTCATATCTGTGGCTTCCACCCCTGCACATCTGTTGTGCCTGCCATCGTTGCATTTGTCTACTTCCCTGACCGTGTTGCCATCTCCAGTGGACATGCAGGTTTGGGCATCAATGGGGAGGGACTCATCCGTGTAGTCAGTGCAACATTGCTATACAAGTGTGTTGGATCTGTGCTGATGATTCCGTTGGCACATCCATGACCAGGCTGATGTGATGGGAGCCCTCATTTGGTGCTAATTGTTGATTGTGTGACCAAGTGCTCAGCTGACATGATGGGGCCCTACTGAGGCAACATATGGCACAGCTTTCCTCACACAGGAGTGGAGTCCCCTCATGGCAGTGTGTACACGTGTGACATTGCCTGCGCCCAAGGTGTGTGTTGTATGTGCATGTCTGTGTGTTCACTTCCATTCATCTGCGCATGCTGTGATCCCTAGTGTTGTACCTGTTTGTGATGCTTGCTGACTTGAGCTATGTTCCCCCAAAGTCTTCTCCCTGTGTTCTCTGTGATGTGGGTGCATGGCACATTACTGGTCATCAGGGTGTCACCCATAGGTGTGTTTGCTGTCAGGGCAGAGTTTGTGTGCAGACGCAGATGGGTCACAGTCAGGTTTCCCTTTGGCACTTGTTGTTTGCCCCTGTCATGTGATTTCCAGTTTGTGTTATCTTTCAGTGATTGTGACACGTTGTGTGTGTGACTGCTGGCACTCCTTAGGGTCCGGGCTGCAATGTTGGTTGTTGTCTATGTGTGTTCTTTGTGGGTGACCTTGGCTTCTTCATTGGTGTGTGACTGTGGCTGGGATCCCATTGGTCGGTGTGGTATTGCCGTCATGTCCATGTACAGCGTAGTGTGCAGTGTGTCAGACATTCAGGAGTCTTGTTGAGTGTCCATGTGTGATGTGTTTCTACACCTTGGTTCCCACCCACCACCCTGGAATAGTCATGGGTGCATGTGCAATGTCACCAGTGCATGTGTACTTCACTGCTGCACATTGTTGGAGGTCGAGGGTGTGGTCTTGAGTGTGTGCAGATGAGAGTTGTTGCCCGGCTAGGCCCCTGCCTCCATGTTGGCCTTGGCTTACTGGCCATGCTGATTGATTTGTGCTTGTGTAGGTGTGATGGTAGTTTGTTGCTCAGGACACCTGACTGTGGTTCACAGTGTGAACGACATTTAGCTTTGTCATCACAGTGGTATTTTTATTCAGCCCAGGGTCACCACATTGTGGGGGCCCTGGGGGTGGTGCTGTGGTGTGTCTGTGACTTGCTGTGTCAGTTGTTGTTCCTACGTGCCTGTGTGACATGTGTGTTTTGTGCTCCCTCTCACCTGTCAATGCCTGCTTGCCCACATAGGGGATTTGGATCCATGAGTTACCTTAGTGTGGCAGTGTATGCACATCTGTATGATTGGTATTCAGCTCTCCTCATGTGTTGTGTTGTTGCCTGGGGACACTGGCACCCCCACCCCTCACCTGCTGTGTATGATGACAGTGTTGGTCTGCCTGTTTGTGTTTGTGCATCTGCACCACTGCATTGGCATATCTTGGGTGTGCCATTGGCTGTATGTTGTTTGGTGTGTTTCCCCTGCTGTCCCTGGGACTCCTAGGTCATCGGTCAGCACAGTGATCATGGTTTGTGTGTCCCATTGCTGCCATGGTATGGTATCTGTTCACCTCACATCTGCTGTCTCCACAGGGTATCTGCATTTGTGTGCCCATTGGTGCAAATATGTGGTTCTGCATTCTGATGGTCACTTCTGTCATTGTGTCATTGATGACTGTTGACGGTCTCAGCCCCCATGGGTGTTGTTTGTCTGCACATGGCCAAAGGAATGTTTCATTTGCACTGCAGTATTTGGCTCCCCCAATTTATGTTGCAATGGGACACATACACTACTTTGCCACAGATGAGTTTTTGGTTCTGTGACCAGGAATGATCCATGCAGTTTGGCAGTTGCAGCTCTTTCTTTGTCAACAATTACCTTTTGGTCACTGTGATGATGAGGGTGTAGACCCCATTGCCACAATGGTCAAAATGTGCTTCAGCTATGGACCCCACACTTGCCTTTTGGTCACTGTGATGATGGGGGTTTAGTCCCCATTGCCACAATGGTCAAAATGTGCTTCAGCTATGGACCCCACACTTGCCTTTTGGTCACTGTGATGATGGGGGTTTAGTCCCCATTGCCACAATGGTCAAAATGTGCTTCAGCTATGGACCCCACACTTGCCTTTTGGTCACTGTGATGATGGGGGTTTAGTCCCCATTGCCACAATGGTCAAAATGTGCTTCAGCTATGGACCCCACACTTGCCTTTTGGTCACTGTGATGATGGGGGTTTAGGCCCCATTGCCACAATGGTCATGGGCTGCTTGCATTGTGGGTGCCACACACATATATGTGTGGCACATGTGCTAGGGGGTCACATTGTATGTTCAAAGTCATGTTCGGTGTTGTAGGCATTTGACACAGCCTGCTCACACGCTTGTCATGGTGGTGGGGGGATGTCTTAATCTTGCATTCCCTAGGTTGTGGTGTGCTTGTTGTGTCATGCATTGTCCATCCTATGAGTGGGGGTGGTAGTAGTGGTAGGCATCCAGCCCCCTGGCTAAGGGTGGTAGTAGTGGTGGGCATCCTGCCCCCTGGCTGAGGGTGGTAGTAGTGGTAGGCATCCTGCCCCCTGGCTAAGGGTGGTAGTAGTGGTAGGCATCCTGCCCCCTGGCTGAGGGTGGTAGTAGTGGTAGGCATCCTGCCCCCTGGCTAAGGGTGGTAGTAGTGGTAGGCATCCTGCCCCCTGGCTAAGGGTGGTAGTAGTGGTAGGCATCCTGCCCCCCTGGCTAAGGGTGGTAGTAGTGGTAGGCATCCTGCCCCCTGGCTAAGGGTGGTAGTAGTGGTAGGCATCCTGCCCCCTGGCTAAGGGTGGTAGTAGTGGTGGGCATCCTGCCCCCTGGGTGAGGGTGGTAGTAGTGGTAGGCATCCTGCCACCCTGGCTAAGGGTGGTAGTAGTGGTAGGCATCCTGCCCCCTGGCTAAGGGTGGTAGTAGTGGTAGGCATCCTGCCACCCTGGCTAAGGGTGGTAGTAGTGGTGGGCATCCTGCCCCCTGGCTAAGGGTGGTAGTAGTGGTAGGCATCCTGCCCCCGTGGGTGAGGGTGGTAGTAGTGGTAGGCTTCCTGCCCCCTGGCTAAGGGTGGTAGTAGTGGTAGGCATCCTGCCCCCTGGCTAAGGGTGGTAGTAGTGGTAGGCATCCTGCCCCCTGGCTAAGGGTGGTAGTAGTGGTAGGCATCCTGCCACCCTGGCTAAGGGTGGTAGTAGTGGTAAGCATCCTGCCCCCCTGGGTGAGGGTGGTAGTAGTGGTAGGCTTCCTGCCCCCTGGCTAAGGGTGGTAGTAGTGGTAGGCTTCCTGCCCCCTGGCTAAGGGTGGTAGTAGTGGTGGGCATCCTGCCCCCCTGGGTGAGGGTGGTAGTAGTGGTAGGCATCCTGCCACCCTGGCTAAGGGTGGTAGTAGTGGTAGGCATCCTGCCCCCTGGCTAAGGGTGGTAGTAGTGGTAGGCATCCTGCCACCCTGGCTAAGGGTGGTAGTAGTGGTGGGCATCCTGCCCCCTGGCTAAGGGTGGTAGTAGTGGTAGGCATCCTGCCCCCGTGGGTGAGGGTGGTAGTAGTGGTAGGCTTCCTGCCCCCTGGCTAAGGGTGGTAGTAGTGGTAGGCATCCTGCCCCCTGGCTAAGGGTGGTAGTAGTGGTAGGCATCCTGCCCCCTGGCTAAGGGTGGTAGTAGTGGTAGGCATCCTGCCACCCTGGCTAAGGGTGGTAGTAGTGGTAGGCATCCTGCCCCCCTGGGTGAGGGTGGTAGTAGTGGTAGGCTTCCTGCCCCCTGGCTAAGGGTGGTAGTAGTGGTAGGCATCCTGCCCCCTGGCTAAGGGTGGTAGTAGTGGTAGGCATCCTGCCCCCTGGCTAAGGGTGGTAGTAGTGGTAGGCATCCTGCCACCCTGGCTAAGGGTGGTAGTAGTGGTAGGCATCCTGCCCCCTGGGTGAGGGTGGTAGTAGTGGTAGGCTTCCTGCCCCCTGGCTAAGGGTGGTAGTAGTGGTAGGCATCCTGCCCCCTGGCTAAGGGTGGTAGTAGTGGTAGGCTTCCTGCCCCCTGGCTAAGGGTGGTAGTAGTGGTGGGCATCCTGCCCCCTGGCTAAGGGTGGTAGTAGTGGTAGGCATCCTGCCCCCTGGCTAAGGGTGGTAGTAGTGGTGGGCATCCTGCCACCCTGGCTAAGGGTGGTAGTAGTGGTAGGCATCCTGCCCCCTGGGTGAGGGTGGTAGTAGTGGTAGGCTTCCTGCCCCCTGGCTAAGGGTGGTAGTAGTGGTAGGCATCCTGCCCCCTGGCTAAGGGTGGTAGTAGTGGTAGGCATCCTGCCACCCTGGCTAATGGTGGTAGTAGTGGTGGGCATCCTGCCCCCCTGGCTACGGGTGGTAGTAGTGGTAGGCATCCTGCCCCCGTGGGTGAGGGTGGTAGTAGTGGTAGGCATCCTGCCCCCTGGCTAAGGGTGGTAGTAGTGGTAGGCATCCTGCCCCCTGGCTAAGGGTGGTAGTAGTGGTAGGCATCCAGCCCCCTGGGTTGGGGTGGTGGCGCGCATTCAGGCCCCTGTGTGCATATGTGGCATTGGTGATGGGCATCCCGCCCCTATGGTGCTGCTGTTGCTGGTGTAAGTATATTCAGATTCCCAGTGTATGTGTGTGATGTGTCGTGTACGTGTTGTATGTGTTTTGTGGTTGGTGTCTGACTTACCTTCTGCGCCGTACGCGTCCGTGCCTGTTCCGGTAGTAGATGTAGAATATTGGTATGATCGGGACGAAGGGATTCATGGTTGGTTCGTGTCGTTCGTCCTTCTCGTTGCTTCGCGTCGTCCTCGTCGCTTGGCTTCGTCCTCGTCGCTTCGCTCGTCCTCGTCGCTCGCGTCGTCCTCGTCGGTGCCGTGTTCGTCTCGTAGCCGTGGATCGTGTTGTGGCGCGATTCGGAGCTTATGTGCGCCTCTCCCGGATGCTTTGACGTGCCGTGCGTAGCGACGGGTTCGGCGCGTACGGAAGCGCGCATCGTACTTGTCCGGCCGGACGGGGCTGCATTTTCCCTTCCGTGCGACTCGATTCGGCGTTTCCGGATTCGCCTCGGTCGGAGAACAGGACCTGGTTTGGGTGAGTACGGCTCGGCCGGAATTTTTGCTGTTGTGCGCATCGTACTTGCTCGTTCGGTGTGCTGTACGGATCGGTCGGGAAACTGGCTTTCGCATGGCTTTTTTCCCGACCGAATGGTATTGGGTGCGCCTCCGACCGAGATCGGAATCGGCCCCATAGTGTATATTTACACTTGATTATCATTACTACAATATGTGCATAATTATTTACAAACATACATTGCACACTACCCCATTATAACACGATTCCCTGCCTATATACAACCTTTAAAAACATTACATACATTAAAATAATTTTTTTATTTCTATTCATCTTATTTAGGTTTAGAAAATAGAATTTTAGATCCTATATTGTCGCTGTTAAACAATATTATTTATGTTTTCATTCTAAACCCAAAACTTCCCATTGAGACTCAGAATTAAAAAACTTATCCCTATAGCTTTTGCAAGGATTACACTCACTTGTGTGTTCCACAACTCTTACATTTTTAAATTGCGGAAAGTGAAGCTTCTGGTTCAATCTCTTCATACGGAATCAGTCCCTCTCCCGGGTGGTGTAATATCCCCTTGTTCAGCTAAAATTCAAAAATAGCAATATTCAGCACAAGGGGACTCCTTTTCCTAAAATTATCTTATTCAGTAACCCATACAAAAGTACCACGTTCTGATTCTCAAATGGTCCCCCTATCTAAATTCCTGGGCAAAAACCATAATGTTCCATTTTAGTGAGCATGTCTTCAAACAATACCTTAACCAACAAATATCTTTGCAGTTACAGATTCCAAATTCAATAGTTGTCACCCTATCATGTCATTCCTATTGTTCCATAGTCAGCAAGTTACCCCACATTTCTATTCCCTTCAACAACCCATAGATTCAACCTCCCTCATCACCACTAACCTTTCTCCTTCGTGTTGCAGAGCCCAATGTCACAGGATACGCATACAGCCTGAACTGTCGGGCTCTGACATTTTTGAAGATACGGCCAATCAATCACCACTTGGTTTACACAGTTACCACTCTCTCTGAACTGGGCATAATCAAATTCACCAATGCTGCACCTCATTAGAAACCCGACGCAACCGCCAACAAGATGACCATTCTTCCCCACACCTACTCTTCATGTTGTTATGTGACAGGTTTACTTTCTGGTCTGTCTGATGAAATTACGAAGTCTTAGAACTCTCAAATCACTGCGCTTACTGACTTAGTATTATATTGCTTATAATGTCCATAGACCAAGAGAGTCTCCTCTCCGGTTCGTCTGCTTCCAACCAATGCCGAATTTGCATTGGTGGGAACAGCAATACAAATTATCGCCTGCCGCCTCACCACGTTGAGCTCAGTTGCATTGTGCTCAGCCAATCACAGAGCTTGCTAACTATTGTACTGCCTTTAATGTCAATGGACCAAGAGAGCTTCCTCTCCGGTCCGGTTAGGTGTTTCAGCCAATCAGAACACGTCTAATGATATTGATTCCACCATAAACACTTAAACATGTCATAATTCCAGCCGGTCATTGAAAATCGCTACATTCTGGATGCTCCCAAAAAGACATAGCCTGAACTATGTGGCCCGTGAAACGATATATATTGGCACTGAATTATCTTTAAAAAAAAGTTTATAGTGGAAGTACGATCCAAAGCGTATCCCCAGTCGTTCATGAACAGCACTTCTGTCTCTTTGAGTTTCCTTTCCATTCCGGCAAGTATTAGCTCCATTCAAACAATTCTCAGTGTTTCCACCAAAAGTATCTATTCTTGCGTCCAACCGAGTATGGCATTATTACAACTTCACAAAGAGAAAGTTTTTGCATTGGAGATATGCTCGTTAGCATTCCATATAAATTGCTTGGCCCATAGATCAGTAATAGTTAATACTGGGCTTTCTCCTTTGCCTGTAGACAAGGCACAGTATATTACACATCTTCTATGGCTAACAAAACACTACAGTCTTATACAGGAATTTCCCTCCGTATCCCAACCAATAAGAACTTGTTCTCTTCGCCATACAAAGATTATTTCTCGGCTAGCCGTTCTAAATGAAAATGAGTATGTAAATAAATATAATTAGAGAAAAAAAGTAACAACTGGTCACAGGGGTTATATAATCGCCCTATACAAAGCATGTTAGAGCGAGAATAACATGTAATCATCCAAAAATTAAAGGTCAACCGCACAATTTGAACAGCCTGCAGTCCAATCTAACCAACAGCAAATCAAAACACAATGCGGGATCCTAAAAATATATGTCAAAGATGAACCATCAATCTACGTCTAAGCACGCGCTATTCCCACGTCCATTTTCAATTGCCTGTTCAAATAAACTCCTATCACACTGGCACTCGCATACCTCTGTTCATAGAATTTCATTAAAGGTGAATCCTTTGATCAACAAATCAAAACGCAATGTGAGAGCCTAAAAATATAGGTCCAAGATGAATCATCAATCTATATTGGATCTCCCTGAAACAGCCATGGTCCCATGCCCATTTGTAATCAACTATTCAAGCCAAACTAGTGTCTACAAAGGCCCTTATATACCTCTATGCCTTCCATCATTACCCCAGTCAATCTCTGAGGCTATTCAATTTAGAGAAAATAGTATTGCTCATTTTCCAGAGTTAGGCCGACCTGAACAGTTCTCAATCTACTAATCCACTTTGCTTCTTCCTGTCTGAGCTTCAATTCTATGTCACACCCCCTCATGTCTTTCTATATCCTTTGGACTCCATGGAAGTTAAAACCAATATTATTAGGGTGGCACTCTCTAATATGTTCTGCTATTGGGTATCTTTCAGAATTATTCAATATGGGTATCCGATGTTCTTGGATTCTTAACTTCAAAACCCTCTTTGAGCTACCAATATAGACTTTGGTACTGTTACAAACAATTGCATAAACCACAAAAGAACTATCGCAGTTGATAAATTTGTTTATGTGGTGCGTTTTCCTTGTTTTGTACTTAAAATCTTTAATTTTGTTGAAACCATGACTACGTATGATACATGACCCACATGTATAAAAATCCTTTGGTTGGGGTGGCAATCAATTAGCCCCAGATTTTGCAATGGGTTCTAGATAGTTTCACATCACTTTATTTTTGATGGTAGCACCTTTCCTATATGTCACGGGGTTGTTTGTAATCCTGTTGGTTAGCCCTGAGACACCTTTCAATAAATCCTAATTTTTATGCAACATTTTGTGTATTTCGTTATGTTCCGATCTGTATGTTGATATAAATGCAAGCCTGTCCCATGATTGCTTTTTGGGATTTTACATCAAGGTGTCAGTTCTTTTAATGTTCCAAACTCTTGTTTTTGCTTTTTTTTTTTAAGGTGTGCTCTGGATAACCTCTTACCCTAAGTCTGTTTTTCAGGTGATTCAGACAAGTACTAAATTCCTCACCATGACTACAGTTTCTTTGAATCCTTATTTCCCAAAAGGGATGCCTGTGATCACTGATGAAGGATGGGCACTATTGGCCCGCAAGATATTATTCGTAACAGTTTCTTTTCGAAATAATCTGCTTTGAATACTGTCATTCGAAATGTAAAGTTGTACATCCAGAAAATCAATCTTGTTGGGATCATGACACATTGTGAAGAGTACATCGTATCTGTTATCATTAAGGAAATCAACATATTCTTTCAAGCTGTCTTTGGTGCCTTTCCAAATAATCAAATAATCAAAAATGTCAACTATGACACAACCCCAAAACAAAACGTCATCCATCCACTTTCTTGCCTGTGTGGCCCAGGCGTGCTACCTCTCAAACCATCCCATGAAGAGGTTGGCATAAGAGGGAGCAAACCTGGACCCCATACCTGTGCCCTGAGTCTAGTGGTACCATTCCCCTTCAAAAAGAGAAAAGAAAAAAGTTGTTTTTCAAGATTAGAGCACTCATTTCCAATAACATTTTGGAATGTTTCAAAAGACTGGCAACCCTTTTAAACAAGTAGTACTTCAGTGCCCGTTGTCCTAGATCATTTTCTATTCACGAATAAAGCCCTACTACATCCCACGTCACAAAGCTCATGGTCGTATCCCAAAACACATCCTGCAGTTTATTTAATACATCCTTTGTATCTCGGATGTATGATGGTAAATTCATGACTAAAGGTTTTAAGAACCAGTCAAGATTTTCTTAAAGGTGTTCTGTCAAACTGCCTATGCTAGAGATGATGGGTCCTCCTAGAGCATTTTGCCGTGATTTATGGATTTTGGGCAACGTATTTATAAATGGAAATCTGGGATTAGGAATATTTAAATACTTAATTCGCTGTCCTCTAGAAGCCAAATTTCTTTCCAGGAAAATAGTTTGTCAGCTATTCCTCTGCCTGCTTCCCATGTGGGATTATACAACCGTTTCTTGCAACATTTCCCATCACTCAGTTGTCTTTTTATTTCATTATTGTAATCCGTCCTGCACATAATGACAATATTCCCACCCATATCCGCCTCACTTATTACTACTGACTGATCTGAACCGCGATCATCTAAGGCTTCTCTCTCTTCTACGGTGAAATTCGCTTGTCTATTATGGTATCTATCTTTAACAAACTTATGATCTTTTATCATGTGTATTTCCTCTATTGTCTTTTTAACAAACAAGTCAATGGCTGCAAACTGGTTTCCCTGTGGTATATATTTCGATGGAAATGCTAAGGCACTAGTACATTCGTAATCCATTTCTATATTGAGCATGGCAGGAAGATTTTTCCACTTTGACATTTTCCTTAATAGACAATGATAAAAGCAGTTTACAGCCATGGACTGTAGAGAGACTGAAGAGAGTATTATTTCCAGTTTCAGTAATAATTCTGCCACGTGAGTTATTAAAAATGGTATTATAAAAATGTATTAATATGACCCCATACCTTTTTTCTATAGAAACGCAGATCACCTGATAATAAGGGGAAGTGGTCAGAGTTTTCTTCACAATGATAGGGAATTGTTTAGAAATAATTGCTGCCAAACCTCCTTTTGCATGTTCATTTGCCGAAGAAGTAGTAGGAGTTATTATTAAGTAAAAAACATTTATATGAAAGTCCTCCTTGCTCAAGGTCTCCTGTAAACATGTTATCTGAGCAGATGTTACAAGCTTTAGCCAGTCTGAGTTTTGTAATTTCGTTCTTACCCCTGCCACATTCCAACAATTAACTATTAAGTGTTCATTTGGGGAATCTAAAGGTGCCACCCCTCCTTGATGGCTCTTTATTAATCTGTAGGGGTCCAAAGACCTTAGACCTTCAATTCCCCATATGACAGCACAATCTGTTTCTGTCAATCCAGATCGTCTAACTGCAATAATGGAGTGTTATCTGTTTGACATGGTAAGGGGTACATCGGGCTTACATAGCAATACCAGCTGACTTCTCTGCTGATTTTCCCATGTTCTAATACTGTTCCCAGCAAAAGAAACTGGAGCCTAGTTTTTCATTCCACTATGCCTAAGAGGTCTATAAAAGTATCCTAAGGGGAGAGCTTTGATCTTACTTTGCCCAGAAGGTCTTTGTGCTAAGTGGTCAAATAAATTTGCAACAATGTGTGGTCTTCTAAAATTGACAATTATGCAATTACCTGTGGTTTCTTTTGGGTGAGCTAGGTTGTTCTCTTCCCATGTATCACCACCAGCGCCAAGTCCCCCACCCAACCCGTATTTAGTGTTAACCAGTACAGTTTTATTTTACAAAGTAAGTTAATCTTCGCTACCCTCTTTTAAAAAAATTGCCACATCCTTTAAGATGAGGATGTATGGGGTACACTCAGGGGGAAGGTGGGGATAGCCATTAGCATAATTTTGGTCCCTTTCATCTGCTTTTCCCTGTTGCTCTTTGTTGTCTTTAAGGGTATCGTTGGTACATACTGGTGTTAAGTGTGAAGGATGTGTAACCATAGAGTTGAGAGTAGCTGGTGTTTTTTCTGTGTTCTGGGCCCCTAGGTTCCTCTGTTCCTCTTTCCTTTTATGGTGTACCTCTACAGGGAGGTTAATAGGGGTGGAGCTCTCAAGCGCACCTTTATATGTCCTCTGCTCTTCTTTTAACTGATTATTCAAAACTTTTATTTGGTTGGCCATGTTTCCTAGACGTGAGAAAAGGGGAGCAAGTTCCTGCCTAATTATATCCTTAAGGAATTATTTAACTTCATCACTAAAGGGATCCAGATGAGCTTGAGGGAGCGGATGAGATGCAAGCTCTTTAGACGTAGTTACAGATATGGGTTGACATACCCTCCCAGTGCCTGTTTCCTGTCCCCCAGTACCCTCTAGTTTTAGCTCTAGTTGCACCCCTGTCTTTTGTCCCTATTCGGGGGCTCAAGTCTAAATCTGAACACTGTTTACTGGGACTCTCAACTATCAGATGTGGGGTGCAAATCATTTACATAAGGCGGCGATGTACTGAATGTACAGGCTGAGTTTATCAGGAGGCTACCCCCTTCGGGATGAGCAATGCGTAGACCTGAATTAAGCCCTAAAGAGAGCTTTCTCTCCGAGAGTTCAATCTCAACATTTACCACCCCTATTGCTCTTTCTAGCATTCGTTTTATTGTAGTGGTGGCTTTGTGCGGAGGTTAACCCTGATCCTTTTTTCTTCCCCATGGTCTCACGAATTAAATAATCTTAAAGTATTATACTGTGGTTGATAGTTCCTCCACTTATCTTCCAAAATATATTGGCAATCAGGCGGGCTATCCCAGGGACAAATGGAAGCAAAATGCAGCGTACCTTTAAACACAAAACCCCCGGTGGTGATCGAATGAATTTTGACTCTCCCCCCAGTCGACCTCCAATTAAATTATGCAACAAAACATACAGGCCCTTCTATAATGACAAGCCAAATAGTATGCAGCAGTGGCCCGTGCAGGTATGAGCGGTGGGGCCGGGTGAGGCGGGGATTTCGACAGACGACCACGAGGGAAAATTCATTATTTATTTAATTTCCCCTTGTGGTAGTATGTTGAATCCCCCCAACCCAGCCCCAACAGCCCCTGCTCTTACCTGCACGGGCCGCTGCTGATAATGTGCTACCTCTCGAACTTATCTCAGGGCTCATAAACAGCCTGTTACTTTCTACATGCATAGATCATATAGAAAACTTCAAATCTCTTTCCCTGGCTTGAACATAAAAACAAATCTGCCCAGATACAGAGCCAAGAAATCCTCCCGTTAAGGTCCATGGATAACACCCACAGATTGGTGTAGCCCAGTGCAGGAACGGCAGGGATGGTGGGCATTAGAGAGAGCACCTCTGAGCCCGTGGATGGTGGGGAAGGAGTGGATGCCTTGCTTGCAGGTTCTGGGACCGAATTGTAGGTCCGGACCACCTCGAAGATGGCCCATAGTTCTGACAGTGCCTCTCTTTTAGCTTGCTTCTGCCCTACATACTTGGTCCAAATGTGTGTCCTTGTGTGTTCTATTATGTTGATGTCGAAGGTTCCTTCCCCTCTGGCCAGGGGAATGCATGCATCTTAGTGTGTGCGTGCCATTCACGACAATACATACCAGCTATGTAGCCTGCATGGGGAACCTAGTTTGCATATGGTTTAAAGGTGACTCCATGATGGGTTGGGAACTTTTGTAGCTCTAGTACACTTCTAACATAACAAGTCTTTTTAAACAAACTTAAATACTATCCTAATCATGAGTAAAATATTTATAAGGGATTAAACCGACAATAACTACTTTTACTATGAGCTCAGCTTAGGGCAGCAATACATCCAA
This sequence comes from Calotriton arnoldi, assembly GCA_963921515.1. Lineage (NCBI taxonomy): Eukaryota > Metazoa > Chordata > Amphibia > Caudata > Salamandridae > Calotriton > Calotriton arnoldi. Next base: position 123,669 of record CAWUFW010002813.1, on the reverse strand, counting down.
CAAACTTAGGTGCCCATTAGGATGGTGGGCGGATCGCCCCCGCCGGGCCGGCGATAGCCACCGCCGGCCCGGCGGGGGCGATCCGCCTGCCATCCTGCCATGAATGACCCCCCGCCACATTAGGATAGCTGGGGGGTCCGCGGCGGACGGGAAGACCGTCCGCCGCATTTCCGCCGGTCGACTCGTCGACCAGGCGGAAAACTGCCAGGATATGGTGGCGGTGTCTGCAAGACACCGCCATCCACATTCCGATGCCGGCGGAGTCTTGCCTTTCCATGGCGGCGTTGCCGCCATGGAAAGGCATGCGGTTTCCGCTATTGGGGGCCTGTTGCGGGCCCCCAGAGTGTTGGGGGTGTGGGGGTGCCCATGGGGGGTACCTATGGTACCCCCCTACATTGGCATGGACAAGGTGGCAGGCACCGCGCGGTGCCTGTCACCTTGTGCATGCCAATGCACAACATGCATCCACAGCACAGCACCGCCCGCCACAATGTTGTGGATGGGGGATGCCACCGCCACGGTGGCGGTGGCATCCTAATGGCCACAGCGGGACCGCCGCACCTCTGGCGGACGGTCCCGCATGCCGTTACGGTGGCGGGCGGACTTTGTCCGCCCGCCATCGTAATAGGGCCCTTAGTACATAAAACAACACATATGAGAGTAATATTTTATTGTATGCTTAGTTAATAAAAACCGTTGCATAAAATTGCTCGTTAAGAAAAAGAAGAAAATATATATATATATAACTGGTTAAAAAACACATAGAGAATAGCAACCTGTAAGAAAGTGAAATGGTTAAATTCAAAACACTGATTTTTTTTGGCAGCGGAATAGCAGATATGGAACAGCAGTATGCTGGAATGGTAACTTCTTCATACGTACATTAAGTCATTAACAAGACACGATGTTCAAAATAAAACACAGTTGCAATAATTTAACAATACTACAACATCAATAATATCCAAAACATTGTGAATGTGACATCTGGACACTGCAATGACAAGAAAAAGAGAGATGGGGGGGAGAGAGAGAGAGAGAGAGAGAGAGAGAGAGAGAGAGAGAGAGAGAGAGAAAACTGACAGAAAAAAATGGTGACTTTGTCAAAAAGCCCGCTCCCAGTGCATGCTCCCTGATGAGGAGGTGAGGCTCTGCGTGGTACACAGAACTAAGTGAGCCCGATAATCTGTCAGTATCGGCTCTGGGACAAAGATAGCAAAAATGTTGATGGAGAAGAAGGAGCAACTCAACAACTACAGGCCATCTTTGGCCAAGCACAAGCTACATCTTACTCTCCGAAAAACCACATTTTTCCTTAACGTCTGAATTACACCCTATGTCACACCCAGGGGTCATGCATGCTGGCTGTGTCATGCCCAGTGGTCCAAGCGACTAGAACCTCTCAATTCTTTCATATACTACCAGTGTTAAGAAACCAATAGCATTGCAAAACAAGCATTGAAAATGCAATAGGTCTCGCCTTGGATTAAGTTAAAGCCATTTGCTTTGCTCATGGTATTGTATAGAAAAGCAAATGGCTTTAACTTAATGAAAGGCGAGACCTATTGCATTTTTAATGCTGCTGTGCGCCTGCAACACATGTGGCAGACAATTGGTAAAGACAGGTAAAGGAAGGTAGTATGTATGAGTAGGAAGTATAGAGAGGAGAGAGGTGGTGAGGGAGGGGGGAGAGAGGATGGGGGTATTGGGAGTTGAGTGTGTATAGTGGGAGTGTGGGAGAGATGAGAGGGGAAGTGGGTGGAGCAACAATCGGCCAGCCTGGAGTGTAGCTCACGCAGATTTGTAAAATTATTTAAAGCACTTTAGAGTGCAATTGTTGCAGCACGGTGTAAGAGAAAGAGAAGAGTGTGCTAGAAATACCTTGTAGTCTAGCAGTGGTTAATGTCTGTAGACAGCACTGGGAGAAGCCATCCCCATGCCTCCTTCCTCTTCCTGAGCTGGGTTCTCAGGCAGATGCAATGTAATGCTGGGAGCGAGACAGCAGCAGAGACACATGGAAGAGTAATAGGATTCCCTTCCTGCCATTTAAAAAAAAATCAAAATAAAACCAAATAAGCATTGGAAATGCAATAGGTCTCGCCTTTGTTTAAGTTAAAGCTATTTGCTTTGCTAATGGTATTGTATTTTTGCTGTGTCTTATTGAGTGTTTGTATGTGATATGTTGTGCCTTTATGTTGGTTGAATTGTAATTGTTATGTGTGTAGTAGTTTAACGCATAGCGTTAGAAGGAGAAGAGCAGTGTTTAAGATTTTGGACGGAGAGTGAGTAGAAGAATAGCATGAGGGTAATGAAGTATACTGAGGAGGAGAGTAGCATGAGGCAGAAGAAAGGGGAGTGGGGAGAGTAGTATGAGGGAGAAGGAAGAAAGCGTGGAGGAGATTAGCGTGTTTTTGAAGGAAGGAAAGTGTGGAGAGCAGTATGAGGCATAATGAAGGAGAGAGGAGTAGAAGAGTAGTAGGAGGGATATGAAAGGAGTGTGAGAAGTAGAAGAGTAGTGTGAGGTAGCAGGAAGGTAAGATTATTTGCTTAGTATAAGGCATAAGGAAGTAGATAGGTGTAGAAGAGCAGTGTTAGGGAGATTGTAGGAGAAGGAGGAGGAGAAGAGCAGTGTGATGCAGAAGGGCTGAGAGTGATGAGGATAAGAGCAGTGGTAGGCAGAAGGATGGAGAGTGTTGCGGAGAAGAGCAGTGTGTGCTAGAATGTTTGTGAGTGTGGATGAGAGTAGTATGAGGCAAATGGATGTAGTTGTGTTGGTAGTTTGTGTTGGTAGTGTTGTGTTGTTGGTGGTGGTGGCACTGCGTTGGTGTTGTTTAGCTAATGGTGGTGGTTGATTTTGACATACATTACACGCAATTGAGGACACAGCCATTAATGCCCACACTAAGGATACCAAGATTAAGAAGCACGCGCGGACTGGTGCATGGGGTCACAGGTACCCAGAGATACACACATACTTATAGACACAAAAACAGCATTGTAATCATTAAAATACCCAACCGCCTACCAATCATATAAAGACACGACATGCATACGAATACTCGGACATCTACAACATGCACAGCCGTGTCTATACAACCGAATAGAGGGGAACACACATATATACATGTATTTACAACACACACAATTACACAAACAAGGATACACGCGGTATACACACAAGAACTAAATTAAACTCACAGAAACCCAGTTACACTGAGACGTGGAAATGCAAGCAGACATAAAGAATATAACAGGCAGTCGTATATCAAGATGCAAAGACAAATGCACGCACACCCTGCCCCAAATGCACATCCAGAGAAGCACAAGTTCCATAAACCCCACAAACACACATGTGAGATATCTAGCCTTACTAACGCCAGTTAACTCCCAGAAACACTGGTGGAACAGGGACAGAAATGCCCTGCTGCCTACCAACAGGTACCTGCGCTCCGAGTTGGCCAAGTTGTGTGATCACATGCAAACCGTGGGATCTGTCGGTGCCCCGGTCCCATCTTAACCACACTGTGCACCACAAGCTGGGTAGGAACAGAAGAACACCAACCATTCTTCTAGAGCTGCACACACAGGCCGCAGGCTGAAAGCAGAGAAGCTGTACTTGGTGCAGATACCGAAGGGAGAGGCCTCGCACTGCGTGGGCGGAGGGTTGGAGGCAGAATGTTGGTGTCTGCACATTTTTTCTGCTTCACTATTTTTCCCAGTGGAAGTGAGAGGCTCAGGCACCAGGAATTTGAATTACACAAGCCGAGGCTGCAGTGTTTGCACCTGCGGAGCCTCGCCTTTTGCTCACGGGAGGAGCTAACCTCGCCATCTACGATGTTTGCCAGTTATTTTGCCGTCACTCACCTCCCAGTGACCGTCCGGAAAGAACACAGCTTCCCCAGCGACAGAGCCCCCCTGACAGCAGAGCCTCTCATGTGCCTCAGGCTTCGTAACCAATCACAGCGGCCTATCGTGGTCTCCGCCAATCAAATAATAGTCGACCTCCTCACACACAGCTCGGATTGGTTCCGATCACTACAAGCTATGTACAACTGGTAACACTTGAACCAAAGGTCAGTCAACCTAGCAGATCCCTGTGTTGTTTCGTGTTGGGACTGTGTCTGAGATAGAAACTGAAGAGGAACAACTTGAACGTATCCTATTTCATTGAAAGAGCGGCCATGTTTTAAGGGAACTTTGTCAGACAATGTTTATCTCTAACACAAAAGTCGTACAGGACTATAGAAAACCGAGGGTATGTTTATTCTTATTTCAATATTTAAATGTGGATCTTTTAATTTTGTATCGGTTAGATAAAAGAAATGCTTCGCAAGGGTCTCTTTGAAGAGCGAAGAAAAAAGTGATGCTAGAAGAAGTAACTCTCAACTATATATTTCAAAATTAGGAAATGGGACCCCTTTGGTAAGGTTGCCTTGGTTCCAATAGGACGGGGGTATTGGAGTAGTCACACCGATTTGATAGTCCCATTTTGGTCTCCAAGCTGACTTCTATCGGTTGGTGTTCAATTTGGTTTCGGCTTTGACACATCCCCTCTCCATAGTTCGGGTATATCTACGAACAGTTTGTGCCTTGTTCGTATGTTGGTGTGCAACCAGCTGGCAAAAGGAATATTGCCTTATTCCGATCAACTGTGGCAAAAACATACTTGTTGACCTTAGTTTACTGTTCATCAGAAGCACAAATTAGGCGTCTGTTTTTCAATTGGCTAGACCTTTGGGGTCGTCACATCTTGAATAGTCTATAGGGGTAAGTAAACGTTCTGTGAATATTTTCGCATTAGACACGGGCTTGCTGTCAGTATTATATTTTATATATCCGATGTATCACAATTTGTTCTTCATCAGTTTATGCCCATTAGTGATGCCTCTTCTAATGACCTTGAGCTGCACAGCCTTTAAGTCCAGGTACCCATTACTGACATGTCCTGCTGCACATAATGCCCAATTCAGATCCTCGCACATTCTGTGCCCTAGGACACACCCCTTAAAAAAGATGCCTCAGTATGATCGTAGAAAAATAAAACTCACCGGAATGAAACAATAGCCGAACAGACACATCAGGCAGGCCGAAGAAGCATGCCCCTGCCACTTAAAGGGCACACTGCACTACCACATCTAAAACCTTCACTAAAGCCAACAATTGTATTCAAAAGACTGATGGGCAACAGGTGTGAGCTATCCCGAAAGCATGCATGGTTATAGCACAAGAACAGACTTCCCTAAACACAACTTATTGTTGTTCATCAAATCTCTACAAAAGCCACTGATTGCTCCATCATGTGTCGTGACCTAATAATGTAAGTTCAGTCAAACAAGTAGCAACTAGAGAAACTGATCGGTGTGACATTTCGGAGGGCCACTTCATACAGTATGTCAACAGCGCCTTGACGCCCCCACATGTGGCTATGGCTTCTCTGCAGTTTTCACATAACAAACATAAACCTTGAATGTCCTCTGGATAGCCCCTGCGTGCAGTGTCTGCTGTTGGGGTCTTTCCTGTGTGACTTGATCTCTGCTGTATTCTAGACAAACTGTTCCCGTCACATCGCTGATTGCGTTTCTGGGCAAATCACTTAATCTCCCCGTGCCTGAACGTGTAAGTAACCGGTGCTCATGTAAAGCGCTCCAATACCTTCGGGTCGAGTTTGCGCTATATAAATCTGCAATAAAAAATAAAAAATAAAAAAAAAGTATGCTTTCTTCACAACTAATAATCATGCTTAGACCAAGGCGTACTATTTGCATATCAACCCCACAAACCACACCCTACAATGTCGAATTTAAGACTTACCTGACTCGTCCGTACGGAAAGCTTAACAGTCCCTCATTACACTCAAAAGTACTTCAGAAAACCTACAAGCAACATAAGTTAAAACGAAACCTGGTTGAACGAAAAAGCGTGCTATGGGTGGATCTACGATGTGTCTACGCGGCTGCTGTAGCGCATATAAAGCCTACGATTGGTTGGAAAAGTAAATGACGCGCCTGGAAAAAGAGTCGCAAATGTGCATGAAATGCTTGGCCTGCATCTCCGGAAGTGTCTGCTTCTAGTCCCCCGGAAGTTATTACCTTTGCGGTTTTAGGAAGCTAGAGCATTACCATAGAGAATATATGGATCGATCTGAGCAGTTTCTTGTTATGTTGCGGACATTTTGACAGCGGACCCAACGCATGCACTTAGAGCTCCCCCTTGTGACTTAGACTATCAGCTTCTTCACAGCGCTAAGCACAGGACATATAGGAGCCCTGAAATGGAAGAGGTTAGTCTGTGAGCTTTTTCCACATCCATGTACGGTGCGGCCAGCGCAGAAAGGCATATTTTGAAGCCGCCAAGAACCTAGACCGAGAGTTCCTTAGAGAAGGGACACCGCTGTGGCTGGTTTCGGAGGAAACTCGAAGATCGGATTGAAATGCCTGCTGCGGGGTGATAACTTCAACGTTTAAGCAGCTTCGATTATCGAGAACACGCAGACTGACGTGCTTGGGACCCTAAATGAGGTGCAGTAACAAAACAAGCGCGCGCCATTCCCGATGTTTATTTTTGCATCGCGCTTTCACTTTAAAGTGAAAGCGCGATGCAAAAATAAACACGCGGCGCCCTGTCTCCTTTTGAGACGGCCCACCCAGACTGGATCGCACGGCTTGTTTATATAACACGCCTCCTTGCGATAAGAAACTGCTTCACGACAGCTGTGAAGCAGGCGATCCAGTCCGGATGGGCCGGACCAAAAGGCGAAAGGGAAGCAACGCCAACAGCTCATTTCCAATGGCAGGCCACCGTTTAGCATAAACGGTGACGCCAGCCAATGGAAATGAGGGGCGGGGCTTCAAGCCCCCTTCTCAAAGTCCTCATTTACAATATATCTCGCCAGGCGAGCAGCGCATGCGCTGCCACGCCAGGCGAGACCTAAAAATAAGATTGAGATGCTGGCTCTATATCACACCCAGAGCCTATGCATACCTTCTCTGTCTTGCCCAGCGGTCCAAGCTGCCCCTTTATCACACCCAGAGACAAGCGTATCTCTGTCACACCCAGTGGATCCTCACCTTTCCTAGTTTGCCTACAGCAATTGCTGGGACTAAACGATCAGATGTAGTCTCTTACCCACTGAGGGTGGCTTCAGGATGCACCTCTGCCCCTCGGATTCAGCAGAACTTCAATCAATAGCGGCGTCTTCTCACCGATCTTGTTGCGAAGATGGGAATCCTTACGGGCGGGGTCCTTTTCCTACGGCTGCAGTCTGGCTCGAAGAACCAATCTCTCCTATCTGGCTTGCCAAAATGTTTCTCGAATATGAATTTACCTTTGAAAAAATTAAAGACAAGAGGAGTTTGGTAAAACGGGAACAGTTATTTAATTAAACACAGCGGCCGGGAGATCAGGCAACAGAGTCGGGGTCTGTAGCCTGTCTCAAAGCAAATTGGTTTCGACATTTTATACTTTACATGAAGCATCATAAAATGATTTATACATTCTTTCTGTGACAGAAATTTGGGCCATCACTGGGCCATAAATAGGGAGTTTGATAAGAAGCGCAGGTGGGCCTCGACTTCATGTGGACATAAAGCAGGGGCAGTGGGTATGTGGCTAGATGTCCAGAATGAGAAGCGCCTGATCACTACGTGTTACACGCATGCTGTGTTCTGATCGGCTATGTGTTCCTAACTTAGGGCCCCATTACGATGGCGGGCGGACAATGTCCGCCCGCCACCATAACGGTAAACGGGACCGACCGCAAGAGGTGCGGCGGTCCCGCTGTGCCTATTAGGATACGACCGCCACCATGGTGGTCGCATCCTGTATATTTAACATTGTGGCGGGCGGTGCTGTATTCAGCACCCGCCACAATGTTAAAAGGGCATGTTGTGCATTTGCATGCACAACGTGACAGGCACCACGCGGTGCCTGCCACCTTGTGCATGCAAATGTCGGGGTACCATGGGTACTCCCCAAGTGCAGCCACCCACCCCCCAACCACCTGGGGCCCGCAACGGGCCCCAAAGGCATTCTCCGCATGCCTTTCCATGGCGGAGTCTCCGCCATGGAAAGGAATGAGACCGCCATCATCGTAATATGGATGGCGGTGCCTGCAAGGCACCGCCACCATATTGCAGGCCTGTCCGCCCGGTAGGCAATCGGGCGGATTGCCTACCGGCGGAAAACTGGCGGACGGTCTTTCCATCCGCCTGGGTCCCCACCGCCATCGTAATATGGCGGGGGAAATGTTAGGCGGGCGGACGAAAATGGCGGGCGAATCGCCACCGCCGGTCGGGCGGTGGCGATCCACCCGACATCATAATGACCCCCCAAGTGTGGCATCTGACTCTATGGTGTTTTTGAAAATGCGCACATCTCCGGTCAAGCGTGTTTTATTGGAGCCAATCTTCTGAGACCATTGTGGTGCTGCTGCCTATTTAAGGGATCGATCTGAATATTTCTGTTCTCGTGTTCTGTCTAAGGGTTAGGTGTTCCCCACCTGTGCTCTGCCAATCAGTTGCTTCAGGCCTAAGTTGCAGGGCTTGCCTAATCACGTATTTCTGACTCGGGATTGAGGGGGGGATCACATCGGATGAATTCAACAACAGAGATGCGAGTTCATTTTTACACGTGCATATATCATGGTGTACATTGTATTGTCTAATATTAACACCTATTTAAACAATAGATTGATTATCGGAAGGCAACTGTGACAGTGGATACAAATAAAAACTATTTCTGGACTGAATGGCACTAGAACCTTTGATACTTCCTCCTCTACAGACAACAGCATAAAGGAAAAGGGTTCACTAGCATTCGCTTCATGGATACTGAAGCATCATGCAGAAATAGCTAATAGAATCATCCATTATACTCTGATGCTTAATCGACCCGTCTATTTTTTTTTTTTGCCTGGCTGTGAGATATTTTATTTTATTTATTTAATTTTCAATTACATCATTGGGTGACCTTAATCGTTTTGCAGTTTCAAAAACTTGCAAACATTTATATTTTTTCAGTTTGCTTTAGGACAACAATCACTTATTGCAGGGCAACTTCTAAAGCAATATATTTGGCATGGAAAATGACAACAAAAAGAAAACATGCAGGGTTTTTTCTGCTTCAAATCCTACTTTTGTAAATGTTTTCTCTGTCAATTTGTTTAAAAACACTGATTTTTATGAATTTGTGTGGTTGTGACAGCGAAGCAGTATTTTGGGGGGATTATTTAATAAGATGGGGCTAAGTGACCAAAGCACTGCGTCAAACACTTACCATTCTAAAACCCTAAAGACGGAACAGAAAATTGAGCAACACCCCTCGAGCGCCTGTGCAAACATTAGTAAATAACGGCCATTGTGTTAATTGGAACTTTTTCTGTTACAGACAAAGAGGGCTTCTGTCCCCCTGAAAACAATACCAGAAACTGTACCTACCCATTAGAGCCCAACGACTGCCTAAGTGACGACAACTGTCCCAAAGAGGAAAGGTGCTGCGGGGCCTGCACAAAAAAGTGCACCAAGCCTTATCAAGGTATGTGGGTAATCTCCTGGTATATTGCATAACATAATATACTCATATCTAAGAGTTCAGGGGTTCATAACTCACGGGTGAAACCAATCACATACAAGATAAACCAACCATATGAATCAAAGCAAGCAAAGCCAGAAGCAAGATTGGGATTGTGCCTTGTAATTTATCAACTAAGTTGTATGTATTTAGCAGGTAGCTTTCAATGAGAAATGTTGTACATAGCATCAAAAACACTCTAATGGTACATTGGCAATTTAGCCAAACACATATAACTGTCTGGAGATGGAGAAAGAGACGTAAAGTCTGACAATGCATGCATATACATAAATTAAAATACTTGCACATTAAATTGTTCTGGGTTCCTCGGACCGGCCAAGGATGAGAAGACAGGCTGAAGGCGCCTGTTTGCGGTTAGTAGTTGTGAGCCAATGAAGAGAGGTCTACCCAGAAGCGGCTCTTCCGCCTAGGCGGGGGAGCGTCGCCCCACTGCTTCAACTGCAAACTGAATACAAAAAAGAAAATGATAATAACGTTTGTTATTATCATTTTCTTTTTTGTATTCAGCTTGCAGCTGAAGCCAGGTGGTCGGGGCTGGGCTCCAGGCGTCACAGGGGGGACAGTTGTAGCAGCACCTAAAGTTCCCATGACGCTTTGGCCGGCCATCTCGGGCCGGACAAAGCGTCATGTGCACTCTGCATGTTCGCCACGCAGGCTGTAATACAGCCTGCGTGGCGAACATGCACAGCCTGCCAGCCCCAGTTTGAGCGCTGAACCACGGCGCTCAGACCAATCACAACGTTGCTAAGGCAACATTGCGATTGGGCAGGGGATTCTGGGAGACTGTGTGCTTCCTGCCGAGAGGAGGAGGGAGAAAGAAGAGGTGGCAGCCAGAGGTAACTAGGTAAGTGCTATATTTTATTATTCCTTCCCTCCCTCCTTCTCCCTCCCGCCTCACCACCCCTGGTCGGTAGCAGCCGCTACTGGGTCTACCTTATGTTGGATGGGAGAACATACACCCTACAGAACACAGAAATACTATTGGGACTGGCCCGAGCAGCATAGATTCTCTTTATTCATACCCTCAGCCACGCTCGCCCGGAGGGAAGTGTCCTTCACACATCACCCACTGTGTATCTCCCAGGTGGCTCACAATAGGAGTTTACAGTCAATGTCAGTGTGAGCTGTGCAGGAGCTGAGCCTTAGACTGTCTTAACAGAATTTAGGTTTTTGTAAGTTCTTGTTTCAGGAACAGCCAATTAGCTTGGTGCCAGTAGGGATGGGAGGATGTAGCACAGTCTCTGACTTTGTCAAACAGAGGATGCACGTAGAGAAGTACAGCATTGCCTGCAGCCTTACAGAGTATTATCAATGCAAATATTTGGATCAGGGCATTGGCTGTGTGGGAAGGAGGCTAAGTGTAGATTTTGTTTTATTCAATGCTTGCATTGTCGCCTCGGTGGCTGCAGTTGGTAGGAGCTGCATCCTCAGGTTAAAGGGACTCAGGCATTCCTAGTGGAAGGAGATGAGGGAGGGTGTCAGGAAAGAGGGTAGATCCAAGAATAGTGGCCAGGGTCATAGATGGGGAGAAGCAGTAGATCTTTTTTCATTGCGAAGTGAATTGATCATACAGTGCATTTCATTAGAGCAGGAATAAAAAAACAGTGTTCATTATATAATGTACACAGGATTAAATGTGTTAATTAACAGTTCAGGCAACAAACATTCATCAGTAGTTAATCCTTAGATTCAATCTTTGAGCTAACACCAACGCTTCTCAAATCGTTTGCATAAACCATTCTCTTATGGTCAATTCTTTCAAGTTCCAGTGTCTTCTTCATTTTCTGTATCCATTCTTCAAACGTGAGGGTAGCTGTCGATCTCCATGTTTGTGCTGTGAAAGATCTAGCCACTAATGAGGTGAAATACAGGGTCAGGTTTATTTTAGACCCTTACACTAGGCTCCCCCTGCATGCCCAACATGCTACACAGGGTCCGGGGCTACAACACATTGTCCACTTACCCACAGCCATTTAAACACAGACTCCCAAAAGGGCCTAATGTTAACACAGTCCCATAACATATGCTTCCATTTCCTAATCTCATAGAAACATCTTGTGCAGGTAGATGGAATGAGCTGTGAAAATTTGTTAATCAGCTTTGAAGTTACGCAGGCGGGCTACGGAATGTCTCCCTAAGGACTTCTGCTCTCTTACTAACCTGTCAGCCCGAAAAATAAAATAATTTCTCAACTGCAGGTACTTGTGGAACATACTTGTGAAGTCAACATTACATTTTTGTCTAACTACTTCAAACGTGATAAAGCTTTCTTGATTTCTTGATTGTTTATGTTCCCATACATAATATTTGACCCATTTTGGTATCATGGTAGACTGTTCACTGACAAAATACTGATGTTGAAAATATAGAAGTAAAAAATATTGATGCAAAAATATAGAATGCAAAAATATCGACTCCCTATACTCAAACAGGTAAGTACAAAAATATAGAGAGAAAAAGTATTGATGTAAAAAATATAGTTGTACAAAATATCGAATTTTATATATATATAGGAAATAAAATAAGAAATATTAAATATGTTCAATAATAAAATTAATATAAAAAATGAAGTAGATTTAATATCCATATAAAAAAATATAATAAATAAAGTTAATTAAAAAAGTTAAACACACATACATAATAATTCATATATATTTACTTTAAAACAATTAATAAACTATTAATTTTAATTTATTTAATAATTTTAAAATTATATACATTTTACAAATATATATATATATATATATATATATATATATATATATATGTACCAATAACATAAAATCTAATTAAAACATGGAAATTAGAATGGGGGTTTTGTGTTTAGTCAGGAAAATGGCGCTCAGGCTATTGCGTGTGCTATCAATGAACCTTTGGTGGTGCGGTGCTGCCAGGTCAGGGGAATAACCCGATAACCCCTGGGGAATATATGAATCGCAGGATCCACAATTTTATAAAGTAGGCGTAGTCCTGGGCACACGCGGTGAGGGTGTTCGTAATATAATACGCAGTATTGGTACGTTACTCAAATGCAAAGATCAACATCAGTGTTTATCCAAGTAGGTGTTTTTATTTCAACAACAACTGTGTTGAATATAGTAAACCAGCCGACACGCGTTTCGTCACTGGGAAAGGTCCCGTGACTCATCAGGGCCGAAAACCGGATAAGAATAACGTAACCCGGTGTGGTTAAACGAAAATGGGAGTGTCAGAGTTGGCGCAAAAGAGGCGCTGTGCTGGCATCAAGGTGCAACAAGAAGGGAGCGAATGAGGAGCTCCTAAACTGGAGTACGTGAAAGCACTAGGGCGGGTATGCCACGGCAATCGAGAAAGACTGGAGTCAAGGGTATTCAAGAGACGGCTGTCCAGTGTCAGGCTGCAAGGACACACTGGAGCCGTGTGTCCTTGCAGCTCTCTGATTCGGACCCCAGACAGGCGTCTGCTTTATCCCTGCCTCATTCATCTCCTGATATTACTCCAGTTTCCCGCACCCGGGCCCACCGAACCTCGCCTGTTCCAATACTCAGCCTGACACTGGACAGCCGTCTCTTGAATACCCTTGACTCCAGTCTTTCTCGATTGCCGTGGCATACCCGCCCTAGTGCTTTCACGTACTCCAGTTTAGGGAGCTCCTCATTCGCTCCCTTCTTGTTGCACCTTGATGCCAGCACAGCGCCTCTTTTGCGCCAACTCTTGACACTCCCATTTTCGTTTAACCACACCGGGTTACGTTATTCTTATCCGGTTTTCGGCCCTGATGAGTCACAGGACCTTTCCCAGTGACGAAACACGTGTCGGCTGGTTTACTATATTCAACACAGTTGTTGTTGAAATAAAAACACCTACTTGGATAAACACTGATGTTGATCTTTGCATTTGAGTAACGTACCAATACTGCGTATTATATTACGAACACCCTCACCGCGTGTGCCCAGGACTACGCCTACTCTAATTAAAACATATTGTATAATAAATTAAAACATTAAACTATTTAACTATTTAAACATTTTCAAACTTAAATTTCCCACTCCAGTGCAACAGTAGGGAAAGTGTTGGATAGCGAAGGGGTAAAAATTACTATTCCCACTCCAGTGAGTGCAACAGTAGGGAAAGTGTTGGAAAGCGGAGGGGTAAAAATTACTATTCCCACTCCAGTGATTGCAACAGTAGGGAAAGTGTTGGATAGCGAAGGGGTAAAAATTACTATTCCAACTCCAGTGAGTGCAACAGTAGGGAAAGTGTTGGATAGCGGAGGGGTAAAAATGACTATTCCAACTCCAGTGAGTGCAACAGTAGGGAAAGTGTTGGACAGCGGAGGGGTAAAAATGACTATTCCCACTCCAGTGAGTGTAACAGTAGGGAAAGCGTTGGATAGTGGAGGGGTAAAAATTGCTATTCCCACTCCAGTGGGTGCAACAGTAGGGAAAGTGTTGGATTGCAGAGGAGTAACAATTAATATTCTCACTCAAGTCAGTTCAAAATTAAAAACAAACAAAATATTAACAACAATAAAAATATTTAAAAAACTAAAAATATATAAATATGTTAAACATTCAAATACATATATATTTAATATTAAAAGTTTTTCTAAAAAACCATTATTTTGAATATGCATATAACAAATACCTACAAACATTATATTACATGAAATAAAAAATAATTTCCAAACAAATACATATTTTTAATTACAAATTATTTAGAAACATAATTTTACTTTTTTATTTCCTACCCTATAACACCACACAATTCACAACCCACATCTAAATTTAAAAAAATGTACTTCCTCAACTAACTTAATTAATTACCAATTAAAGAAATATTAATTAAAAAAACAATTAAAACTCATAAAAATTATTTAACTTCCCACACTTTACTACTATTATCTCCACAACCTACAGCTAAAATTAAACTGTAAAAAAATTAATTACACAATTAAAACTTATTTTCAATTAAAAAACTAATAGTATTTAACAACTAATTATAAAGTAAGTAAATTAATTTACTCCCCACACTGTACCCCTATAGCAATAAAACTCACACACCAAAAAATATAAACAAATACCCTAAATAAATATAAATTAATTTAATTAATATTAATGATCGACTAATTTTTAATTAATTAAACAAAAATTACTTCCCACCCTTTACCCCTATAAACTTCACAACCCACACCTAAAATTATCTACACAAATTCCATATTTAATTTTCAATTAATTAATTAATATTAATTAACAACTAATTATTAATTAATTAAACATAAATTACTGCCCACCCTTTACCCCATAAACCCCACAACCCACACCTAAAACAAAAATCACATAATTACCATAAATAATTATCAATTAATTAGTTAATATAAATTAACAACTAGTTATTAATTAATTAAACATAAATTACTTCCCACCCTTTACCCCATAAACCCCACATCCTGCACCTAAAATTAATTACACAATGTCCATAATTACTTTTCCATCAATTAATTAAGAACTAATTATTACTTGATTAAAAATAAATTACTTCCCAACCTTTACCCCTATAAACCCCACAACCCGCACCTAAAATTAATAACACAATTTCCATAGTTAATTGCCAATCAATTATAATATAAATTAACAACTAATTATTAATTAATCAAAAATAAATTACTTCCCACCCTTTACCCCTATAAATCCCACAACCTGCACTTAAAAAAATTACACAATTACCTTAATTAATTATCAATTAATTAATTAATATTAATTAACAACCAATTATTAATTAATTACAAATAAATTACTTCCCACAATTAGTGCTATAACATCTAAATTAAATAAATAAAAATAATCATTAATTTATTATAATTAAATTACCTCCCAACCTATTCCCCTATAAACCCACAACCCGCTACGGAACTAAAAAATGCAAAATTTAATTAAAATAATATTCATAACAACTAAAAATTTAACACATATATTAAAAAACATAAACAATACTTATACAAAAAAACATACATCACATACATTTAAAATATAAACTAAAATACAGAACACTAATTAAAAAATCGATATTTTAAACATCTATATTTTTGCAAACAATATTAATGACTTCTATATTTTTTTAAACAATATTTCTTACCTTAAATTGGATATTCTTGACCACGATGTTCTTGCTGTCGATATTTCTGAATCATGATATTTCCAACTAGAGTTGATGTAAGTCGACATTTCCAACTCGATATTCTGTCTCAGCACCATGGTAGACAATCCTTAAGGGAATTTAGGTTTGCTCCACAGCGATAAGTCTTCCCCCGGGCTATATGTCTTAGGCCTTCTTATCCATAAAAGCATATATCTGACAAACAAATCTGACATTTAATATTTTTGTATTGTTCAGGATTCAAAAAATTTCAAATGAAGCCCTGTAAACCATACATCCCTGTCATTACCCTTATGTGAATTGTATTATATTTAAGTAATTTCCAGTATCATGAGTAATTGCTGTATCTGAGATGATGCCAATGTAAGTAATATAATTCTAAACTGGGAAGGATCCAAACATCTTTCTCCTACAATAGGCAAGGTTTTCCCTTGCAACTCATGGTCACTGACTTCCCCGCATCAATAAAGTTACCAACCATTTTTTTAAAACTGGCATATCTATGTAACATGATCGTGTCTGAAACAAACCATTTTAATGATATGAATTCTATCTACTATTCAGAGAGGAATATGGGTCACTTATCAAAATCCTTCTTTAGTTTAGATAGTAATCTATCATCATTTAAGTGAGATATTTCACCTGTTCATGTGGAAACATATATTCCCAAGCATCTGATTGGCCATAACAGTACCGCACTGTGATGTATAATGATGTGAATACACTTGATAAATAATAAACCTAGGGCCAGATGTAAGAAAGAACCAAATTGCGATTTCCTAATTGTGAACTTTTGCAATTCGCAATTAGGAATTCACAAAATGGTATGTACTTACGGAGACCGGCAGGATTTTGTGATTCAGTAATCACAATTCGTGATTACCTCATTGGTCGCAATTTGTGAATGTAGAAACAAATTGGGACCACATTCCAAAAAAATCAATTTTCTCCTACTCGGGTGAGGTCCATGACCCCAGCAACAGGAATACTGTCCAGGAGAAGCTAGGAGAGCAGGCAGAGAGAGGAGGGGAGTACAGCAGCACATTCCAAGTGAACAGAGGAGACACAAAACCATTAAAATAAACCAAAAAAATGCCAGCCAACAGGTAGAGAAGAAACAGGGGCCAGGAAGCGCATACTGAAGATCTCTGAAAAAGAAATGGACATACTAACTGAGGAGTGCTGCTACAACCATAAACAGCTGTTTGGCCGTGCATCCATGACTGTGCCTGAGACCTAGAAACGTAATATCTGGAAGGACATGCATCAGAAAATAAATGCTGTAGGCGTGGCACAGCGCTCGATGGAAGAAATAAGGAAGAGGTGGTATGACCTCTGTTCTTGCAGCAAAGAAAGAGTGGAAACACGCTTGAGTGAATCCCCGGCCACCAGAGGTGGTCCCTCAACTGTACCCCCAAACACAACACTGTAGGCAATGGTGGAGACTACCCTGCAGCCAGAGCCAGTTGTTGGTTTTGGTAGCCTTGACACTTCTGCATCAGCACCACCGCCAAGTTTGTGTACCTCCATATAACTCTACTATATGCATATATAAATAGAGCTCATACAGGCAGATCAGTTTGGGACCATTACACAGCTAAAGTATCCCTTATGGTGCATCATAGGGCTTGTAGTCAAATAATGACAATCTGATAGAGACATCTAGCCGCAGATTCCTTAACTTAGAATATCCCCAGGCGTCAGACTGGATCCGGAAACATTGTGCGTAGCAGTACCTCTGCGCGCCGGGGGGTGGCGCCGCCTAGCTCCGCCCTGACATTGTCCCCGGACATGACGTCAGTGGAGCTATATAGGACCCCCCTTGCGCGTTGACGCCAGTTTCCTTCTTTTCCGCGTTCCAACGCGGATCCGGGATTCAGCTGTTCCTCTGGCCTGTTTTTCTTCAGGCCCTTTTTCGACGTCCTTTGGCGTCGGGGAACAGTGTGTGATGCCTTCGGGCTTTAAATTGTGCGAAACTTGTTCGCGTCAGATGTCGGCGACGGACCCGCACGCCATTTGTATGTGGTGTCTTGGGTCACACCATGAATCCGTGGAGTGTGACGCCTGCCGGCAGATGCGCCCAAAGTCCCTACGGGAGCGTCGGATGAAGCTCTTACCCTCCCAGATTACCCGCACGGCGTCTCCCCGACGTTCTCCGGATGGGTCTTCTCTCCGCCTCCGCTCCCGGAGTCGATCCCACGAACGTCGCTCTACAGGTAAGTTGAAGAAAAAGTCACGGAAGTCGAGGTCCTCGCCTCCACGTGACGATGGGGGCCATGGTTCCCGTTCCCACACGGAGCCGTGTGCCCCAGAGTCAGCCTACCTTTACCCGCCCTTTCCGGGTACTGGCGCGACTCGGCCCCAGATGGAAGCCTACTACAAGGCTCTGCACTCCATTTTCGGGTCACCTCCTCTCCCTGGCGCGCCTTCGGGTCCCACAGTGGAGGTAGGCATTCAGGTCGGATCTCCACCGGCGGGTTTGCCCTCAGCGCCGACCGAGTGCCTTGGCTCCGGCTCCGGAGCCGTGCCGGCATCATCTTCGGCGCCGGCGGCCGAGTGCCTCGGCTCTGGAGCCGTGCCGGCGTCGGGTGCCAATGCCTATGGGCGTTTTAGTCCCGCGCCGTGCCATTCTGCCTTGTCTCCGCATAGCCCCTGGCGGCTCCCTGCGTCGACCTCGGCATCATCGGTGCCGGCGGTCAAGTGCCTCGGCTCCGGAGTCATGCCGGCATCAGACAGCCCCCCGCCGAGCCATTCTGCCCAGTCTCCGCATAGCCCCTGGCGGCTCCCTGCGTCAACCTTGGCATTAGCGGCGCCGTGCCTGTCGCCACCTGGTCCTCAGGCTCTGTCTCCGCGTCTCTCCATGGTGGGTTCGACGCCTTTACGGCGTCGTTCGGCGTCGGAGCGGCGTCGTTCGATGCCGGAGCGGTAGCCAGCACCTGTCGGTTCTCCGCTTCCGGAGGACACAGGCCGGGTAGGCTCGGACTTGTCTCCTCGCAAGTTGCCTCCAATGCCATGGGGGCAGTGGGCCCTTGTTCCGCCTCCTGTGGGACGTGTCAGCTTGCAGCCGTCCCCTACAGATGGGCTATTGTCACCCCCCACCACGCCCACTGAAGCTGGTGCTTTGTATTTGAGGGGTGTTCGTCGGGCTGCAGCTGTTTTGCATTTGCACCCTTCTTCTATGCCCTTGTCTTCCGACCCTTTATTGGATCTACTCCACCAGGGTGCGGTAGATATTGAGCCCTTGCTACCTTTTAGCAGCTTATTGTTCAATGCCCTTCTCGGGACATGGGCACGGCCCTCTTCCGGAGATGCTGTCGACAGGGCTGTAGCACACCGGCACCGTCCGGCTCCTGAGAGCCCAGCCTGTTTGTCCCTTCAGCCTGGGGCTTATGGCCTTGTAGTGCAGGTGTCTTTGGCCACGCAACCTTCCTCTCCACCTCTTCTGCAGCCTCCTACTAGGGAGTCTCGTTGGTTGGAAGCGTGTGGACGCAGCGCTTTTGCATCCTCTAGTTCAGCCTTACGTGCTCTGAACACAGCTTGCGTCTTTGCCCGGGCTTCTTCTTTGCCCGTCTTTGCCCGGGACTCGGTGGAGTGTCTTTTGCCTGCCCACCCTGAGTGTCCTTGCGCTGACGTAGCTCGTCTTCTTCACGAAGGCCGAGAAATGGCGCGGTTTACCGTTCGGTCCGCCGTTGACGCTACCGATTCGCTGGGTCGGGCGATGGCGAGGTCCGTTGCTTTGCGCCGCCATGCTTGGCTACGCAACGGGGGTTTCCCCGGCAATGTCCGTGACAGTCTCCGGGACTTACCATTTGATGGTGTGTCCCTGTTTGACGCACATGCGGACTCTGCGGTTCACCGCCTTCTGTCTACCCTTCCGTAGTGTGTCTTGCTTCAGGTTGGCCCTGGGTTCCTGGTAATACCTCAGCAGCCTAAGCGGCTTCTCGCCGTATTTGCTTTCTTTCATGCAGCAGGTCAGCTGCTTATTTTTTCTGCCTTGCACGCCCCTACTACAAGGGTTATATGTTCGGAACCTGTGGTTTCTGTGTTCCCACTTTACGTCCTCTGTCTATGGGCTCACGCTCAAGAGGTGCCCGTTCTGCGGGTTGATGCTTACCCTATGTGGGGTATTTGTTAGCTATTGTATGGCTGCCTTCTTCCCACGGCAGTCTTTCTACGCTTCTGTGGGGCCCTTTTTACTACGTTGTTCGGCAGCTGTGCCTGTGCGCTTACTGCTGCTGCATGCCCTCCCGGGGCCTTCTTGCGGTCCATATGTTGGGCTCTCTCATAGTTGCTGCTGCTGGTCTGCGGCACTCCCCTGCATCTCACTACTCCATTTCTTGAGGCCGGAAGGGCTTTCAGGTCCCTCCCGTCTCATCTTGGTTCTTTTGCTGCGGTCGTTCCATCTCTGGACTGCCTATCACAGGACCCTGTCGCTGTGTTCTATTACGTACAGCGACTGCTCCCTAGTGTGCTCGCTCTCACAGGCTGGTGCGTTTTCCGGCACCTTTCCGTTGTACGGTTCTACTCTCCTATGCCCGTGCTGCGTAGTCCTATCATGTTTGGACTTCGCTCTCCGTGGCGGCATTTTGGCCCCAGACCTTGATGCTGTCTATGTCTTGCGCCTTGCTTTTTTGGCCACTTCCCTACCAGGCCTTTCTATTTCCTGCTGCATTCCACGCAGGTGTTGTCCTGTTTTTCCTTCCAGCTGCGGTTGCTGCTTTCAGCGGGGGTGTTCTCCTCCCAGCAGTGTTTTCTCCGGTGCAGTATTGAGCGTATATCCACTCTTGTTCCTTCCAGTGCTGTTCGGCCTCCCTGTCTGTTTCACAGTAGCCAGTGGGTCTTTCCTACCGCCTGTGGCTGTTGTATCTGGCTCTGGGCCAGTACCACTGCTACGTAGCTATTGGTGCTATCATGGTTTCTCTTTTTCAACTCATCCACCGGGCTGGGCCCTGTCTTCTTTAGTCCTGTCCGGCGTACTACACACGCCCAGACCTCCTGCAGGCGTACTCTTCCTTGCGGTGGCTGTGGTCT
Organism: Calotriton arnoldi; assembly: GCA_963921515.1. NCBI lineage: Eukaryota > Metazoa > Chordata > Amphibia > Caudata > Salamandridae > Calotriton > Calotriton arnoldi. Next base: position 102,918 of record CAWUFW010002813.1, on the reverse strand, counting down.
GGTTCCTCACTTTCGTGAGCGCATGTCCTCCATGTGTGTTAGTTTTGCCGGCTCTCTTTCACACGATACCCCTATTAGTGAGTCTCTCGTGTCTCAGCTGTTGCTCGTGGCGCTTTATGGGGCCTTCTCCTCTCCATGGTGTGGTTCTGGCGGTACATACGGTTTCTCTTGTGTACTTCTGTTCCCCACATTCATGGCGCTGGTTGTTGCCATTCTTCTCATGCCCGCCTTTCACATGTCCGGTGCATGGGCCACAGTGCATTAGCCGGTCTTGTGTTTCCTTTAACACTGCCTCATCCTGGGAGTCATCAGCATCCTTCCGCTGCTGTTCTCACTTCCACTGTGCTGCATGTCCGTCCTGCCTGATCGGACTCGGTCCATTTTTGTACCCTAGCTACACCTTTCTCTTTCCAAGTCCATCAGATCCTGTGGATCCCTCATATTATACACTTGGTTCCTCTCCTTTTTCGGAATGTATCCACTCTTATTCCGCACTGCCCTTCTGGTTCTGTGCTCACTTTCCCTCTGTTTCACCAACAGGGATTTCCTGCCGCCCTCGGCAGCTTTAATGCCATTGCCTCTCATTGTTGACCACTCCCTATGGAGTATTGTACTCCGGTGTTGGCCACTCTGGAAGTTCTGCCCCCACTGTGTTTAGCCGGCTGCTTGCTCGGCTGTTTGACACTTCTGTTCCCCTAGCACCTTAGTGGGGTTCTCTCGCAGACCCGCCTCCTATGGGGTATGGCTTTGGTATCAATTCTAAGTTAAGGAATCTGCGGCTAGATGTCTCTATCAGATGTACGAGTTACTTACCTTCGGTAACGGTGTACCTGGTAGAGACGTTGTCTAGCCGCAGATTCCTTAACGCCCACCCATCCTCCCCGATCTGCGAGGACCTGTTCAGGTGGGGTTTTCTACATTCACTCCCTTGGAGTGGTTTATCCTTCTACGGGGCGGTATGTTTCGCCACCCTCCCCGTTAGGCTTATTCTGGCATTGCTTGTTCTGCTTCTCCCAATCTCATGCTTGGGCGATAGGTTCAGGTGTCCTTCTGCCTTTCTCACATCAGTTTCCTCCAGTATGGAGCCTACTGGTGTTTTCTACCCTCCCACCCACCTTCTCCCTATTTCTTTCTTTAACCCTATGGGTTGGGGCTTTTTTGTTTGTCGCAGTTGGCTCAATTCATTACTCCTTTTGCCTCAGGAGAGAGCATTCTGTCGCTTTTGTGGGGTTGCTTTCATTCCCTTCATCGAGTGCTGACTTTCTGTCGTCTGCCTCAGTCTTATTTTTATACATCTATTTCCCTTGGGGGTAACATTCACTTCGCTTACGCGCAATAGCTTCTCCATGTATTGCTCTGCTCTTTCCTTTTCAACATCTTTCAGTCAACAGTGCTTCTCACTGTAGTTCATGGTGCCTTCTCACCCATTTTCTTTTTTATTCGCACACTGTTCCCATACTCTCACAGTTTTGCTGGGAGCTCCGCGTTGTGGCGCGGAAAAGTTCCTCCGAAGAAAACTGACGACAGCGCGCCAGGGAGGTCCTATATAACTCCACCGACGTCATGTCCGGGGACAACGTCAGGGCGGAGCTAGGCGGCGCCACCCCCCGGCGCGCAGAGGTACTGCTACGCAAAAAATTTCCGGATCCAGTCTGATGCCTGGGGATATTCTAAGTTAAGGAATCTGCGGCTAGACAACGTCTCTACCAGATACATCGTTACCGAAGGTAAGTAACACGTACGTCAGTGTCAGACATTTATTGCATCATATTGTACAACTAAAGACAAATGGGTTCCTAATATAATAAAAGTAATTGCATGTTCATTCTCCAAACTGATGCACCCGAGGAAGAAATAAAATCCTCACCTGATGAGGAGAAGAACAGGTCCAAATGGAGGAGGGAGAAGCGGGATTGGGGGAGAGCCTGTCCCCACCACCTCATGCCCACGCCAGCAGTGCATCTTTCTCCCCACAGCCACCATCATATGAGGATAATATGCAGCCGCAAGTTGTCATGCCTGACACCAGTGTACTGCAATGCATGCTCGTAGGTGCCGTGATATACATTATGTACAGCCGCCTTCTGGGTCCCAGCCAAATGCCGAACAGGAAGAGCTGTTTGGTGGCCTTAAGGCATCCATGCTGCAAATTCAGTGCCTACAACACAAAGAAATGAAATTAGTAAACCTCAAATTGCATACCATTCAGCATGCAATATCAGTGGGCTTCGATACAGTGGCCACTAAAATGGACAACCTCACTGACATCATAGCTAATCTATGCACACAGATGGCAGAGGACACTACCAACCAGATGTGCAGAAAGAGGAGCAGATCTGTCTGAATCGGTGCCTTGACAAGGTCCATTGGAAGGCTTACACATGCCACCTCAGCCTTGTCAAAGCGCACTGTGACACTGCAGGTGGAAATGGGGCACTTCAGTGGAGATGTGGCGAGGGGGCTTGGTGACATTACCACTGCAGTGGAAACCATATAGAGAGCGTAAGTTGCAACTAGGGTGGTTGAGGGGCAGTGAGAAATTGTTGAGTGTCAGCGGCATCTCTGCCACAGATATACGAGTGCTGCAACGCCATACTTCGGCACCTCCACATTGTGGCACATCTCGTACTGGACATAGTCACAGGAAAAAGGGAGGGGTACGGATGCTGGAGTGTCTGTATATTTAGTTTAATGGTAGATAGGTGCTGTATCCAACCTACTTGTTGGCATAATATTTCGTATATTTATGTGCAAAACAGATATTCATGAAACAGTAGTGAAACACCTGACAATAAAGGTTTGTTCACTTTGAACACTCAAACTATTATACAAGTATTTTTTTTCAATATGTTGAACTTACCATGACTTACATTGCAGAGTAATGTGTGGCAATGTTGTCCCTGCACCTCCTACCTTCCACTGCTCTGCTCTCCTCTGTTGGATGCTGAGCTGGGGGGTCCAGGTTGTTCATCGCCAGATTCAGAATCTGACACTGCAATGTGTAGTTCTCTGCTGCAGGCAAGGTTGAGTAGTAAGGCACAGGTTGCTACCATCTTATAAGCAATTTCTAGCGCATATTGCAGGGCACCCCCACTTTTGAGCAGGCAGCGAAACCGTGATTGCAGGAGCCCAAATGCCCACTCAATTACAGTTCTGGTGTGACGATGCGCTGCGTCGTATCTCCTCTCATTCTGGTTGGTGAGAGAGCGTTAGGGTGTGAGAATCAATGGGTGCAAATCATACATTAGTGTGAGGCAAAATACATTTTGTGTGTATTTGGCAATTACATATTTGATCGGACATGTATTTTCCATACCTAATAGATATCCATTGTTAAACTCTCCCCTTTCCAGTAGTCTGTAAATTCTGCAGTGCCTAAACATGTAGGAGTCACGGGTGCTTCTGAGAAATTGTGACACTAAATCAATGATTATGTTGTGGGCATTGCATACAACTAGAATGTTCAAGGAATAGGTATTTTTGAGGTGCCTATATAGATATTCAATATGAGACGGTGGACATATGGCCACGTGTCCTATCTATACACCCTATGACATGGGGGAAATTGGCAATCCTGTAAAATTACAGTTTCTTACGTTGTATTTCCTGCGCATTCCAGGGCAGGTATATGTAGCGGTGGATATTGATAAGCATGGCATCTAGGAATCTCCTGAAGAAACACGAAAGTGCACTTTGAGACACCCCTCCTGCAACAGCTATCACATCCTGGTAACTTCCTCTGGATAATAGGTTTAACGACCACAACACCTGCACATGGGTGGGGATGGAATTGCTGCACAGACTACTGCTTTTTAAATGTGGCTTTTAAAGTTATATTATATCCAGGATAACTGTGCTACTTAGCTTGATTTGCTCATAAAATTCCACTTCTGTTTGTTGGAGATGGTTCAGCCTGGCACGAAAAATCCTTTCTTGTCTCTGCCTCCTCCTCTGCTGAGCAGCCAGTATGCACATCCCCTTGCCATCAGGTACAGGGCAGTTATTGTGGACAGTCCTGGTGCATTCTAGGCCTGCTTTTATAGTTTGCATCCATTTACCACCTGGTTTCAATTGTTGGTAAATTGCATAGGCAAATGGGCCAATTGCGTCTATTCGCTATTTGCGACTGACTTATACATCCAGTTTTCGAGTCGGTATTAGCGATTCCCTAATACCTACTCGCTATTTTCATTCGTAAAATTTGCAGGTCACAATTTGGTCACATCACAATTTCAGTTTAGCGAATGGCTTTCATACATAAGATAGGGCCCTTTTGCAATTCGCTAATTGATTTGTGACCGAATTGCGACTCACAAATCGTTTGTACATCTGGCCCCATAGTCTTTCTTTAATTGTCTCATTACACAAATGATACTGAATTGGATGGTGTTTTTGAAATCCATGGTAAAGAGGGGTAGGATGAAGCTTTCTTAGCTCAAATGAAGCTGTACCAGTGATTCTCTTCACAAGACCTTTCCAGAAGACACTGAGTCGCCACCTTGAGGGAGCGCTTCACAAGTGTGGCACGGGGTCAGGGGAAGTAGTGCGTCACAGGTGTAGGCTGGGGGTGGAGGGTCTGGAACTTTTTACAGTTGCCTGCCTAGAGCACCTCTTCAGGATAAAATGTGGAGGGTCTGGAACTTTTTACAGTTGCCTGCCTAGAGCACCTCTTCAGGATAAAATGTTTAGAAATGAAAAACACTCACATTTATACGTGGTATATTCCGAGTCAGAGTGGGAGGTGTGTTTCTGGTCATATGTGCTTAAATTTACCACAGCTTGTTTGTGCTGCTCACCATTGTCTTTCCTCACATCCCATTATTTCTCTGTTGCATTGTTTATTGTAGCGTAAAAAATGACCTGTGCAAGCTTTATTCTTCCTTTATTAAAGGTTAAAATCTGTCACAAACAGGAGGGTGCACAACCTCCTATGCTGTTAAATGTGATTTCTAATCTCTTACCCTGTGTGGGGGAACCTCAAGCCAACATTCTTCTCACTAAAATAAAGCTTTCTCCTCAAGTGTGACATGTTGCTTTCTGACAACTTGGTTAGCAACAGAGAATCTCCTCTTTTGTCGCCTCCTCAGAAGAGACCAATCTTAAACCCCTTTAACAAACTCAACAGGTCTGTCTTTATCTAATACCCAGGTTCAAAGTGCTACACCTTGGTGTAGTCTTAGATATCTATTTGTAACCCATTAATTTCCACTCCAGACAGAGACCGGCCTTATGCCAATCAGCACTGATCCTGCTCCTCATGGGAACAGCTCATCAACAACTGCCAGGCAAGCCCCCTCCAGAAGGAAACATGTAGCCCTAGACTGCTTTCAGTCTTGTGAGGCCTATTCAGGGAGGTATCACCTGGATCCTGTGGAACAACAAGCAAGGGACCCACATCTGGGCATGGCCTTGGCACTTGGGGTGTTTCATCAAACACAGGTGATGGGAGGGATTCTTGCACACAGTCTAGCCCACTTGCAATGCCTCTGGCTAGTATTCCAACTCATTGTTGTTCTCTCACTGTATCACCCTAAACAGAGGCCTGTCTGATGCAAATCCATACCAACCCTGGTTCTCATATGAACAGTTGAACTGAGAGACAAGGCTTCATATGGCATGACACCGCCAGGTGCAGCCATTGTATCAAAGGTGAACCTTTTATAAGTATCTACACTTTAATATCCCTAGCATACTGCTATACATACCCACGTGCTACCATCATTTACTGCCATCATGTGCCTAGGTACAGCATCCTATGACTAGGTCCTACCATTTTATACCCATGAGCTGCCACATAGCCCATGTATTACCATCACATGCCACTTTTGGTGCGAGCAGCATGGTTCAGGTGCAAACTGGCGCGTTCGCGGTTGTGAGGAGCCCAAAAGCTGAATTTAAGAGCTCAGCAGCAGCACCTCTTGAGGGGTCAGGAACTTGATGAAGACTGGTCCAGGAGCTGCTGTGGAGCCTGTTATGTTCCTAAGGCTCTGATCAGGAGCCAGCAGACTAGCCCTTGGAGTCACTTTGAGGTCAAGATGAAGTTGGAGGTCCAGTTCTTCTTCCTCCGGGAATAGGCAGCAGACAGGAGGTCAGCACAGCAAGGCAGCAGCTCCTTCAAAGTAGCAGTCCAGCAATGTGACAGTCCTTTTTAGCGGCACAACAGTCCTCCTTCCTGGTAGAGTATCCGCAGGTTTAGAAGTGCACTGAAGTGGTGGTGTCAGAGGTCCTTCTTTTATACACTGGTGCCCTGGTTTTGGAAGGTAGGAGAAGCTTCTAGAGTGTGTCTTTAAAGTTCATGAAATTCCCTACCTCCCCAGCCCTTGCTCCAAGGTGGCTGCAGTAACCATACAGGGTCGTTAGGCCCTTTGTATGGAGACAGGACGTCTCCATACAAAGTGAGGATTGGCCTATCTCCTCCCTCCTATCCTGCCAGTGATGGCTCATCCAGTCACACCTAAGCTTCCATTGTGTGTGGCTTGGCTGTCTAAGAAGAATGCACAAAGCCTAACTGCCAACTACACCCAGTCATGTGACCAGAGACAGGCTGCAGGCACCAAATGGCTATGGCAAAAAAAATGCCAACTTTCTAAAAGCTAGTATAAAGAGTGAGAACCTGGCTGCCTTTGATCTTTCAAGCTACCTATTTGCAGCAACGATCAAATGTAGACATTTCAATTTGATCTGGTTATTTATTTAACCTTTTTCATAAATGATTTTGTATCTTTATGTAAATTCATAAATGTGTGAAAAGAAATCAACACTTATTCATTCTAGAAACACATACAATAGAAAGAGTCAAAACAACATACATGTGCTTAACACAGAATTACATACAACACAAAAACATGTAATGTCGTACACCAATTTCAATTAATTTCATCGTACAAGAGGAATATCTAACACTGGGAACAATTTATGCACACCAATAGGGGTTAACATTTCATTGCATTTCCCTCAATACTGTACATAAAAAAACAAATCACAATTCCTCAGTGTTAATCAAACTGCCGACGCGTTTCAAGACCCGGTGAAACTCCAGGGACCCTCGTCAGGGCTTCTGATTTATGTATACTGGTGTAATCTACAACATAAATAAATAACACAAAATATAAGTGATTTTGTGCTCTCCTATTCTCAAACCTAAATGTACATACTCTAATTTTTAAATGAAAAAGGTACCTGATGGAAGCGACTTTCTCCACCAAGAAGGCTCTTATTTATGCGTAACGGAAGATCCTAGTGGTCCCTGTTTAGAAAGGGGAGCTGCTGTCAATATCTTATATGAATATTTTCAGTCACGGATGTGCGCGTAAAACTTAAAGCTCATACCTGAGCAGACGCGGCAATTAGATCTTACTCTTTTTCCGCAAAGATTGTTTAGATATAATGTGCCTGCCGGACGACTTTTGATGAATCTACAATAAAGCATTACGATGTAAGTTGGAAAACTTGCACTCTCTCACAGAGCATGCTTAAATAAGCAATAACGCTCCAGAGTTTTCTAAAAACAGTTCAAATTTACTACGCGCCAGGGCCACTCAAACAAGTCAAAAGCGTACCTTAACGGTAATTCTTTAAGTTTTACTTTGTTTGTCGCAATGCCGGACTGTAGATAGCTTCCGCGTCTCTGTAACAGAACGCGATAAAGTTTTAGATAAAGGCATGCTCTGGGTGAAAGCGTATTCGAATCAAGTCTAAGCCTGCAAACGTACTTAAGCGCAGCTAGGGATTCCGTATCAGTCCATCTCTTCCATCTTCCTTTCTCGGCGCGAATAGTCGCGTCAACAACAACTAGGGGCATTTCCTGTTGGAATATATTTCACAGCAATCTACGTGTGCAATGAATCACGGACATTGTAGTTCAATATTAACCACCAATGATGAGGTGGTTCATGTCCGATTCACAGGGAATAACCTTCGCTATGCATTGTGGATACTCAAGTTCCTCACTAGTGGCAGTGTGTTTTAATAAAGTTTTCATGACACTCATGTTTTTGACAATTCCGTCTTTTCATTCAACCCTGTTACGGTACTGTTAAATTTTAAAATTAAATAGGCTTCCTTCTGCAGAAGCGCTGCATCAAAGTCAATCATTTGTTTTGTTGTATTCAAAACGAACAACACTGTCCATTTAAAGTCTTTTTCATTGTATGAACTCGCCAAGAAGTGCTCAACCATCGGGGCAGCTACAACTTTCTTTTTAATTCTGGATCGATGTTGAATGATCCGCTGATTTATTTGTTGATTGGTCTTCCCAATATAGAGCTTAGAGCATGGGCACAAGACCGCATACACCAATTTTTTTGTCTTGCAATTTGTGAATTCTGTATGTCTCCATTTAATGGCATTATGCACAAACTCAGTCCCTTCAATTGTAGAATCACAAGCAGAACAATTCACTGTGTCCGTAGGTTCGCCTTCTGTTGAGATGGAAATATATCTGCCCTTAGCCATGTGGATGGCTAAATACCAGACACGAGGATATCAAGTTCAGTCTTTAAAGCAAAACAAGCCTGACCTTCCTTGATGTGGAAGTGCTTCCTTATGAGAATGAACTTACAATTTCATTACATCGTAAATCAACTGACAAGAATACGATTTTACATCACAGGAGTGCACATCCCAGAAGCTTGAAGGACAATCTTCCTTACGGTCAATTATTGCAGATCCGAAGGAACTGTTCCAGAAAGAAAAACTTTGAATGGCATGCGGCTAGCTTTTGTGAACAAATGAGCAATAGGGGCTACCCCAAGAAAATGACGAAGCATGCAACAAAAAGAGCATGGCACACACCCGTGAAGTCCTTTTGCAAAAGAAAGCCAAACCAACCCTTGAACGATTGGTCTGTGTATCAACGTTTGGGCCCGATTCTAATAAATTTCGGCAAATTATTCTCAAAAATTGGCACTTGCTACAAAACGTAAATGTCCCTTTCAGAAACCATTATTTGCAATGAAAAAGAATAAGAGCATTGGGCAAGAAATTGTAAGGGCAGATATATTTCCATCTCACCAGAAGGCGAACCTACGGACACAGTGGAAACTTAAACCTGTGGAAGGCCACCACAAGTGTGGGAATTGTTCTGCTTGTGATTCTACAATTGAAGGGACTGAGTTTGTGCATAATGCCATTAAATGGAGACATACAGAATTCACAAATTGCAAGACAAAAAATGTGGTGTATGCGGTCTTGTGCCCATGCTCTAAGCTCTATATTGGGAAGACCAATCAACAAATAAATCAGCGGATCATTCAACATCGATCCAGAATTAAAAAGAAAGTTGTAGCTGCCCCGATGGTTGAGCACTTCTTGGCGAGTTCACACAATGAAAAAGACTTTAAATGGACAGTGTTGTTCGTTTTGAATACAACAAAACGAATGATTGACATTGATGCAGCGCTTCTGCAGAAGGAAGCCTATTTAATTTTAAAATTTAACAGTACCGTAACAGGGTTGAATGAAATGACGGAATTGTCAAAAACATGAGTGTCATGAAAACTTTATTAAACCACACTGCCACTACTGAGGAACTTGAGTATCCACAATGCATAGCGAAGGTTATTCCCTGTGAATCGGACATGAACCACCTCATCATTGGTGGTTAATATTGAACTACAATGTCTGTGATTCATTGCACAAGTAGATGGCTGTGAAATATATTCCAACAGGAAATGCCCGTAGTTGTTGTTGACGCGACTATTTGCGCCGAGAAAGGAAGATGGAAGAGATGGACCGATACGGAATCCCTAGCTGCGCTTAAGTACGTTTGCAGGCTTAGACTTGATTTGAATACGCTTTCACCCAGAGCATGCCTTTATCTAAAACTTTATCGCGTTCTGTTACAGAGACGCGGAAGCTATCTACAGTCCGGCATCGCGACAAACAAAGTAAAACTTAAAGAATTACCGTTAAGGTACACTTTTGACTTGTTTGAGTGGCCCCGGCGCGTAGTAAATTTAAACTGTTTTTAGAAAACTCTGGAGCGTTATTGCTTATTTAAGCATGCTCTGTGAGAGAGTGCAAGTTTTCCAACTTACATCGTAATGCTTTTTTGTAGATTCATCAAAAGTCGTCCGGCAGGCACATTGTATCTAAACAATCTTTGCGGAAAAAGAGTAAGATCTAATTGCCGCGTCTGCTCAGGTATGAGCTTTAAGTTTTACGCGCACATCCGTGACTGAAAATATTCATATAAGATATTGACAGCAGCTCCCCTTTTTAAACAGGGACCACTAGGATCTTCCGTTACGCATAAATAAGAGCCTTCTTGATGGAGAAAATCGCTTCCATCAGGTACCTTTTTCATTTAAAAATTAGAGTATGTACATTTAGTTTTGAGAATAGGAGAGCACAAAAGCACTTATATTTTGTGTTATTTATGTTGTAGATTACACCAGCATACATAAATCAGAAGCCCTGATGAGGGTCCCTGGAGTTTCACCGGGTCTTAAAAGCGTCGGCAGTTTGATTAACACTGAGGAATTGTGATTTGTTTTTTTTATGTGCAGTATTGAGGGAAATGCAATGAAATGTTAACCCCTATTGGTGTGCATAAATTGTTCCCAGTGTTAGATATTCCTCTTGTACGATGAAATAATATGAAAGGGGATGTCGTTTTTTTAATTGAAATTGGTGTATGACATTACATGTTTTTTGTTGTATGTAATTCTATGTTAAGCACATGTATGTTGTTTTGACTTTTTCTATTGTATGTGTTTCTGGAATGAATAAGTGTTGATCTCTTTTCACACATTTATGAATTTACATAAAGATACAAATTCATTTATGAAAAAGGTTAAATAAAAAACCAGATCAAATTGAAATGTCTACATTTGATCGTTGCTGCAAATAGGTAGCTTGAAAGGTCAAAGTCAGCCGGGTTCTCACTCTTTATACTATGTATTACGGCCCTACCTGGCGTCTGTTCATTTGGGCCTAACCCCCCTTGTTGTTAACTTTCTAAAAGCGGCATTTTCAGATTTGCAATTTAAAATCCGACTTCACCATGAGTTTGGATTTTAAATTGTGATTCAAGAGACACCAAACATGGAGTGTTTATCTCTTCCCAATAGAAAACTACACTTATAAAATGTAATAAGTTAATCCCATTGTTATCCTATGGGAGTGATTGACCTTGCAGTAGTAAAACGCAACTTTGACTGTTTTTCACTACCAGGACTTGTAAAACTTAAAAGTACAGGTCCCACATTTTAAATGCATTGCACCCTGACATCTAGGGGTGAGCTATATGTATAAAAAGGGAAGGTTTGTGTCTGGCAAAGGGTTTATGTTGCCTGGTTGATATGGCAATGTAAACTGCACATACAGGCTCTGCAATGGCAGGCCTGAGGCATGGTTAAACGGCTACTTTAGTGGGTGCCACAATCAGTGCTGCAGGCACACTAGTAGCATTTAATTTACAGGCCCTGGGTAGGCCTGGGTGGATTTCGCAGAGTCACGATACGCTGTGCCAAAAAAAGCACTGCCGCGCTACGCAGAGATCCACGAACAGTCGAGTTGCGCTGTTCGTGCTGATTTTCAGTGCCAGGAGTTTCTCCTGTGCTGTAAAATCAGTGCAAATGGCATCACGCGGAACGCCAGAGAGCTGCGCTTCTTTCTGCCTCTCGAGTAGATTTCCTTCTTCAGCGGCAGTTTCCTCAATGCGAGTAGCAGCTTTCTCAACGCGACCGCTCATGCTCAGAAATCTCGCCAGGAGGTGGTCTAGCACGTGATTTCTCTCTCTCTCCAACTAAGGGGCCGATTCCGATTCAGGCCGGAAAACTTACTGACCGACTCGGTTCGGGAATTTAGTCCGACCGACACGTACCGGCGCTGCCCGACCTGCGTAGTACGATGAAATGGATGCGAATCACGACCGACTCGTACGGACCACAAGCCGAACGACCGAACCGCACGGAAAACAGCTATCCGGGCGGGAAACCACGCGAATCGAACCGACCGACACACACCAGGAATGAATCCGAACGAAACGTACCCGCGAACTCCGACCCGCGCAGTACGATGCAATGCGTGGAAAACCAGACCGAGTCGCACGGAGCTCAAGCCGTGCGACCGACACGCATACAGAACAGGGAGCCGAAGCAACCCAATACTCCGCGACCGACGCGTACGCCGCACATGAAACCCAGCAGAAACACAGCGTGAACGACTCGGAGAAGCTCGCACGAGCCAACTGCAGCGTCCTACTCGGTCAGAAGAACGTCTCCTACATGCACAAAAAGTACAAAGGAAAAAATACAAAAAAAGGGCCAAACAAGCAATTACAAAGCCAATAAATACTGGGGGGAAACATGGAACAAAGACACACCCACAACTCCACCCATATAAAGGCCACAAATCCCTACCATGATCCTTTGCAAATTCAACTGACCTGCCAGCACAGAACACCATCAGACAGCAACCACAGACACACTCACAGCTCATCCATCACACAAGCCACACACCATCAGCACCTCAACAAATAGCACCCTCACATACACTCAGCAAAACCTACACTCACACACCCTCACTTGCACACACACACACACATCAATCACCACCACCACCCATCACCATGCCCCCAAAGAAGAATCCAAAGTTCCTAGACAGTGAATTGGAAGTCCTGGTAGATGAGATCCTCAGGGTAGAGCCACAGCTGTTTGGTACATTGGTCCAACAGACCCCCATGTTGCAGAAAACCAAGATGTGGGAGAGGATCGTCGACAGGGTGAACGCACAATCACCATGTCTGCGCACAAAGGAAGACATCCAGAACAGGTGGTATGATGTGCGCAGGAGGGTCAAGGACCTACTAAAGAAGGATTACGCCTTGAGCCAACACACCGGCAGTGGCCCTCCTGCCAAACCAGTATACCTAAGGCCCTGGGAGGAGAAGGTGCGGGCCATCCTACCACCAGTGAACGTATATGGACTATCAAACATCCCAGAGCCTGGTGAGTACACAACCAATATACCCAATATCGTGTGACAATACACACACATCACTGTCAAGGGGATAGTCAAACCATGCACCCTTAGCAAATCCACAGCAACCAAAAGATAATCATCCCAAGATGTGTATGTCAGTCAGATAAACACAATACATGCCATTTCATATTAATATGTAACTGTGTCATGACATGTACAAACCCAACAACAAATAGAGCTAGGCAGTGGCACAAATCTAACCAACAAACACAGTCAGATATGTAGCCACCACTAGAACACCACCTCACAGGGAAGCTCACTGAAAGGAAGGAATTCTGTGTATGCTGGTGAAGTCAGTCTAGCCAATAGCATGATGGGAGTTGTAGTCACAGATATTGCTCACCCTCACAATTCGCCCATCAACACCACTCTGAACCATGCTCACATCACAGGGAGTGGAAAAGACCTGACAAGATGGCTGACACTGGGTACTGCTGTGGGGAGCACAAGGCCCTGCTGGGAACTGTGCACCAACAAACAACAGCAGGACACCACTGACTGACATCCTGAAAGCCAACTTGCACTCCCTGCAATAGAAGCACGTTCCATGGTGGGATATCTGGCTGGGTGGGAAGGAGGACTGACACCTCTGACCATATTTACAAGCAGCTGTTCACACACACCCCCTTAACACAAACTCCACACAACTAACCTGGGAGAATGCAATGCCTCACACTCTAATTAAATATCCCACAAAGAACCACAACCCTGGGTTATGCTGTGTGAAGCACAGGGACACACATGGGACTTGTAGCCAAACAAACGCCAGGACAACACTGTCAGCCATCCTTTCAGCACAGGCACACTACCCCACAGGGAAGCAGAGTCAAAAGGAAGGAAGTATGGGCATGCTGGGAAGGGGGGTGTAGGCAATAGCATGATGGGAGTGGTAGTCACAGCTCAACATCCCCCACCCGCATGGCCCAGCAAGCTCACACTGAAGCATGCACACCTCACAGGGAGTGAAAAGCCACATCAAAGATGGCTGACACTGGTGCTCTGTTGTGGGGATCACAAGGCCCTGCTGGGAACTGGGCACCAACAAACAACAGGACACCACTGTCAGCCATCTTGCCCTTGCTGTCACACTCACACACAGTGAAGTCCACTCAAAAGGAAGGAAGTATGGGCATGCTGGGAAGGGGGGCGTAGGCAATAGCATGATGGGAGTGGTAGTCACAGCTCAACATCCCCCACCCACATGGCCCAGCAATCTCACACTGAAGCATGCACACCTCACAGGGAGTGGAAAAGAACTGACAAGATGGCTGACACTGGGTACTGCTGTAGGGAGCACAAGGCCCTGCTGGGAACTGGGCACCAACAAACAACAGGACCACACTGTCAGCCATCTTGCCAATAATGTCACACTCACACACAGTGAAGTCCACTCAAAAGGAAGGAAGTATGGGCATGCTGGGAAGGGGGGTGTAGGCAATAGCATGATGGGAGTGGCAGTCACAGCTCAACATCCCCCACCCACATGGCCCAGCAAGCTCACACTGAAGCATGCACACCTCACAGGGAGTGAAAAGCCACTTCAAAGATGTCTGACAATGGTGCTCTGTTGTGGGGAGCACAAGGCCATGCTGGGAACTGGGCACCAACAAACAACAGGACACCACTGACTGACATCCTGAGAGTTAACCTGAACCCACTGCAAGGGTGGCATGCTTCATGGTGGGATAACTGGGCTGGGGGAGAAGGAGGGCCGGATGTCCACCAAATACAACCAATGCTGTCCATGTACACACCTCAACATTCACATTGAAATGCTTCAAGTTTGCAGGACAATGTGCTACACCAATATCAACCCCTGACTGTGACAACTCAGGACACTGCAATGTACAGGCCCGCATCCAGAGGTACAGTCACAACTGGCAGGTGTGTGAACCATTGATGCCTGCAGAAACATAACATACATTGTGTGTGTCTCCCAAAAACAGGTGATGATGGGGACACAGCAGCAGATGAGGAGGAGTCCCTGTCCCAGGCTCCGGGGGACACTGAGCTC
Organism: Calotriton arnoldi; assembly: GCA_963921515.1. Lineage (NCBI taxonomy): Eukaryota > Metazoa > Chordata > Amphibia > Caudata > Salamandridae > Calotriton > Calotriton arnoldi. Next base: position 87,917 of record CAWUFW010002813.1, on the reverse strand, counting down.
ACTGGTGTGAACAGCCTCTGCCCTCCTCGGATGGCAAAGACCTACCTGGCACCTCCGGTGTGAGTCATCATGCAGCACCAGCAGGACTACCATCTGCACCCCCTGCACCCACCCCTCCAACAACTGCCAACACACAGACCACCCCGCCAACACGGACAGACCAAGGACCACCAATGACAACAGCACACGGACCCCGGCCCAACGTGGAGAAACGGACAACAACGCCAGTAACAACCCTCAAGGGGGCCTAGGGTCACCTGTGCGTGCCACCGCAGGTCCCGCACGTGTCGCCAGGGGTGGTGTGAGGGGTGGTAGGCAGAGGTCGCTGTTTGCAGAGGGGTCTGGACTGCATGATGACCCACAACTGGTACGCATTGCTGATGCGTACCAGAATAGCACCGGAGAGGTCAGCCAGGTAGTGGGGATCCTCAAGGACATTCAACAGCAGCAGGCTGCCCATCATGCCCGCTTGGACTCCCACATGTCCCGTGTGGAGACACACATGTCCCGTGTGGAGACACACATGGCTGGCATGGAGTCCAAGTGGGACACATTGCAAGAACTGACAGCGGTGCATAGGGACATATTGACATGCCTCCGCCAGATTAGCACCAACATGGCCACACCTCCCTGTGTGCCCACAACATCTGGTGCTGCAACAACTGCAACTGCCACAGGAAGGGAGGATGACTCTGGCGGAGAGTCCCCTGCACCGCAGCAGCCTGCACGTGAGGGTCCCCCCCCAAAGAAGAGGGGTCGTCCGAGGAAGGACAACTGAGAGGCCAATGGCCATGTACATCCCCCAGGTACCCAACACCTGTTCTGGAATTTCACCTTTGTGTGCAAACTGTTCACCCTGTCGAATGCAACCCAACTCTCCCACATGACATGGGGACTTTAAGTTGGACCAATGTATCAGATGACTGTGGACTTTACTCAGGACATTTCTGCTACCAAGACTTCCAACTCATCTGGGAACTTTGGATTCCAATCCCAATGTACAGCACCCACCATCCTGTGCACTATCCTCACACATGTATGTAAATAAACTCACTAATACACCATACTTGCCTCTGTTGTAATTCCAACGTGGTTTCTGTCATGGAGATGATGATCTGCTAAATGACACTGTGCATGCTAACTGCTACAGCAAGTACAACACCGTCATGTGAGTCATGGAGACGTGACACATATGAGGGAGACACACCACTAGGGCTACACAACACATACACACCAGGGCCATCTCACTCATCGCCTACACTGATGTTGCCAGGAAATACAGTGCAATGCACAGACACAACACCTATTCACAGTCTGTGTTAACTAGCCCACTGGTGCAGTAAGCAAATGTCAGTCAGATGTGTGACCACAGACAATGCACATCCCAAAGTGAAGCACAGGTTTATTACACATTTGCAACATGTTGTTTCCACTACAGATGCAAGGTAATCCCACGTGGCAGTGGCCACACAGTCAACAAGTGTAGAAGAAAGGAAGTCCAGCGGTGTGGGGCACATCACCTGTAGGGAAACGACAGCTTCCACCCTGGAAGTTGAATCACGGTGTCGGGGGATCACAGTTGACCAAACAACTCTGAAAGTACCCTGTGAATGACAGAAATGACACACAGTCAAAAGCACTGAAGAACAAGACAGAACTGCAATACTCATGCCCAATACATGTCACAAGATACCTACACAAAACCAAGTTAGCATGTCAACACTGTTGGGGAGTACAGACTACCTGTAAGGACACATCGCTGCACGCATACAGTCAAGTAGCACATGGACACACTCAAACAGCACCAGAGCACCACCAACACATATCACGCAAACTCACATCATTGACATGACATCTCTGGATACTCACATTCAGCTGAAGAAGTTGGTGATGAGCTGTGTGCGGACATCCCCCTCATCATCATCACCATCACTGGCATCGTGGCCCAGGCCAGGATCCTCCACAGGTGGCGGATGTTGGTCATCGTCATCCAGGATGAGAGGCAACTCCTTCCGCACTGCCAGGTTGTGTAGCATGCAGCAGACGATGACAATCTTGCACACCTTTGCTGGGGCATATGGGAGGGCCCCTCCTGTCTTGTCCAGGCAGCGAAAGCGGCTCTTCAGGAGACCAAATGTCCGCTCAATTACTCTCCTGGTCCGAACATGTGCCTCATTGTAGCGCATCTGAGCTGGTGTCACAGGGTTCCTGAGGGGCGTCAGCAACCACGGCATGTTGGGGTATCCCGAGTCACCTACATACAGACAATTGCACATTAGCTGAGTTGGAAAAGAGGGTGGAATACTACATTGCAGAACACACACAATGGTACAAAGTCAGTACACACCGACAAGCCAGGCACGCTGGTTCCGCATCTGTGACATCATCCTCGGGATGCGACTACTCCTCATCACGTAGGCATCGTGTGCAGAACCGGGGAAACGGGCACACACGTGTGTGATGCTCATATCTGCAAGACATACCACCAGAGCAATGACCGAATGGTAATGTTTTCTGTTCCTGTATGCCTGCTCATGTGCCTGTGGTGGTACCAAAGCCACATGTGTCCCATCAATGGAGCCAATGACATGCGGCATCCTCCCCAGGGCATAGAAGTCACTCTTGACGTCAGTGAGTTGTTGACGTTTAGGGAAATAGATGTACTGGTTCAGGTATCTCAACATAGCCTCCAAAACATCGCGTAGCACACGGCTGAACATGGTCTGTGACATCCCAACAGCAGACGCCACAGTGTGTTGAAAGGTACCGGTGGCAAAGAAGTGTAGGACTGCCATCACCTTCACCTTGGGGGTCAGCGCTATAGGGTATGTCCGGCCAAGTTGCAAATGTGGGGCCAACCGCACCGTCAATTCCTCAATCAGCGGCCAGGTGAAGCGGTACCGTCGGATGCAGTCCCGTTCAACCATGGTTGCAAGGTCAGGGAATGGTCTATGGACAGCTGGTGCCCTGCAGTGCATAGGTGAAGAAAGAAAGATTGTCAGTCACCCCACATATGTCGAGAAAGCAAAAGACACACAATTGATGGACGGAATGCAGAACAAATCAAAACATTCACCCCCAGTCAAGAGATCTGGGTTAAATCCATCATTCTTTTGCTCACCATGCCACCCCAGTTTAGACCTGGCCATATGCAAATCAGTCTTGACCCTGTGCCTCATGGGAACAGTCCAGCCTGAACTGCCAAGCCAGGTCCTCCTGGACCGGAAACAAGCATCCTAGGACCGGTTTCGGGGTTTCACCCCTCTTCAGCCAGGATAGCTTGATTCCAGTGGCACAGTGAGCCCAGGACCCACGTCTGGGCATACCTGGCACACTTAGGGCGAGAAAGCAAAAGACACACAATTGATGGACGGAATGCAGAACAAATCAAAACATTCACCCCCAGTCAAGAGATCTGGGTTAAATCCATCATTCTTTTGCTCACCATGCCACCCCAGTTTAGACCTGGCCATATGCAAATCAGTCTTGACCCTGTGCCTCATGGGAACAGTCCAGCCTGAACTGCCAAGCCAGGTCCTCCCTGGACCGGAAACAAGCATCCTAGGACCGGTTTCGGGGTTTCACCCCTCTTCAGCCAGGATAGCTTGATTCCAGTGGCACAGTGAGCCCAGGACCCACGTCTGGGCATACCTGGCACACTTAGGGCGAGAAAGCAAAAGACACACAATTGATGGACGGAATGCAGAACAAATCAAAACATTCACCCCCAGTCAAGAGATCTGGGTTAAATCCATCATTCTTTTGCTCACCATGCCACCCCAGTTTAGACCTGGCCATATGCAAATCAGTCTTGACCCTGTGCCTCATGGGAACAGTCCAGCCTGAACTGCCAAGCCAGGTCCTCCTGGACCGGAAACAAGCATCCTAGGACCGGTTTCGGGGTTTCACCCCTCTTCAGCCAGGATAGCTTGATTCCAGTGGCACAGTGAGCCCAGGACCCACGTCTGGGCATACCTGGCACACTTAGGGCGAGAAAGCAAAAGACACACAATTGATGGACGGAATGCAGAACAAATCAAAATCATTAATTGTTGTTTTTGCATTTGTCACCCCACATATGTGGCATTGACCATACTCAATATCACATGATACATCATTACAAGACACAAGTACTTGATGTGTGTGCCGTTCTGTAAGGACATGTATGGCACCTACATGGCCAACATCTAACATCACAGTTCAACATGTGTCGTCAACAAGTCCCAGGTTGTGCTATGGGATATCATCAGGCTGTGTCACAGTACCCATGTACTGCTGTCACGTTCCAAACACACACCACAGTGACATGTGAGGACAGATGTGCCCCAGGCATCACAGCTCATTGACAGGTAGATTCCCAGGGACCCTGTATTGCCACATGGACACTGGCATGACATGGCGTATCATGAATACACCACAGCAAAACAACCATGACCCCCACAGGTAGTGGTCCCTGTTGCCTCTGCAGGACAGACATGGACGTCTGTGACACACACACGCACAACATCAAAGTCCATGCACAAACAACGTTGATGTGGAGACTGTCTCCCATTGTGCACATGGAATCAGAGACATTGTAAACACAACATGCACACAGACTGTGGAGGGCCATCACTATTGTGACAATGGGTCACCCTGTGACGTACATACCGTCCCACATGGGACTCAGGGGGTATGTGACATGACATACACATACACAACCTGGAAATGTGACCATGCCACATGCTCTGAAATGAACAGTTGCACATCACAGTGGTCATGTGCACAACACACAAAGGATTCTGTCCCCATGAACACGTGCAAAGCCTGGGAATGGCTGCCCCCAAGTGCCACCCAAAAAACCACATGTTGACCCCCATACACGGAAAAGGTAATGCAGCCTTACATGCCTTAGGATACAGTGTGGACAGGCTGTGGTGTTGTAGGTGTGCCCCTGAGTCCCAGGAAAGTAAATGTGGCTGGCATACGTTCACCTGTGACAGGCATGGTGACATATGCGAGTAACTTGTACAGGGACGCGTTGTACAGCAATGGACCGATCAGTGCGCACGCATTGGCCATTGCATATGATGTGAGCGGGTACGCGTTGTACAGCAATGGACTGATCGGTGCGCACGCATTGGCCATTGCATATGATGTGAGCGGGTACGCGTTGTACAGCAATGGAGCGATCGGTGCGCACGCATTGGCCATTGCATATGATGTGAGCGGGTACGCGTTGTACAGCAATGGACCGATCGGTGCGCACGCATTGGCCATTGCATATGATGTGAGCGGGTACGCGTTGTACAGCAATGGACTGATTGGTGCGCACGCATTGGCCATTGCACTTGATGTGAGCGGGTACGCGTTGTACAGCAATGGACCGATCGGTGCGCACGCATTGGCCATTGCATATGATGTGAGCGGGTACGCGTTGTACAGCAATGGACCGATCAGTGCGCACGCATTGGCCATTGCATATGATGTGAGCGGGTACGCATTGTTTTTCGACATACGCGTTGTACAGCAATGGACCGATCGGTGCGCACGCATTGGCCATTGCATATGATGTGAGCGGGTACGCGTTGTACAGCAATGGACCGATCGGTGCGCACGCATTGGCTATGGCCTGGCATGGCAACGGACGCGTTTTCGAACCTTTAACGAGTCTGATGCTGTGAATTCAGTTGGCCATCCACAACAATGTTGCAAATTCATGGGTGTCATGAAGTTGAACTTTTGAAGGATGCTGTGGGCGTGTGTAAGTGGTGCAATTCCATGGATTGGCCATATTCAGAAGATGCAAACGACTTGGACCTATCACTTTGGACACATGGGACAGTATCTGCCTCTGCAGCACACATATAATGCTGGCTGTTCCCCTGAGAGCTCACTTGCCTGCACTACATGCTCCAGGACGACATCTGCCACCACCACTGCTGCTGTATATGCATCCTCTGGATCCTGCAATGGCACATACTGTGGAGAGAGCCCCAGCCTTCAGCACTGAGGAGAACCAGGCCCTGCTGGACAGCCTCCTTCCACAGTACAGCAAGCTGTATGGGAAACCAGGGGAGCAGGTGAGTGTGCTGTCCACTGCCTTACTAAATGTGCATGTTGTCTGACTAGCAAGACTTACAGTGTGCACGCCACTGGCTAGCAGGCTCACTGAGTAGTTGTCACCCCCCATAGTGTGTAGTTACATGCACTGAACAGGTATAGTGCAGTAACAGTGCATTTAAACAAGGTTTGACTTCTCAGGCAATGATCCCATGTAGTAACTGCTGGCAAACTGTTCATAGCCATCGTTGCACTGCCTGTGTACATCATGTGCCCCTGTGATTGAGACATGTATATCAAAATGTGTGATGCACGGATATGTTGCATGTGTAGTAATGGCCTTTACACTTTGTCATCCTCACAGGTTGATGCCCACCAGAAGCAGGAAATATGGCTGAAGATCACCCGGGCAGTAAGATCTGTGGGGGTCTACAAGCGCCGGATCCGCAACTGCCAGAAGAGGTGGCAGGACCTTCGGGGCTGGACCCAGAGGATCGCAAGGGTCCAGCTGAAGCTGTCGCCTCCTCGCAGGAGGGGCGGACACCAGACCCTGACCCCCCACATGCTCAGGATCCTGGCGGTGGTCTTCCCTGATCTGGATGGGCAGCTGAAGGCCAGACAGCAGCAAGGAGGGGGTGAGTCCATGACTGCACTGTGAACTTTGTCTGACGTGCTTTGTGCCCTCCTCTGGCCTGGTTAAACTTCCACAGTACATCAGTCTTGTGGTCCAGGACCCATGTCCCTCAATTGTGACATTCCCACTCCTCATCTGATACCCAGGTGTGGCCCTTACAGTCAGGAAATTGTGTCACTTGGGTACTGTGTCTTTGCATTTTTTCTTAGCTCAAGGTGGGGGACAGCATTTGTTCCCGTTACTTTGTTGTGGGTTTCATGGGTGGGTCCATTGCTTACACAATGCCTGAGTTCTGACATTTAATCTGCGTGTAACTTTGATATGTGGTCCAATTGCTGATCTGATTCACCACATGTGCCTGGGGTATTTGGCACACACCCATGCTGCGGGTGGGAACAATGTTTGGGCCTCAGGAGTATGTATATCAAGTGTGTTACACATACTTAGCCACCTGCCTACTGTCCAGGGCTCATCCCTCTTTCACGTGGAGCAGGACAGTCATGCCTACTCCAGGCCATACAATACACTCTGTACTCCCACTCCCGTGTATCAGCTGACACGTTGTGCTCAGTGAAATGTTCCCTCAGGTGTCTGCCTCTGTGTCATTGTGCTGTGGCTTCGTTGTCAGGACTACTGGGGTGTTTATCGGTTAGGGCTCAGCATGCCACCGGAGATGTGACCATAGGAGACGATACTTGTGTGACATATAGGTGTTTGATCACTTGACTGTGCAGACTGGGGTATGCAAATGTGAAGTTCAGGCAGCTGTTTCCCATTCACAGCAGATTGTGAGGTGCTCAGGTTCCGAGGGTTGTGTTTCATGTCTCCCATATGTCCAATTGGTATGACGTGGACAAATAAGAGTTCAGATGATGTGGTTTGTGGGGGATGGACATGTGCACTTGTCAGCTACAGGACTTGCATTCCCCATGACCTAGGATTGTGACACAGTGCTGACTGTTGTTGGCTGGCTGCCCTGCCCATGTGACTGGAGACAGTGATGTATGACTTTGCAGGCATGCCTGTGCCATGGCATTATACTTCCTAAGAGTGATCCTGCAGGGGAATGACATGTGCTACATGCACCCCATTGTGGCATTGACTATCAGGACATGGGTGCATCATGGTGTCTGGTGCTGGTATGCATCACATGCATTTCAAAATAGACTCTGGCCATCCCTTTATCCGGACACCTGTACTGACTCAGTGGCAAGAGATGTGATGTGTGCATGTTCACATACTTCACCGTGTTCTCTGCACTGTCCAACTACTGTGTAGGTGGTGCATGTGTCCACACTGGGGTATTGCCATCCTACAGACACCAGACAGATGGGTGCAAGGCCAGGAGGGATGTGAGTGCCATGGTTGACCATCAGACTGACAATTGGCTTCTCCTACTCTGTTTGGGCACTTTTGGCAATGTTCAACTAAGGATGCCAGGGCTTGCTCTGTAATGTGCTGTACTTACTGTGGTGTGTGCGGTCAGTGCAGGTGACTGATGTTTGTCTGTTTCCCTAATTGTTTGCAGATACATCCACGGCCACAGGAGGGGACAGCTCCATGGACCAGGAGGAGCCGCAGAGCCAGACTGGGTCAGCAGCCGATGAGTGGTCGGAGGGACCCAGTGGTACGGAGGGCGAGGGGAGACACACCGAGGAGTCCTCAGCACCATCCACCTCAGCTGAGGACCACAGCAGCTCGGAGGATGACTCCCTTGTGGAGGCGGGTGTCAGCAGCCACCACACCCCAGCTAGTATTGCTGTCCCTGCCGCCACCACCACCACCACCGCCCTCCCATCGGCTCCCATTCCAGAGGTCCGTGGAGGCTCCCGTGTTCGGGAGCGTGTCTCCTTCCTGTCAGGCACTGCACCCCCTGCCCCTGTGTCCCCTGCTGCCCTGAGTGAGGAGTCTGTGTACCTACTTCGCCAGCTCCATGTAGGGCAGACAGCAATGCTGAGTGTCCTCCATGCCCACACCACTCTGTTGACTCAGCTGGTGTCGTTTATGGAGGGCATCTCATCAGGCATGTCTGCCCTACAGAGGAGCAATAGGTCCATGGACTCCTCCCTGACGGCAGCAGTGTCCCTCCTCCAACAGTCCCTCACCCCTCCTACCTCTGCCCCATCCACACTTCCTGGCACCCTACCTGTCCCAAGCACATGCACACCTGCACATTCACCCAAACACACAGACACGAGCAGCACAGACACACCCACTACAAAAACAAAACGTGCACGCAGGCATCCTCAGGGGACTGATACCACACCCACAGGGGATGGGGTACAGACACACACACAGGCATCCACAGTCACTCCGCAGTCCTCCGATACCTCTCCCTCCAAGGCCCCTTCCCTTGCCTCACCTGCAACCCCACCTACACAGCAGCTCTTCCTCTGTGACCTCGGCCTCTTCCCCTCCGATCCAGCTGATCCAGCATACAGGGGGAAGAGGAAGTCCACCCACACAGAGGGGAGTGCCCCTCACCCCCGGACACCCTCCCCCAGGCACAGACAGACTGAGGCCCCCATCCGCAAGTCCCCCCGACCCGGAAGAGCAAGACCCCGCCGCCGCCCTGCAGCTCAACCACCAAGTCTCCTTCCTCCATCCCTCAGGCCCCCACTCCACAGGTTCCCCCACCACACCCTGCCCCAGGTTCCCCCACCCACAGATACACCATCCCCAAAAGGATCCGGCCTTCTCCCCCTACCACTTGCTCTTCCAGCACCACCCCCCCGCTGCGCATGTTTGTGCCACTGTTGTGGAGACCGTGTCCTCCCCCTCTGTCCTGCCCACCTTACCTGAACCCCATTCTACTCCCCTGGAGATAGGCACTGCAGTGGAGTCCACTCCCACCCCGTATGACTTGGGCACTGCAGTGGGGAACCTGTCCACTCCATCTGGCCAGCCCACTGCAGTCGTGCCGGCACCCACACCATCTGACTCATGCCCCCCAGTTGTGCCGGCACACACCATGTCAGACACCTCCACTACAGTTGTCAGTGACTCTCCAGCACCCACCACCCCTTCCCTGCCTCCTTCTGGTGAGCCCTGATCCTGTCCCTGCGGTGCCTGGCCTGCCCCCCGTATGCCCCTCCGAGGGGTATGTCCCTGGTGTGTAGCATTGCAGGCATGCAAAGGGTGACATCTGCCACTGTCACCCTGTTTGGACTTTGATAATGGACTGGCCATTGGCCTTTGTTATTTTTCTGGACTTTCACTTTTTCACACACATATGCTGAATAAAGCTACTTTCTGTTCTCTAGTGGTTTTGCTTCTGATGTACATGATGTTGATGATGCTAACCATGCCCTTGCTGCAGTGATGCTGATTTTTGATCTCAGGAAAATGAAGTGTTACTGTGCAGGACCCCATGTGGTCCAGGGGGAATGTGTCCTATCCTGTTGTGTATCCATGTCATCCTTTGCAGCAATATGAGGGTGTCATGTTTTCAATATTTGGCAATGGGATTTCCTACTTATATTTGCAATTTCACATCTGTGGCTTACACCCCTGCACATCTGTTGTGCTTGCCATTGTTCAATTTGTCTATTTCCCTGACCGTGTGACCATCTCCATTGGACATGCAAGTTTGGGCATCAATGGGGAAGGACTCATCTGTGTTATCAGTGCAACTTGCTATACATGTGTGTTGGATCTGTACTGATGATTTCGGTGAAACTACCATGACCAGGCTGATATGACGGGAGCCTTCATTTTGTGCTAATTGTTGACTGAGTGACCAAGTGTTCTGCTGACATGATAGAACCCTACAGAGACAACGTATGGCACAGCTTTCCTTACACAGGAGTGGAGTCCACTCATGGCAGTGTGTAATTCTGTGACATTGCCTAAGCACAAGGTGTGTGTTGTGTGAGCATGTCTGTGTGTGTTCACTTCCATTTTGCTAGGCAGGCTGGGATCCCTAGTGATGTTCCTGTTTGTGATGCTTGCTGAGTTGACCTATGTTCCCCCAAAGCTTCTCCCTGGCTTCTCTGGGATGTGGGTGCATGGCACATTACTGGTCATCAGGGTGTCACCCAAGGGTGTGTTTTCTGTCAGGGCTGAGTTTGTGGGCAAACGCAGATGAGACACAGTCAGGATTACCCTTGGCACTTGTTGGTTACACCTGTCATGTAATTTCTAGTTTGTGTTAGCTTTCAGTGATTGTGACACGTTGTGTGTGTGACTGCTGGCACTCCTCAGGGTCAGAGCTGCAATGTTGGAAGCTGTCTATGTGTGTTCTTTGTGGGTGACCTTGGCTTCTTCATTGGTGTGTGACTGTGGCCGGGATCCCATTGGTTGGTGTGGTATTGACGTCATGCCCATGTACGGCGTACTGTGCAGTGTGTCAGACATTCACGAGTCTTGTTGACTGGCCATGTGTGATGGGTTTCTGCACCTTAGTTCCCACCACCACCCCTGGGATTGTCATGGGTGCATGTGCAATGTCACCAGTGCATGTGAGCTTCACTGCTGCACATTGGTGGAGATCAAGGTGTGTGGTGTTGAGTGTGTGCAGATGAGAATTGTTTCACGGCTAGACCCCTGCCTCCATATTGGCCTTGGCTGACAGGCCGTGCTGATTGATTTGTGCTTGTGTAGGTGTGATGGTAGTCTGTTGCTCAGGACACATGACTGTGGTTCACAGTGTGAACGACATCTACCTTTGTCATCACGGTGGGATTGTCATGCAGGCTAGTGTCACCACAATGTGGTGTCCCTGGGGGTAGTGCTGTGGTGGGTCTGTGTCTTGCTGTGTTAGTTGCTGTTCCTACAAGCTTGTGTGACATGTGTAATTTGGGCTCCCTCTCATCTAACAATGCCTGATTGCCCACATAGGGGATTCGGATCCATGAGTTACTTTTGTGTGGCACTGTATGCACATCTGTGTAATTGGGATTCAGGCCTCCTCATGTGTTGTGTGGTTGCCTGGGGACACTGGCACTCCCCCCTCACCTGTTGTGTTTGATATGCAGTGTGGGGCTGCCTGTTTGTGTTTGTGCATCTGCACCACTGCATTGGCATATCTTTAGTGTGCCATTGGCTGTATGTTGTTTGGTGGGTTTCCCCTGCTGTCCCTGGGACTTCTAGGTCATCAGTCAGCACAGCGATCATGGTTTGTATGTCCCATTGCTGCCATGGTATGGTATTTGTTCACCTGACATCTACAGTCTCCACAGGATATCTACATTTGTGTGCCCATTGGTGCAGATATGTGGGTCTGCATTATGATGGTCACTTCTGTCATTGTGTTATTGATGAATGTTGACAGTGTCAGCCCCCATGGGTGATGTTTGTCTGCACATGGCCAAAGGTATGTCTTATTTGCACTGCACTGTTTGCCTCACCCAATCTATGTTGCTATGGGACACAAGCACTACTATGTCACTGATGTGTTTGTTGTTCTGTGACCAGGGATAATCCATGCTGTTTGGCATTTGCAGCTTTTGCCATGACAACACTTACAATTTGGTCACTGTGATGATGGGGGGTTAGGCCCCATTGCCACAATGTTCAAAGAGTGTTTCAGCTATGGACCCCACACTTACCTTTTGGTCACTGTGATGATGGGGGTTTGGACCCCATTGCCACAATGTTCAAAATGTGCTTAAGATATGGACCCCACACTTACCTTTTGGTCACTGTGATGATGGGGGGTTAGACCCCATTGCCACAATGTTCAAAATGTGCTTCAGCTATGGACCCCACACTTACCTTTTGGTCACTGTGATGATGGGGATTTGGACCCCATTGCCACAATGTTCAATATGTGCTTCAGCTATGGACCCCACACTTACCTTTTGGTCACTGTGATGATGGGGTGTTAGACCCCATTGCCACAGTGGTCATGGTCTGCTTGCATTGTGTAGGCCACACACATTTATGTGTGACACATGTGATAGGGGGTCACATTGTATGTTCAATGTCATGTTCAGTGTTGTAGGCATTTGACACAGTCTACACACGCTTGTCATGGTGTTGGGGGATGTGTTTTTCTGACATTCCTTATGTTGGAGTATGCTGGTTGTGTCATGCATTACCCATCCTATGAGTAGGGGTGGTGTTGGTGGTAGGCATCCATCCCCCTATTAGTGGGGATGGTAGTAGTGACAGGCATCTAGCACCCCCTGAGTAGGGGTGGTGGTAGTGGTAGGCATCCATCCCCCTATGAGTGGGGATGGTAGTAGTGACAGGCATCTAGCACCCCCTGAGTAGGAGTGGTGGTAGTGGTAGGCATCCAGCCCCCCCTGAGTAGGGGTGGTGTTAGTGGTAGGCATCCAGCCCCCTATGAGTGGGGATGGTAGTAGTGACAGGCATCTAGCACCCCCTGAGTAGGGGTGGTGGTGGTGGTAGGCATCCAGCCCCCTATGAGTGGGGATGGTAGTAGTGACAGGCATCTAGCACCCCCTGAGTAGGGGTGGTGGTAGTGGTAGGCATCCATCCCCCTATGAGTGGGGATGGTAGTAGTGACAGGCATCCAGTCCCCCTGAGTAGGGGTGGTGTTAGTGGTTGGCATCCAGGCCCCTATGGGTGTATATGGCATTGGTGTTAGCCATCCCGCCCCTATGGTTCTGCTGTTGCTAGTGTAAGTCATTTCTGCATCCCTATGTGTGTGTGTTATATGTTGGGTACGTGTCGTTTATTTGTGTGGTGGGTGTTTGACTTACCTTCTGCGCCGTACGCGTCCGTACCTGTTCCGGTAATAGATGTAGAGTATTGGTAGGACCTGCGCGATGGGATTCATGGTTGGTTCGTCTCGTTCGGCTTTCTCGTTGCTTCGACTCGTACTCGTGGCTGGCGTGTTCGTCTCGTAGCCGTGGATCGTCTTGTGGCGCGAATCAGAGCTTATGTGCGCCTCTCCCGGATGCTCTGACGTGCCGTGAGTAGCGACGGGTTCGGTGCGTACGGAAGGCGCATCGTACTAGTCCGGCCGGAAGGTGCTGTATTTTGGCTTCCGTGCGACTCGATTCTGCGTTTACGGATCCGGCTCGGGCGGGGAACAGGAGCTGGATTGGGTGAGTACGGCTGGGTCGGGATCTGGGCAGTTATGCGCATCGTACTTGCTCGCTCGGACAAATGTTGGAATCGGTCGGGAAACACGCGTTCGGCTTGGGTTTTTTCCGGACGAATAGTGTTAGGTGCGCTTCCGGCCGGGATCGGAATCGACCCCAAAATGTTGGCAAGCCGCGCAAGAGAAAAAACTTCGCCTGCATTGCTTCGCGAAGTTTTTCAGAACTTTGTGCTCTGCACGGAGCGTGGAAGGGGCAAAACTCTGCGAACTCTGCCGGTGGAGCGGAATTCTTCGCCTACTCCTATCCCTGGGCAGATGTAGTGCACTCTACTAGAGACTTATAAGTCATTTAAATATGCCAATTGGGTATGAGCCAATGTTATCATGTTAAGAGGAAAGATCACATGCACTTTATCACTGGTTAGCAGTGGTAAAGTGCTTAGAGTCCAAAAGCCAACAAAAACTAATTCAGCAAAAAGTAGGACGAGGAGGGCAAACAATTGGGGGGTGACCCTGCAGAAATGGCCATTTTCCAATTTCAGGGAATTCTTTTTGTTCTCAGGGTCCAGGCCAGGCCTTGCTTGGGTTATAGAACATAATGGGCAGTGACTACATGCAGCAAGACATAAGTCAATCAGCACCGTTCTTTATGTTGGCAATAAACAGGGTCACAATGGTTTTTACGGGTGTCGTTACCCATGTAAAGCTTTGTTTCGGCACCACAATGTCTGAGCTTCATTTTGAAATGGGGGCAACAGGAATGAATGTTCAACTTGGTGGTCCTGGGGCTGTAGAATGAGAGAGTTCCACATCACTGCACAGTTTCACAACATGTCCATGCACCTGTGTTTGCTGAAATTGCTCAGTGTGAAGGACATGCTAAGAAACACAGAGCAGTGGCTGCCACTTCTTGTATCTGATCTGAACTGTGCACAGCTCATGCACTAACCCATGGATGTTCTTAATTAATGCATATGATGAGGTTTCCACCAAAGCCTCTTTTGGGCTGCTCTTGGGCACTCAATATGTTCATGATGTAACCCCTGATCCTTCTGTAAATCACCCGTTATATTTAATCAAGCTAACTATAACTTGTGCCCCACAATGCACTGCTATGACCTCAAATGTTACATCACTTATGACATGTTCAGTGACATCATTGATTACATAACTGATTACATTTCAAAGGATATAACCCTTTCTTAAAGCATACTGCATTTCATCTTTTTGTACTCAGAGAGTCACTATGGAATTAAATCAGTGTAATCTTTTACCGTTGATTCTCATAAAAGCAAATTATACATTTAGAAATAAATAAACAAATTATGTCCATTTAGCCAATACAGGGAGTGAAGGATGTAGGGAAATGCAATCCATATCCCTGGGCCAGCCATGCAATGTGCTGTATGTCCTAAATCCACCACAGAAGAAGACATAGATATAAACTATAAGAAGTCCAAGAACTATGAAAGTACTCATTAGGGACCTTTTCTTTCTGTAATTGCCATATCAATGGGAAACGTTTTTAATATATGATAACACTTGGCTGTAAGTATTCCTGTATCTTAGCCTCTGTGGAGAGTTGACTATACTCAGCATTCTTAAGAAGTTTTATGGCTGACAATGGGGTCGGGCAATGACAGATAAAGTTAGGCCAAAACCTGCGGTGCACAGCACAACACATGGCCTTGGTCTTGCAAGCGTTTTTATCGCAATCCCTGTAACAAGTCTTGCCTATTGTCCCTGCAACCTCAGGAACCAGATTCTCGCTACAATTAGATGCCATTAGAGGGATGCTAGCCTCAGTTGACCCCTATGTCTCTGATCACATTTTAAATAAAGTCAGCTTTTAAAAAAAAAAAAAAAAGCAGTACATTTTTTTATAAGGAGGCTGCATTTAAAAACAAAAGATATTTTGTTTGTTTGTTTGAGAGTGTTTCCATGGACCACTGCCTACTCCACAGCAACCTTTTCTTAACTATTACAAACAGTTTCCTTAGCGCTCCTTCCCATTTTCGATTGGGTTAACACATTGTTAGGAATTGGGTTTCTGGTTGTCAGAGTATGTACCATGTACAAGTAGGAACCAAAATCAAAAGTCAGAGATACACGTAGAGAGTACCTGTGCTCACTGTCCGGCAGCTTGGCACAGAGCAGTCAGGCTAACCTAAAGAGGCAATGTGTAAAGTATTCGTGCAACACACACAAACAGTAAAACTATGAATACACCACAAAAAGACTCCACAAAGGTTTCGAAAAATAGATTATATTCTGAACAAACAAGAACGAAACAACAAAAATCCAATGTATAGATGTTGAGATTTGAATTTTAAAGGAATAAATAAAGTGTAGAGCTTAGAAGCAAATTGTGCTAAAAATGGGTTATCTGGTCGCGCCGGACTGTGTCAAAGTCAAAGCTCAGGTCAACTTCGATGGAGCGGCCGGCTACAAGACCCATGCAGGTCCAGGTGAACAAAGTACCTTTATTTGTCCCAACAGTGAGATGTGTCGACTCGGGTCACTCAGTCGAGGGACGCATCGATCTTCTTCACACGGTGATGGCGATATGTTGGTTCCGTAGGCGGGTGCCGGAGTCAAGAGGCGTTGAGCGATACACAAGGTTTCTCCACATAGTCAAGGGGATGCGTAGATCTCACCAAGCTGAAGCAGCGGCGATACCGTTTACAAGGCGTCAAATTGGAGTGCAAAGCGCTGGTTCCGATGCTCCCGCAACTGGGTCGATGAGCCGGTTCTGCTATCGGCAGACAAAAGATGCGTCGAAATTCATTTTGCAAGTATCTGGACAAGTTCGAGTGAGCCAGGAACAAGAGTAGAGACTTTGATATCCCTGAGTCTCAAGCAACAGGAGGCAAGCTAACAAGTCCTTGGAGAGAACTTGGAAGGAAGGCAGAGCCAGCACTCCTTCAGCAAAGTCAGGGAACAGGAGGCAGCAGGGCAATGGACAGAAAGCAGGCCTTCCAGATCAGCAGCCCAGTTGAGTCCTTTAAGCAGCACCGGAGCTCTTCTGGCTAAGTTTCAGTGACAAATCCAGTAGTGTCTGATTTGACGGGATCAGAGCCCCAGTACTTATACCCAGAAGTGCCTTTGATATGGGGGGTGACTTCATAGCAGCTCTCTGATGTGCAGAGGTCCCCTTTCCTTCTGAGCCCTGTCTGCCAGGCTATCTATGGGGGGTAAATCGACCCTTTGTGTGGGGACAGGACACTAACTATTCAAGTGAAGAGTTAGCCCCTCCCCTCCATCCTGCCCAGACAAAGCCATCGGAATTCAGATGTATGCAGAGGGCTTCTCAGCCACATCTATCCTTTCTGTGTTTGTGGTTGTCTAGAGGGAAATGCACAAAGTGTAGCTGGCACCCACCCCAGACGTGTATTAGAGACAGGCTGTCAGGCACACAGAGCAGTAAGTGCAGAGAAATGTCTGCTTTCTAAAAGTGGCTTTTCTGAAACAGTAATGTTAACTCCAACTTGACCACTAAGGAGGTTGTCATCACCATTCCAAAGATATGAAACATGAGAAAGCTGCTCCTCTATGATCAGAAATTACAGCTTTATAGTGTATTAAGGAATTCTCATTGCTAACCTTTGAGAGGGGTAGGCCTCACCAGGACATGTAAAACATAACAGTATATGTCCTACCTTTTACTTTTATAGCTTCCTGCCCTTAGGGCTACCTAGGGTCTACCTTAGGGGTGACCTATATGTAATAAAAGGGAATTTTAAGGCTTGGTAAGTAGATTTAAATGGCGAGTCGAAGCGACAGTAAACTGCACACACAGCCCTTGCAGTGGTAGGCCTGAGACAGGTTTGAAAGGCTACTTCTGTGAGTGGCACAATCAGTGCTGCAGCCCATTAGTAGCTTTTAACTTACAGGCCCTGGGTATATGGTATACCACTTTACAAGGGACTCCGAAGTGAAATAAATATGTCAATCAAGCATACACCAATTACTGTTTAGGGAAGAAGCACATGCACTTTAGCACTGATCAACAGTAGGAAAGGGCTCAGAGAACTAAGGCCAACAAAAAAGATTAAGCAAAACGTGGAGGTGAAATGCAAATAGATTTGTGGAAGACCACCCTAAGGATGCCAGATCTAGCACGTGTCCCCCCTAGCTGAAAGTGGGGAGATCTATTTAGTCTCTAGGGAGTTCTCTTCACTAAGGCAGAAAACGCTGGATAGACCATCAGCACTGGAGTGGTCTACCTCTGGTCTGTGTTCCACCCTGAAATCCATACCCTGTAGGGAAATGGATCACCTCAAAAGTTTTGGATTCTCACCCCTTATTTACATGAGCCATCTTTGGGGTCTGTGGTCAGTCTGAATCAGTAAGTGAGTGACAAGCAGGTTTGGCCTAAGCTTTTTCAGTGTCCAAACCACAGCAAAAGTTTCCCTCTCAATAGCACCCCACCTTTGTTCCCTGGGGAATAACCTCCTGTGGATGAAGGCTACAGGTTGGTCTAGAGCCTCCTCATTAAATTGAGATAGTACGGCCCCTATGCCATGCTCTGAGGCATCTGTCTGAATGATAAACATCTTGGAAAAGTCAAGAGCCCTGAGCACAGGAGCTGTGCACATGCCTTGCTTCAGGAAGTCAAATGAAGTTTGGCATGTCTCTGTCCAAATCACATTCCTGGACTGCTTCTTCAAAGTCAGCTCAGTCAAGTGGGCAACAATGATGCCATATACCTTGACAAACCTCCTATAGTACCCAGTGAGGCCCAAAAATGCTCTGTCTTCAGTCTGGGTTTTGGGGGGCAGCCAGGCCATGATGATTTCTATCTTGGCCTGAAGGAGTTGCACCTCCTCCCTACCCACCAGGTGTCCCAGTACACCACAGACCACTACCCTATTTGGCACTGACTTGCCTTGATAGACAGGCCTGCCTGTTGCAGAGCTTGAAGCACTTCCTGAAGGTGAAAAAGGTGGTCCTTCCAGCTGCTATTGAATACAGCTATGCCATCCAGATAGGCAGCACAGAAGGCCTCCATACCAGCAAGGGCCTGGTTCACCAGCTTCTGGAAGGTGGCAGGGGCATTTTTCAATCCAAACGAAGTCACCTTAAACTGCTAGTGGCCCTCTGGAGTGGCGAAGGCTGGCCTTTCCTTTGCTCCCTCTATTAGGGTGATCTGCCAATACCTTGATGTAAGATCAAAGGTACTTAAGTACTGGGCAGCCCCTAACTGGTCATTCAGCTCATCATCCAGGGGAATGGGGTGAACATCTGTCGTAGTCACTGAAGTTAGCCCTCTGTAATCCACACAAAACCTCAATTTAGGTGGGTGGCCACCGCAGGTGCCCCATCCACCTCACTGGGAGTACATTCAGGGGCTGGTTTTCCTCGCCCCCTGCCTTTCCCCTATTTAGTAGCTGGCCGGGCCAATGTTCAAGGCTCCAGCCCTTTTTGACTCCCATCCTGGGCAGCCATGGGCCTTGTCGTAGCACAGATCCAATCATGTAATCCTAACATCTCCACATATGTTTTGAGCTTCACTTCCTCCCAGGTCGTATACTCAAGGTCATTACCCAACAAACAGTCCACAGGCATGGCAGGGCTCATTCTTACCTTCTGAAGACCTTAACCCCCTCCTCCCCCCACTCAAATGGAACAAGGGCCACCGGATAGTGACCCTCTTTGTTGTCAGCCACAACAGCCTTGTGGAACGCATGGGGAATTTCCTGCTCTGGAAAACCAGCTGACTCCTTACAATAGTCATACTGGCTCCTGTATCACTCAGAGACTCCACCCCTTGCCCATTGATGGTGACTTATTGCATACATATACTTTGCAGTATTTGAGGGCACATGGATCTTAGGAACCATCTCACTGTTACCCAGGGTCACTAGGGTAACCCCACTAAATTCCTCCCAATAACTGTGACACACTCCTCCCTCAGCACTATACTAGCCACCCCCTGAACCTTTCCTCCTGTGGGAGGTGGTGCTCTTTTTGGACACTTGGATCCCCCTTCCAGTGTCCATACTCGAAGCACTCATAGCACTTAATGGACTTGGGCTGCTGGCTTTCGTCAGGGTCATTTTTCGTCTGCTGGCCAGATTGGAAATGAGAACCAGATCTTTTGGGGGTGTTAAGAGAACTCTGTCTTTTTATCTCCCCCTTGCGTCTTCAAAGGAAACCCTGAGCAGCCTTTTTAGAGACCCCCAGATGCTTTCTTGGACACTCTGGTGCTGACCCAGATGTCTGCCTCTTCAGCAAGCGTCTTGGGGGTTAGTAAGCTTACTATCCACTAGGTGCTGGTGCAGCTCTGTAAAACAAATATAAAGCATGTGTTTCTTTAAAATTAAGTTATACAGCCCTGAATAATCATCTACTTTGCTGCCCCTCACCCAGCCCTTCAATGTCTTACCAACATAGTCTAAGCAATCAACCCAGCTCTGTGTGGACAGCTTGTGGATGGCCCTAAATCATTGTACTTTTCTGAGGTCAGCACAAACTTTCTGGTCAAGATGGCCTTCAGTGCAGTGTAGCATGTCTGGTCCCCCACCTCTAGTGTAAGAAGAGTGTCCTTTCCTAGCCTGCAAACCACTTGTCCACATCACCCCTCACCACATAACTGGGTACCAAATCTTTGGGTATTCGAAATCTTGACTTGTGCAGACACTGTCGGTATGCTGCCACCATTACTGTTGCTGGACCCCATATTTAGGGCTCTGATATCCTGCTCTCTGAGACTGAGACCGTGGGCCATCTTCCTTTCCTTCATGGCCAGTCTCCTCTCGTCTAGGGCCTGCTTTTTCTCAGGCAAGGCAAATTTCTGCTCCTGCTCTAGCTAAACAAGCTTCAGTTTGAGCTTACTTTCCTCCCTCCTGTCTGCCAGCTCTTCTTGGAACAGGTTCTTGGAGAAGACACTGCTCCTTGCTGGGGGAACCACTACTGCTGCAGGTCTTTGGCCACTTCCCTAAGAAGTGGTAAAATCCACATTAGAATTTAAACTCAGGTCATCCTCCTCCTCTATGATATCTTGCTCCTCCTCCCCTGGATTGTCAATCTCTGCAACCTGGGTCTACTCCCAGGCTCTCAAAGCTTTCTGGAACTCCATCTTCCTGGTGAGTCCTTTGATGGAAATTTGAAAATCCCTTACAGAACCCCTTCAGCTTGTTCCCACTGTAGGACTCTAACTTAGCCAGCTCAAAATCAGTTGCTGCAGGTACTATTCTCCAGTTTTGGACATGGTTCAGCAGAAAAAAACAACAGGCCAATTAGGAAGAAATGAAAAAGTTTTTAAATGGTCTTAGTATGGAATGGTAAATAACATTGAGTTACTATATGGTATTGCAGAAACACAAGTGCTATTCTCATCGCTGACCACCAATGTTAGAAATTGTGTTTCTAGTTATCAGAGTATGCACCCCGTACAAGCAGGAAACATAATCCTAGTCAGGGTAAGTTAGATATTCACTTAGAAATTACCTGTACTCACCCTCTGGTAGCTTGGCATAGAGGAGTCAGGTTACTAGACTCGCAACTAAAATCAGGAGAGATGTTGAGAGCATTTGAAAAGGTACTCAATTAGTTCGCCGTCAACGCTGAAAGAAGAAACAGATGACACATTTAAAGGAAAGAAGCAGAAACAAAGTGTGCTAAAGAGACAAGAAAAAAAGCATTTACAATGCAATAGGTCTCGCAACTGCGAGTTTTAGAGCTATTGGTATTGTAAATGGCAATGCCTTTTGAAAAATTAACAGGTATTGTAATTTATAATAGTAATTTTCCACCAGTACCATAACTACCACTATCACCACAGAGTAGTAATAGTAATAATTGTAGTGGTGGTTATGGTACTTGTGGTGGTTGTAGCGGTGGTGGTAGTGGTGGTGGTATTGGTACTGGTGGTGGTGGTACTTGTGGTGTTAGTGGTGGTGGTACTGGTGGTCTACGTGGATTTTATTTCATTACTTATGCTACTGCTGGAATAGTTTTAACAAAAAAATACAAAAACTAACAAACATTATCATTTGCAACGCCAATAGCTCAAACTTTTAGTAATGCCAGCCCTATTGCATTGCAAATGCTTGTTTTATGTTGCAGGCATGAGGTGCATCATCTACTTCCCAAAATACAATCTTAGATTTGTAGACACTCGTAACAGTCCTATGGTAGGAGGCAGTTGTTCAGCCAGTGTAAGGCTAATAGCTCACACAACTTTGCACTTTGATACCTGAAGTTTTAAATTACAATAAATGTAGTAGACCTCAGGCAGGAGACTTGAGTTACCAGTAACTGTGGAAAGAGCAATAACTTTAGAAACTGGTGCTTTATTTCACCTTTTCCGTGGTGTGAAGGTTACGTAACTGTTTTATTGCGTTCGAATGGGCACAATGGTGTAGGAGAGTAGGATCTGCTTCACATGGGTACCCCCACTTTTTGCTGATGCTTCACTGTTTTTCGACATTAGTCTGGCTGGGGCCCTGCTAATCAGAACCCCAGCCTAGCTGCTTCCTCTCTAAAATGGTTTCCATGTGCCTTAGGCACATCACTGATTGGAATCTGGAGTGCCCTTATAAGTCCCTAGTATATGGTATACTATGTACCAAGGGCACAGGTACCGCAGAGGCCTACCAGGGGCTGCAGCATGTATTATGCCACCCCTGGAAGGCCACCCAAACTGACACCACAGGTCTGCTACTGCAGCCTGGGTAAGGTGGTGCATGCACCCCTTACTGTGATATAGGTTACCTATATCACTAAATACATACACACATATAAACCTATAAGTCACTCCTAAGGCAGGCCTTATCAATCCTGAAGGCAGAGTGCGGGGTTCCTAAGTGAGAGGGTGCCCCTGCATGAGCAGGGCCCCTCTGCAGCGTTCGGAGACCCTTCTCTGATGCTGTTTGTAGTGCAGCCTGACCATATACTCTTAAGCGCATTATAACCTCGCGTTAAATGCTAACTTTGGAATGGCTGCACCTAAACATGTCGTGTTTGGTGTCAAACATCTTGGAATACTACCCCCGCCAATTCTGGCGGCGGGGGTAGCATTCCACCCTTCTAGAGGGAAAGACATGTTAACTCTGGCTAGCCCGGTAACTTCTTTCTAAAGCCCTGGCATCACAAAATGGATGCTGCTGCCACAGACACGAGTCTGGCCTCCTGCTGCTGGACGAAACTCCGGCAGGGGAGGCCTGGACAATAGGTTTCCTGTCCCAGGGAGGTGTGGCCACCTCCCCAGACAGGATAATGTGTATTGGGGCTGGGCGGGAGGACTTTCGGGTGCTTTGAAGTCCTGCACTGGGGGCACATTTGGTGTCCCTGTGCATACCCCAGTTCAAACCGGATCAGGGGCTTGCAGCCCCTGCTTTGGCACAAACTGGACAAAGGGAAAGGGGTGTAGCCACCCCTCTGCCCTGACCCACCCATAGGTGGGGCCACAGAGTAGTCCAACCCCTAAACTTGGTATAAGTATAGGAACCCAGTCCTTAGGACTTTAGATTATCCCTGGACGAAACTCTGAAACAGAATCCTGGACCTTCGACGCTCTACTCAAGATTAGAGGACAGAAGAATCTCCCTTGGGGTCAAGGAGTGACTCCCCTGCTTGGCAGGCACCAAAGACGCATCTGTCCGGTCTGCATTTCTGAAGCTCCCGTCGGACGCCGAAGTCTTCGCATCACCAGAGGTAGATTCTCAGACTTCCCCGAGGCTACCCTGAGTCCCCAGCAAAGCTGAGGCCCGTAGCTATCGTGGGTAACGTGAGACCGTGACCCCTGGACCCCGAGCACATTTGCAAGTGCATCCTCTTCTGGGTCTCCCACAAAGTCGTGCTTTGGGCTCCGAGTAGCCGTAGCCTCTAGCACCAACTGCACCGAAGATCACTGGCCTCCACTCCACGAGTGTCCTGTGAGCCAGATCCACGTGCGACGTCTCGAGGCTCCTTCGCGGTCGCTAGCCTGTTGGCTAGTAGCCCTTCACGAAGGCCAATCTTTTTCTTCTTCGGCATCCTGGTTGCTCCAGGCCTGCCCTCACTTACCCTCGCTGAGTGAGTTCCCCAGACCTTGCTGGTCTGCACCATCGACGATCTTCATCTTCATCGAGACTTGCCGTTGCCAAGGCTTGTTGGGTCCAATCCGGTCGCCGATACCTCAGCACTCGACAGACATTGTGTACCAGCCCGAATCCTGCTCCTGGTCACCGACAACGCCTCCTGGACCTCGTGGCTGAAGAGTCAAGATGACCGTCAACGCACCTGAAGCACTCGACATCGGTGGGCATCTGTCCATCGCCTTCCTGGTCACTGGCTAGTGACCCAGACTCTGTCCCCTCTGCTTTCAGGTTCTTCAGATCTCCGATCCACTCTTGGATCCACCCGGACACTTTCCACTTGGTCGCCAGCAGCACTTTGCAGCAGATCGCCATTCAAATCGACGACGAAACCCGACCCCGAAAGGCACCTATGCACCCGGCTTCCCGGGTGAGGTAACACGAGTACTCCGTTGCTCCCGTGGGTAGAGACTCTAGAACGACCTAGTTCTCAAAGGGTTTGCTCCAAGTCCTCCTTTAAGTGTCCCTTTTCTTTAATTTCCTGATCGCGACTTTCTCCATAGAAGTTAACGGCGTATCGCGGTTGTGTATTTACACTGCACGCGTCCCCCGTGGGTCCCCTGTGTCACTACCTTGGGTGGTTCCTTGTGGTCCAAGCACTTCTAGAGGCTCTAGGCCTAGTGTCTAGTTCAGTCGTGGTTCTTATACCACTTTATTGGTATAGGGTTTGGTACGCCCCTAGGGCCCAAACGTGTATTTGTGCTATTACTGTGTTTAAATAACTTATAACTTGTGTATTTCGAACTCTAGCCTCATAAAGAGACTAGAGGGGTGTGTTTAGCAATAAATACATATATTTTGAATATATACCTGGTGTGGTGCTCTTTCATTTGATCACTCAAGAGATTATAGACTGGTAAAACAAGCTGCTTTACATTCCTTCAAGACTTAGCCTGAAGGCTGCTCTCCATAGCTACCACTAGGATAGCTTTCAATAAGGTTGTCTTTAACCTATCTCCAATAAGGGGTTGTTTGGACTGGTGCAAGGTGCCCACTATAATTAGTGGACAGCATATGCCTTTCTACAACTCAAGAGAGTTTAGTAGGCCACACTAGAGTAGGTAGTGCATACACCACACCACACTAGTAATGTCTTTAAAGGTAGGATCTAGAGAATCCTTGCCAGAAGCCACTGGGCTTCTTCCCTCCAAGTATGATACACTCCCATTCTTGGAATTGAGAGCATTATGTAACTTGAGGAAATTAAGGACAGGCCAAAGTCCCACCACCCAACACCTTAAAGAGTTGTTGGTAGCTTATGACCTCAGTAAGCCCTTGGGGACTGAAGGGGTGGGAGCAGAGGGTGGGGCAGAAGAAGAGGAAGGGGCCAGGGGTAACAATACCCCCAGCCCCCCCTCTGAAACTGGCCAGGAGGGTGACAATGACCCTGACCTGGATAACCCAATCCCTCCTGTGGAAGATGAAGAGGATGATCAGAATGATACCCTCTTTGTCCCCCCAGGAAGGATTATGAGTGTGCCCAGAAAGTCTAGATCTCCTTCTCAGGAGTCTAACCACTCTGGCACCTCAATAGGGAGCTCTGTCTCATCTCATAGGAGGGAATCCTCTCATGAGAGGAGAAAGAGGCTGATTCAGTATGAGGAAGCTCAGCTTGAACTCAGAAGGAAGCAAGTAGCCTTAGACAGGGAGTCCCTAGATCTCTTTAGAGAGAAAAGAAAGTTGGGACTAGAGTCCCATGGTGGCAGCCATGTCCCTAGAGATAGGGAAAGGTCCTATGACCATAGGAACCTGAGCAAGATTGTCCCTCCCTACTAGAGTGGGGATGACATCCACAAGTGGATAACTGCTCTAGAGAGGGCCTGTAAAGTACAGAAGGTCCCTCAGGAGCAGTGGGCAGCAATCTTGTGGCTCTCCTTTGCAGACAAAGGTAGAGATAAGCTCCTCACTGTTAGAGAGGAGGATGCTGATAATTACAAGGTCTTGAAGAGTGCTCTTATTGATGGGTTTGGCCTAACCACTGAACAGTACAGGTTGAAGTTCAGAGATACCCAAAAAGCACAGACTCAAGACTGGGTAGACTATGTGGATTGTTCTGCCAAGGCTCTGGAAGGCTGGTTGATGGGCAGTAAGGTGTGTGACTTCTCAGGATTGTACAATCTGATAATGAGGGAGCAGATTCTTAATAACTGTCAAAATCAGCTGTTGCATCAATACCTGGTAGACTCTGATCTGACCTCTCCCCAAGAATTGGGAAAGAAGGCAGACAAATGGGTCAGAACCAGGGTGAAGCAGAAAGTACAGAACCAAGGTGGGGACACTAAGAAGCAAGATGCTAAGAACTCTGAAAAGGGTGGGGAGAAGGGTAAAGATCAAAAGTCTTCATCATGCCCCCAAAAATCTTCTTCAGGTGGGGATTCACAGTCTACAAAAGGGAAAGGCCAAAGAAAACCATGGTGCAAGGTCTGTAAGCAAAAGACCCACTGGACCAGTGATTGCACCAAGTCCAAAGACTCAAGTCCAGCACCCACCAATGCCTCTAAGGCACCTGTACCCCCTAGTACAGTTACAGTTGGTGGGAGTGCTCCAGCCAAGGGTTTAGTAGGGTTCACCCTGGGTACTGAGTTGGGCTCTGACCTAGTCAGAGAACTGACTCAGGCTGTGTTAGTCTGTGATGGAGGCATGGATGTGACCTCCTCTGTGAGTCCCAGTAATCTGGGCAAGTACAGACAACAGCCTTTAATCAATGGACGAGAGGCTTTGGCATTTAGGGACACAGGGGCAAGTGTCACAATGGTGACACAAGACCTTGTGAATCCTGGGCAAGTTATACTTGGTGAGATGTACCAAGTGACCAATGCTAGCAACGTCAGAACAGACCATACTCTGGCAGTTGTTAACTTCTCCTGGGGAGGGGTAACTGGCCTTAAGAAGGTTGTGGTGAGTGCAAACCTACCAGTCGAATGCTTGCTTGGCAATGACTTAGAGACTTCTGCTTGGGCAGAAGTGGAGCTCAGGACCCATGCAGAAATGCTGGGGATCCCTGCAGATGTGTTTGCTGTGACCAGGTCACAAGCCAAAATGTCTAGCACTGAACAGGCCTTGGATTCTGGAATAATGGACCAAGTGCCTTCCAAGAGGAGGAGTAGTAGGGTTAAGGCAGTGCCTTCCCCTTGGCTCAGGAAGAAGATCAGTCCCTTGAGGGGGATGATCTCAGTCCTGAAGAAGGAACTGTCCCAGAGGAACTTGAACCTGACCAGGTTGAGTTCTTGGGGACAGGGGGACTTTCTAGGGCAGATCTGAGCCAGGAGCAGCAGAGCTGCCCCTCCCTTGAACCCCTCAGACAGCAAGCTGCTGCTGAGGCTGCTGGGAAAGCTAGTGGTCCCCATACAGTGTATTGGGATGATGGACTCCTGTACTCAGAGAGTAGAGACCCCAAGCCTGGTGCTACCAGGAGGTTGGTTATACCTCTGAAGTTCAGGGGCTTCCTATTGACCCTAGCCCATGATATTCCCTTGGCAGGTCACCTGGGCCAGAACAAGACTTGGGACAGAATTGTCCCTCACTTTCACTGGCCCCACATGTCTGAAGACACCAAGGAGTTTTGTCGCTCCTGTGTAACCTGCCAGGCCAGTGGCAAGGCAGGTGGCACTACAAAGGCCCCCTGATACCACTACCTGTGGTGGGGGTGCCCTTTGAAAGGGTAGGGATTGACATTGTTGGTCCCATGGATCCCCAAACAGCATCTGGGCACAGGTTTATCCTGGTGGTAGTGGATCATGCCACCAGGTACCCAGAAGCTATTCCCCTCAGGACCACTACAGCACCTGTGGTGGCAAGGGCCCTCCTGGGAATTTTCTCAAGAGTGGGCTTTCCTAAGGAGGTAGTATCAGACAGGGGTGCTAACTTCATGTCTGGGTACTTAAAAGCAATGTGGAAGGAGTGTGGAGTGACTTATAAGTTCACCACACCCTATCACCCACAATGCAATGGTTTAGTTGAGAGATTCAACAAAACCTTGAAGGGCATGATTAAAGGGCTCCCAGAGAAGCTTAGGCGAAGATGGGACATACTCTTGCCCTGCCTTTTATTTGCATATAGGAGGTGCCTCAGAAGGGGGTTGGTTACAGCCCTTTTGAACTTCTGTTTGGCCACCCTGTCAGGGGTCCACTGTGCTTGGTGAAGGAAGGATGGGAGTTACCTCTCAAGCCCCCAAAGCAAGACATAGTGGACTATGTACTTGGTCTCCGCTCCCGGATGGCTGAGTATATGAAAAAGGCAACCAAAAACCTTGAGGCTAGCCAGGAACTTCAAAAGGCCTGGCATGACCAAAAGGCTGTTCTGACTGTTTACCAGCCAGGACAGAAGGTGTGGGTGTTGGAGCCAGTGGCCCCAGCAGCTCTCCAAGACAAATGGAGTGGACCCCACACTATTGTTGAGCAGAAGGGTGAGGTTACCTACTTAGTAGACCTAGGAACACCCAGGAGTCCCCACAGGGTTCTCCATGTCAACAGGTTAAAACCGTATGTGGACAGGGCAGACATGGGCTTGCTCATGGCTACTGATGAAGGGCAGGAGGAAGAGAGTGACCCACTCCCTGACCTGCTCTCACAGAACCCTGACGATGGGTCAGTAGACGGTGTAGCCTTGGCAGGCAGCCTCACTACCCAGCAACAAACTGATTGTAGACAGGTGCTCAATCAGTTTAGACACATGTTTTCACTGACACCCAGTCAGACCACCTGGTGCACTCATGAAGTGGACACTGGGGACAGTCTGCCTATTAAAAATAAGATTTATAGGCAACCTGACCATGTCAGGGACTGTATCAGGACTGAAGTCCAGAAAATGTTGGAATTGGGAGTTATTGAACCCTCAGATAGCCCTTGGGCTAGTCCAGTGGTCCTTGTGCCAAAACCTCACACCAGTGGTGGAAAAAGAGAGATGAGGTTTTGTGTGGACTACAGGGGTCTCAATGCAGTCACTAGGACTGATGCCCATCCAATACCAAGGGCAGATGAGCTCATAGATACTTTGGCCTCAGCCAAATATCTCAGCACATTTGACTTGACAGCTGGCTACTGGCAGAACAGACTAGCTGATACTGCAAAGCCCAAAACAGCATTCTCAACCCCTAGTGGGCATTATCAATTTGTGGTGATGCCCTTTGGTCTGAAGAATGCACCTGCCACTTTCCAGAGGTTGGTGAATACAGTTCTCACAGGTCTGGAAGCCTATAGTGCAGCATATCTAGATGATATTGCTGTCTTTAGCTCCACCTGGGAGGATCACCTGGTCCACCTCAGGAATGTTTTACAGGCTCTGCAAAAGGCAGGCCTGACTATCAAGGCCACTAAGTGCCAGATAGGGCAGAGTCAGGTTGTGTACCTGGGCCACCTTGTGGGTGGAGGCCAGGTTCAACCTTTGCAGAGCAAGATCCAGACTATCATGGACTGGACTGCTCCCACTACCCAGACTCAGGTGAGAGCCTTCTTAGGCCTGACTGGGTACTATAGGAGATTTGTCAAGGGGTATGGATCAATAGTGACACCCCTGAATGACTTAACTTCTAAGAAAATGCCCAAAAAGGTTCAGTGGACAGTTAGCTGTCAAAAGGCATTTGATGACCTGAAGCAGGCCATGTGCACTGCTCCCATGTGATTACTCCAAGAAGTTCATTGTTCAAACTGATGCATCTGAATTGGGGGTAGGGGCTGTACTGTCACAATTGAATGAAGAAGGTCAGGATCAGCCAGTAGCTTTCATTAGCAGAAGGCTGACCCCTAGAGAGAAACGTTGGTCAGCCATAGAGAGGGAGGCCTTTGCTGTGGTCTGGGCTCTGAAGAAGTTGAGGCCATACTTGTTTGGTACCCACTTCCTGGTTCAGACAGACCATAAGCCGCTCTTATGGCTAAAACAAATGAAGGGTGAAAACCCCAAACTGCTTAGGTGGTCCATTTCCCTACAGGGGATGGACTTTACAGTGGAACATAGACCTGGGAGTAACCATGCCAATGCAGATGGACTCTCTAGGTACTTCCACTTAGAACATGAAGACTTAACTGGGCAAGGTTAGTTTAATGTCCCTACGTTTGGGGGGGTTGTGTAGGAGAGTAGGATCTGCTTCACATGGGTACCCCCACTTTTTGCTGATGCTTCACTGTTTTTCGACATTAGTCTGGCTGGGGCCCTGCTAATCAGAACCCCAGCCTAGCTGCTTCCTCTCTAAAATGGTTTCCATGTGCCTTAGGCACATCACTGATTGGAATCTGGAGTGCCCTTATAAGTCCCTAGTATATGGTATACTATGTACCAAGGGCACAGGTACCTCAGAGGCCTACCAGGGGCTGCAGCATGTATTATGCCACCCCTGGAAGGCCACCCAAACTGACACCACAGGTCTGCTACTGCAGCCTGGGTAAGGTGGTGCATGCACCCCTTACTGTGATATAGGTTACCTATATCACTAAATACATACACACATATAAACCTATAAGTCACTCCTAAGGCAGGCCTTATCAATCCTGAAGGCAGAGTGCGTGGTTCCTATGTGAGAGGGTGCCCCTGCATGAGCAGGGCCCCTCTGCAGCGTTCTGAGACCCTTCTCTGATGCTGTTTGTAGTGCAGCCTGACCATATACTCTTAAGCGCATTATAACCTCGCGTTAAATGCTAACTTTGGAATGGCTGCACCTAAACATGTCGTGTTTGGTGTCAAACATCTTGGAATACTACCCCCCGCCAATTCTGGCGGCGGGGGTAGCATTCCACCCTTCTAGAGGGAAAGACATGTTAACTCTGGCTAGCCCGGTAACTTCTTTCTAAAGCCCTGGCATCACAAAATGGATGCTGCTGCCACAGACACGAGTCTGGCCTCCTGCTGCTGGACGAAACTCCGGTTGGGGAGGCCTGGACAATAGGTTTCCTGTCCCAGGGAGGTGTGACCACCTCCCCAGACAGGATAATGTGTATTGGGGCTGGGCGGGAGCACTTTCGGGTGCTTTGAAGTCCTGCACTGGGGGCACATTTGGTGTCCCTGTGCATACCCCAGTTAAAACCGGATCAGGGGCTTGCAGCCCCTGCTTTGGCGCGAACTGGACAAAGGGAAAGGGGTGTAGCCACCCCTCTGCCCTGACCCACCCATAGGTGGGGCCACAGAGTAGTCCAACCCCTAAACTTGGTATAAGTATAAGAACCCAGTCCTTAGGACTTTAGATTATCCCTGGACGAAACTCTGAAACAGAATCCTGGACCTTCGACGCTCTACTCAAGATTAGAGGACAGAAGAATCTCCCTTGGGGTCAAGGAGTGACTCCCCTGCTTGGCAGGCACCAAAGACGCATCTGTCCAGTCTGCATTTCTGAAGCTCCCGTCGGACGCCGAAGTCTTCGCATCACCAGAGGTGGATTCTCAGACTTCCCCGAGGCTACCCTGAGTCCCCAGCAAAGCTGAGGCCCGTAGCTATCGTGGGTAATGTGAGACCGTGACCCCTGGACCCCGAGCACATTTGCAAGTGCATCCTCTTCTGGGTCTCCCACAAAGTCGTGCTTTGGGCTCTGAGTAGCCCTAGCCTCCAGCACCAACTGCACCGAAGATCTCTGGCCTCCACTCTACGAGTGTCCTGTGAGCCAGATCCACGTGCAACGTCTTGAGGCTCCTTTGCGGTTGCTAGCCCGTTGGCTAGTAGCCCTTCACGAAGGCCAATCTTTTTCTTCTTGGGCATCCTGGTTGCTCCAGGCCTGCCCTCACTTACCTTCGCTGGGTGAGTTCCCCAGACCTTGCTGGACTGCACCATCGACGATCTTCATCTTCATCAAGACTTGCCGTTGCCAAGGCTTGTTGGGTCCAATCCGGTCGCCGACACCTCAGCACTCGACAAACATTGTGTACCAGCCCGAATCCTGCTCCTGGTTGCCGACAACGCCTCCTGGACCTCATGGCTGAAGAGTCAAGACAACCGTCAATGCACCTGAAGCACTCGACATCGGTGGGCATCTGTCCATCGCCTTCCTGGTCACTGGCTAGTGACCCAGACTCTGTCCCCTCTGCTTTCAGGTTCTTCAGATCTCCGATCCACTCTTGGATCCACCCGGACACTTTCCACTTGGTCGCCAGCAGCACTTTGCAGCAGATCGCCATTCAAATCGACGACGAAAGCCGACCCCGAAAGGCACCTATGCACCCGGCTTCCCTGGGTGAGGTAACACGAGTACTCCGGTGCTCCCATGGGTAGAGACTCTAGAACGACCTAGTTCTCAAAGGGTTTGCTCCAAGTCCTCCTTTAAGTGTCCCTTTTCTTTAATTTCCTGATCGCGACTTTCTCCATAGAAGTTAACGGCGTATCGCGGTTGTGTATTTACACTGCACGCGTCCCCCGTGGGTCCCCTGTGTCACTACCTTGGGTGGTTCCTTGTGGTCCAAGCACTTCTAGAGGCTCTAGGCCTAGTGTCTAGTTCAGTCGTGGTTCTTATACCACTTTATTGGTATATGGTTTGGTACGCCCCTAGGGCCCAAACGTGTATTTGTGCTATTACTGTGTTTAAATAACTTATAACTTGTGTACTTCGAACTCTAGCCTCATAAAGAGACTAGAGGGGTGTGTTTAGCAATAAATACATATATTTTGAATATATACCTGGTGTGGTGCTCTTTCATTTGATCACTCAAGAGATTATAGACTGGTAAAACAAGCTGCTTTACATTCCTTCAAGACTTAGCCTGAAGGCTGCTCTCCGTAGCTACCACTAGGATAGCTTTCAATAAGGTTGTCTTTAACCTATCTCCAATAAGGGGTTGTTTGGACTGGTGCAAGGTGCCCACTATAATTAGTGGACAGCATATGCCAGGCCAACTTCTCACAAATGGGGCTTATTTCCAAGTCCCTTGCACTGCCGGTGCTTCACTTGTGTGGATAAAAGTGACGCAGCGGCGGCGCAAGGGGCTTGTTAATAAGCCCCAATGTCCTGTTTCTCTGGCTCTAAAGCAGCCTTGCTGACCTGGTTCTCTGGCTCTACAACGGCTCTGCTGACCTGGTTCTCTGGCTCTAAAGCAGCTCTGCTGACTGGTTCTCTGGCTCTACAGCGGCTCTGTTGACCTGGTTCTCTGGCTCTAAAGCAGCTCTGCTGACCTGGTTCTGTGGCTCTAGAGCGGCTCTGCTAACCTGGTTCTCTGGCTCTAAAGCAGCTCTGCTGACCTAGTTCTCTGGCTCTACAGCAGCTCTGCTGACCTGGTTCTCTGGCTCTACAACGGCTCTGCTGACCTGGTTCTCTGGCTCTACAGCAGCTCTGCTGACCTGGTTCTATGGCTCTACAGCAGCCTGCTGACCTGGTTCTATGGCTCTAAAGCAGCTCTGCTGACCTGGTTTACTGGCTCTAAAGCAGCTCTGCTGACCTGGTTCTGTGGCTCTAGAGCAGCTCTGCTGACCTGGTTCTCTGGCTCTAAAGCAGCTCTGCTGACCTGGTTCTCTCCCTCTAAAGCAGCTCTGCTGACCTGGTTTCTCTGGCTCTACAGCAGCTCTGCTGACCTGGTTCTCTGGCTCTAGAGCAGCTCTGCTGACCTGGTTCTCTGGCTCTAGAGCAGCTCTGCTGACCTGGTTCTCTGGCTTTGAAGCAGCTCTGCTGACCTGGTTCTCTGGCTCTAAAGCAGCTCTGCTGACCTGGTTCTCTGCCTCTAGAGCAGCTCTGCTAACCTAGTTCCTAGGCTCTAGAGCAGCTCTGCTGACCTGGTTCTCTGGCTCTAAAGCAGCTCTGCTGTCCTGGTTCTCTGGCTCTAAAGCAGCTCTGCTGACCTGGTTCTCTCCCTCTAAAGCAGCTCTGCTGACCTGGTTCTCTGGCTCTACAGCAGCTCTGCTGACCTGGTTCTCTGGCTCTAAAGCAGCTCTGCTGACCTGGTTCTCTGGCTCTAAAGCAGCTCTGCTGACCTGGTTCTCTGGCTCTAGAGCAGCTCTGCTGACCTGGTTCTCTGGCTCTAAAGCAGCTCTGCTGACCTGGTTTCTCTGGCTCTACAGCAGCTCTGCTGACCTGTTTCTCTGGCTCTAAAGCAGCTCTGCTGACCTGGTTCTCTTCCTCTAAAGCAGCTCTGCTGACCTGGTTCTCTGGCTCTACAACGGCTCTGCTGACCTGGTTCTCTGGCTCTAAAGCAGCTCTACTGACCTGGTTCTATGGCTCTAAAGCAGATCTGCTGACCTGGTTCTCTGCCTCTAGAGCAGCTCTGCTGGCCTGGTTCTTAGGCTCTAGAGCAGCTCTGCTGACCTGGTTCTCTGGCTCTAAAGCAGCTCTGCTGACCTGATTCTTAGGCTCTAGAGCAGCTCTGCTGACCTGGTTCTCTGGCTCTACAACGCCTCTGCTGACCTGGTTCTCTGGCTCTAAAGCAGCTCTGCTGACCTGGTTCTCTGGCTCTAAAGCAGCTCTGCTGACCTGGTTCTCTGGCTCTAAAGCAGCTCTGCTGACCTGGTTCTCTGGCTCTAGAGCAGCTCTGCTGACCTGGTTCTCTGGCTCTAGAGCAGCTCTGCTGACCTGGTTCTCTGGCTCTAAAGCAGCTCTGCTGACCTGGTTCTCTCCCTCTAAAGCAGCTCTGCTGACCTGGTTTCTCTGCCTCTAGAGCAGCTCTGCTGACCTGGTTCTCTGCCTCTAGAGCAGCTCTGCTGACCTGGTTCTCTGCCACTAGAGCAGCTCTGCTGACCTGGTTCTTAGGCTCTAGAGCAGCTCTGCTGACCTGGTTCTCTGGCTCTACAATGCCTCTGCTGACCTGGTTCTCTGGCTCTAAAGCAGCTCTTCTGACCTGGTTCTCTGGCTCTAAAGCAGCTCTGCTGACCTGGTTTCTCTGCCTCTAGAGCAGCTCTGCTGACCTGGTTCTCTGCCTCTAGAGCAGCTCTGCTGACCTGGTTCTTAGGCTCTAGAGCAGCTCTGCTGACCTGGTTCTCTGCCACTAGAGCAGCTCTGCTGACCTAGTTCTCTGGCTCTAAAGCAGCTCTGCTGACCTGGTTCTCTGGCTCTAGAGCAGCTCTGCTGACCTGGTTCTCTGGCTCTAAAGCAGCTCTGCTGACCTGGTTCTCTGTCTCTAAAGCAGCTCTGCTGACCTGGTTCTCTCCCTCTAAAGCAGCTCTGCTGACCTGGTTTCTCTGCCTCTAGAGCAGCTCTGCTGACCTGGTTCTCTGCCTCTAGAGCAGCTCTGCTGACCTGGTTCTTAGGCTCTAGAGCAGCTCTGCTGACCTGGTTCTCTGGCTCTACAATGCCTCTGCTGACCTGGTTCTCTGGCTCTAAAGCAGCTCTGCTGACCTGGTTCTCTGGCTCTAAAGCAGCTCTGCTGACCTGGTTCTCTGCCTCTAGAGCAGCTCTGCTAACCTAGTTCCTAGGCTCTAGAGCAGCTCTGCTGACCTGGTTCTCTGGCTCTAAAGCAGCTCTGCTGACCTGGTTCTCTGGCTCTAAAGCAGCTCTGCTGACCTGGTTCTCTCCCTCTAAAGCAGCTCTGCTGACCTGGTTCTCTGGCTCTAAAGCAGCTCTGCTGACCTGGTTCTCTGGCTCTAGAGCAGCTCTGCTGACCTGGTTCTCTGGCTCTAAAGCAGCTCTGCTGACCTGGTTTCTCTGGCTCTACAGCAGCTCTGCTGACCTTTTTCTCTGGCTCTAAAGCAGCTCTGCTGACCTGGTTCTCTTCCTCTAAAGCAGCTCTGCTGACCTGGTTCTCTGGCTCTACAACGGCTCTGCTGACCTGGTTCTCTGGCTCTAAAGCAGCTCTACTGACCTGGTTCTATGGCTCTAAAGCAGATCTGCTGACCTGGTTCTCTGCCTCTAGAGCAGCTCTGCTGGCCTGGTTCTTAGGCTCTAGAGCAGCTCTGCTGACCTGGTTCTCTGGCTCTAAAGCAGCTCTGCTGACCTGATTCTTAGGCTCTAGAGCAGCTCTGCTGACCTGGTTCTCTGGCTCTACAACGCCTCTGCTGACCTGGTTCTCTGGCTCTAAAGCAGCTCTGCTGACCTGGTTCTCTGGCTCTAAAGCAGCTCTGCTGACCTGGTTCTCTGGCTCTAAAGCAGCTCTGCTGACCTGGTTCTCTGGCTCTAGAGCAGCTCTGCTGACCTGGTTCTCTGCCTCTAGAGCAGCTCTGCTGACCTGGTTCTTAGGCTCTAGAGCAGCTCTGCTGACCTGGTTCTCTGCCACTAGAGCAGCTCTGCTGACCTAGTTCTCTGGCTCTAAAGCAGCTCTGCTGACCTGGTTCTCTGGCTCTAGAGCAGCTCTGCTGACCTGGTTCTCTGGCTCTAAAGCAGCTCTGCTGACCTGGTTCTCTGTCTCTAAAGCAGCTCTGCTGACCTGGTTCTCTCCCTCTAAAGCAGCTCTGCTGACCTGGTTTCTCTGCCTCTAGAGCAGCTCTGCTGACCTGGTTCTCTGCCTCTAGAGCAGCTCTGCTGACCTGGTTCTTAGGCTCTAGAGCAGCTCTGCTGACCTGGTTCTCTGGCTCTACAATGCCTCTGCTGACCTGGTTCTCTGGCTCTAAAGCAGCTCTGCTGACCTGGTTCTCTGGCTCTAAAGCAGCTCTGCTGACCTGGTTCTCTGCCTCTAGAGCAGCTCTGCTAACCTAGTTCCTAGGCTCTAGAGCAGCTCTGCTGACCTGGTTCTCTGGCTCTAAAGCAGCTCTGCTGACCTGGTTCTCTGGCTCTAAAGCAGCTCTGCTGACCTGGTTCTCTCCCTCTAAAGCAGCTCTGCTGACCTGGTTCTCTGGCTCTAAAGCAGCTCTGCTGACCTGGTTCTCTGGCTCTAGAGCAGCTCTGCTGACCTGGTTCTCTGGCTCTAAAGCAGCTCTGCTGACCTGGTTTCTCTGGCTCTACAGCAGCTCTGCTGACCTTTTTCTCTGGCTCTAAAGCAGCTCTGCTGACCTGGTTCTCTTCCTCTAAAGCAGCTCTGCTGACCTGGTTCTCTGGCTCTACAACGGCTCTGCTGACCTGGTTCTCTGGCTCTAAAGCAGCTCTACTGACCTGGTTCTATGGCTCTAAAGCAGATCTGCTGACCTGGTTCTCTGCCTCTAGAGCAGCTCTGCTGGCCTGGTTCTTAGGCTCTAGAGCAGCTCTGCTGACCTGGTTCTCTGGCTCTAAAGCAGCTCTGCTGACCTGATTCTTAGGCTCTAGAGCAGCTCTGCTGACCTGGTTCTCTGGCTCTACAACGCCTCTGCTGACCTGGTTCTCTGGCTCTAAAGCAGCTCTGCTGACCTGGTTCTCTGGCTCTAAAGCAGCTCTGCTGACCTGGTTCTCTGGCTCTAAAGCAGCTCTGCTGACCTGGTTCTCTGGCTCTAGAGCAGCTCTGCTGACCTGGTTCTCTGGCTCTAGAGCAGCTCTGCTGACCTGGTTCTCTGGCTCTAAAGCAGCTCTGCTGACCTGGTTCTCTCCCTCTAAAGCAGCTCTGCTGACCTGGTTTCTCTGCCTCTAGAGCAGCTCTGCTGACCTGGTTCTCTGCCTCTAGAGCAGCTCTGCTGACCTGGTTCTCTGCCACTAGAGCAGCTCTGCTGACCTGGTTCTTAGGCTCTAGAGCAGCTCTGCTGACCTGGTTCTCTGGCTCTACAATGCCTCTGCTGACCTGGTTCTCTGGCTCTAAAGCAGCTCTTCTGACCTGGTTCGCTGGCTCTAAAGCAGCTCTGCTGACCTGGTTTCTCTGCCTCTAGAGCAGGTCTGCTGACCTGGTTCTCTGCCTCTAGAGCAGCTCTGCTGACCTGGTTCTTAGGCTCTAGAGCAGCTCTGCTGACCTGGTTCTCTGGCTCTAAAGCAGCTCTGCTGACCTGGTTCTCTGGCTCTAAAGCAGATCTGCTGACTGGTTCTCTCCCTCTAAAGCAGCTCTGCTGACCTGGTTCTCTGGCTCTACAGCAGCTCTGCTGACCTGGTTCTCTGGCTCTAGAGCGGCTCTGCTGACCTAGTTCTCCGGCTCTAGAGCAGCTCTGCTGACCTGGTTTCTCTGGCTCTACAGCAGCTCTGCTGACCTGGTTCTCTGGCTCTAGAGCAGCTCTGCTGACCTGGTTCTTAGGCTCTAGAGCAGCTCTGCTGACCTGGTTCTCTGGCTTTGAAGCAGCTCTGCTGACCTGGTTCTCTGGCTCTAGAGCAGCTCTGCTGACCTGATTCTCTGGCTCTACAACGGCTCTGCTGACCTGGTTATCTGGCTCTAAAGCAGCTCTACTGACCTGGTTCTATGGCTCTAAAGCAGCTCTGCTGACCTGGTTCTCTGCCTCTAGAGCAGCTCTGCTGACCTTGTTCTTAGGCTCTAGAGCAGCTCTGCTGACCTGGTTCTCTGGCTCTAACCCAGCTCTGCTGACCTGGTTCTCTCCCTCTAACACAGCTCTGCTGACCTGGTTTCTCTGGCTCTACAGTAGCTCTGAGGACCTGGTTCTCTGCCTCTAGAGCAGCTCTGCTGACCTGGTTCTCTGGCTCTAAAGCAGCTCTGCTGACCTGGTTCTCTGGCTCTAAAGCAGCTCTGCTGACCTGGTTTCTCTGGCTCTACAGCAGCTCTGCTGACCTGGTTCTCTGGCTCTAGAGCAGCTCTGCTGGCCTGGTTCGTAGGCTCTGGAGCAGCTCTGCTGACCTGGTTCTATGGCTCTAAAGCAGCTCTGCTCTGGCAGGACAGAGTGCGGGGCAGAGTGAAAGGCAGGGCCAAGCAAGAATATGAGTATAGGTGGGAAGACAGAGCGCAACTGAAGAACATGAGGATTAGTGTTAGGACAGAGTGCGGGGCAGAGGAACAGGCACCTAAAGTTAAAAACATGAGGATAAGTGGCAGGACAGTGTGGGCAGAGGAACAGGCATGGCTAGTTAAAAACCTGAGGATAAGTGGCCGGACAGAGTGCGGGGCAGATAAAAAGCACAGCGAGGCAAGAACAATACTGTTGTGTGTTGAGGCAACAAAAGCGAAAAAAAGCAAAGTAAATACCATGTGGCACAAAGTTCTTGATATGCTGAAGCGCTGAACTTTATGTGTCTGCCTTGTATAGTTGCATCGCGCAGTGAAACTGAAACCTAAATCAAGGTGGGAGCGTGTGAAAGCTTACATCGCTCGAGAGGAGTCGCCGTGCGCGTGCACATCGCCTGTCCGGGCGCGCACATGTTTTGTCTCCCTTCGCACACCAAACCCACAACAATAGTCTCGCCAAGGCGAAGCAGCGCATGCGCTGCGTTCGCTAGGCGAGACCTAAAAAGATCAGAGCAGGAAGCAGACTTTAGTTAGAGGAGAGAGCAGGGAAAGGAATCTGAACAGAAAGGCAGATAATTTATCCAGAAATTGAGATGCAGACATTTCCATAATCTCAGGAGCTGGAGATGAGAGGTTTTCAGTTTCTTGTGAATATATAACTAGTGTGACTTTGTGTCCCTTCTGGAAAGAGGCTGCAACGTGAGGGGACTGCTCCAGAGAAGGGTTGAGAGGTGCTTGATTGTGTTTTGAGTTTCTTCAAATCCACACCTAAGGTTTTTTTGTTCCTAAATTTTTCGTGGCTTCTGAAATTTTATGGCAGAGTGTAAATATTCAAGTTGTGCAAGGAGAGTGGCTTTGAAATTTATGTGGGAATATACCAGGTACATATAGAATTCACATTGTATCATTAATGTACCACCAGTTCCTTCACAATTCAAGCATGTATATCCTCAAATGACACAAAGGCACAAAGTATAGCTCAAATGGTGTCTGTTTTATTTCTCAATTATTTTTATATTTATCACAGATCACCATATTCAATGTTTTCAATAGAGAAAGGTTGCTCCAAAGGGAGTGTGGAAAGAGGGAGAGTGCTCAGAACTAGAGTGTAATCTTAAGTAGTCTAGGACCATTGTTTCCTATACCAAACGTTACCCAGGTTCTTGGACTTTTGTGGGTCACCCCATTATATCGTAATGGTTGAAATTTATGTGGGCAACTTGAAATTTGGTTTTGGCTTTGTATCCCTTTCTTTCTGTACCTATGTTGCTTGAATATGAATTTACCTTTGAAGAAATGAAAGACAAGAGGCATTTGGAAAACAGGAACAATTGTTTGATTAAATGCAGCAGCCGGGAGATCAGGCAACAAAGTCGAGGTCCGAAAACTGTCTCAAAACACATTGGTGTCGGCCGTCATTTTATACTTTACATGACGCATTATAAAACGATTTATGCATTACTTTCGGCGACAGAAATTTGGTCCTAGTCATGGGTCCATAAATGGGGAGTTTGATAAGAAGCGCAGGTGGGCTTTGACTTATTGTAGAAATACTGCAGGGCCAGTGGGAGCTTGCCCATATGTCCAGCATGAGGAGTGTGCCATCACTGTGTGCAATGTGCCTGCTGTGTTCTGATTGGCTGTGTGTTCCTAACTTAGGGGGTCATTACGATGGCGGGCGGACAAAGTCCGCCCGCCACCGTAACGGAATGCGGGACCGTCCGCAAGGGGTGCGGCAGTCCAGCACCTGACATTAGGATGCCACTGCCACCCTGGCGGTGGGACACCCTATTTCCAGCATTGTGACGGGCGGTGCTCACAGCACCGCCCGCCACAATGCTGTGAATGCACGTCCTGCATTTGCATGCACAACGTGACAGGCACCGCGCGGTGCCTGCCACCTTGTGCATACAAATGGATGGTACCCCCCATGTGCACCCCCCACCCCCTCAACACCCTGGGGGCCCGCAACGGGCCCCCAAAAGCAAACACCGTATGCCTTTCCATGGCGGCAACGCCGCCATGGAAAGGCTGCTTTCCGCATTCATCTTAATATGGATGGCGGTGTCTTGCAGACACCGCCACCATATTATCCTTGTTTTCCGCCAGTCGACAAGTCGACCTGCGGAAAAGCGGCGGACGGTCTTTCCGTCTGCCGCGGACCCCCCAGCCATCATAATATGGCGGGGGTTTTTTGCTGTGTGGATGGCGGGCGGATCGCCCCCGCTGGGCCGGCGGTGACTACCGCCGGCCCAGTGGGGCGATCCGCCCGCCATCATAATGACCCCCTTAGTGTGGCATTTGACTTTGTGGTGTTTTTGAGAATGCGTGCCGCTTCAGCCAAATGTGTCTAATTTTAATTAATTTGTGTGGCCCTGAAAGCGAAGCAGTGTTTTTCGGGGATTATTTAATAGGATGGCACAAAGTCACGCAAAGCATGGCGTCAAACACTTATCATTTTAAAACCCTGAAGACGCAAGACAAAATTGAGCAGCACCACTCCAGCGTTTGTGCAGCCATTGGTAAATAACAGCCATTGTGTTAATTGGTACTGTTTCTGTTACAGAAAAAGAGGGCTTGTGTCCCTATGAAGACAGTAACATAGGATGTACCTTCCCATTAGAGCACAACAAGTGCCTAAGTGACAGCGACTGTCCCGAAGAGGAAAAGTGCTGCGGTACCTGCATAAAAAAGTGCACCAAACCTTATCGAGGTATGTGGGTAATCTCTTGCTCTATTGCTTAATATAATCTACTCAGATGTAAGAGTTCAGGGATTCATAACACACAGGTGAAACCAATCACATACAAGCAATACATGCAAGCAAAGCCAGAAGCAAAATAGGGATTGTGCCTTGTAATTTATCAACTAGGTTTTATGTATTTAGCAGGTAGCTTTCGATCAGAAATGTTGTACATAGCATCAAAAACACTCTAATGGTACATTGGCAATTTAGCCAAACACATATAACTGGCTGGAGATGGAGAAAGAGATGTGAAGTATGACAATGCATCCGTATATGTAAATTAAAATACTTGCACATTACCATTATTCTGTGTTCCTCGGACAGGCTGGCCAAGGATGAGAAGACAGACTGAAGGCCTGTTTGTGGGTGGTAGTTGTGAGCCAATGAGGGGAGGCCTACCTGATGTTGGATGGGACAGCATACACCCTACACAACACAGAGATACTGATCCAGTGCTAACAATAAAAATTCTTCTCCTATATGCTTCGGTCATCCAGGTACAACTATCCCTCCAAAATACTTACTATATCCATATGACGGTGGGGCCCATAACACCGCATATACATTCACTCACTCATTTATTCCCTGGATTTCCTCCGTCCTTAAGCTAGGAGAAAAACAGTAGAACGATTCGCTGGAAGGAGACGGGATACCTCTTGTTAAAACGACATAATATTTCTCATTGCTTTTAAGGTATTCCGCTCATTGGTCGATGGACCAACTAGTAGGAATCAGTTGATGGTGATTAAGACCAGCTCAATCACAATAAACCTTTAAACATTTACATTTATCATTGAGCTAAGGAATCACTGAGTCAGTTTAAAGATAATAAAGTTTATATAAAGTTTAGAAGCATGAATAAGTTTCAGGTTTATTATTCAGATTATTACATTTATCATCATTATAAGAATAAATTGAAATTGCAATGCATACCTATTAGATGGAAGAATAAAGTTCGAAACCGCAAGAACTCCCAAAAGATCTATCTATCTGTCCTGGAAAACAGGCCTTCTCGTTCCTTTCCCCTTCAATATTTTATGAATAAAAAGTCTAATAGTTCTAAATGGAAAAATCTATCAAGAGTAAAAAGTTCTCCAACAACAGCATATTATGCTCAATCAAAAAATATAAAATAGCAGCAGCAGCATCAGCTCTTCAGCCATCAGCAACAGCAACCCCAAAAGTGGTTAAAGCAGCATCCAGCAAACAGCAGCAACTACTAACAGCAACCCGCAGCAGCTCGCAGCAACTAACCCCCTCCCCTCAAGAGTAGGTCTTCTTATACCCTAATACTAGCTTACTAAGTGAAAATGTTGCATCTTTATGGCGTGATTCTCTCTAATTGGTTCATTCAAGTCCATATACATTTTATCATCAGAATCCTTGTTCTAACCAGTTCTTTTTGGAATGTCCATGCCTTCATCCTTTCACACGGTTTCATGACATTACTCATCCGTTTTGGTAGTCAAATTTTGTATCATTTTCCGATACTTTCTAAGTTCAACAGTTCCCTTTGTCTCTTGTTCATTTATTCTCCTTGACTTCTCAGAATATTGCTGATCAGTCTTGGCACACATTTACTTCGTAAGGTCATAATAGCCTTGACCATACTTCCATCCTAGGCTCTTAGTACGATCACATGATCTCTCTTGTTCACGGCCTTTCTCCTTTTCCATAATTCCTCTCGCGCATGCGTATTCTAGCTCATGGCGGCCATTTTATATTGCTGCTCAACAGGCCTAAGCGCACTATTTATAAAGATAAACAAAATATAGTTAAGAATAAAGAATATAAACCCTTTCGTTTCCCTCCCGTCATTCTACGTACCCCAATTAGGTATTACCTAGCAAAAAGCAACATATAAAGCCGTCCCTTACTTACCATCACTTTATTTTGCCACTACACGTTTTTATTTTCAAAGCACAAACTTACATTTTATTATTTTATTAGTACGCAAATATTAGATTTATGTTACCCACGTCAACAATTATAAGTAAATTAGTTTGCACATGACTAGCGTGTTACCTTTAACCCTTCACATGTAACATACATTGTTGGTTATTTACTTAAACAAACTTGTTTGTTAATCATTTTACATAAATATTAGGAGGTTAAAAAAAATTCTTTTACCCTGCTCCATCAATACCATTGGGACTGGCCCGAGCGGCATAGATCCCCTTTATTTATACCCTCGGCCGCGCCCGCCCAGAGGGGTGTGTGCTTCTTATCTCCGACTGTGTATCTCCCAGGTGGGTCACAACAGGAGTTTACAGTCAATATCCGTGTGAGTTGTGCAGGAGCTGAACCTTAGACTGTCTTACCAGAATTTAGGTTTTTGTAAGCTCTTGTTTCAGGATCAGCCATCCAGCTTGGTGCCAGTAGGGGTGGGAAGATGTGGTAAAGTCTCTGACTTTGTCGAACAGGGATATTGGGGCGCACCGAGAAGGACACCGTTGCCTGCAGCCTGTACAGAGTCTCATCAGTGCACATGTTTGGATCAGGGCATTGGCTGTGAGGGAAGGAGGCTAAGGGGACTCAGGCTTTCCTGGTGGAAGGAGATGAGGGAGGGTGTCAAGAGGAAGAGGATGGATCCAGGAATAGTGGCCAGGGTCATAGATGGGGAGAAGCAGAAGATCTTTTTATATTGGGAAGTGAATTGATCTTACAGTGCATTTCATTACAGCAGGAATATAAAAACCATGTTCATTATATATTGTACAGGGGAATAAATGTGTTAACTAACAGTTCAGACAACAAACATTCATCAATAGTCCATCTTTAGATTTTCTGTTTCAGCTCACACCTACGCTTCTCAAATCGTTTGCATAAACCATTCTCTTATGGTAAATTTCTGCCAGGACCAGAGTCTTTTAAATTTTCTGTTCCCATTCTTCAAACGTGGGGGCAGCTGTCGATCTTCAATTTTGAGCTGCCTTGAATATATTGTGATTTCCCACCTCCAGGGTACGAATATCTTCTAAACTCTTACTATGTAACCGGTACTAGGCGGGCGATGGAATGTCTCCCTGTGGACTTCCGCCCTCTCACTAACCTGTCGGCCCGAAAAAGAATTGCTCAACCTCAGGTACTTGAAGAAACTACTTGTGAATATTACATTTTTATCTAACTTCTTCAAACATGATAAAACTGTCTTGATTCCTTGATTGTTTAAGTGCCCA
Organism: Calotriton arnoldi; assembly: GCA_963921515.1. Lineage (NCBI taxonomy): Eukaryota > Metazoa > Chordata > Amphibia > Caudata > Salamandridae > Calotriton > Calotriton arnoldi. The sequence goes on along the minus strand of CAWUFW010002813.1, from coordinate 43,610 downwards.
TACATCATTTTTGACCCATTCCGGTATCATGGCGGATAATTCTTGAGTGATAAGTTTTTCCCCGCCTATATGTTATAGCTCTTCTAATCCATAAACAAACGAGTCTGAAATTGAATATTTTTGTATTTTCCAGGATTCAAAAATGTGCAAGTGAAGCCCTGTAAGCCTCACATCCCTGTCATTACCCTTACGAGGATTGTATTATATTGAAATATTCATTTCCGGTATCACGAGTCATTGCAGTAGCTGAGATGAAGCCGCTAAGTCATATAATTCTAAACTGGGAAAGATCCAACTCCTTTCTCCTACAGTAGGCAAGGATTTTCCCTTTGCCACTCTTGGCCACTCACTTCCCCACATCAATAAAGTTACCAACCATTTTTTTAAAGCAAGTGTATTTATGTAACATGAGAGTGACTGAAAGAAACCATTTTAATGATATGAATTCTATCTACTATTGAAAGGGGACTATGGAAGCACTTATCCAAACCCTTCTTTAGATTGGATCGTAATCTATCATCATTTAAGCGCGAAGCGTCACCTGGTCATGTGGAAACATATATTCCCAAGCATCTGATTGGGCATGACGTCACCAAATTGTGACGAATAGTGATTTGAATACACTAGATAAATAATAAACCTAGGGCCAGTTGTAAGTAAGAACCAATTTGCGTTTTCCTAATTGCAAACTTTTGTGATTTGCAATTAGGAAATGGCATGTACCTATGGAGGCACAATAACAATTTGCGATTACCTCATCGTTCGCAATTTGTGAATAAGTTGCAAATTGCAAATAAAGTCGCAAATTGCAACCACTTTCCAAAAAAATGCATTTTTTCCTTCCTGGGTGAGGTCCATGGCCCCAACAACAGGTAGTACTGCCCAGGAAAAGCCAGGAGAACAGGCCGAGTGAGTTGGGGAATACTGCTGCACATTCCAAGTGAACTGAGGAGTCACAAAACCATTTAAATAAACCAAAACAATGGCCAGCCAACAGGCAGAGACGAGACAGGGGCCAGGAAGCGCCACTGAAGTTCTCCGAAAAAGAACTGGAGATACTAATTGAGGAGTGCTGCAAGAACCATAAGTAGCTGTTTGGTTGTGCATCCATGACTGTGCCTGAGACCAAAGACCTAGAAACGTAATGTCTGGAAGGACATGCAACAGAAAATAAATGCTGTGGGCGTGGCACAGCGCTCAGTGGAAGAAATAAAGAGGAGGTGGTATGACCTCTGTTTCGCACCAAAGAAAGGCTGGCAACACACCTGAGTGAGTCACGGGCCACAGGAGGTGGTCCCTCAACTATACCTCCACCCACGACACTGGGGGCAATGGTGGAGACCACCCTGCAGCCAGACACTTCTGCATCTGCACCATTGCCAAGTAAGTGCACCTCCATATAACTGTATACTACATGCATGCATAAAAAGAGCTGAGGCAGACAGATCATTATGGGACTGTTACACAGCTAAATTATCCTTTATGGTGCATCATGGGAATTGCAGTCAAATAATGACACAATGCAGTCAGTGTCAGACATTTATTGCATCATATTGTTCAACTAAAGACAAATGGGTTCCTCATATAATAAAAGTAATAGCATGTCCATTCTCCAAACTGATGCACCTGACAAGAATTAAAATCCTCAGCTGATGAGGAGAAGAACAGGTCCAAATGGAGGAGGGAGAAGCAGGATTGTGGAGAGCCTGCCCACACCACCTTATGCCCACGCCAGCAGTGCGTCTTTCTCCCCACAGCCACCATCATATGAGGGTAATATGCAGCTGCAAGTTGTCAGGCCCCAACACCAGTGTACTGCAGTGCATGCTCGTCGGTGCTGTGATATACATTATGTACAGCCGACTTCTGGGTCCCAGCCAAATGCCGAACAGGAAGAGCTGTTTGGTGGCCTTAAGGCATCCAGGCTGCAAATTTAGCGCCTCCAGCACAAAGAAATGAAATTAGTAAACCTCAAATTGCATATCATTCAGCATGCAATATCAGTGGGCTTCGATACAGTGGGCACTAAAATGGACAACCTCAGTGACATCATAGCTAATCTATGCACACAGATGGCAGAGGACACTACCAACCAGATGTGCAGAAAGAGGAGCAGATCTGTGTGAATCGGTGCCTTGACAAGGTCCATTGGAAGGCTTGCACATGCCACCTCAGCCTTGTCAAAGTGCACTGTGACACTGCAGGTGGAAATGGGGCACTTCAGCGGAGATGTGGCAAGGGGGCTTGGCGACATTACCACTGCAGTGGAAACCATATAGAGACCGTGACATGGGGAAAATTGGCAATCCTGTAAAATTACAGTTTCGTACATTCTATTCCCTGCGCACTCCTGGGCAGGTATATGTAGCTGTGGATATAGATAAGTATTGCATCTAGGAATCTCCTGAAGAAACGTGAAAGCCCACTTTGAGACACCCCTCCCTCAACAGCTATCACATCCTGGCAACTTCCACTGCCTAATAGATGTAACAAGCACAACACCTGCAGATTGGTGGGGATGGAATTCCTGCGCAGAGTACTGCTATCTAAATTTGTCTTTAAAAGTTCTATGATATCCAGGATGACAGTGCTACTTAGCCTGTATTGGTCATAAAATTAATCTTCTGTTTGTTCAAAAAGGGTCAACCTGGCATGAAAAATCCTTTCTTGCCTCCTCCTCCTCTGTTAAGCAGCCAGTATGTGCATCCTCCATGCTTTGAGGTACCATGCAGCCATTTTGGACAGCTGTGGTGCATTCTGGGCCTGTTTTTATAGTTTGCACCCATTTACCACCTGGTTTGAATTGGTGGTAAATTGCATGTGCAAACGGGCCACATTATGACTATTTGCGACTGATTTATACATCCAGTTTCGGAGTCGGTATTAGTAATTCTGTAATACTGAATCGCTATTTTCATTTGCAAAATTTTGCGAGTTGCAATTTGGTCACGTTGCAATTTCAAGTTAGCAAATGGCTTTCGTACAGAACATCTGGCCATTTTTGCTTTCGTTAACCTGTTTGCGACCGATTTGCGACTCACAAATCGTTTGTACATCTGGCCTCTTGTCTTTCCGTTTTTGTCTCATTACAGAATATGACCCTGAACTGGATCTGTTGTTAAACTCCTTGGTAAAGAGGGGGAGGATGGAGCTATCTTGACTCAAATGAAGCTGCACCAGTGATTCTCTTCACAAGACCTTTCCAGACGACACTGCGTCACCACTTAGGGGGAGCACATCACAAGTGTGGCACGGGGTCAGGGGAAGTAGCACATCACAGGTGTGGCCTTGGGGAGAATGAAACTTTTTACAGTTGCCTCCTTAGAGCACCTCTTCTGGTAGAGGAGAAAATGCTTAGAAGAGAAAAGCACTCACATTTATATGTGGTATATTTCAAGTGAGGGTGGGAGATGTTTTTCTGCTCATATGTCCTTACATTTATAAGAGCTTGTTTGTGCCGCTCACTATTGCCTTTCCTCACATCTCATTATTTCTCTGTTGCATTGACCTGTGCAAGCTTTATTCTTCCTTCATTAAAGGTTAAAATCTGTCACAAACTGGAGCTTACACAGCTCCTACGCTGTTGAATGTGATGTCTAATCTCTTACTCTGTGTGGGAAAACCTCAAGCCAACGTTCTTCTCACGATGTCAATAAAATAAAGCTTTGTCTTCATGTATGACATGTTGTGTTCTGACTACTTGGTTAGTGAGAGAGAATCTTGTCTAATGTCGAACTCCTCAGAAGAGAACAATCTTAAACCTCCTTTAACAAATTCAGCAGATCTGTCTTTAACTAATACCCAGGTTCAATCTGCTACACGTTGGTGTAGTCTTAGATGTCTATTTGTAACCCATTGATTTTCACTCAATGTGACACTCCAGACAGAGACCGGCTCTATGCAAATCAGCACTGATCCTGATCCCCTTCTCCTCATGGGAACAGTTTATCCTGAACTGCCAGGCAAGGCCCATCCAGAAGGAAACATGTAGCCCTAGACTGCTTTCAGTCTTCTGAGGCCTGTTCAGGGAGGTATCACTTGGATCCTGTAGTACAACAAGCAAGGGATCCACATCTGGGCATAGCCTTGGCACTTGGGGTGTTTCATCAAACACAGGTGATGGGAGGAATTCTTGCACCTAGTCTAGACCACTTGCTATCACTCTGGCTAGCATTCCCACTCATTGTTTTACTCCTACTATGTCACCCTAAACCGAGGCCTGTCTTATGCAAATCAGTACCCACCTTGATCCTCATGGGAACAGTTGAACTGTGAGACAAGGCCTCATACAGCGTCACACTGCCAGGTGCAGCCAATGTATCCAAGGTGAACCTTTTATATGTATCTACACTTTAATATCCCTAGCATACTGCTATACATGCCCACGTGCTACCATCATTTACTGTCATCACATGCCTAAGTACAGCGTCCTATGCCTAGGACCTACCATCTTATGCCCATGAGCTGCCACATAGCCCGCGTATTACCATCATATTCCATTTTTGGTGCGAGCAGCATGGTTCAGGTGTGACCAGGCACGTTCGCGGTTGTGAAGAGCTCAAAAGCTTGGGGTTTAAGAGCTCAAGAGAAACAGCAGAGGACCAGAACCTGAGGGGCACCTCTTGGGGGTCAGGAACTCGAAGATTAATCCAGGAGCTGCTGTGGAGCCAGTTCTTCTTCCCCAGGGAAGAGGCAGCAGGCAGGACGTCTGAGTTCCTCTTTTATACACTGGTGCCCTGGTTCTGAAAGGTGGGAGAAGCTTCTAGACAGTGTCTTTGAAGTGCATGGAATTCCTTCCTTCCCCTGCACTTGCTCCAAGGTGGCTGCAGTAATAATGCAGTGTCGCTAGGTCCTCTGTATGGAGACATGACACAGCCTATTCAGGGTGAGGCTCAGCCTAGCTCCTCCCTCCCATCCTGTCAGAGATGGCCCATCCAGTCATACCCAGGCTCCCATTGTGTGTGGCTTGGTTGTCTAGAAAGAATACACAAAGATTAACTGCCAAATACACCAAGTCATGTGACCAGAGACAGGCTGCAGGCACCAAATAGCTAAGGCAAGAAAACGCCAACTTTCTATAAGCTGCATTTTCAGAATTGCAATTTAAAATCAAACTTTACCATGAGTTTGGATTTAAAATTGTGACTCTAAAGGCACCAGACTTGGAGGGCTTATCTCATCCCAATAGGAAATTACACTTATAAAATGTAATAATTTAATCCCACTGTTATTCTTTGGGAGAGATAGGCCTTGCAGTAGTAAAACGTAACTTTGAGACTTTTCACTACCAGGACATGTCCTACCTTTTAAATACATTGCACCCTGCCATCTGGGTTGCCCAGGGCCTACTTTAGGGGTGAGCTATATGTATAAAAAGGGACGGTTTGCACCTGGCAATGGGTTTATTTTGCCTGGTCGATGCAGCAGTGTAAACTGCACATACAGGCTCTGCAATGGCAGACCTGAGACATGGTTAAAGGGTTGCTTTAGAGGGTGTCACATTTAGTGCTGCAGGTCCACCAGTAGCATTTCATTTACATGCCCTGGGCACATGTACTACACTGTACTAGGGACTTATAAGTAAATTAAATATGCCAATTGGATATGAGCCAATGTCCATGTTAACAGGAAAGAGCACATGTACTTTAGCACTGGTTAGCAGTAGTAACGTGCTCAGAGACTAAAAGCCAACAAAAGTGAATTCAGCAAAAAGTAGGAGGAGGAGGGCAAACAATTGGGGGGGGGGGGATTACCCTGCAGAAACAACCCTTTTTCAACTTCAGGGAACTCTTTTCTTCTCAGGGTCCAGGCCAGGCCTTGCTTGGGTGATAGAACACAATGGACAGTGACTGCATGCAGCAAGACATAAGTCAATCAGCAGGTTACCAACACTGGAGGCTTCAATGCAACTGGCCAGCTGGATTCCAGCCTTCTGAAGTTAATGGCCCGTCCAGGCCTAGATAAACCACATATTGGCTCTAGGTTTTTATTTGACCCTTATAGATACTTCTGTACAGCACACCAACTGCATGTCCCTGTTCATCCACACTCTGGACAGAGGCACACTTTATACTGTATATTATAGCACTCTCTTTTTAAAAAAAAAAAAAAAATTCCAGAGGTAAGCAAATAGTCAAATACAGTATAGAGACATATACTTAAAGACATAAATATGTATCTTGAAGAATAAATATATTGCAGGATTAGCCAAAAAATTCCTATACAATTTTGTACTAAAAATTATTAAACATAGAGAGATCAACATAGGTACATGCATCTTAAATACATAATGGCCCAGTATTTCATAAATGTCTTGAAGAATAAATATGTAACATTAGCCACAGATTTCATATACAATTTTGTACAAAAAAATTATTAAATATAGAAGGATAATCATAGGTACATACATCTTGAATTTATAATGGCCCAATATTTCATTTATAAAATAGAGCTTAAACGAGTGTGGCCTAGCGTGATCCAGTAGTAGGCCAGTCTCTACATCCACGGTTGGCACCCAACCAGTTCGACAGAGGGGAACAGTTCTTTTTTCCCGACTCCCTGGCCTGTCCGCCCTTACAGTTATATAACACTCTTTCTTGGTTGTACATACCCATCAGACGTCCGAGCCAGACCTGGGACGAGGGGCTCTCTATATTTCCATCTGGCCGCTATTAAAAGCCTAACAACAGTGACTGATATAAGAACAAAATTAATTTGGGTTATATCTGAGCAGCTGTTATTGTCATATCCAAGCCTCATCATCACAGGGCTGAGGGGTATCTTTCTGCTGAATAATTTCTCCCTGAATACCTCTTGATCGTTTTTCAAAGGTAATAGCTTATCACAGCTATAAAACATGTGTACCAACTCTGCTGGTCCTTCTCCACACCTAGGGCATTTATTATCCTCCCTTTTTCCCCACCTGAAAAGCTTAGCTGGAGCAATATATGCATTGAAGATTGTCTTATAATGTTGAGCCTTCAGATTAACTGAGATGAAGATCTTTGAGGCTAGTCCAAGTGACATATCTAAGTCGGTGTCAGCCTCCTCTAGTTTCCTCACCCAAGCTGTTTCAATCTTCTCAAGATCATCTGGCATATTGTCCAATAAGATATTATAGACATGTCTTATCTTACTATCGGTGCAGTTGATTGCCTCTAGGAGAGGGATAGTCTCTACAGAGAGATCCAACCCCATTTTTATTTAGAAATCTTTTGCTTGCAAGTACTTAAAATATGAGTCCGCTGGCATTCTAAAATCATACTATAATTCAGAAAAGGGGCACAGCTGTCCTGAGGAAAGCATGTCCCCAATCCTGACAAGACCACATTGCTCCCATTGCTGTCCAATCGCGTCATGAAAGAGCGGTGGAAAGAGCGAGGTTCACCACATAGGTCTATATTTATTATATTTTGGAATCTTCATTAGTTTTCTGACTTTACTCCAAACTTTCCAGGCATTTACCATACACTTGAATCTAACTTTCTTGAAATAGCTTGGCTCCAGTTGTCAGAGCAGCGTCCCCCACACTGTTCTCCCAACTGCTAAATGGTTGGGAGAGCAGCAGGAGATTCCTGATCTGCCCCATCCTTATTCTCTGCTGAGAACAATATATTAATTTGTTGAATGAGGGCCGACCAATAATAAAGCAATAGGCTAGGAGTTGCCCAGCCACCGCGTTCCTGTGGGAGCACAAGAAATATAAGAGAGCGCCTGACTTTACCATATTGTCATATAAAATTAATAAACATAGAGTCTAATTTGTTTAATATTGTAGTTTCTATCTCTATAGGGATAGACCTAAACAGATATAAACTCTTTAGTAGCATTATCATTTTAAGAATATTACTCCGACCAATTATCGACAGATGTAATCCATTCATCCGCCTTAAATCAGTAGATACTTTACTGATCAAAGGATTAAAATTGATTTGACTGATTATATCGACTTTGGGGTTGATTCGAACCCCAACGTAGATAGCAGTACCCTGTTGGGGGAGATCGGAGTACTCTATGTTCGCTGTACAAATTATCTGAGTATTTTCCTTATTTAATAAGTATCCTGAGGCTAGGCTGTACTCCCTGGCCATGGCTTCGACCTCCTTCATTGCCCTCTCTGGGTCTACGGTAACTATGGCGATGTTGTCTGCGTATGCCAGTACTTTTGTTCCATTACCATTAGTGGTTACCAGTTTTATTCCCCGATTCAATAGAATTTGTTCAATAAATGGATTAATATAGAGGGCAAATAAAATTGGGGAGCAGGGACATCCCTGTCTAGTCCCTCTAGCCACCTCTATTCTTTCAGATTGTTCACCCATTTATTTAAGTCTGGCATACAGATCCACATACATCACCTTGATAGCAGTGATCATTCTAGGGCCAAATCCCCTTATCTCTAGAACTTCCATAAGTACTTCCATTCCATACAGTCAAATGCCTTTTCTGCGTCGAGAAGGATCATAGCCATCTTGGTCCTAGCCACTTCAGCGATGTCAAAAACTGGAAAGGCACGCCGTATATGGTCGGTTGTTCCCCTGCCTGGTATAAAACCATGTTGCCAGGGTGTGACCAGTTGAACTATAACCCTTCACAGCCGTGACGCCAAGATCGGAGTACAATTTGCCATCTGAGTTTATGAGAGATATTGGTCGATACGAGGTGGGATTATCAGGGGGTTTCCCCTTTTTTGGGAAAATACCGATATCCGTACCTTTCCAAGATTCGGCGGGGAGCCCACTATGCCTTATCCCTTTAAACAGGTCTGAAAGGACTGGAGCTAGTTCAGTTTATAGTACCTTGTATAGCTCCAACGGTATTGTATCGGGGCTTGCCGCTTTCCCTCAGGGCAGTTGGTGTAATGCATCTATTACTTCAACGAGCATGATCTCAGCTTCGAGTTGTTGCCTGGTAGCCTGGTCAATCTTTCCACCCAATTCAAACCCCAGGGCTATCCTATGCCCACCACCCCAGCGCTCGTCTATATATAGGTTTTGGTAAAATTCCTCAAATACACATACAGTATTACTGACTTCTGTCTCATCCTTTCTTTTAATCGAGGCAATATTGTCTTAGTATTTGTCTGTCTGGGACTTAATGACAGGAGTTTCCCGACTGATTCACCGTATTCATACATATCGTTCCTATATGACCGATGTTTCCGCAATTCTCTGGGTATAACTCCATATCTCTGCTTTTATCTATTTGCTACTGAGAAGTGTAGGTAATCTCCGGGGAAGGGGAGGAGCAAGATAGCTGTTTGGCAGCCCTCATCCCGCAGCGAAAATAAAAATGGAATAATTTACCCAACCACATCACTATGCTCACCGGCCTTTAAGTTCCTGTAACGCCGGCTAGTGGCTGCTCCAGGGCAGGTTGACTGCCCCGAGAGCAGTAATCACCTGCCAACGAGGATGGGGCTGAAAGCAGCTCATAGAGGGAAGGTGGCTCCCTTGGAGTTCCCGATCGCATCAGCCCCGGGGCATACTGGGAAGGGTGTGCCTCAGGCTTCCAGGACTGAGGAGACTGAGAGGAGGGGAACAGGCTGGGCTGTGTCTAGCCGGGGTCCGGCTGGCTCCACGGTATGGGAGATGCTGCGAGGTCTCTCGGGAAGGTCGAGTGAATGAATGCGGCAGGAGACTCTCGGCAGCCGAGTGCAGCAATTGCCTGAGACAGCCTCTACACCCCAGGGGGACAAGACCAGAACATTGCCCATTCAGATGGAGGTAAGTCAGATTTGGCTCCTCCCCCACTCCAACTACACTGGGGGATTGTGCTGGATTGCTCATGGTGACTGGGATTAAGTCACATGGTGACAAGAGTGTGGGGAGTATTGAGAATGTGGAGGGGGTCTTAGGGAAAGGGAGGTTTTGGCTCAAATAGGATTGGATAAAGGGCAGCAGAAAGGCCCACGGAAAAGAGATATGGTGGACATAAATATCTCTTCTTCCAGTAATTTGAACCCGTCAGACCCCCCAGACCAACTACCCCACAGTAATGTTCAGCATCCAAAAGGTACTCAGCAGCAAGAAATACAAACCCAGGGATCTGATATTGGGAATAACCATTTGGATATAGAGGCGAATGATGACAGCCTGGAAAACAGCAAAAAAAAGCATGGCGACAAGCATCAGGTGCCAAAGACTTAAAATGGAATTATTCACCTTCTGAATAATAGGCACATCAATTGCACCTGTACAAGAGACCTCCTGCTCAGACCCCCCAACTTTGGATACCATTTTCCAATCTATAATGGGGCATCGTGAAGAAGCACGACAAGATAGTCGTAATACTCAAGTTGCTACAAGAAAAGTACAGGGTGCTGTCAAAAAGCTGGCTAAAGTATGTAGCTCTATAGGGAAACGTTTAACAGACCTCAAAACAAGAACAGAGGCTATAAAAACCAATATGGTAAGCACCCGGGTACAGACAGAGGAGCAAGAATCACAGCTCATTGATATCCAATGGAAGCTTAAGGACCCAGAAAACTGCCAGCAGCGTAATACGGTGGAACTACTGCGTACCGCTTTTCCAGAGCTGGACGGCTGGAATTTGTGAGATGCGGTGCAAAGAGTCCATAGGGTACCATTTGCTTAAAAACAAGCGGTCCAGGAAGACTCAAAGCCGCGAGCAATTGTGGTATACTTTGGGAACTTTGTGCTGAGACAGTTAATTTCCGAGAAGGCCAGGCCTGAGGCTAGCGGGCGAGCGGCGATGTTTCATTCTTTGTCAGGCCGGACTTCTGTCATATAACGGTGGAAAGAAGTTGGCGCCTACGGCAATCAATTAAGCCCTACAAAGATAAAGGAGCGCAGGCATACCTTCTGAACCCTCCACGACTGTAGGTGATCTGGGGAAGTCAGCCACATGTTTTTTTCCCTTGGAAATTAAAGCAAAGGAATTTCTAACAGAGATAAGATAAAAAGATTGGTTTGCTAGCGTATCTTGAGGCTAACCATCCTGGATCAGCCCAGTAATGTGTTTCCTCAGTTTGGTTTTTTTTGTGGCTTCCTCTTGTTTTGTATATATGTAGTAATGCAGATGTATATGGGATAGTGGCTGGTGATGGGAAAAGGTTACTGCAATTTTTTTGTGCGGGCTGAAGAGGCTGTCCTCAACTCTATACAGACTGATGTGTGGTCAGTACTCTTCTCAGGGTTGGGGGAAGGGTATGAGGGGAGGGGAAAGGGGGTTCGGGTCAGGGAAGGTTGGGAGGGAAGGGAGGACGTCAGGGGGGTAAGGGTCGGGCTAGAGGGAGTGAGGGGGAAGAGGGGAGTGGGGTCGGAAAATATTTTGAGAAAACAGAAGAGCAAAAAAGAGACCTGTAGAATTATGGCAAAATATGATAGAGAGAATAAATATATTGATAATTTCTTCTCAGCTGTGGGATGGGTAAAGTAACCATATGCTCTGTCAACGTGGGAGGGCTAAACAATTGGATCAAGCGCTTAAGGGTCACTGAGATTTTAAGAGCAGCAGCTCCAGATATAATATGCCAACAGGAGACACATATCCCATGGGGGAAGAGAGAATTGCTATCAATCAAAGGCTATATACCCTGTTGGCCTGTTCTACGCAGAACTCTAATATTAGAGGTGTGGCTATTTTATCTAGGAGTAGAATGGGGTTAATCAAGCGCATATTGGTAGATAAATTTGGCAGATGGGCATTGGTGGAGTTGGACATGGGACTAACAGTATGTACCATCTATGGTTCAAATTAGGAGGACCCGAAAGTGCAGAAGATCTGGAGGTGGAATTCACATCCTGGCCTGATTCATTATTAATTTGTGGGGCCCTGAATATACATCGGGCAATGGATAGGTCTCTATCGAGTAATTACCAGGGACAAAAGCCACAAGTTAATTGGGCATTGATGTCACTAATGGGTAGTCATGGTTTGGTAGATGTTTGGAAGGCTAAACATCTCTCCAGTCCAGGCTATACCTATTTTTCTTCCCTGCACAAAAAGTATGTTCGGCTGGACTATTTTTTGGTCCCTTGCAGAATGCTGGAAAAAGTAGGGATTGGTAAATTGCAAAAGATTTGTCAGACTATAATCCCCTGGATTTAGAAGTTACGACACAAGGGATATATGAACGCCAGTGTACATGGACTTTTGACAGAAAGGTACTGGTAAATGAGACATTTATATGGTATATGAGAAGTTGGGTTGTGAGGTACTTTGATACCAACAGATATAGTGCTCCACGGGCTACAGTGTGGGATGCCTTCTAAGTGGGGCTGAGGGGGAAAGTAATTAGTTTTGTGGCACACAGTAGGAAGAAGTAGGAGGCAGAGAGTGGGAGCCTGACAGAAAAACTGTGTATTGGAAAAAGAACATTAGTCAGGGATTAGACATTGCTCCAACCCGGATGGAAATCACAATTTTAAAAGCATTATAGCACTCTCAAGATGCTGCCTTTATAGTCACAGATCTTCAGGGCCATCTGTCAGATGACAGGCAGTAGGCCATTGCTGCCTAGCATGGGATGTGATCCATGCACAGGTCCTATCTGCAAATATTGGTCTCTTTTGTATGAACAAATGTTGCATCATCCCCACACCTGAATTCTAAGCAGCAAATTGTGACAGCAGTGTGTGTTCTTGTGTATTCTCAAGTGGTTTATTTAAAGCGGTGTGGAGGGTAAGCCCCTTTCAGGCATGTGAGAGAGTTGTACAAGGTAGTTTTACTTTGTGCTATGTGCAACAGGCACTGTTCTGGTCTAGAGGGAATAAGCAGCACAGTTCATGTTAACAATAAATACTGTCACAATGATTTTTACGGGTGCTGTTACCAAGTGTAGAGCTTTGTTTCAGCACCACCCTTTCTGAGCTTCATTTTGAAATGGGGGAAACAGGAACGAATGTTCAACTTGGTGGTCCTGGGCCTGTAGAATGAGAGCATTCCACATCACTGCACAGGTTCACAACATGTCCATGCACCTCTGTTTGCTGAAATTGCGCTGTGTGCTGGACATACTAGGAAACACAGAGCAGCGGCTTCCACTTCTTGTATCTGATCTGAACCGTGCACAGCTCATGCCCTAATCCATGGATGTTCTGTATTATTGCATATGATGCAGGTTCCAGGAAAGCCTCTTCTGAGCTGCTCGTGGACACTCAATATACTCATGATGTTACTCCTGATCCTTCTGTAAATCACCCGTATATTTCAGCAAGCTAACTATAACTTGCACCACGCCATGCACTGCTTATGACCTCAAATATTACATCACTCATGACATCTCAAAGGATATCACCCTTTCTTAAAGCATACTGCATTTCATCTTTTTGTACGCAGAGTCACTCTGGAATTAATTCAGTGTAATCTTTAGCTAATACAGGTAATGACAGATGGAGGAAAATGCAGTCCATGTCCCCAGACCAGCCATTAAATGTGCTGTCTGTCCTAACTCCACCACAGAGGAAGATTTAGATATAAACTATCAGCAGTCCAAGGTCTATGAAAGTACTCATTGGGAACCTTTTCTTTCTGTAATTGCTATTACAGAGGCAAACGTTTTAACATATCTGATAAAACCTGGCTGTGAGTTTTCCTGAATCTTTGACCCTGTGGAGAGTTGACTATAGTTGGCATTCTCAAGAAGTTTCATGGCTGACAATGGGGTAGGGAAATGGCAGATAAAGTTAGGCCAACACATAGGGGCCACAGCACAACCTGGCCATGGACTTGCAAGTGTTTTGTATGGCGTTTAGCTTTCCATTAGTATTATCCGTGCCAAGGACGTTCTCCTGAGGAAAACGTACTCTGGGGCCACTTGGCAATCCCAGTAACAAGTCTTACCTGTTATCCTTGCAACCTCAGGTACCAGATTCTCACTACAATTGGATGCCGTTATGGGGATGCTGGCCTGCTGGGGTCCTTTGACCTCTATGTCTGTGATCACATTTTAAATAAAGACAGCATTTTTTTTAAAAGCAGTCTATTTTTCATTAAGGAGGCCGCATTTCAAAAGAAAAGACTCTTTGTTTGTTTGTTCCACTGCCTACTCCACAACAAGCTTTTCTTAACATAAAACAAACATTTTCCTTAGCACTCCTTCTCATTTGCGATTGGGTTTACACGTTGGCAGAAATTGGGTTTCTGGTTGACAGAGTATGCACCCTGTACAAGCAGAAACCACAATCCTAGTCAGGGTAAGTCAGTTACACACTTACATATTACCTGTGTTCATACTCTGGTAGCTTGGCACAGAGCAGTCAGGCTAACCAAAATAGGCAACGTGTAAAATATTTGTTCAACACACACAAAGAGTAACACAATGAATACACCAAAAAAAGACTCCACACTTGTTAAAAAAAATAGATTATTTATTCTGAACAATTCCAAAAACAACAAAAATCCAATGTATAGAAGTTGAGATATTGATAGTGTAGAGCTTAGAAGTAAACAGTGCCTAAAATGGGTTATATGGTCGCGCTGGACTGGGGCAAACAAAAAGTTTGGGCTGACCGCCATGGAGCGCCGGCCAGCTACAGTACCTTTATAGGTCACAACGGCGAGATGCGTAGTGAGATGCGTCGATGCAGGTCACACAGTCGAGGGAAGTGTCGATCTTCTCCGGACGTTGATGGTGATGCGCCGGTTCTGCAGTCGGGAGGCGTGGAGCAATGCACCGGGATTCTCCACGCAGTCTAGGGGATTAGTTGATCTCACCAAGCTGCAGCCGTGGCTATACATTGTACGAATAGTTGATTTTGGAGGGCAAAGCACTGGTTCTAATGCGATGCGCCTAGTCTAACTCATGCAACTGGGTTGATCCCCCTGTTGTGCTACCGCAGACAGGGGATGAGTTGAAATCGGTGTTGCAAGTATTTGGACCGCTTCCAGTGAGCCAGGCACAGGAGCAAGGTTAGAGACATTGACATCCCTGAGTCTCAAACAGCAGGAAGCAAGCCAACAAGCCCTTGGAGAGCAATTAGAAGGAAGGCAGAGTCCAGCCCTTCTTTAGCCATGTCAGGGAACAGCAGGCAGCAGGGCAACAAACAGAAAAGGAGGCCTTCCAGATCATCAGTCCTTTAAGCAGCGCAGCAGCTTTCAGTTACAAGTCCAGTAGAGTCTGATTTGAGGGGATCAGAGCCCCAGTACTTATACCCAAAATGCCTTTGATGTGGGGGGGGGGTGACTTCAAAGCTGCTTTCTGAAGTGCAGAGGACGCCTTTTCTTCTCAGCCCTGTATGCGAAGGCTATCTATGGGGGTAAATCAGCCCTTTGTGAGGGGACAGGACACTATCTATTCAACGCCATCAGAATGCAGATGTGTGCAGAGGGGTACACAAACACAGCTATGCTTCCTGTGTTTGTGACTGTCTATAGGGAATGCACAAAGTGTAGCTGTCACTCACCCATACGTGTATTGGAAACAGGCTGTCAGGCACACAGAGCAGTAAGTGCGGAGAAATGTCCACTTTCTAAAAGTGACATTTCTAAAACAGTAATGTTAAATCCAACTTGACCACTAAGGAGGATTTATCATCACCATTCCAAAGATATGAAACATGAAAAAGTTACTCCTCTCTGATGAAGAATTACAGCTTAGAGGTGTATTAAGGATTTCCCAATGCTAACCTATGAGAGGGGCTGGCCTCATAGTAGTGAAAAACAAACTTAGCTGTGTGTCTCTACCGGAACATGCAAAACATAACAGTACATGTCCTACCTTTTACTTACATAGCACCATGCCCTTAGGGCTACCTAAGGTCTACTTTAGAGTGACTTATATGTAATGTAAGAGATGTTTAAGGCTTGGCAAATAGATTTAAATGCCAAGTCGAAGTGGCAGTACACCGCACACACAGCCCTTGCAGTGACGGACCCGAGACAGGTTTGAAAGGCTACTTCTGTGGTGGCACAATCACTGCTGCAGACCACTAGTACCATTTAATTTACAGGTCGTGGGTATATGGTATATCACTTTACAAGGGACTTTGAGGTGGATTAAATATGTCAATCAGGTATACACCAATTACACACATGTTTAGGGAAAAAGCACATGCACTTTAGCACTGATCCGCAGTGGTAGAGTGCTCAGAGACCTAAGGCCTACAAAAAGATTTTAAAAAACGATGGAGGTAAAAAGCAAAAAGATTGGAGGAAGACCACCCTAAGGATGCCAGGTCTAACACACGCCCTTTGAGGTGACAGTAGAATTTCAATGTTTTGGGATCAGATGTCGATAGCATAACATTGATACATACTTAAACAAATCAGGATCTGGACGAGGCGCCCTCAACGTGCCCCTTCCAAATAGCGATTCATGATTGGTTACTAAACCCATTTTGCTATTTTCTAACATTCTAATGTATTAGTTTACAATCTTCTATCGGGCAGTTGTACCAATCAGAACAACTTTAGAAACATATCTTGGATTCAGAGGCACCTTAATCCAATACAGAACAAAGGCTTGCACTAGCCTTACACCCAAAATCAGGATGTTGAGAGCCTTTGAAAAGGTATTTGATTGGTTCAGCATCAGAGCTGAAAGAAGAAACAGATGAAACATTTAAACGAAAGAGGCAGTGTAGTATCCTGTTTATGTAATTATCCTGTTACTTTCTCCCTAGCTGCTCAGCCAGTGTGAATGTGCTGCGTGGAATGTTGGTGTGATGGACATGAGTGGAATGTTTGGGTGCCTGTGAGGTGAGGTGTGACAGTTGGAGTATTGGCTGAGCAGCAGGCAGGCTGCTCCTGGTGGGGCTGCTCTACATGAACTTTCCAACCTGTTACTAAGACTCAATAAATCTACATGCAACTACATCTCGGCTACTGGACGTCATCTTTACATTTTGGCAACGATTTATAGTAAAGAAACCCTGCGTGCAACAGAAGAAGTTACTCAAAGAATACTTTTTTTAATGAAGATTAAGGTAACTAAGCATAAGGAGAGACACAATGCCCAACAGCCTTCCAGCCCCACCAGTGACCTCTACATCGGTCGGCCCGCAGCTAGGGCATGTGTCTGCTTACATCGTGTGGATTCTCTTGTGTCTAGTAACTAGCTTCAATGCATTGTCTGAGACAAGCCACGGTGCGCTGATCTATAGAGCCTGCTATTGCTGTTCAAAAAACTCTTCGTGCCTCACCGTATAGCTCTCAGA
The DNA here is from genome assembly GCA_963921515.1 of Calotriton arnoldi. NCBI lineage: Eukaryota > Metazoa > Chordata > Amphibia > Caudata > Salamandridae > Calotriton > Calotriton arnoldi. The sequence continues at coordinate 26,490 of CAWUFW010002813.1, read as the reverse complement.
CTCATGAACGGACAGCCCAGATGAGTCCTTTTAATGGGACGGTCCCAGCCACGGCGTGTGTCGGTCAGGCTCATTTATGAGCTTCCACATGAAAGGAGACAACGTCCAGTACACTGAGTCTTTTTGTTCACCCTGCCATCAGTGTTTATTCTGCAGAAGTTTGTGGTGTTTGCCCGTTCGCTCTTCCTGGAGCATTATCTCATGCCAACATTTTATGAGCTGTCTAGCAGTCACTGAGTTGCACTTGACTGGGCATTCACACTTCTAGGAAATTTTCCGCGGTGCGCTATATGCACAAAGTATGGACTTCATTGTCTGTTTAAATCTGTGAGTACTTGGTTAAATTTTTCATATTGAAGAGGTAGTTATTTGAAGTTTGAAACTACGCGAAATGGTTGCCACGCGATGCATGCGCGACGCTTACCGTTTTTTTTAACAGCTGTCCTGCAGCTGGCAGTTGCGGGAGACCAATGACGTGCCCAGGATAAGCAGCGAGGCTGAATATTACATCGATGTGCTGCGCTACAACGGTTGGTGCACGTATGCAGCTGGAGCCACCCGAAGCTGTGCTTGCGTGCATGCCGCCATCTTTGTTAGGAAGCAGTACACAAGTCCTTTCTGTCCAGCTCTGCCAGCCAGCATCATTGCCGGTGTGAACCAGGATCGTTTGCCGATGTTGTCGTGAGCATGCTGCCAGCTGGGATTCTTGGAAGCATTTCTTAAACATTAAATTTTGCAGCAGCCGGTAAACCACGGATTCACCTCTGATTAACATTGTTAAAAGCGAATACTGTAAGGCTTTTCTGAAGTACCTGCCAAGTACTCATTCCAAACAAGCTTCAGGAGTCCTTTGGTGCACAATGTGACCTGTCGTTTTTTTTCAAACAATTTTATGCTTAAGAACTTCATTGAGTAAACATGAACAGGAGTAAACCCATTAACCCAGCTGAGACCGGGTAAGTATTATAACAATAGAACAACGTCTCAACTGGTAAATCATGCAGAGGGACTATTCAAAAACGTGTATCAATCACATAGCACAGGAAAGGGACAAGGGAGACCAAGTCAAGGTGAAAAGGTTGTTATTTACATATAAGAGCACAAAACACAACTAAATTGCAGTAACCAAAACAACCAAATGTGCACTAGAAGTGTTATAGTGAATAAACGGCGCAGTGACACAAGTGATAAAAGGACAACGTGAGGCGGCGAAGGACAGTAGGAGTCAAACAGAAATATTTACAATTACAAACATAATTTCATTATTTGTAAATGACCCTTTGGTTGCCGCAAATGTGGTTGTAGAGTCGACGGCGTTTCGACCTCTTTAAATTGAGGTCATCATCAGGACAATGGTTACACGATTCAAAATGTGCTCTATAGAGTTAGAAAAGAAGGAAAGGATGATCAATTAGAAAAAAGGCCCAGAAAAAGGAAAATCAAAGGAAAAAGCTGATTAGATGGTAAAAAATTACCTGGAGGCACTTAGAAGGAAAAGAGGAGAGAAAGGAGAATCCAGAGGGTAATTCCACTCATCTGGAACCGTAATGAAACGTCACTTAAGGGGAGGCAGCGTTGATTAGCTCAAAGGCAGTCTATGGAAAGGGAAGAGGACAATTGTAGCAGTAACTAACAGAAAAATGGCCATGAAAACGAAGACCGGTATGCAGAGACATCATGGTCTTACCGTTGGAAAGGTCCATCATCAAGTAAAGGAACCTGTGGAAATCAGGGCTGCACTGTATAAGGAAGGGAAAGAAAAACGGGCATGATTACTACCCGAAGATAGCAAAATCATCTATCACGAGTACGAAATGGCTAAAATGCACCGTATTCTATCCTGAGAAAGAAATTCTAAATGGACAGAGTAATGAATCAGGTTTTAATTAGTGACCAACTAAGTAGTGTCTAACTAGCGGATCCAGAGGGTAATACCGCTCGTCTGGAACCGCAACGAAGCGTCACTCAGAGAAGGGCAGCATTAGTTAGCCCAATTACGGTCTATGGAAAGGGAAAGGGGACAAGTGTAGGGGTAACTAACCGGAAAATAACCGTGAAAAGGAAGCCAGTATGCGAGGACGCCGTGGTCTTACCGTTAGAAAGGTCCATCGTCGAGTGAAGGAACCGTTGGAAATCAGAGCTGCACTGTGTAAGGAAGGGAAAAGAAACGAGCATGATTACAACCCGAAGATAGAAAATTAATCTATCACGAGTACGTAATATCTAAGATGCACCGTATTCATTACCTGGGAAATAAATTCCAAGTAAACAGGGCGATGAATCCAGCGTTAATTTGTGGTCAACTAACTAGTGGTTCACCACGCCGGGATTAGTCCGGGGAGAACGAACGGGGGGGGGAAGGAAAAGAAACCAATTGAAGCGTCTCAAGCGTGCTACTTGCCATATCCAAGATATACAGGTCGGCAGAGTCACGTGAGAGAGCTTCGGCTTTTCAGCCAAAACCGTGCACGCGTTCCATTGCCTTCAATGGCAACGCGTGCACGTTTGGCGATTCACTTGCGGGTGCGAGCTTTGGCACCATCTGTTTCTAATTAACTTGGAAACAGATGGTGCCCTTGCTCACGCCCGCAAGGGAAACGCTGCCTGTCCCTGCTGTCGGCCGCACTCCCCCACCCCTCCCACTTGTTAACCCGGAGTACTGTTTCACTTTCGCGGCCGCGGGCCGCGCTTGTGTTTCAGCGCTTGTTTTACATGGGTGACCGGTCCGCCACGCGTTGAACCATATGTTGGGAGAAGCTGAACCGCTGGGAGCCCTTCCCTTGCCAGTTCCACATGGCAATTCCTTCCCCATCTACAGGGAAGGCTTTCCACAGGAGCAGGCTACAGTCCCTTTGGGGCTTCTGTGCGCACGTTTTGGGAAGAGATGCAGCGAGTACAGGGACACATTCGGAAGAACGCCTTTCTCCTGCTCTGCTTTTTGTACTCGGGCGTTATCAAGAAGAAAGTCCGACTGCGGAAGCCTGGAGCTGCTTTAGTTCTGTGTATGCTGTGTGCTGTATGCCTCCTGAATCTGTCTCCATTTAACACACTCGAATGGGGTGAACTTGGATAACACAGTGAGTTAAACAGCGACGGCACCGGACTTTCTGGCTGCAACCCCCAGGGACAGAGGTGGCCACGGCGGCTTCACAGGCTTACCCCCTGCCACAACACAGACTTTCAGCCACCTAGTACATTTCGCCTGTACATTCAGATCGCTTGATATTGTTTCTCAGGAGGAACACAACTCTACAAAGTTAATAAAATGCATTTAAAAACACCATCCCGGCACTTTAAAAGGCAGCGACGGGGGCCGGATGGCCGAGGAAGGTGTAAGAGACACTCCTTTTTGTCACTTTCATTCCTGGCTGAGGCTGCAGTCCAACGTGTGATGCATTTGATAGATGAATCTTGATTGAATGCGAGTTATATTTAATTTAATTTGCAGTGTATTGGTTTAATGAAAGTGATTGCCGGAAGGGAAAGGAGCACACACAAACACACCGTGTCTAAACTGGTCTCTGCACTCACAGCCCTGTGATCTCTTTTTAGGATGTTACCTCTCGGAGTTAGTCTCTACACCGATCAGTGCCTTGAGGTGTCCCTCTCTACTTCATCAGACTTGTTTTACATTTGGCGCCAGTCCACATTCTGTTATACAAATATTATGGCTGCTGCAATTTATACCACACTCTAATGTCTTTATTTTCATTTAGCAACATCTTAGGATAATGTAATCTTGTGTCTTACTAATGACCTAGTTCTACTGTAAAGTGCTTTAGAACCTTTAGATAATGTCTGCTGCTATATAAAAATGCAAAAATAAATAAATAAATTGCGCTATATAACAATGCCTAAAAAAACAGGGTGCCTGACAAACGGGCACATCACAGAAGAATGGAGCAAAAGAAGGCAAAGTCCAGACTAGCGCCCTGAGACCACTTGGCGTGTACAAGTGACTTCAAAAAAGTGAAATCATTCGTAAGATTCCTGTCTGTGTGTGTGGAAGGCAGTGAGTGTGTGGGTGCTTCAGAACAGCAAACTGTGATATTTGACTTTACACCAATATTTTTATAAACTACTTTATTTTAAAAAGTTATTTCTGCCAGAATCTAAATCGACTTATGCTATTTGACGAGGCTATGCTTTATAAATTGCATAAAATCTGAGCTGTCTGTATCAGGTGTGCGTTTCTCCACATGTGTATCAGTAGGTGCCACTGGCGACGCACTGGGCTCTGCTTGGTCAGACCCCATCCGTGCGCTTCGTGTGTGTCAGTTTTTTTACTCCATTAAGTGAACTTGTGTATTTCTGCTGGTGCCTAATCTGTGAGTGTGTTCTTTAAGTGCGTGTGTCTCAGTAGCTTTATATGTTTGCATGCGTCGGAGTGTGCATTTTGCATCTGGACATATGCAGCAGCCTGCTTGCTAATTGGTGCTTTCCTGTCGCAACGCCCCTTTCGCCATCTCTATAGTTAGGCACTCCCATTGCGAGACCGATTGGCTATGCCAATGCTTGTTTATGTCATGTTGAGTCTCAACATTTTACATTACATTGACGCTAGTGTACTTCATTTATAGTTTAATTATCCTTTACACGTGGGATTGTGTTATAAGTAGGTGGTGCCCATTTTTCAAAGTCTGTTGTTTACCCTTACATGATGGATCACTAGGTGGATGTCTTTGACCTATTCTATATTTTGTCGGTACACGCCCTTGCATGAGGGATTGAAATGCGTTACAGTCCTATTTCTACTATTTACACTGTAGACCCTTACATTGTGGGTGTCCTATGGGTACTAGTCCCATTTATGCAGATCGTTATACATACCCTCACTTGGGGGATATTTGCATTTTGTGTAAAAGTCACAATGTGCTACACGTTTTGTTTGACGGTGTGTAAGTCACCCTGTGCTGCACGTTTTGTTTGACGGTGTGTAAGTCACCTTGTGCTGCACTTATTGGTTGATGGTGTGTAAGTCACCCTGTGCTACACGTGTTTTTGACTGTGCTCAAGTCACCCCGTGCTACACATTTTGTTTGATGCCTTTATGTTAGGAGCAGCTGTATGGGTTAGTCACCCATTTTCACATGTTTTGTTTGCTGCCCTAACATATGGAGTGGCTGTATGGGTGGGTGTCACCCATTTTCACGGTTTTCCCTTACACAAAGGATGTTGGTTGGGTGTGAGTGTCCCCTGTGGATTCTGGTTATTTCGCTCACCCTTGTCTTTGGGGATGTTTTCTCAAGTGTTCTGCACCCATTTTTTCTATGTTTTTTACACTGTGTGAGTCGTGTTTACGGCTAGTTCATGTCGTGCTGTGTCGTGCCTCCTCTCATGCCTGTCTGGCCAGTGGGTGTGGTTGGTGGTGGTCATAGGTGCCATTGTGTCGTTCAGCTAACATGTTTGTTTCTTCTGCCATATTTTATGCTATATTTTTTAAATTTATAGAGGGGAAGCATGTGTGATATATTTTGTATATTTATCTACGCATCTTCTCAGTGCTTGTATGTTTTTCTGCTTGTATATTTTTCTATGCATTTTCTTCATCTTATCTTGTACTTTTATCCATTGCATCTACTTCATTTTCTCTTGTATATTTTTTCTGTGCATCTTCTCTATATTTTTCTTTAATGCCTGCTGTGGTTTTCATTGTATATTTGTCTGCATTTGTGTACTTTATCGTAATTTGTTTTTAATGGTTCTTCTTCTTAAAACCTTATTCTAGTTTTCAGTTTTATTTTTGTGTTATATAAAAGGGGAGGATATGTAGCATTCGGTTTATGTAATTACCCTGTTACTTTCTACCTAGCTGCTCAGCCAGTGTGAGTGTTCTGCGTGGAATGTTGGTGTGATGGACATGAGTGGAATGTTTGGGTGCCTGTGAAGTGAGGTGTGACAGTTGGAGTATTGGCTGAGCAGCAGGCAGGCTGCTCCTTGTGGGGTTGTTCTACATGAACTTTCCAACCTGTAACTAAGACTCAATAAATCTACTTGAAGCTCCATCTCGGCTACTGGACGTCATCTTTACATGCAGAAACAAAGTGTGCTAAAGAGAAAAAAATAAAGATCAGAGCAGGAAGCAGACTTTGGTTAGAGGAGAGAGCAGGGAAAGGAATCCATTCAGGAAGGGAGTTAAAGTATCCAGAAAGTGAGATGCAGACAATACCATAATCTCAGGCTCTGGAGATGAGAGGTTTTCAGTTTCTTGTGAATATAAAATGAGCGTGACTTTACATCTCTTCTGGAAGGAGGCAGCCAGTGGCGGTTCCTTTGTATGGGCGTTGGGGCATCGCCCCACTGATTATTTTGCCCCCAGGGGTTCACCAGCAGCACCAGCACAGTTCTTACTAAATTAAATTTCAGCCTGCGGCACGGCAGCAGTCAGCTGTCTCTCTCAGCCGCGGGCATGCCATTCATTACTGTGACATCACTCACAGGTGGGGGGGGGGAGTTGGAGCAACTTGGCTTTCGGCAATGGAGCCAATGCAGCAAAAATGTGCATGTCGGGTTGGCCGGGTGCCTTTCCCTGGCCAGCCCGACATGCGCAGTCTTACTGGTCTTGCCACTCTCGCTGTAGGGTCGAAGCCTCAGCCCCACGGCCTCCTAAGGAGCAGCGAGGTCTCCTGCCCCAGGCCAATCCAAGAGCTGCTTTAGCAGCACCTGGATTGGCTGCTTTAGTCACTGGGCAGAGTCGGGGCATGTCCAGAGCATGGGGGCATATTGACCAATCACTGCATGGCTTTATTGTACGGCCGTGCAGTGATTGGTCATGGTCAGACTCATCAGCCCCGCTCTTTCTGCTGCTCCCCCTCCCCTCCGCGCGTGCGTACGTGCCATTTGCAGTGCACACAGAACGGAGTGTGTGTGAGCACTCAGGCAGGCCAGTCAGTGCAAGGCAAGCCCCCCTGCTGCTGCTGAGCTGAGCAGTGCGTGCCAAGTGGTGCCATCATCATCGATCGCATAGATTTGAACAGACTGAGCGCAGTCAGTCAGAGTGACTCTGACTCGGCCACTACTCGGCTCGGGGGAAAAAGGATCGACGTCACGACACACCACCACAGTACTGTCTGCGACACACACTCGACTTGACAGTGTAGTGACAGACTGAGTGAGTACGTGCGACGAGTCTACAGCACTGCATATTTATTATGCATATATAAATTGATTTGTGGTGCAACTAAGTGATGTGGCTGAAATTTTGTGTGGCCCGTGTCTGCTCTGGTCTGACCGTAGTACCCTACGCTGTGCTGTCTGTGGCAAGAGCACAGTCAGAACACTGCTGCATCTGACTTTACTAGTTTGGAGACGCAAACACCAAAGTCAGCACTGCTGACTTTGGTGTCTCTCTCGCGTCTCCAAACTAATTAAAGTCAGCACCAGCAGCAGTTCTGCCCTGGCCATTATTTCGGCGGCCCGGCGGCGGGCCATGATGAATCAGATGACTATGTTTGCTGCTGCTGCGTCACGTCACTGCTGGTAGTAGGCCCTGGCCTCCTGGCCTGGGCCTGCAGCTGCAGACCCAGGCCAGGACTCCTGGTAGCAGCACATTTTTTTCACACCTGTTGTTTTCCACAGAATTCCACGGTCTGACAGCGAATTTATGTTTGATTTAACCTGGCCATCTTCTTTTTCGAAATTACGTCAGGCTCTCTCCCCCTTCTGGGAGATTATTGAAGAAGCCTCCCAGAGAGCGCGCGCCAGATGTCTTTCCCAATGCAGTTAGGAGGTCCATGCAGCGGAATACTGATTTAGCATTTGACAGAAGTGTTGCATGATTTCCCACTCCTCATTTACAGAATTGTGAACTGTGCCGACTCTAAATTCATGTTTACAAATTGGAGGGGGAGGGGGATTGTGGAGGGGAGGGAGGGGGCCTGCGAGATGAATCACAGTGTGTGCATTTCTAAGTCAACATCCACAGGTCACTTAAGACTAACCAACAATTCTGTGCTAAGATATAGCAATACTTCGCTTTGGAACTCTCAGAGACGTTTTCCTCATGTGGTAATCACCCAGAGTAGCAGGAAGTTAAATACCTGACTTAAAAAAGCATTTATTTCCGAAACAACAAAAAAGCTCGCATTTGCTAAAATGTTTAAGTATACATACAATAAATGTCAAACTCGATGGAAGCACAGGCAAATACATATTTAACACGTTTAACATGTCATCGCAACACCATTTAAAAAAAAATGTAATTTTTTTTTTTGAGGTTTGTGAAGAATTTAGGGCAAGCCCGTGTTGATGTATATCGGGGACCATTTATTTTCCGTACAGTTAAAATAAGGAGTCTGATCTTCCATTTTAAGAGGTATTTTTATTTTTCACAATAGTTCACTTCTTTTGACATCAAGAACGAAAGGCATCTATGGAATAGGGGAACATGTGCCTATCTTTCCGAACATTTCTGGTTTTCTTTGTAAGTGAGTCCCATGTGAAGACCACATCTGGTTGCTCAGTAACTGTGATTGTAGAAATATGCACACACAAATTTAAAAGTTAATTGTTCCTTAGATTTCTGTCTGTTATGAAGCTCTGTGGTTATACTGAATAAGCAGCTACCATGTTGTTGTTATATGACATCCCTTTATTGATGTAATAACTGCACTTTTACAATTGCTTTATTAACCTTCTAGCTTCTCAAATTTGCTTGAAAATGCACCATTTACCCACTCTTTTTTCAAAATTTTCTCGGGGGATAAACCCCCGAACTCCCCTTTAATTGTTCGGGCTTGCGACCTACGCTCGCTCGCCACGGTGCTCTCCCACAAAGTTTACGCCCACCACTTTCAAATGTCAACAGCCACCACTGGAGGCAGCACAGGGAGGGGCTGCCCCAGAAAAAGTTTGAGAGATGCTTGATTGTTGTTTGAGTTTCTTCAAATCCACACCTAAGGTTTTTTTGTTCCTAAATTTCTTCTGGCTTCCTAACTTTTATGGCAGAGTGTAAATATTGAAGTTGTGCGAGGAGGGTGGCTTTGACATTTATGTGGGACACTTGACATTTGTTTTTGGCGTCATACCCCTCTCTTTCTGTACCTATTTAAATAATAAATTGATTATTGGAAGGCGAATGTGATAGTGAATACAAATAAAAACCAATTCTGGACTGAATGGGACTAGAAACTTTGGGGCATATTTACAAGCCCCTATCACCACTACAAAACGTTACAAATTGCCATTGAATGACGTTTTGCAACTTCAATGTGTGTTGCATTAAGAAGCACACATAGAAGATTCAAAATGCTATGGATGATTGTTTATGTGCAGGAAGGGAGACCTTCAGGAAGGGCTGATGTTAATGAATTTGTCTGGTCCTGACAGCCAAGTGGTATTTTTTGGTGATTAGTAAATAGGTTGGCGCAAAGTGACACAAAGCACTGCGTCAAACACTTACCATTCTAAAACTCTGAAGACACAACGCAAAATTGAGCAGCACCACCTGAGCGTCTGTGGAGCCATTAGTAAATAACTGCTATTGTGTTAATTGGTGCTTTTTCTCTTACAGACAAAGAGGGCTTGTGTCCCCATGAAGACGATATCATAAGATGTACCTACCCATTAAAGCCCGACGAGTGCCTAAGTGACGGCAACTGTCCCAAAGAGGAAAAGTGCTGCGGTGCCTGCGCAAGAAAGTGCACCAAACCTCAGCGTGGTATGTGGGTAATCTCCTGGTCCATTACATACCATAATGTACTCATACCTAAGAGTTCAGGGTTCATAACTCACAGGTGAAACCAAACACATAGAAGATAAACCAACCATATGAATAAAAGCAAGCAAAGCCAGAAGCCACATAGGGATTCTGCCTTGTAATTTATCAACTAGGTTTTATGTATATAGCAGGTAGATTTCTATCAGAAATGTTGTACATAGTATCAAAAACACTATGGGCCACATGCATCAAAGTCAGGATTTGCGATTCCTAAATAGCGATTTTTAAGAAATCGCTATTTAGGACTCGCAAATCTTATGCATGTAGGAATCGCAAAACAAATTGTGATTCCTACACATTCCTTAATAGCGAGTCGCAAATTGCGACTCACTATTAAGGAATGGCTTCCCATTCATTCCTATGGGCCTAGAGGCCCATAGGAATGAATGGGATTGCATGCGCAATTTGTGAGTACCAAATAGGTACTCGCAAATTGCGCATGCAAATTCAGGGGTGCAAGGGGGCCAAAAGCCCACCCTGATGCACCCCCAAAAAAAGGTAGGTATGCACTTGTGGTGCACACACATGCCCTAAGGCCATGTGTGTGCCCCACAATGCACTTTGAAAAATTCATTTATTTGCATTTTTCAAAGGAATTGCAAATTACCATCAACTTCAAGTTGATGGTAATTTGCGATTCTAAATTGCTAAAACGCAATTTGCGATTGCATAATGCAACGCATTTAGGGGGTCGCAATTTGCAATTGCCTAACTGCATTCGCAAGTAAGGGAATCGCAAAAAATTGCAATTTCCTTAGTTGCAAATTGCTAAAAAGGTACATCTCAAAAGGCCATTTTGCGATCGCAAATGGCCGAATTTTGCGATTCGCACTATTTGCGATCGCAAAATGGTTTGATGCATGTGCCCCTGTGTGCCTTATTTATGAGGCCCTTATGCTGCTGTTGCATCACTTTTTGTGTGCGCATCTAAAGTATCCCTTATGGTGCATCATGGGACTTGTAGTCAAATAATGACACAGTGCAGTCAGTTTCAGACATATATTGTACAAAGACAAATCGGTTCCCCATATAATAAAAGTAATAGCATGTCCATTCTCCAAATAGATGCACCTGAGGAAGAAATGGAATCCTCAGCTGGTGAGGGAGAAGAACAGGTCCAAATGGAGGAGGGAGAAGCAGGATTGTGGAGAGCCTGCCCACACTACCTCATGCCCATGCCAGTGGTGCTTCTTACTCCCCACAATCAATCAGGAGGCTTATATAGCGCGGTACTCACCCGTGAGGGTCTCAAGGCACTGAGGGGGGGGTGGGGGAGCGGCTCTGGATCAGTCAAAGAGCCAGGTCTTGAGGTCCTTCCTGAAAGTGTGCAGGGTCGGCGGAGCGTCTGATGTTCACGGGGAGCTCGTTCCAGGTTTTGGCTGCGATGTAGGAGAAAGCTCTCCCGTCAGTTCTGTTTCTGCGGATGCGGGGGACCTCTGCCAGGGCGAGGTCGGCGGAGCGGAGGTTCCTCTTGGGTACGTGGAAGGAAACTCTCTCGTTGAGGTATTTGGGTCCGATGTTGTTGAGGGATTTGTAGGCGTGGGTGAGAAGTTTGAAGGTGACCCTCTTCTTGACGGGGAGCCAGTGGAGGACTCGTAGGTGTTGGGTCGTGCGTTCGTGACGCGGTGTCCCGAGGACGAGTCTGGCTGCGGCGTTCTGGATGGTTTGGAGTTTGTGTAGAAGAGTTCTGTTGATTCCGGCGTAGAGGGCGTTGCCGTAGTCCAGTCTGCTGGTTATGAGTGCGTGGGTGACGGTCCTTCTGCAGTCGAGGGGGATCCATTTGAAGGTCTTACGGAGGATGCGAAGGCAGTTGAAACTAGTGGAAGCGACGGCGTTAATCTGGTGGTTCATGGAGAGGGAGGAGTCAAGGATGATGCTGAGGTTCCGTGCGTGATCTGTAGGGGTTGGGGGGTTCCCGAGGGCGGAGGGCCACCAGGTGTTGTCCCAGGCGGAGGTGCAGGGTCCGAGGATGAGGACCTCGGTCTTCTCTGAGTTTAGCTTCAAGCAGCTGTCTTTCATCCATGCTGCTACATTCTGCATTCCTTCCTGGAAGCAGAGTTTGGTGTCTTCGGGATTCTTCGTGAGTGAGAGGATGAGCTGGGTGTCGTCGGCGTAGGATACGATGCTGAGCCCATGCTGTCTGACGATGGCGGCGAGGGGGGCCATGTAGATGTTGAAGAGTGTGGGGCTGAGTGAGGATCCCTGGGGTACTCCGCAGTTGATTTCTGTGGGTTCGGAGAGGAAGGGAGGGAGTCGAATCCTCTGGGTTCTGCCGGAGAGGAAGGAATGGATCCAGTCGAGGGCTGCTCCTTGTATCCCTGCGTCGTAAAGTCTGGCAGCGAGAGTGCGATGTGAAACGGTGTCGAAGGCTGCGGAGAGGTCTAGAAGGATGAGGGCCGCAGTGTGTCCCAGGTCGAGTAGTATGCGGATGTCGTCAGTGGCGGCGAGGAGGGCGGTCTCGGTGATGTGGTTGCTGCGGAATCCAGACTGGGAGGCGTCTAGGATGGAGTTCTCTTTGACGAAGGCGGTCAGCTGGGCGTTTACGAGTCTCTCAGTGACTTTAGCTGCAAAGGGGAGCAGAGAGATTGGCCGGTAGTTGTTCAGGTCCGTTGGGTCCGCCGTTGGTTTCTTGAGGAGGGGTTTCACCTCTGCCCGTTTCCAGTCGTCTGGGCAGATGCCGGAACTGAGAGAGGCGTTGATGGTCCGTCCTAGTTCGGGTGCGATGGCGGCAGCGGCCCTGTGGAATATGTGTGGTGGGCAGGGGTCCGTTGGGGCTCCTGAGTGGGTTTTCTTCATGGTCGCGGTGATGAGTTCGATGGTAGCGGGATCCCAGGTCGTGATGGTCGGCTTATTGGCGGTGGTGGGTAGGGGGGTGGTGTCCGGCGCTGGTTCGCTGAAGTTGTCGTAGAGGGCCTTGATCTTCAAATGGAAGTAGGAGCTGAGCTTGTCGCAGAGTTCCTGGGAGGGTGTGACGTCCGTGGTTTCGCTGGTGGGTTTTGCGAACTGCTGTATGACGTTGAACAGTTCCTTTGCGTTGGTCGCGTTGGTCTGGACTTTGTCTCTTATGAAGGTCCGCTTGGTGTCTCTTATGCGCTGGTGGTATTCCTTCAGGGCGCTCCTGTGGTTGTTCCGTGCTTCCGAGGTTTTCTGGTTTCGCCAGGTCTTCTCTAGGCGTCTGCAGGAGCGTCTGGCTTCTTGAAGTTCTGTGGTGAACCAGGCGGCCTTCAGAGGGCATTGTTTGGCGGGGTGGCGGAGGGGTGCGAGCTTGTCGGTGCAGCAGGATATCCAGCGGTGGAATTCCCTGGCTGTGGAGTTGGTGTCGGTCGTGGTGTTGGGGGTGTTCTGAAGGAGGGTGGTGTTGAGGTGTTCCTCTGTGACCTTGCTCCAGTTCCGTCGTGGCGGGCGCGGGGCGGGCTTGGGTGCGGTGGTGGTGGTGGTGTTGAAGGTGAAGTGGACGCAGTGGTGGTCCGTCCAGATGGGCTGGGTGGTGTGGCTGAAATGGGTGTTTGTTCCTCCTGCGAAGATGGGGTCGAGGCTGTGACCTGCTCTGTGGGTGGGCGTGTTGACCAGCTGCTTCAGTCCTAGGTTTGCGAGGTTGTCGAGGAGAGTGGTGGAGTCAGGGTCATTGCTGTTGTCGAGGTGGAAGTTCAGGTCTCCGAGAAGAATGTAGTCCGTGGAGGTGATGGCGTGGGGTGCGGCGAGCTCGGCGATGGTAGTTGCGGACTGGGTGCGAGGTCCTGGTGGTCTGTAGATGAGGGTGCCGCGTAGCGTCGTCCTGGGGCTGGTCTGGATCTGGAAGTGGAGGTGTTCTGTGTTGGAGTGGGGGTCACTCGTGCTGGATGTGGAGAGTCGGAGGGGGGTCTTGTGTATGATGGCGAGTCCTCCTCCTGGGCGGTGGGGGCGGTCCTTTCTCTGGATCTTGTAGCCGTCGGGGATGGCAGTGGCGATGTCGGGGCCGGAGGTGGCGTTGGTCCAGGTTTCCGTGAAGAAGGCTATGTCGGGCGAGAGGGTGTCGATCAGGTCCCAGATTTCTATGCCGTGTCGGTGCAGGGAGCGCACGTTGAGGAGGATGCATGTCAGGGTTTCGGCGGTGCGCGCCTTAGGCGGGTCTTCGGCGGTGGTGGGAGCTTTGTCGATGGTGAAGGATCTGCGGCAAGGTCTGCACGAGAACTGTCCATGGGTGGCGTTAGGCGAGGATCTTGCGCAGTCGGCGTGTTTTTCGGGATTGAGAGCGTGGAGGGTGGTTGAGTCGTAGCGGAGAGGCCTGGGAGAACCAGGGTTTCTGGAGCTGGTCACGGTCGGGTCGCGGACGGGCGCAGACGGGCTTACCTTAGGCTCGCCCACTGCGCGCGTCCACTGCGTGACCGCACAGCGGTCGCCATAAGTAGGGGAGGGGGGCGGGATCCGAGGTTGGGAGGCGGGAGCGGGGGCTGTGACGGGGTGGGAGGGGCCACGGGGCAGCAGCGGCGGGAACCGGACAGTAGTTAAATCAGCGGGAGGGAAACGTTCAAGGGAGAAAACAATCAGTCAGGGCACAAAACACAGTACAAGTACAAGTGACACAGTTAAAAATAAAATTTACGAGTGAAGTTCAAGTTGCGAGCAACAGGGTACTGGCGGCCTGCAGGCACGAACCCTACGCAGCTGGGGACTCGAGGCTGCGGCGGTACGTGGAGCTGCTGGGGAGAGTGCTGGCCTGTACCGGAAGGTCTAGGTATCATGTGCGCTCCCCCGCAGCGGTCGCCATAAGTAGGGGAGGGGGGCGGGATCCGAGGTTGGGAGGCGAGGGCTGTGACGGGGTGGGAGGGGCCGCGGGGCAGCAGCGGCAGGAACCAGACAGTAGTTAAATCAGCGGTAGGAAAACGTTCAAGGGAGAAAACAATCAGTCAGGGCACAGAACACAGTACAAGTACAAGTGACAGTTAAAAATGAAATTTACGAGTGAAGTTCACGTTGCGAGCAACAGGGTACTGGCGGGCTGCAGGCACGAACCCTACGCAGCTGGGGACTCGAGGCTGCGGCGGTGAGGTGGAGCTGCTGGGGAGAGTGCTGGCCTGGACCGGAAGGTCTAGGTATCACGCGCGCTCCCCTGCAGCGGTTGCCATAAGTAGGGGAGGGGGGCGGGATCCGAGGTTGGGAGGCGGGAGCGGGGGCTGTGACGGGGTGGGAGGGGCCGCGGGGCAGCAGCGGCAGGAACCAGACAGTAGTTAAATCAGCGGGAGGAAAACGTTCAAGGGAGAAAACAATCAGTCAGGGCACAGAAAACAGTACAAGTACAAGTGACACAGTTAAAAATAAAATTTAAGAGTGAAGTTCACGTTGCGAGCAACAGGGTACTGGCGGGCTGCAGGCACAAACCCTACGCAGCTGGGGAGTCGAGGCTGCGGCGGTGAGGCGGAGCTGCTGGGGAGACTGCTGGCCTGGACCGGAAGGTCTAGGTATCACAGCTACCATCATATGAGGATGGCATCCAGCCGCCTACTCCAATCCAGCCACAAGTTGTCAGGCCCGACACCAGCGTACTGCAGTGCATGCTCGTAGGTGCTGTGATATTCCTTACATTTAGCCGCCTTCTGGGTCCCAGCCAAATGCCGAACAGAAAGCGCTGCTTTGTGGTCTTGAGGCATCCAGGCTGCAAATTCAGCGCTTGCAGCACAAAGAAATGAATTTAGGAAACCGTAAATTGCATACCATTCAGCATACAATATCAGTGGGCTTCGATACAGTGGGCACATAAATGGGCATACTCACTGATCTCATAACTAAACTATGCACACAGATGGCAGAGGACACTACCAACCAGATGTGCAGAAAGAAGAGCAGAGCTGTGTAAATGGGTGCCTTAACAAGGTCCATTGGAAGGCTTGCACATGCCACCTCAGCCTTGTTAATGCGCGCTGTGACACTGCAGGTGGAAATGGGGCACTTCAGTGGGGATGTGGCAAGAAGCCTTGGCTACATTTCCACTCAGTGGAAGCCATACAGAGAGCTCAAGTTGCAAGTGGGGTGGTTGAAGGGCAACCTGACAGCAAGGAATTGTCAAGTTCCAGCAACATCTCTGCCACAGATGCATGAGTGGTGCGACGCAGTAGTAGCCGTACTTTGGCACCTCCACATGGTGGCACTTCCCATACCAGACATAGTCACAGGTAAAATTGAAGGTTACGGATGCTGGAGTGCCTGTATATTTTGTTTAACGTCAGGTAGGTGCTGTAACCAACCTATGTGTTGACGTAATGTTGGGTACATTTATGTGCAAAACAGATATTCATGAAACAATAGTGAAACACCTGACAATAAAAGTTTGTTCACTTTGATCACTCAAACTATTGTGCAAGTATTTTTTTCAATATGTTGAACTTACCATGATTTGCCTTGCAGAGTAATGTGTGGCAATGTTGTCCCTGTGCCTCCTCCCCTCCACTGATTTCCTCTCCTCTGTTGAATGCTGAGTTAGGGATCCAGGTTGTTCATCTCTAGATTCAGAATCTGGCACTGCAATGTATAGGCCTCTGTTGCAGGCAAAATTGAGTAGTATGGAACAGGTTGCTACCATCCTACAGGCAATCTCTGGTGCATATTGCAGAGCATCCCCACTTTTGTGCAGGCAGCGAAACCGTGATTGCAGGAGCCCAAATGTCCACTCAATTACAGTTATGGTGTGACGATGCGCGGCGTCGTATCTCCTCTCATTCTGGTAGTGCGTGAGAATCAATGGGTGCAGGGCATACACACTGTCACCTGTAAATCATACACATTAGTGTGAGGCAACATTCGTTTTGTGTGTATTGGGCAATTACGTACTCGTTTGGACATGTACTTTCCGTACCTAATAAATATCCATCATCAAACTCCCCTCTTTCCAGCCGTCTGTAAATTCCGCTGTGCCTACACATGTAGGAGTCATGGGTGCTTCTGGGAAATTGAGACACTAAATCAAT
Source organism: Calotriton arnoldi (assembly GCA_963921515.1). Lineage (NCBI taxonomy): Eukaryota > Metazoa > Chordata > Amphibia > Caudata > Salamandridae > Calotriton > Calotriton arnoldi. The sequence goes on along the minus strand of CAWUFW010002813.1, from coordinate 9,831 downwards.
GATTATGTTGTGGACAATGCATACCATTTGATTGTTCAGGGAATGGGTACTTTTGAGGTTCTTAAATAGATATTCAATATGGGAAGGTGGACATATGGACACGTGTTCTATCTATACACCCTATGACATGGGGGAAATTGGCAATCCTGCAAAATTACAGTTTCATACGTTGTATTTCCTGCGCATTCCTGGGCAGGTATATGTAGCGGTGGATGTAGATAAGCATGGCATTTAGGATTCTCCTGAAGAAACGTGAAAGTGCACTTTGAGACACCCCTCCTGCAACAGCTATCACATCCTGGTAAATTCCCCTGGCTAATAGGGGTAACAAGCACAACATCTGCATATGGGATTGGATGGAAGTGCTGCGCAGAGTACAGCTTTCTAAATGTGGTTTTAAAAGGTCTATGATATCCAGGTTGACTGTGCCACTTAGACTGCCTTGGTCATAAATTTAATCTTCTGTTCATTGGAAAAGGGTTATCCTGGCGCAAAAATCCTTTCTTGCCTCGAGGTCCTCCTGTGCCGAGCTGCCAGTATGCGCATCCTCCTTGCTATCAGGGACAGAGCAGCCATTGTGGATAGTTGTGGTGCATTCTGGGTCTGCTTTTATAGTGTAAGCCTATTTACTACCTGGTTTGAATTGGTTGCAAATTGCATGTGCAAATGGGTCAAATTGCGAGTGTTCGCTATTTCCAACTGACTCATGCATCCAGTTTCCGAGTCATTATTAGCGATTCCCTAGTACCGACTCACTATTTTCATTCGCAAAATTTTGTGAGTCGCAATTAGGTCACATCGCAATTTCAGGTTAGTGAATGGCTTTCGTACATAACATACGGCCCTTTTTACATTCGCTAACCAGTTTGCGACTTGCAAATCATTCGTAGATCTGGCCCCTAGTCTTTCTGTTGTCTCGTTACAGAATATGACCCCTGAACTGGATGGTATTGTTTGAGTCCTTGGTAAAGAGGGGGAGGATGAAGCTTTCTTAGTTGAAATGAAGCTACACCAGTGATTCTCTTCACAAGACCTTTCCAGACAACACTTGGCCACCTTGGGGGAGCGCATCACAAGTGTGGCAGGGGAGGTAGTGCGTCACAGGTGTGGCCTGGGGGGGGTGGGGGGGAGTGCATGGGAATTTTCACACTTGCCTGCTTAGAGCACCTCTTCTGGTAGAGAAGAAAAGGGTTTGAAATTAAAACACTCACATTTATAAGTAGTATATTCCAAGTCAGGGTGGGAGGCGTGTTTCTGGTCATGTGTGTTTCATTTACCACAGCTTGTTTGTGCTGCTCACCAGTCTTTCCTCATATCCCATTGTTTCTCTGTTGCATTGTTTATTGTAGCATAAGGAATGATCTGTGCAAGCTTTATTCTTCCTTTATTAAAGGTTAAAATCTGTCACAAACTGGAGCTTATACAACCTCCTACGCTGTTGAATGTGATGTCTAATCTCTTACTCTATGTGGGGGAACCTCAAGCCAACATTATTCTCACACAATCAATAAAAAAGATAAAGCATTGTCTTCATGTGTGACATGTTGCGTTCTGACTTCTTGGTTAGCAACAGAGAATCTCGCCTATTGTTGCCACCTCAGCAGAGACCAATCTTAAACCTTCTTTAACAAATTCAACAGGTCTGTCTTTATAAAATACCCAGGTTGAAAGTGCTACACCTTGGTGTAGTCTTAGATGTCTATTTGTAACCCACTGATTTTCACTCACTGTGCCACTCCAGACGGAGATCGGCCTTTTGCAAATCAGCACTGGTCCAGTTGGGTATGAGCCAATGTTACCATGTTTAAAGGAAAGATCACATGCACTTTAGCACTGGTTAGCAGTGGTAAAGTGCTCAGAGTCCTAAAGCCAACAAAAACGAGTTCAGCAGAAAGTAGGTGGAAAAGGGCAAACAATTGGGGTGTGACCCTGCAGAAAGAACTTTTTTCCAACGTCAGGGAACTCTTTTCTTCTCAGGGTCCAGGCCAGGCCTTGCTTGAGTGATAGAACACAATGGGCAGTGATTGCATGCAGCAACACATAAGTCAATGAGCAGGTTATCAACCCTGGAGGCTTCAATGCAACTGGCCAGCTGGACACCTGCCTTCTGAAGTTAATGGCCCATCCAGGCCTAGATAAGTCACATATTGGCTCTAGGTTTTTATTTGACCCTTATAGATACTTCTATACAGCACACCAACTGCATGTCCCTGTTCACCCACACTCTGAAGTGAGGCAATTATTACACTGTACATTTTGGCACTCTCATGATGCTGCCTTTATAGTCACAGATCTCCAGGGCCATCTGTCAGATGACAGGCAGTAGGGCATTGCTGCCTACCATGGGATGTGATACATGCACTGGTCCTATCCGCAACATTGGCCTCTTTTGCATATCCAATGTTGCATCATCACCACACCTGAAACATAAGCAGCAAATTGTGTCAGCAGCGTGTATACTTGTGTATTCTGCAAGTGGTCCATTTAAAAGCAGTGTTGGGGGGTATGCCCCTTCCAGGCATGTGAGAGAGTTGTACAAGCTACTTTTTCTTTGTGCGATGTGCAACATGCACTGTTCCGGTCTTGAGGTAATAAGCAACACTGTTCTTTATGTTGGCAATAAATATGGTCACAATGGTTTGTATGGGCGCCGTTACCAAGTGTAAAGCTTTGTTTTGGATACACCATTTCTGAGCTTCATTTTGAAATGGGGCAACAGGAAAGAATGTTCAACTTGGTGGTCCCGGGGCTGTAGAATGAGAGAGTTCCACATCACTGCATAGGTTCACAACATGTCCATGCACGCTCTGTCTTTGCTGAAATTGCGCTGTGTGAAGGACATGCTAGGAAACACAGAGCAATGGCTACCACTTCATGTATCTGATCTTAACCGTGCACAGCTCATGCACTAACCCATGGATGTTCCTAATTAATGCGGGTTCCAGCAAAGCCTCTTCTGGGCTGTTCTTGGGCACTCAATATGTTCACCATGTAACTCTTGATCACTCGTTATATTTCAGCAAGTTAACTATAACTTGTGCCCCACCATGCACTGCCTATGACCTCAAATGTTACATCACTTATGAAGTGTTCATTGACATCATTGTATACATAACTGATGACATCTCAAAAGATATCACCCTTTCTTTAAGCATACTGCATTTCATCTTTTTCTATGCAGAGAGTGCAGGAAAGTGTCCCTTTTTGCATGGTTACATCCCCCACTTTTTGCCTGGTATCTGATGCACTTTGACTAAGTGTGCACTGGGTCCCTCCCAATCAGGTTCTCAGTGCCTGTGTTATTTCCCAAACTGTACCTTTGTTTCCACAATTGGCACATCTCTGGCTCACATGTAAGTCCCTTGTAAAAGGTACCAGTGGTACCAAGGGCCTTGTGACCAGAGAGGGTCTTTAAGGGCTGCAGCATGTATTGTGCCACCCTTAGAGACCCCTCACAAACAAATATACACTGCCATTGCAGACTGTGTACTTTGGTGCAGACAAAACTTAAGAGTGGACATGGCACACATCACTGTGTGACATGCACACCAACCACTGACTGTGGCATAGGTAAGTCACCCCTGTAGCAGGCCTCATAGCCCCAAGGCAGGATGCACTATACCACAGGTGAGGTCACAGCTGCATTAGCAATGTGCCCCTACAGTGTCTGGGCCATTCACAGACCTTGCAAGTGCAGTGGAGCCATATTGGGTTCATGGGCTTGGAGTTTGTCATTATGAACTCCACAGCTCCATGGTGGCTTTACTGAATGCTAAGGAGTTTGGTATCAAACTCCTCAGCATAATAAACCCACACTGATGCCAGTGCTGGATTTATTACAAAATGCACTCAGAGGGCATCTTAGAGATGCCCCCTGAAAAACTGCCAACTCCCTTATGTCCAGCTGACTGGTCTGCACCAGCCTGCCACACACAGACATGTTTCTACCCCCTGAGGTGGGAGCCCTTGTGAGTCAGAGATAAAGGCTGCTTGGGGTGGAGATGCTTCACACCTACCCCCAAGCAGGAACAACATTCAGGGTGGTGAGCCTCAAAGGCTTCCTGCCCTTTGATATACTAGCCAGGGCCTCTCCAGCTATTGGAGATGCCTTCTCTTCTTGACCAAGTCCCATTTTTGGCGGCAAGGTTGACAGGAAAATTAGTAGTCAGACGAGGTGTGTCCCCTCTCTGCCAGGACCACCCCTAAGGTGCCCTGGACCGAGGTGACCGCCTCCTTAGGAAATCCTCAGTCTTGAATGGAAGGATTTGACCCAATCAGGTTAGGCGGCTGCCCCCTCCCGAAAGGGAGCAGACATTCTAAGGGTATAGTCACCCTAAAGGTAAGTAGCCCATTGACTACCATCTGCCAGTCCCTGTAACGCCCCTCAATTCAGTATTTAGGGGCACCTTGATCCTTAGATTCCTGCAACCTAAGGAGAAGACAGATTAAGAGGACACTGTGCAGCAAAGCAACAAGACACCTCCTGCCTTGGCCCCAGCCCTACAGGCCTGTCTCCTGCTTCTCGAGCCTACGAAGAAGACAAAGCCTGTCCTGTGGCCAGCAACTTCCAAGAACCCCCAGAAAGACTGCCACTCTTCAATAAAGACCAGATCTTCCGAGGACAGCTGCCCTGTACAGAAGACTCCAACTTTAAAAACTCCAGATCAAGGAGGATCCGCAATCTCGACCCAGTCTGCACTCGACGCCCACGGCCCGAGTTAGAGAGGCTCACCAGTCCTGTGATGTCTCCCCAGTGATCCTGACCTCGTCTCCATTGGTGGCTGGCCTCTCCTGGACCCCACGAAGTCACCTATGACCTCTACACGAAGGGTCCCCCTGACCACAACCGGCTTCCATCCAGAAGATCTGACACCAAAAGGTACCCCTGCATCTTCAGCCCTCCGGAATTTGGGAACCCAACCCACAGTGCCTCGACCTCCCTCAGCTCTCCAACTTACCTGCCCAGCCGGTGGTCACCTTCAACCAGCCTCCTGGTCCGAGCCTGCAGCCTCTTTGTGCGACCGACAACCTCCATTGAAATGCATTGGGTACCCAATGCTGATTTTGCACCCTGTACTTGGCCGCCCCTGTGTCGCTGGGGGTGTAGCTTTGGTGCTGCCTTTTTGGGCCTGTGCCCTAAAACCGCAGGTACTTACCTGCAAACCGTGCCTCTTCTAGGTACCCCGGCCTCCATTGATTTACATTGGGCCCAGTGATCTCTGCACCCGGCTGCCCCATTGCTGCTGGTGGTGCAGTACCTACCTTAAACTGAACCTTGCCCAGTGTTGGTCAAAACCCTCGAAGACTAGGGTATAAGTCGGATACTTACCTGCTAATGCATAACATTGTGTTCCTCCCATAGTATTGCATTGCATTTACAAACCTTTTGCATACAAAAGTCTATCTACTTCTATTGCAAAGTTCTACTGTTATATTCTGATTCTACAAAAGTATTTCTAATACTGTAAAGCATTCTCTACTGTCTTGCAAAACAATTCTTACTGCATTTGAAAAGTATAACTGCTTTTGACACTGTTACTTACCTGCAACTGAGTTCCTCTTGGATCTAGAAATAAAATAACAAAGTGATAACTTTTTATACAAACAATTGGTCTGGAATCAGTCTTTGAGTATGTGCTATCATTTCTTGCCTGAGTGTGTACAACAAATGCTTAACACAGCCCTCTGATATGCCTGACTGCTCGGCCACACTAACACAAATAGAGCTTTTAGTATTATCTACTTAAGCCTCTGGGGATCCACTGGACTCTGTGCACACTATGGGGATGATTAGGATGGCGGGCGGATCGCCATCGCCATCGCTGGCACGGCGGTGGCGATCCGCCCACCATCGCAACCCGACTTACCCCCCACCATATTATAATGGCGGGGGTATCGCGGCGGACGCAAAGTGCGTCCGCCGCTTTTCCGCCGGTCGGCAATCGTTCCGATTGCCGGACGGGCGGGCTTGGTCACTAATATGGTGGCGGTGCCTACCAGACACCGCCATCCATATTAGGATGTGTGCGGAAACTGCCCTTTCCATGGCGGCGATGCCGCCATGGAAAGGCTGGCGGGGATTCGCTTTGGGGGCCCGTTGCGGGCCCCCGGGTGGGTGGGAGGCTGCACGTAGGTACCCCCTTACATTGCCATGCACAAGGTGGCAGGCACCGCGCGGTGCCTGCCACGTTGTGCATGGCAATGCACAACATGGCATTTCAACATTGCGGCGGGTGCTGCAGCCAGTAGCACCCGCCGCAATGTTAAAATCCCAGATGCGACCGCCGCGGTGGGGGTCGCATCACAATTGGGGTGGCGGGACCGCCGCATGGCAGGCGGGCGGTCCCGTTACCGCTAGGGTGGCGGACGGACTAAAGTCCGCCCGCCATCCTAATCACCCCCTATACCTTACTTCGTATTGTATATACAGAACCAGCTTCCTACAGAGAGTCACTATGGAATTAATGCAGTGTAATCTTGTAAAGTTGATTCTTTGTTATGCATTAAATCGAATTATACATTTAGAAACAAATAAACAAATGATGGCCATTTAGCCAATACAGGGAGTGAAGGATGGAGGGAAATGCAGTCCATGTCCATGGACCAGCCATTAAATGTGCTGCGCGTCCTAACTCCACCAGAGAGGAAGAAGTAGATATAAACTATCAGCAGTCCAAGTTGTATGAAAGTACTCATTGGGGACCTTTTCTTTCTGTAATTGCCATATCAATGGGAAACCTTTTTAATATATATGATAAAACTTAAGACCCTGAGCACATGCTGGATCATATCAAGTAAACAATATAATGCACATAGGTTCCTTTCGTGTTCTTTATTTTCTTAACTTCTTTTGCCCAGCCAACACGTGTTTCGTCATTCAGAAAATTCCCCACGACTTCTTCAGGGCTACAAAATATAATAAACATGTGGTTGTAGTGTGGATCTAACACACCACACCACAGAGCACCCATGACTGTGGTGCTACACAATATGGTTACAAAATTCGTGAAGTAGTGTGTATGTTGATTGGAAACCCAAACATAATGATCTGGACCAACCTATCAATCCAAGTACAGTGTTTCTACATCACCTTAACACATTAGAAAATTCACTTATTTTTTATATTCTTAATGCTACACCAATCATGAGATGTGGGACGTGGGGCAATTCTGAAGATACTTCAAGTGTATTTCTTTTCCCATCACAATGTACTTAACCACCAAACTTAAAAATGGATTCATCCTCTGCATACAATAATGCCCTCATAATAGAAGGGCACATGCTTGTCTTCCTCTTTCTTTAAAAGGCCAGATATCACCTATATGGCATTTAGCAAGAGTAAGCAAAAATACCTAATCGAGATAAAAATTGACATCTATAATGGCCTAATATGCCCCTTCTTTACGACGAAACACGTGTTGGCTGGGCAAAAGAAGTTAAGAAAATAAAGAACGCAGAAGGAACCTACGTGCATTATATTGTTTACTTGAACTTGATATGATCTAGCGTGTGCTCAGGGTATTGGTTATTCCACTTTAAGATCCTGCAGATCTGTATCTAAGGTGGTAAGGTGATTCCTCCTTCCCTTGGAGCACCGCAACATACATTGAGGTCTGTTGTACAAACTCGTGAATAGCGAGCGCCATAGGTAAGTAGACAAAATATCGAGTTTTAAATATCGTTGTGCAATAATATCGAATTTTAAATGTCGAAAGTCAAAAATATTGTTGTATATAATATCGATGTCAAGAATATCGATTTGTTGTGTTGTATAAAATCTTTGTTAAAAATATCTATTTTTAAAATATCGTTATTAAAAAATATTGATTTTGTAAATGTGAATTTTTTAATATAGTATATAATTGTAAATGTATTAATAATTTTTAATAAATTGTATATGTTTTATATAAAAAATGTTTTAGGAGCGGGATGTTGGGTTTATAAGGGGTTAAGGGTGGGGAGTGTTTTAAAAAAAAAATAGAAAATTGAAAATTTTTCCTTAATATAAGTGAAATTTAAATTTGTGTTTTAGGAGCGGGGTGTTGGGTTTACAGGGGGTAAGTGTGGGGAGTGTTTTAAAAATATATATTTTTTAATTTAACATTTAAAAAAAATATTAATGAAATTTTAAATTGTGTTTTAGGAGAGGGATGTTGGGTTTAAAGGGGATAAGGGTGGGGAGTGTTTTAAAAAACAGTTTTTAAATATTTTACATTTTTAAAAAATATTAATGACATTTTAAATTGTTTTAGGAGCGGGATGTTGGGTGTATAGGGGATAAGGGTGGGGAGTGTTTTAAAAATATTTAGAATTTTTTATTAAAAGTTTAAAAATATTAATGAAATTTTAAATTGTGTTTTAGGAGTGGGATGTTGGGCTTATAGGGGATAAGGGTGGGAAGTGTTTTAAAAATAAATTTTAAAATGTGTTTAAAAATGTAAAAAAATATTCAAAAAAATATTCTTTTTTATTAGGAGTGGGATGTTGTGGTTATAGGTGATAAGGGTGGGGAGTGTTATAATCTAAAAAATGTAAAAATTAAATTGGATTTTAGGAGTGTGATGTTGGCGTTATAGGTGATGGGGGTTTTTGTAAATAATTTAAAAGTATTAAAAAATACAATATCTTTTAAATAATTTTAAAATTTTCAAAAACGTTTGAAAAATGTTTTGATATTTTGTGAAATTTGTAAATAATTTTGTTGAGTTATGTTTAAATAAAAAAATATATATTTTTATTTTGAGAATATTTTAAAAAAATTAAACAGAAAATTTGGATTATAATATAAAATTATTTAAAAATAACATATTTTTTAGGAAAATTTATTATAAATGGGAATATGTAAATATATGTATAATGTGTATTATTTTGTATGTTTATATGTATTTTTTTGGCAATATTATATTTAAAAATTATATTTTTGAATACTTTTCTTGAGTTAATATAGTTTGGTGTGGCAATAGAAAATTATATATGTTTAGTGTCCAGCACCTTCCCTGAGTTAATGTAGTTTGGAGTGGGAATATTAATTTATATATGTTTAGTGTCCAGCACCTTCCCTGAGTTAATGTAGTTTGGAGTGGGAATAGTAAATTATATATGTTTAGTTTCCAACACTTTCCTTGACTTAGGGCCCGATTCCGATCTCTCCCGGAAGGGCACCTGACGGCATCCGTCAGGAGCGAGTCCGAGTCGTGTGTGCGATTTCCGACCGACTCGTCCCGCCGTACGAGCGAGCGAGTACGATGTGAATATCGCCTCGCGCTCCGAGTGACTCGTACCCGTCAGCGAAGCCCTTCAGATGACTACAACATGGCCGACTCGTGCAGCGCAATGGGTCCGATTTCCGAGGATCCAAGTACGATGTGTGCGTCGAGCAGCTGGATCGATTCGGAGCCTCCGACTCAAAAAAGCTTCGGGAAGGGGACTTTGGGGGGGCCGTAGCAGGCCCCCCTTCACCCATAGCCCTACGAATCGCACATGCATGTATGGTGCGGGGCACCGGCACGTCCCCACGACAGGGGGTGCCCTTTTCCGCGACGTACTTTTTTCGCAATGGACGCCTATGTACGCCACGTACAACAGGCTCCCATTGACTTCAATGGGGCTCCGAGCGACCCGAGTCCGTCAGCGCATACTTGCATCGTACTCGGGCGTTCTGAGCCCAGGAGCACGAGTCGTTCGGAAAACTCTACAGGACCGAGTCGGCCGTAGGGCTTTCCGAGTGAGATCGGAATCGGGCCCTTAATGTATTTTGAAGTGGGAATAGTAAATTATATATATTTAGGGGTCGATTCCGATCTCGGCCGGAAGCGCACCTAACACTATTCG